>CM031566.1:4741415-5941415 GCA_018467065.1 Ephestia elutella | reverse complement strand
CCTACGCCCAGGCCTTGTATTACAAGGTAGTGTTACTGTTGCTGGGAGCTGGCGCTGGCACAGTTCATGGAGCACTGCGAGCGAGGCCCGCTGCCCGCGCCACAGCGGCTGCTGGCCGACACCGCCGTCAAGTGCCGGGCCTACGCCCAGGCCTTGTATTACAAGGTAGTGTTACTGTTGCTGGGAGCTGGCGCTGGCACAGTTCATGGAGCACTGCGAGCGAGGCCCGCTGCCCGCGCCACAGCGGCTGCTGGCCGACACCGCCGTCAAGTGCCGGGCCTACGCCCAGGCCTTGTATTACAAGGTAGTGTTACTGTTGCTGGGAGCTGGCGCTGGCACAGTTCATGGAGCACTGCGAGCGAGGCCCGCTGCCCGCGCCACAGCGGCTGCTGGCCGACACCGCCGTCAAGTGCCGGGCCTTCGCCCAGGCCTTGTATTACAAGGTAGTGTTACTGTTGCTGGGAGCTGGCGCTGGCACAGTTCATGGAGCACTGCGAGCGAGGCCCGCTGCCCGCGCCACAGCGGCTGCTGGCCGACACCGCCGTCAAGTGCCGGGCCTACGCCCAGGCCTTGTATTACAAGGTAGTGTTACTGTTGCTGGGAGCTGGCGCTGGCACAGTTCATGGAGCACTGCGAGCGAGGCCCGCTGCCCGCGCCACAGCGGCTGCTGGCCGACACCGCCGTCAAGTGCCGGGCCTACGCCCAGGCCTTGTATTACAAGGTAGTGTTACTGTTGCTGGGAGCTGGCGCTGGCACAGTTCATGGAGCACTGCGAGCGAGGCCCGCTGCCCGCGCCACAGCGGCTGCTGGCCGACACCGCCGTCAAGTGCCGGGCCTACGCCCAGGCCTTGTATTACAAGGTAGTGTTACTGTTGCTGGGAGCTGGCGCTGGCACAGTTCATGGAGCACTGCGAGCGAGGCCCGCTGCCCGCGCCACAGCGGCTGCTGGCCGACACCGCCGTCAAGTGCCGGGCCTACGCCCAGGCCTTGTATTACAAGGTAGTGTTACTGTTGCTGGGAGCTGGCGCTGGCACAGTTCATGGAGCACTGCGAGCGAGGCCCGCTGCCCGCGCCACAGCGGCTGCTGGCCGACACCGCCGTCAAGTGCCGGGCCTACGCCCAGGCCTTGTATTACAAGGTAGTGTTACTGTTGCTGGGAGCTGGCGCTGGCACAGTTCATGGAGCACTGCGAGCGAGGCCCGCTGCCCGCGCCACAGCGGCTGCTGGCCGACACCGCCGTCAAGTGCCGGGCCTACGCCCAGGCCTTGTATTACAAGGTAGTGTTACTGTTGCTGGGAGCTGGCGCTGGCACAGTTCATGGAGCACTGCGAGCGAGGCCCGCTGCCCGCGCCACAGCGGCTGCTGGCCGACACCGCCGTCAAGTGCCGGGCCTACGCCCAGGCCTTGTATTACAAGGTAGTGTTACTGTTGCTGGGAGCTGGCGCTGGCACAGTTCATGGAGCACTGCGAGCGAGGCCCGCTGCCCGCGCCACAGCGGCTGCTGTCCGACACCGCCGTCAAGTGCCGGGCCTACGCCCAGGCCTTGTATTACAAGGTAGTGTTACTGTTGCTGGGAGCTGGCGCTGGCACAGTTCATGGAGCACTGCGAGCGAGGCCCGCTGCCCGCGCCACAGCGGCTGCTGGCCGACACCGCCGTCAAGTGCCGGGCCTACGCCCAGGCCTTGTATTACAAGGTAGTGTTACTGTTGCTGGGAGCTGGCGCTGGCACAGTTCATGGAGCACTGCGAGCGAGGCCCGCTGCCCGCGCCACAGCGGCTGCTGGCCGACACCGCCGTCAAGTGCCGGGCCTACGCCCAGGCCTTGTATTACAAGGTAGTGTTACTGTTGCTGGGAGCTGGCGCTGGCACAGTTCATGGAGCACTGCGAGCGAGGCCCGCTGCCCGCGCCACAGCGGCTGCTGGCCGACACCGCCGTCAAGTGCCGGGCCTACGCCCAGGCCTTGTATTACAAGGTAGTGTTACTGTTGCTGGGAGCTGGCGCTGGCACAGTTCATGGAGCACTGCGAGCGAGGCCCGCTGCCCGCGCCACAGCGGCTGCTGTCCGACACCGCCGTCAAGTGCCGGGCCTACGCCCAGGCCTTGTATTACAAGGTAGTGTTACTGTTGCTGGGAGCTGGCGCTGGCACAGTTCATGGAGCACTGCGAGCGAGGCCCGCTGCCCGCGCCACAGCGGCTGCTGGCCGACACCGCCGTCAAGTGCCGGGCCTACGCCCAGGCCTTGTATTACAAGGTAGTGTTACTGTTGCTGGGAGCTGGCGCTGGCACAGTTCATGGAGCACTGCGAGCGAGGCCCGCTGCCCGCGCCACAGCGGCTGCTGGCCGACACCGCCGTCAAGTGCCGGGCCTACGCCCAGGCCTTGTATTACAAGGTAGTGTTACTGTTGCTGGGAGCTGGCGCTGGCACAGTTCATGGAGCACTGCGAGCGAGGCCCGCTGCCCGCGCCACAGCGGCTGCTGGCCGACACCGCCGTCAAGTGCCGGGCCTACGCCCAGGCCTTGTATTACAAGGTAGTGTTACTGTTGCTGGGAGCTGGCGCTGGCACAGTTCATGGAGCACTGCGAGCGAGGCCCGCTGCCCGCGCCACAGCGGCTGCTGGCCGACACCGCCGTCAAGTGCCGGGCCTACGCCCAGGCCTTGTATTACAAGGTAGTGTTACTGTTGCTGGGAGCTGGCGCTGGCACAGTTCATGGAGCGGAAAACTTATTGTAATTTTTTTTCTGTGAAATAAAACGTTTCAGCCACTTTCGTAAAACAGACAACAATAACAAAACTAGTTTAAAACAAAATGATTTTTCATTGCTCAGAAACCAGTAAAAATACACAAGTTTTCATCATTTGAATTAGGTATTGTATTATGTATTTTAGAAACATCCCTTTTGTTGTTCTTTGTCCTTTACAATCATTATTAATTTGTACACAAATTTGCAGGAAGAAGAATATCGGCTTAATCCAACAACAGAAGTAGTAGAAGCTCTCATACACATCAACAACAAGCTGCAACAGAGAGAGGCTGCCAACGGGCTGTTAGAGAAAGTGATATCGCAACAGAAGCAGGGCGACTCCTCGTTGAATATCCATGTGCGCTGGTACGAGAAGCTACACAACTGGGAACAGGCCTTAGACCTTTATAACAAGAAGTTGGAGGTCGAACCTCAAGATGAGGACTCTAAATTGGGTTTGCTAAGATGCCTAGAGGCCATGGGCGAATGGAGAAAGATATACAACATTACGACCGAACAATGGGACACCATGTCCGAAGAAATGAAACTAAAATCTTCGAAAATCGCCGCCGCGGCTTCCTGGGGACTCCAAGAGTGGGATTCTATGAGGAAATGTGTCAATTGTATTTCAGAAGATACTCAAGATGGCGCCTTTTACAGGGCCATACTGGCGATTCACGAGGGCCAGTGGTCGGAGTCTAGGAATTACATTGATTCCGCTAGGAGTTTGTTGGATACTGAGTTGACTGCAGTCGTCGGCGAGAGCTACCAACGGGCTTACGGGGCTCTGGTTAACGCTCAGTTATTGACGGAACTGGATGAAGTTGTCACACATAAGCTGATTGAAGAAAGACGTAGCACTATTTCGAAAAGCTGGTGGTTGAGGTTACAAGGGGGGCAGCGGTTAGTGGAGGACTGGAGGAAGTTGCTTCAGATCCGCAGTCTGGTGGCGTCACCTCGGGAACATTTCCAGACTTGGCTGAAATTTGCGTCTCTCTGCAGGAAGACCGGCTCCATTAACCAAGCCCATAAGATCGTCATTTCGATCCTAGGCTGCGACCCGGTGTCCAATCCTGATGTTCTTCTAAGAATGCAAGACCCGAGGGTAGTTCTATCGTACAGTAAGAACCTCTGGGAGGCGGGGAACAAACGTTACGCTTACGACGTCCTTCAGAGATTTGTTGACAGTGCGGAACCCGAAAACGATGATCAGTGTAGGCTGCTGGCTCGGTGCCATTTGAAGTTAGGGTCGTGGTGCGAGGCTCTGCAAGAGATTAATGAGTTGTCGATACCGGAAATATTGCGGAACTACGCGGCAGCAGCGAATCTAGCACCGGATTGGTACAAAGCCTGTCACGCGTGGGCTTGCATGAATTTTGAGACTGTCCTGTTTTACAAGCAGCAGGACAATGTATCCGAGAGCAGTATAGCGGCTGGCTCTGGAGAAAAGAAAGTATCCCGGGCTGATTTCATCAACACGCACACTATACCGGCGATTGAAGGATTTTTCAAATCGATCAGTTTGTCTAATGGAAGCGCCTTACAAGATACGTTGCGACTGCTAACGCTGTGGTTCGACCATGGACATAATACAGTGATATACGATGCGTTGTTTGAGGGTATCCGTCAGATCGATGTGAAGATTTGGCTGCAAGTGATACCGCAGCTGATAGCGAGGATAGATTCTCCGCGGAGTCTGGTCGCGAAATTGGTTCACATCCTGCTGATAGACATAGGGAAGTTGCATCCTCAAGCGCTGGTGTACCCGCTGACGGTTGCAACCAAGTCATCGTTTGTGACGAGGAAGACTGCAGCGAATTACATCCTGAACACGATGTGCGCACATTCTCAGAATCTCGTCAACGAAGCAGCTATCATTTCGGAGGAACTCATAAAGGTTGCCATATTGTGGCATGATCAAGTTGTTATCGCGATCGATGATGCTTCCAGGTACCTACTTATTGTATTTATTAATAAACAAAAGTTTTACTTCATGTATTTTTTTGGAGCAAAAGAAGTTTTACTTCATGTCTCTTTTTGTGACAAAAGAGTAACTGACATTTTTTTTAAATCAGACAATATTTCACGGAGAAGGACTACCGTGGAATGTTCAAGACCTTAGAAAAGATGCACGCATTACTGAGCCGACCGCCGGAGACCTTAAAAGAGGTCTCCTTCATGCAGATGTACGGCAGAGACCTGGACGAGGCGCAGCGCTGGGGCGAGCTCTACAAAGTAAAAATCTTCATTTTGAACTAGCTTTTGCCCGCGGCTTCGCCTTCACGGGAACAGTGCTTTTTCCCGGGATGAAAGGTACCCTATGTCCTTCACAGTACTTCTATGTGTATGCAAATTTTCAGGAAGATTGGTTCAGTAGATAATGCGTGAAGAGGTAACAGACAAATAAATGAACAAACAAAGTCACTTTCGCATTTATAATATTAGTTAGGATTAGGATAGATAACCTATATTCCAACCTAGCCATGATACCTATTCAATTTTTTTTTTCAAAACTGGTAATTCCAGCGATAATCTCTAAAAACTAAAGACACAAGCCTGCGGCTTCGCTCTTATAGGAATTTTGGATTCTTTATAGCATTCCTCATAAATGTGGCTATCATACACACAAATAATTTTCAAATCTTGACTAGTATTTCCAGAATTTAGCGCGTTCAAACAATAAAACTTCAGTTTTCAACTATTTATTATTCAAGATGCGAAGTAAGGGGAGGCCTTTGGCCAGCAGTGGGACACTACTACTGCTGGGAAAAGGCCTCCCCTACTTCCATGCTTCTTTAAATTTTTTACCTTTTTTCTAGCCTATTGAAATGGCCTTCGCTTTTTCTTTCCGCATCTTTAAATTAAAAACAATTTATCGTAGAGCACAGGCGAAGACAGATACCTGAACGAGGCGTGGGACCTGTACTACTTCGTGATCCGGCGCATCCTGGCGCAGTTCCGTGCGCTGACGTCACTGGAGCTGCAGTACGTGAGCCAGCGGCTGCATTCCTGCAGAGACTTCGAGCTGGCCGTGCCTGGCTCCTATGTGCCCAATGAGAAGGTCATCAGGATATCGCACATTCATAGCCAGTTGCAGGTCAGTTACAGTGCGACACAAAAGAGTAGAAATCGAATTTAAGACGAAGTAAATTTTTCTATCATTGCAATACCAGATCGAATGATGGTCATTGGTTAAAAATCTATGCACTATCTATGTGATTAGTTGATAAACACCCAGTGTTGCTAGCTAAGTGATTTATTTTCTCTCGTTTAAGTCACTGTACAAGCTTTTATTTAAATGATTATATCATTTAAACTAACTTGGGATAAAGACTGTAAACGGGACTTGCGAGTTAATTCATACTTCCATACTAATATTATAAATGCGAAAGTTTGGATGTGAGTTTGTAAGTTTGTGAATTTGTGAGTTTGTGAGGATGTTTGTTACTCAATCACGCAAAATCTACTGGACGGATTTCGATGAAATTTGGTACAGAGGTAGATAATGACCTGGAATAGCACATAGGCTACTTTTTATCCCGAGAAAAAGCAAGCTGTTCCCGTGGGAAATTCACGCGGGCGAAGCCGCGGGCAAAAGCTAGTAGGTTCATAAATTATACTGTCCTACATAATTGAAATTTATGCATTACTAACTGCACCCCGGGGCTTCGCTCCCGTGGGAATTTAGGGATAAAAAGTACCCTGTGTGCTATTCCCGGTATTTTTCTACCCGTATACCAAATTTCATCAAAATCCGTCCAGTAGATTTTGCGTGATTGAGTAACAAACATCCTCACAAACTCACATACACAAACTCACATCCAATCTTTCGTATTTATAATATTAGTAGGATTATGATAAGTATAAAATGGATGGATTAATTGCACGGACATAATTTTTTTTTGCCACCAGGATTTTGGCGCATTTAAAACCATGTGCCAATATTGAGATTTTTTTAAACACTTTGCTCTCCGCGTTATACAGTGACCTGATTAATATACAGGGTTATTTTAAAACCACTAGCCAAATTTTTATAATATGCTCAATAACTTCCAAAAGAAATTTATAGTGAAAGAAGAACATAAAATTTCTACTTTCCATACTAAGTCCCATCAGCTAACTGACCAATTTGAATAGGGAGCAATTTTTTTTCTGACATAGATTGCTTGGGAAACCTGCTCAATTTCATCATCCAAATATGCTGCAAAAATTTGGCCAGTGATTTCAAAATAACCCTGTATTTATTTACACTTGACTTTGAGTGGCGGCTACTAGGGCGAATGTGCCATTGAGACTGTAATCAGCATACCGCATATACACTGTTGCAGGTGAATTGCAGTATGTGTTGATAAGATACAAGTTAATGATCGATTATTTGTGATTGTGTTATGACATGTGGTGCGAGGTGCATCTGTGACGTAGTTGCTATTCTTTAATCCATACTTATAAATGCAAAAGTCTGTCTGTTTTAAACGGCTAAATCGCTGAATCGATTTTGATAAACTTTGGCATGAAGTGAAGACCAGAGGTCAATTACTATTTTTAAAGTTAAATTGTGCCACATATAGTTATCTACTGATACTTCGATTTCATGTTTCGAAAATTTTGCTACGCTTCATAAAATCTTCGATTAACGAAAGAAATAGCGAACCGATAAGATAATATTCAATACCTACGTAATTTTTCAGCCGATTAAGATAAAATTAGCATATTGTTATACTATTATTGTTATGTTTATTGTATGATTGTTAGGATTCTGTAATCAACCCTAGTTGTTTCTTCATTCGCGGCTCAACGCAGAAATCCTAGTGCCGTAAAGCTGTACTAGAATGGATATTAGTAAAGTAACAAAGTGAAAATACGTCAAATAAATTACTTTATCGAACTTGATTGATTAATATTTGCCTTAAATAACACAAGGCTACTATATAAGCATCGGAATATTCAACATAATTTATGCATTCCAAGTCGACGCATGACTATTCATAATATCCGCTAGTTTGATTATTCAATATCAGTCTGATTTTAAATCGAGATATGTTGATATAAACAAAGTAATACGCAAATACACTTCTTATTGTCATCGCGCACTTAATGGCATGACACTGCCTCGAATTTTTTTGCACGCCCTAACACTGTTCATAGGTAGGAAAATACGCCAAATATAAAAGAGGAGTAATCTCAATAAGGTTGAAAATCGCATGCTCCCAGGGCTATGATTCTACTACTTACAAACGTACCATATCGTGCCTCAGTTATGTCTCAAAAGCCAAAGAAATTGTAATTAAGAATAGAGATCCTATCGCTTTAGTTCAATATCTTTGGCTCTTTGAATTGAAATTAGTAGAATCGGCCCCCAGTAAAGATATGCTATTAAATAAGCTATGCTGTTAAATTTACCAATCTATCTACCTAACTAGCTTCGTGAATGAGATAGATCTTAAAACACATCTCCAAACATAACTTAACTAAACGTGTAAAAACATAACGAAACGTATTAATTATCTCTACAGTTCCAATTTTTGCTATCACCTACCAACAGCCATCCAATATTTGTTCCTAGGTGATCAAATCGAAGCAGCGTCCCCGTCGCCTTACCATCCAAGGCTCCGATGGCAAGCAATACATGTTCCTCCTCAAAGGCCACGAAGACTTACGCCAGGACGAAAGAGTCATGCAACTGTTTGGACTCGTCAACACACTGCTTCAAGCAGATACAAACACATACAGACATGACCTCGCTATACAAAGATACGCTGTTATACCCCTATCGCCTAATTCAGGGTTGATCGGCTGGGTGCCCCAGTGTGACACGCTGTATAACTTGATAAGTGACTACCGCGCTAAGAAGTCCAATAAGTTGAACTTGAACACGGAGCAGCAGATCATGACGCGCATGGCTTCGGAGTATCACAAGCTGTTGTTGAGGCAAAAGGTGAGAATTTAAATTTTATTTTTTGATAGGCGGTGGCAGCAGCTAGCCAGCGATAGAGGTTGGAGAGATAAGGGGAAGGCTTTTTGCTCAGCAATGGGACCTAAATATAGGACAATGTAATGAAGATAAAGACGACTTTTAATTGTTTGTGTATGTGTGGTCCCGTTATTTTTCGGCGTATGTGTCCTATAATGGCGGACTATAAGTTTAATGGATTTTGATTGTTTTGCAACTCGGCTGACCTATTAAGTGTGTTATTTCCAGATGTCTTAAACAATAAGCATTCGACATAAATCTTCTAATAAACTATTGACTGAGTTAATGATATTGTATTAGACTGTTATCAAGTGCACGGGGTTAAAAATGAACCTTATTTTACCATATATAAGGTTCATTATTAAATATTAAAGGAATGAGAAATGGATCATATTCCGATTCATTAAAATGGCCGTTTTTACCCCCAGATTTTTTAAATATATTTTTCCACAATGATTTTCTATTTGTTCATTCATAGAGGAGCTATTAATTGCAACAATACAAAAACACTAACAATATTCCTAGGTGGAAGTATTCGAGCACACGCTATCCCAAACGCCAGGGAACGACCTGGCCCGACTGCTCTGGCTCAAAAGTCCATCAGCTGAAGCGTGGTTTGAGCGGCGCACGAATTATACCCGGTCGTTAGCAGTTATGAGTATGGTCGGGTACATCCTGGGCCTGGGCGACCGCCATCCATCGAATATCATGCTGCATAGGGTCACGGGGAAAGTCCTGCATATAGACTTCGGAGATTGCTTCGAAGTGACCCAAGCGAGGGAGAGGTTCCCAGAGAAGATTCCCTTCAGGCTGACGCGCATGCTCATCAATGCTATGGAGGTACGTTTTAGTTCATTATGACATCCCTAATATTTTTTGTATTTCTTTTTTCACTGCGAATCAGAAATGTTTATTTGCCGGATAACAGTACAAAAGATGATACAGAAAATGTTCAGAATGTCTTCAGTCTGCAAGCAGACGTGTAAAAATATACAATACAATTAAAATATAAATTCTTAAATTCACTCTACAAAATATGTCGCTAACTTCGATGCAAATTGTTTAGGTTTTTTTCCCTTTTGATATAAAAAACTTATTAAGTGTGCCAGATCGACATATAAAACCCTAAGTATTGACTCTTACTTATCATTTCATATATCTTCTAATCACGTGATATATTATTATTATCTATTAATAATAATCACGTAAATAGTTTTCTAATCTACGCCCTGGATATCCGCTCAGTTATTCTAAGTTCTCTACTCGTGTACCAAATATTATCGAAAATAGATATTGTGCAAAAAAACCCGGGTTCATTCTTCCCCATAGTAAGCATTTATAATTATAATACATACTTATGAGTAAAAAGTGTAGATAAGTTATTGCTAAGTCAACATTAACAAGAACGGACGTTTGTTAGTATACAATTAAAGACGTAGGATAAGATAAAAATGCAAAACACATTTACATACCTATTTCTAATACTTCAAATGGTAGGAAAAAAGCTATTTTACTTGGAAATGAAATTTATTGGAATATGAAAAAATATTCCGCTGGGAATCGATCCAGAATTCCAGGCAGAGAGGCGAGTTTACCATCCTCCAATAATAGTGAATAATACACTAGAATTTCAGTATAAATATTAAATTATATTAATTATTAAAATTCAGAACAAATTTAGTTCATCAAACAACAATAACCATCAATATTAGGATGATTGCATAACATTACATATACACGTGTAGTATAATCAAATCATATTAATGATATTTTTCATACATGTTAACGACGTACTTTAGTTTTTTCATTGTACCAAACAACAATGGCTAAAGACAGTTGCATAACAAGAATTAACTAGCAAATAAGCAAATGGAAGAACTAATTGAAACAGACATATTATGAGCCCGCATGTGCCGCCAATTTGGCAGCAGCTGAGCCCACTTGTCATAAATTCTTAATGACTCTCTGCCTGTTATCTTTTGGCGATTTGAAGTAATCTAGCGTGTATTTATGTTGTCAGTCGTTTGTTAGTTGTATTTTTCGAAGAAAATTGTATTTGCTTAACTTGAATAAGTACCTCTCAACAGTTAGTTGTAAATTACATGGAACTTAATAAAAATGTTTACAAAAAATTATACATTGCGAATTTTTGTTAACATTTTAATTAAGTAATCAATTTATAATTAAATCTTTTTCGAGTGCAGCAGGTTGCAACCCCATAACAAACACATGTCAGTGTACCTGTATGTATGTATACCCGTATAACATAAACTTGACAAAATATGTAGCTCTTCTCTAATTCCAGTGCCCGTAATTTATTTTTTGTAGAACCCGTACGAATAAATGATTTGATTTGACCCCCGCAGAAAATCGTCGATGAAAAACAATTTCATCAATTCATACTTTGAAACCAAATGTATTTATTTAACCAGGTGACTGGGATCGAAGGCACGTACCGCTTCACGTGCGAGTCAGTGATGCAGGTCCTGCACAAACACCGCGACAGCGTCATGGCCGTCCTCGAAGCCTTCGTCTACGACCCGCTGCTCAACTGGCGGCTCGTCGATAACGACCACCGCTCTCTGACGGAGTCCACCTTCTCCTCAGACATCGACTCTTCCTACACCCTCCCTAGCAGAAGCCGCAATCATTTACATTACGAATCATTAGAAATACTACCCGAAGCGAACTTAAACAAAAGAGCATTAGCCATATTGAACCGGATACGGGACAAATTGACGGGCAGGGACTTCCCCAACATCGAAGCGGTGGTGAGTGTGAGGAAACAAGTGGATCTGTTGATCAAACTGGCGACGAACAATGAGAACTTGTGCCAGTGCTACATCGGCTGGTGTCCTTTCTGGTGATACAGTCGCGCAGGTAATGACTATGTAAATATTAATTTAATTTTTATTTTCGTGTTGGCTGATTTTTACTATTTATTCAGCTAATTATGACACGCGATAACGATCAAGGTTGCGGAAACTTGCAGGTTTTAGGATATTAATGAGCGCTGCATATGTCAAATTTGGCACTTCCCAAATTCAGTCACAAAAACGAACTACATATTTACTGAATTTTAGCCTTTTTTAAAAATGTAAACGATATTATATTTTAACAATATCTAAGTCAAGTCCTGTCCATTTACAACTTTTCATTCAAGACGACCCAAAAAGACTGAATTTCCAGAAATATCCTTTTAGAGGAAACCGTGAGTAAAAGCTTGTTAATTGAAGTAAGCGCCCATTCATTGCTAGTCTCATTAGTGGTGTAATTCATGTATTTATTTTTACAAAAGCATAGTAAGTACCAGTTTCTATGTTTTTAATTTATTACTAAACTATTTTACTACGAGGCTGCCCTACTATTTATTATTGTTACTTTTAGAGGTAATTAAAGTATTTATGTAATCTCAATTTATACTGCCAGTTGTTGCGTAGAGTTTTAACTTTTATCTAATGACATAACGCAAGCACATTATGTTCACAGTGATTGTATTTATTGTCTATAAGCTCCATTCAAAAGACGTAACATTCTTTACTTAATGTATGTTACGATATATCAATGACCGTATTAATTTATCTCTGAGAAGTCTAGAGACGTATTCTTTGTAGTAATTTTATTTTTAAATAAGTAAGCAAATGTATGTAGTTCTGTCAAGTATTATTGTGGATTTTAGTTTTCATCTTTCCTGTCCAGAACCAACAGCATTCATTATGATAACATTCAATTTATCAAATAGTCGTAAAGTATATTACTCAATTTAATAAAAGTGACGCACTACAAGACTGTTAATACTGCCAATATTGCATTTTTATAATTTTATAGGATCTGTTGCGATTTTTTTCTTTGACCTAGAAATCATCTCTGCTAGTTTTTAAAAATAGCATTTAAAAACAAGGTTTTTAAATGCTATTTTAAATAACATTTAAAAATTCTAAATAGCATTTAAAAAACAAGGTTTTTTTTTAAATGTGTACTGTCTGGCACTCGCTACTAACAGTTGACAAAAGCGACATTTTATATAATAGTTGAGATCACGTTATAGAAAAAATGTAAACTAGGTCAAACAAGAACTTTTTCACTGCCCAATAGAGTTATTATGAAACCGATTCTTATTTGACTGTACATAAATAGGTATTATTTTTTTCTATTTTAATAATATTTTTCTATACCGTAGTCGACACTCGACATAATCTTAAGTAAATTTATTTATGTTTGTATTGTTTTAATTTGAGTTATAAAACTTACACTGTATATATAAACTCGACGTTGATTAAATATAAAATAAACTATTAAAATTAATGCCCTTATTATTTGAACACAGTTGATGCTTAACCGGCTTTATTGTTTTCTTTGTAGGTAACGAACGAGATTGGTAAGAGTTCCGATAATTTGGTACACAGCACTTTGTCCATGATAGGTTTGCTGAGATATATGGTCATATCGCCGTCCGACGCGCAGAATTCCCGAAGAGTCTGTCGGCAAAAGCCACAGGGGGCAGTGAACTCTTCCTGTTGGGCCACTACGGCTATTCTGGAGAACTTCGTGTAGCCTTCAGAAACTGCTTTGGGTACTGCGCATCGCTCTGCGCAGATGCTCGGTGCAAGCGCAGCGTTCTCAACGTTGCAGCCGTTGTACACTTTGGAGCCATCCTCGGTGATCAGCGCGGCTCCCACTGCGAAGTTTGAGTACGGACAGTACGCCCTCTTTCTTACTGCCACTGCCTCCCGGACTAATGTTTGCGCTACTTCGTCTGGAACCAAAAAATCTATATTTTATTATGTTATATTTATTTATCTAATGATTTATTTTTCAGACATTTTAATCGAATCGAGCTCGACGAATAGCTATTGTAATGCTTTCTACAAAACACTGCTACAAATAGGTATACCTTTACAAATGTTTTTATTTCGAAATTAAGTACTTAATGAAAAACGCATAATTAACGATTATAATACACTCTACAACATCGGACACATTACTAAAAGTAAAACTGAACTATAACTATAACACTTACCCAAATCATTAAAATCAACAATCTTAAAGTTTCCCATTGCGCGTCTATGTGTTCGTAAATTGTGTAAGTGGCACGTGCGCAGTTGCGTGTGAATACTCCGAGGGCCAACGGCCAACTGGCTGAACAAATGATCGGCTGTGTAATAAACAATGATTGCAATCTAATCTACTGATACAGCGAGCCGCGAGCAGATCGGAATCAAAACAACTGGGGACTGTGGACTATGAGATGGCATCTTAATAATGACATGACCGCATCAATAGGGGCTTGCGGGTTTCCCTTCCCTACTCATGTGTTGCGGAACCTCAAAGCGTAGGTCATGGTTGTTTTACGTCATTCAGTAGAATGAGAATTTGAATTTTGCACATAGATAGCTAGAGCGACACTACAAGAAATCGATGATCTACCCAAATATAAGCATTTATGGCATCGGGTACAAAACTCAAAATATTGGGTGTACGTGCATTGAAAACTATGACGCTATCAGGAAGAGATGTGCTTTTCATTCTACACAGATAAAGAAGCAATTGAAGCCGGAAAACCTTGGCGCATCTATTTAAAGCAGAGCACGAGAATACGCTGCCCTGGTTATTTTCTAAATTTATATAATCCTAAATTAGATTTCATACGCTTTTCATTACCAAGGCTGCAGATAACAAATAGTAACACTTATCTGTTTCATATCGCATAAAATAAACTTCTGGTAAAATTTTAATCATTTCTTGACGTTACGTATAGTTGTAGTATGGTGTTGTATGGAGCAACGACCTCAACCAAGCGTGCAATTGAGACATACCGAGAATCGCTGGCAGCAATCAAATGATAATGGTGATCAACTGATAGGGTAATTTATTTTCATGGTCGACTCTTTATGTTCATCTATCATAATAAGAGAGTAAAAATAATTTGTATGTACATTTTGTATTTTTGACTGAAATGGATAGAGGGACACAAAAAGAATAGAAAGCAAAAAAATTTTTTTTTTGTTTTTTCAAAGATTTTTTCATGTAAGCGAAACTCACGCGGGCGAAGCCGAGGGCTACAGTTAGTACATAATATATTTATATATCAATACAAATCACACACTGTCTTTAAGTATGATTTGAGTATTATTAGCTGTAGGTTCACAAACTTCTTGCAAATAATATAATAGATTCCTTAATAAAACGAATGAAGAATAAAAATAACAATTTTATTAACAAAAATGTGATTACAAACCTATGAAAATCTCTATACTATGACTGATTCTATCTTAAAATAATGTCAACTAATATAAATGCGCTCGACACAAACGCCGCAGATAGGAAAATATAAGTTCAGTTATCTAAATCAGTAATTAAATCAATATATAATGGTATATTCTATAAATATAAATTGATAGCATTTAATAATGCACAATTCATTACATTTTTACTACGTTGTTTTCTACGTCTGCGCCAAATGTAAAGGAACCATACCATCGTAACCACGTAATATAAAATTAATTAGTAAACAAAACACACAAATTGTGCAAATAGCAGTAAAGAGCGTACTTAGGCTGCAACCACACTGTCGACGTGGAACGCATGACACCATTCGATTTGCGTCCTTATTCCGTTGACATAAGACTTTGGCTGATCGGCTTTAGCAGATTCCACGTAGATCAGTGTAGTTGCACCTTTATCATTATCGGGTGTAATCAACCCATCTTTATGGGCGTGGCTATACGGGCGATGACTCAATGCCTACTACTTCAGAAAAATCAACAATATTGAAAAATGAGATGATCAACTATTATTACCACGTTCAATTGCTTAACGTTATCTAAGATTATTATGGTTAGATCAACTAAAAAGAAATTTTTCTCTTCCGTCATTGGATCAATTGGATGGCTCCCCCAGCAACTACGTCAATGTCAGTCATGACAACTAGACAATGCGGGTTGAATTAATGTCAAACCGAGCAAGCGATATCGCCTAACTAAACGACGTATTTTAAAAGTACACATATGTATAATCAGACTATCAATTGGCAGTATCCTGGGTCAAAAATATAATGTACATGGATATTATTTACTGCATGTTTTGTAGAAAATTGCATGTTTTGTAGAGAATGAATACAAGAAAATAACTCTATTTGACTTCTAAATAAAAAAACTTTCAGTATCAATTTCATACGTACACCTTAGACTTTATTTATACACAATCCTAACTAATATTATAAATGTGAAAGTGAGTTTGTTTGTTTGTTTGTTTGTTGGTTTGTTTATTTGTTTGTTTGTTTGTTACCTCTTCACGCTTCATCTACTGAACCAATCTTCCTTAAATTTCGCATACACATAGTTAGAAGTATGGAGAAGGACATAGGGTACCTTTCATCCCTGGAAAAGGCACGGTTCCCGTGGGAAATTCACGCGGGCGAAGCCGCGGGCGAAAGCTAGTACATTCATAAATGTATGGCTTCGCTAATAGCGAATAATATAGCGCGCGAATAATATTTTTTGCTATATATAGCAAAAATTTGTTCTGTACAAGATAAACACAAAAATACTCTTTACGAATATGTCCCATCACTCTTATCAAACAGCAACAGAATAATCAAACACTATCTGAATTCGAACTAGTGAATGAACAAAATAAATCAGCTTTACTTTACAACCTTCAATTCATATGTATTTTAATTGTTACGGAATATTTTCATTTAATTCACGGAAATTCGAAATTAATAATTAATTACAACGATTCCATTACAAATTGTCATACTCTAATGCAGTGCATTCTTACTTAAATAATAGTATATTTTTTACATTATTTCTTTTCTTGAAAGCATTTTCCAATTTAACAAATAAAGACTAACATGAGCTTAAGTTTCTAACCCAAGCATAAGAAACCCATACTTAAATTCATATAATTTCCACATTACAAAAAACTTGGCTATATTTACAAAACTTATGAAGCACCTCTTTCTTGACCACACTATAGGAAAACAATAGGCTGTATTTTTTTATCTACCTTCAAAACTGAAAGCCTTTCTGAATAATCTAGGCTGAACATGCGGTTGATTTTAATAGGTATGGATAAGACGGCTTATGTTCCAATCTAATCTTAATCTTACACAAGAAACGCCTGTGCCTTTCCTGCCTAGATATAATATGTACAGACAAGCATCGATATGCACACAAATTCAGACCTTATCACATTGTCTTAAGAACCAATGTGTTTACATTAATGCTCGTGACTGTCCGTGTCTAGAAGGCTATTGAATATTTTTTAAATTGTTTACATTCGGTCAGTATCATCATTTAATCATCAACAGCTTTCCGTGACCCACTGCTGGGTATAGGCCTCCTTTCGTCTACGCCAACCTCTATCCTGGGCCATCTTACTCCAAATATTACATACACATACATATTATCACGCCTTTTTCCCGTGGGGTAGGCGGAGGCTAGCGATTTCCACTTATATTGCCAGCAATATTCTTAACATAGTCGACCCATCTATGCCCTACGCTCCGCTCGGCTACAAGGACAGACACCTGTCAAATAGTACAACGCTGTCAATGTGTCAAATTCAAATGACAGCATTGTACCACTGACATGACCATACTCGCCAGTAGCGCCTACAGTGCGACAAGCATCTTTTGGCACTTGGTAGGACCACGAACTAATGTCTAAGCTAATAAAATTTCTTATTTAAAACGAAGGTGGCGCCCTCACTCACGTGCCAAAAGATCCTTGTCGCACTGTACTAGTGAACCTAAATACGATAACCCTCATTTAATGGCAGAAACTACCAAAAAAGGGCACCAACCCACATAGCACTGGCAAAGATTCTCATTACTCGTGGCCTGTTGGATCAACAAATCCACTTGCTTTTGCACTGTAACTATTTCATCTATATGTGGGAAATCTCTACCAGTCAGCTTGTCTCTCACTCTATTGACTATGGCTAAGGCACGTTTGTTCAAGTTGGCTTCAGCTGGCTGGTCCAGGTCTGTGAAAAATGAAAATATATTTATTAGCAAATAAATGATGCATTCATAGACATAGAAAAAAAAACATTCAATAGACATAAAAATTCTTTCTAGCTCTATGGTTGCACTACTTTCTTAGCGGATGCCTACGTCATAACATCTACCTGCATGCCAAATTTCAGCACGATCCGTCCAGTGGTTTGGGTTGTGCGTTGATAGATCACTATGTCAGTCAGTCACCTTTGAGTACATATAGATTACATAATGTGCGTTGTCATCCACGATAGGTTACCCTGTGTTATGAGTGGCAGGCTCCTTTGACATAAGACTAATGACCATATAAAAATTATAATAAGATTGATTACCTCCTCCTCCCCTTTAGTCGTATTCTTAATGACTGAGGGTCTTGGTCATTATATGGAATGAAACATAACGACTATCTTGGCAAGTGTTAATGAAGTGCCATTGCCTTCTCCATTTCACACACTAGCTGATAATCATCAACTGGAGTGCCAGGTTTTCCTTACGATGCTTTTCCCTTCACCGAAAGCAAGTGGTGGTCGATGAAAACTGGATTGGTATAACAACTCCAAAAATTCCCGCCCGTGGTATATATTCATATACCACGGGCACAGGATTTGAACCGGAGAGACCTTTGCAGCCACAGGCGGGCGTCCTAGCCACTCAGCCACCACCGTTTCACCAAGACTGATCACAATGATTGCTAAATTATAAAAAGATCAACCATTACCTGTGGCGGGGACTTTCAGCTTCGTCAATCCGAGACCTGCGATCGGCGCTATAAGTCTCTAGTTCAGCAGCCGGGTCGTACACGAAAGCTACTAGGACCACCATCAAATAAAAAAGATTACATTACTAGGACCGCTATCAAATAAAAGATTACATTACCTGTGGCGGGGACTTTCCTGGCGGGTTGAGGGGAGGGGGTGTCGGAGGGGCTGTGTCGTCGGTCCGAGACCTGCGACCGGCGTCTATAAGTCTCCAGTTGAGAAGCGGGTCGTACACAAACGCTTCTAGGACCGCCATCAAATAAATGATCAACCATTAAGCTCTGTGGCGGAGACTTTCCTTCGTCGGTCCGAGACCTGCGACTATAAGTCTCCAGTTGAGCAGCGGGTCATACACGAAAGCTACTAGGACCGCCATCAAATAAAAGATTACATTACCTGTGGCGGGGACTTTCCCTTGCAGGCTGAGGGGAGGGGCGTCGGAGGCTGTGTCGTCGGTCCGAGACCTGCGACCAGCACCTTTAAGTCTCTAGTTCAGCAGCGGATCGTACACGAAAGCTACTGAGACCGCTATCAAATAAAAGATTACATTACCTGTGGCGGGGATTACTTTCCTTCGTCAATCCGAGACCTGCGACCACGGCGTCTATAAGTATCCAGTTGAGTAGCGGGTCATACACGAAAGCTACTAGGACCGGCTATCAAATAAAAGATTACATTACCTGTGGCGGGGACTTTCCTTGCGGGCTGGAGGGGAGGGGGGCGTCGGAGGCTGTGTCATCGGTCCGAGACCTGCGACCAAGGGGCGTCTATAAGTCTCCAGTTGAGAAGCGGGTCGTATACAAACGCTTCTAAGACCGCCATTACACTGTCCTTGTGGTCTGTGGAGCACCTCCATATGACGGACTCGCATGTCCGTCTGTATGTGCCTTCTGATGCCGGTCACCTGTTCGATTTTATGAATTAGTATTGTCAAACTAGGTGGTTGCATTTTCGCATAAGCTAAACAACAAAACGGAAAGTTAGGATTGTTAGGTATTCATTTTCGGTATTATCTATTACAATTCACCAGTTTTCAGGTCTACTATTGTCACAGAATTAATATTAGTACTACGTACAGAAAGGAAACTCCCTGCCCCTCCCGCAATATGGCACCCCCCCGCTCCTTCCGCACTTCTCCCCCGTTCTTGTGTAACTGTGGGACGTTCGACTATGAAAACGCACACATTGACGTGTTACTGACGTGTTCACGGATATACAGTTTCATTTGTAGTAGTAGTAGGCATATTTGACGCGCCGTTTCTATGAAGCCACTTCCCGCCTTCATTGCTATTGTATACGCTTTATCTATTCCAACTGCGCCCTAGGGTTCTGCTTTGGCTTTTAAATTTTCAGGATAAAGAGTACTGAACAATCGGCTGATTGTCAAAAATACACCGCGAGGTCCAACTGAATAAAACTCAAAATTGAGACGACCGTGTAATTGTCATAAAAGTTAAGCCAAAAAAACAATACAT
Organism: Ephestia elutella; assembly: GCA_018467065.1. NCBI lineage: Eukaryota > Metazoa > Arthropoda > Insecta > Lepidoptera > Pyralidae > Ephestia > Ephestia elutella. The sequence continues at coordinate 5,921,466 of CM031566.1, read as the reverse complement.
CATTCAAATCAATATACGTCTGGGCGAGAGAAACTTCATAGCGAGTTCTAAAATTAGATAACGCCATCTACTAACCAAAATATAAAATACAGAACGTATACGATTAAACACTTATATACCACAGGTTTCATTCTATCTATGGACCAAACATCGAAATCCGTCCAGTAGTTTTGATCGAAAGAGTAAGAAAAATCCATTCTATAAAGTCGACGTGGTAAGCCTCGAGGTGACCCTTCGACCCATCAGAAGGTAATACCGGTAGGACGACGCGTAAGTTGTGACCCAGCACAAATCCTCTCTTACGAAGCAGTTGCCAAAGTCGATGTGCAGGAACTTGCTGGTCTCGCGGTCCAGCTTTAAGCACCGAGCCAGACGGTGCAAGTTTCTCGAACATACAAAAGCAATAATTGCAGTGCAACTTTAAATAATTGAAAGCAACTGCCATATGGTGATATAAAAAACTTGAATACAATTATTGAACTGCATCTTGACATACAATAATTGCCAATGTGTTCTGTTTACACGTATACAATAGGGGACCGGATAACTTTTTTTTTATGCTTCTTTTAAATATCTCACAATAATAGAATCATCCGTAAAAGAATAACCTCCATAACCAAAGTATTTCCCAAGATATAGCAAAAAACAATTCATGACGTGTTTAAGCGATGTTTGGACGATACCAAAACGCCCCTAACTCAAACGTGCATTCATATGACGTCACGCGTAGAAATTGGACTATCCCTAAAAGTTTTGAACTCTAATAAATTAGCTCTGGAGAATAAACTCGTTCTGAAAAGTCGCAAAATGTGTTTAATTATGTGTATTCTATCATAAAATTACATATTTTTAGCAATTCTCATACCTTGTCCGGTCCTCTATTGTTTAGGAAATTATTGCATTCCATTTTTGAAACACAGATTTGTATGGGCACGTGCCATTTTTTAGCGACTTGCTTTTAAGAATTGCACGAATTTTGCGTTACTAAATTTTTCATGCAAGAATTGAATGACATTTTCTTGGCATGTATTGCTTACACCAAGAAAAGTTTTGACTTCAAACTTGCATACCAGTCTCAAGAATGTTACGTGTTGATTAGCCTATGAAAGTAAATTATTGCTTCAATTTAATCGTATTCAACAGGTGAGTAAGAAACTTGTACCCGTCTAAATGGCCCTTTATACGGTGCCGGTCACCGCTTACCTCCATTGCGTTAATGAGCATCCTGGTGAGCCGGAAGGGGATCTTCTCCGGAAACTTGTCCCTGGTCACGGCCACCTCGAAGCAGTCGCCGAAGTCGATGTGCAAGGAACCTGCCGGTCACGCGGTCCAGCATTATGTTGGATGGGTGCTGGTCGCCGAGGCCTGGGCAAACAGTCAATAATTATGCACACTAAATTAAGAGCAATGACGTTATCATTAATTATCACCAGCTATTTTAATTTCCACTGGTGGATCCTAAGGATGGATATGGAGGATGGGCCATAACCCAATGAAAGCAAACATTTTTGTCTCCAAAATGCTCGGAAATGTAAACATTATTGTAGTAAAATGATGACAGGAAGATTGTAATTCCTGGCTCATGCATTACTTTCCTGGCCTAGGCCGGGAAATTTGTATGAAAATTCATTCCTTCATCATTCATTCCATTCATTTATTTCTTTATTTCCTCACATTTATTGAGAAAAACACTATACATGTTCGAGAGTAATCAGGATTTGCTGGACTGGCAATTATTCAAGGGCTCGCTGGCGTTCGGCCTTGAAAACCTACTCTCGTCCAGCAAATCCCAACTTCCTAGCCTCTGCAGTAATAGATTGTTAATCTAGCTCCCAAATTATCGTAGATATAAAAAATTTAACGTTGAGGGTAGTACGATCAAAGAATATAAAAAACCAGCTGCCGCAGCTCCAAAAAGCTTCTCATACAAACTTCTTCTTTTTCTTGGTGTGCATTCCAAACAAACTTTGACCCCCATTTTAGTCCCTTACGGGTTGATTGTTTTTTTTTAAAGTAGCCTACATTTGACCCCGGTTTCTCAACTATATCCATACCAAAGTTCATCAAAATCGGTGCAGCGGTTTAGCCGTGAAAGCGCAACAGACAGACTAATATTAGTATGGAAGTAGAGTTGCCAGGTCGCCAAACCTAATAGCCGGACAGACCAGCCAGTTTGACCGGACATTTGGGTAGAAAGGCCGGACATCCTACATTATATGGAAGTATGGATACCTACCTAGGATGTATCCGACCATGCTCATGACGGCAAGCGAGCGAGTGTAGTTGGTGCGGCGCTCGAACCAGACCTCGGAAGAAGGACTCTTTGGCCACAGCAGCTTAGCGAGTGTCGTTTCGCCAGCTGTGTGTTCCAATGCGTGCTCGAACACTTCCACCTATGTAACAAATAGGCTTTCAAAACAACTGATTTGGTACGTAAATGTTAAAACCAGCGCCGGTGGGAATTTCGCGTGATAAGAAGTGCCATTTTTGTGTTTAATGTCGAATCAGTAAATGAATGTCGTTCTATGATTTTTTTCTGATATCATTGGGGTCGTTTTAATTCTCCTTGATAAGATGCTGTTTATCTATGTATCGTAGGTAGGTCTGCATCCAAAGCATGCCGCATAGCATTGTAAGAATTGGGAGATGAAGCATTAGACATGGTGGAAAATATTTTCGAGCTCAAACTGTTTGTAATATATTGGGTAAAACTAAACGCAGGCGTTTCCTGTTATCGCCGCCAGGCGTTTTGGGGTTCTCACCTTGCTAGCGTGGATGGCGTCGCGTGTGGTCCGCCATTGCATTGTCCAGGGCGATATCGGTTTGATTTTAATACGCGGAGCGGTCTCGCGTCTTTTGCTTGTTGTTTAGTTTGAGTGATAATTGTGACTTTCCTGTTTGTTAAATAACTATTGAATTTGTGTTTGTGAAAAACTCTGTTATTGTGACTTTTTCTTGTGAGAGGTGAAACGTGGCTGGCTGTTCACATCTGGCTGTTCCCGAGTGAAACTACGGGAAGAAATCTATTTAGTTGTTATGGGGAATTGAGATCTCAAGGGTTAGGTAGGGTAATTAGGAATTCCCCCTTCCCGAAGACACTCAAGTTTGGATCCGAAGAGAAAGAAGATTTAGTTTGGTAAGTGTTCAATTCTAGTTAATTTATAGGTTAGGTTATCATATAGGGCCCTGTAGCTCCCTTCATAAGCTACGGTGGTAGCAGACTGCGTATAGCTTAAGTTAGATTCTAGTCGGACATGCGTGGTGTCGCGTGGAGATTTTTTCCCGGTACTTAATTTTACCGGTAGATTTTTTCCCGGTAAAGTTCCGGTACAGAATTCTTCCCGCCGCTTCGTTTGTCCGGATTCGCTCTGCGCACATTTTCTGGCAGCAGAGCGTAGTTGCTCTGCACATTTTCTTGGTAGCAGAGCGTAGTTTATCTACCCCCTCTATTTGTTCGTTTGTAAAAAAATAATTAATTGTTTGTAAAAATTATTAGATTTTTCTTAGTTTGTTTGTATAAGAATATTTGTAACCTTTTTTGTATTTGTTTGCGGTTTGTACCGTGCGTTCCGGGTTTGTGCCATTCTCATACCTACCGCGGTTCTTCGTGTAGTTGTTTGATTTTGTTGTTTTTTATTTACCTTTTGTTATTTTTTGCTTGTGACTTGACGCGATGGCGAAGGTCCCCAATGCTAGGGCGACACTCGCCAACGAATTGAGATGGTTTGTGACGGCCGGAGGACTCCTGTCCCGGAAGGACAGGGAGGGCGCCATACTGCTAAGAGCGGATCACCTCCACTCACGATTGATTAGCGCGGAAGCGGCCATGGCGGCGCTTACCGAAGCCGATCTTACCTCGGAGGCCTACGCAGGTCACATGGCGGACATGGACCAGATCCTGAGTCTGCACGATGATATCGCGGAGGCGGCATCGCAACAAGGGCGAGACAGGCTGGCGGACCAGCCCCTCGCACACCTGTTAGACAGGAAGGACCAGCGGTTAGCTGGTCGGCTCCCCACCCTTCAGCTGTCCCACTTTGGGGGTAGGATGGAGGAGTGGGTAGTATATAAAAATATGGTTGAGTCCCTGGTCGTAGCACGACAGGATTTGTCGAAGGCCCAGAAGATGGCCTACCTCCTCTCCACTCTTGAGGGTGAAGCGCGGTCGCTCATCCAGCACCTCCGGGTGGAGGACGACCAGTACGATACGGCTTGGGAGTTATTGAACTCCCGCTACCAAAACTTACGTTTGTTAGCGGATGCGCACGCCGCACAGTTGATGGCCCTGCCCAGGGTGGCCAACAGGGCACAGTTGCGCCTGCAGTTGCTCACGCCCGTTACAGTGGCCTGTAACGCGCTCCGCACACTGGGGCTGCCGGTGGACCAATGGTCTTTTTGTTGGTGCACATTGTATTGGGCAAATTGCCCAATGACATCCGCTCGCGGTTTGAGCGCGAAAATGCGGAGCGGGATAGCACCACCCTACCAACATTCACTGACTTGGTGAAGTTTTTGGAGTTTGAGGCACGGGCTGCTGAGAATACCATGACGGACTCAGCGCCATCCAGAGCGCCTGAACGCAGGCCCTTGGAACCCTCATGGCGAGGGAAGCCCCAACAGGGACGGCAACCGCCACCGCGTGGAGCTGGTGCGCGGGTTGCACACACGGCAGCAGCCGCGAGGGACGCGGACTGCCTGCAATGTGGCCGGATGGGCCACAGCCTGCTGCAATGCAGGGACTGGCAGAGACTGCCAGTACAAGATAGGCGCCGCATGGCAAAGCGGCATGAACTTTGCTTTTATTGTTTGGGCGGTCACTATGCACGTGACTGTCCCAGTGCCATACCATGCAGTGCATGCCGTGGGCGGCACCACGCGATGCTTTGCATGAACCGCAACGGGGATGGCACCCGGTTGTTGAGGCAGGGGTCCCCTATGGGCGGGGGCGCTCCTTCGCGAAGCCCTCCACCATCGGACGGAGGACGCGGCTTCGCTCGTCGCACCCCCCCTCGGGAGGGGGGTCGCGTACCGGCGCGGGTCTTGGCGGACCGGGACCACGCGCCCCAAGGTCATGGCCAGTATGTGGCTGGCCAGGCCCCGGATAGGGCCCCCATGGGCGGGGGCCCTAGATCGGACGTGAGAGTGGGGACACCCCCCTCCACGCGGGTTACCAATACCCAACACATGCAGCCGCAGCGGTTTTCTCCGCCGCTGCACGAGTACCCACGGCTGGAGTACCACCCGCCGTACCATATTTATGGCCGGGTCGCGGGTTCTGCCCCCCCTCAGATGGGGATGTGCACTCGCCCGCCATATTATCCGGGTCAGTGGCGCGCCCCTGGTTTGGAGAGAGTGGGGAGCCCGTAGCACTAGCTTGCTCCCTTGCTGGAAGACAGAGCCGCGGACGGTTCTGCTCCCTACCGCGAGTGGTCCGCGTATGGGGGTCGTGGGGGGAAGCCATTAATTTGAGGAAGCTCTGTTGGACTCAGGGGCTCCAAAAAGCAGTTTAGGTTACCACTCGAGTGGCACCGCCAGTTAGGTTTAGTCAGTGGAAGACTCGCCTTTGTGCCACTTCTTGCCGAGTTGGTAACGCATGACAAGTGAAAGTGTCTGACGGGCCAGACACTTGTCACCTTTTCTTCGCTGAAGTCCTCCACAATGAGGATGCACGACCGGCTAAATAATGGATACCATTGCGGGTTGGCACCCCTCGACAGACATACCGCCGGGTGTGTTGTCTTTGGTTTCAGGGTCTGGATTTGGCCGACCCCTTTTGTCTTTCATCCCGGCCCAGTGGACTTGCTCCTGGGCTCGGACGTATTGGGTTGGATTTTGTTGGGTACACAGAAGGCTCTGGGTTCGTCTTCACTGATGGCAGTGTCTACGATTCTTGGTTTTGCCCTGATGGGCCCTGTGTTTGATAATGGCACCGCGGAGGAGCCACCGGTTGTCGCATCTGCGTCCTTGGCCAAGACCATGCAAAGGTTTTGGGAGGTGGAGGAGCCTTACTGCTATGAGTTCAGGGTGGATCCGGAACACGCTGAGTGCGAAGCCCTTTTCGATCGACCACGGAGAGGTTGCCCTCCGGTCGGTTTGTAACTAGGTTACCCTATGTTGCCTCTCGTCCTAGCCTAGGGCAAAGTAGGGCGCTTGCGGAGAAACGACTGCTGTCCATGGAGCGACGTATGCAGCGTGACCACGTACTTCGCGATAAATATATTGAATTTATGCGCGAGTACGAGGATTTGGGTCACATGTCTCCGGCTCGAGTTGATTGGAGCTCAACTGAGCATTATTTTTTGCCCCACCACGCGGTGGAGAAGGCCTCAACAGGCAAATTGAGGACCGTCTTCGATGGGTCCGCACCCACTTCGAACGGGGTTTCGTTGAATCTGTGTTTGCATTCGGGTCCCAAATTGCATAGGGACATAATTGACATCATCTTGAACTTTAGAAGACATCAAGTGGTTTTTGGTGCGGACATCCGGATGATGTTCCGCCAGACAGTCATACATCCTGAGGACAGGCGATTCAGTTGATATACTCTGGCGCTGAGCGCACACTGAGGATCCTGTGACGGTGTATGAACTCAATACAAACACGTATGGTTTGAAATCTAGTCCCTATATCGCCATCAGATCATTTGGCTTGAATTGGCAGAGCGGGAACGGATCCGCTTTCCCCGTGGGGCTTCCGTGCTGTCACGTGACTTGTATGTTGATGACGTGTGCACAGGAGCCCAAAGTATGTGAGGAGGCCCTCCTACTGCGGGATGAATTGATTGAAATATTACCCAGAAGACAGGTGGCTACGAGCTACGTAAGTGGTTGTCTAATGAGCCTAAGAGTTCTAGAAGGGATCCCGAGAGGATCACCAACAGAACCCTCACCTGTTTGAGGATGTGGATGATCCCAACAGGATAGCGGTGCTGGGCATGCAGTACCAGCCGCTAACCGATATTTTCACATTCCAAGTGGACTTGGAAATACCGAAAGTCTGGACTAAGAGAACGGTGTTGTCCGTAATAGCCCGTATGTTTGATCCAAGCGGTTGGATCAGTCCAGTGATATTCTCTGCGAAGTGTCTTCTTCAGAGACTTTGGCGCACTTGCTGGAACGTCTCGTGGGACGAGCCGCTGTTTGGCTCTCCATTGGATGATTGGCTCGAGTTGTTTTCATCGATTAAGGAAGTCAATCAGGATTGCCTTGCCTCGTCGAATATTGCCCCCGGGAAATATCGAAGCCAGCCTGCATGGCTTTTGTGACGCGTCGGAGCGAGGCTACGCCGCGTCAGTCTATATGCGGACAGTTGACGCCGATGTCCGGGTCAATGTCTCGCTTTTGTTAGGGAAGAGCAAGGTCGCACCCATCAGGACTAGGCTGACTATTCCCAAGCTTGAGTTGAGTGGAGCTCACCTTCTCTCTAAATTGTTGCATCACGTTGCCAGTGAGCTGGCGGCCACGGTCGAGATACGGGACATCTTCGCCTGGTCGGATAGCCAGGTCGCGCTTGCATGGTTGCGCGCGGCCACACATACCTTGGAGGTTTTTGTGGGAAATCGGGTTTCCCAAATCCAGAATATCGGAATTGATATAACATGGAGACATGTGCCGGGAGAGCTTAACCCAGCGGACTGTGCTTCCCGAGGTTGTACGGCACCAGAATTGGTGTCACTAACGCTCTGGTGGGGTCCAGAGTGAGCTGATGGGATCAGAAACAATGCTTGGCCTGTCTGTCAGACAGATGTTACTTCTTTGAGTTTGACTGGGCTCCGTGTACATGCTTTCAGCGATGGTCGCTGAGACGACGTCGAGGCCGGATTGGCTACTTGCATCGGTATAGCAGTTTGGATAAGCTTCTGGGTGTTACCAGTTGGATTAAGCGTTTCATACATAATTGTAGAAACCCACAGGCAAAGCGGTTGGAGCCGATTGCAGGTGCAGAAGAGCGCCGGAGCGCAGTGTTGCATTGGGTCCGTGTCGTGCAGACCGGACGGTTTGAGTCAGAGCTTCGTATTTTGCGCGACGGACGCGCTAAGTTGAAGGGCGCAGTCGCTCGTTTGAACCCGTACATCGACTCGGATGGGCTTCTTCGGGTTGGAGGCAGGCTCCGGAAGGCGGATCTTCCATATGAGACTCGCCATCCTCTGTTGTTGCCCAAGGGCGGACCCTTGGTGCAGCTTTTGGTGTCTGATCGACACATTCGTTAACGCCCATGCTGGGTGCAATGCTTTGTTGGCTATTTTGCAACGCGAGTTTTGGATTTTGTCTGCCCGAAGAGCAATCCGTAGTGTCCTGTTTCGATGTATTGCATGTTATAGGTTGAAGGCATCACGATGCAACCACAGATGGGTGATTTGCCGCTGATCGAATCAAGCGACCTTCGAGGACCGTTTGACGGCGTTGGAACCGATTTTGCCGGTCCCTTTACATGATCACTGGAGTCAAGGCTTCTCCCTTTCGTAATGCCCGTATTGTGAAGGGCTATTTGTGTGTATTTGTTTGTTTGGCCACCAAGAGCTGTCCATTTGGAGGTGGTATCGGCTCTCTGACTACGGAGGCACCTAAATCGCCGCGTTGGATCGCTTTTTTGTTTCGCGTCGAGGTCTACCTTCCCTTATTAGGTCTGACAATGGCACAAACTATAAAGGAACTGTAAATGTATCTTAAGGATGTTTCTGTGTTTATTGATAAAACCATTGTACTAGTTTAAGTCAAATTGCTGCCCAAAGGGGAATAACCTGGAAGTTTAGTCCCCCAAGTTGCCCCCATTGGGGAGGGATTTTTGAAGCGGCTGTGAAATCCGCAAAGACCCACCTCCGCCGCATTATCGGAGAAACGGCTCTAACTTTTGAAGAGCTGGCCACAGTGTTTTGTAAAGTTGAGGCGGTCCTCAACTCTCGTCCTCTCTGTCCGCTATCTCCAGATCCAAATGACTTGGAAGCTCTCACCCCTGGTCATTTTTTGGTGGGAGAAGCCGTTGAATGCCCTGCCCGAATACCCGTGGAAGAGATGAACGCGTATATCGGTTGTCGCGTTTTTCAAATGTTGCAGCAAATGAGCCAGGACTTTTGGCGTCGCTGGTCGCTTGAATATTTTGCATTTGCTGCAACAAAGAGTGAAGTGGACAGACAGGACTGAGCCTCCCAGGGAGGGTGATTTAGTATTGTTAAAAGAGGCAAATTTGCCCTCATTGCTTTGGCGACGAGCTCGCATATTACGTTTGATTCTTGGCGGAGATGGCACTCCGCGTGTGGCTGAGGTGTTGGTCGACGGTTCGATTTTAAGGAGAGGTGTGACCTCTCTCGCCCGCCTTCCCGTAGAGTAAGCTAGCGGTCTGCTTCTCAGACCGGGACGGGGGGGATGTTTGTAATATATTGGGTAAAACTAAACGCAGGCGTTTCCTGTTATCGCCGCCAGGCGTTTTGGGGTTCTCACACTGCTAGCGTGGATGGCGTCGCGTGTGGTCCGCCATTACATTGTCCAGGGCGATATCGGTTTGATTTTAATACGCGGAGCGGTCTCGCGTCTTTTGCTTGTTGTTTAGTTTGAGTGATAATTGTGAATTTCCTGTTTGTTAAATAACTATTGAATTTGTGTTTGTGAAAAACTCTGTTATTGTGACTTTTTCTTGTGAGAGGTGAAACGTGGCTGGCTGTTCACATCTGGCTGTTCCCGAGTGAAACTACAGGAAGAAATCTATTTAGTTTGTTATGGGGAATTGAGATCTCAAGGGTTAGGTAGGGTAATTAGGAATTCCCCCTTCCCGAAGACACTCAAGTTTGGATCCGAAGAGAAAGAAGATTTAGTTTGGTAAGTGTTCAATTCTAGTTAATTTATAGGTTAGGTTATCATATAGGGCCCTGTAGCTCCCTTCATAAGCTACGGTGGTAGCAGACTGCGTATAACTTAAGTTAGATTCTAGTCGGACAAGCGTGGTGTCGCGTGGAGATTTTTTCCCGGTACTTAATTTTACCGGTAGATTTTTTCCCGGTAAAGTTCCGGTACAGAATTCTTCCCGCCGCTTCGTTTGTCCGGATTCGCTCTGCGCACATTTTCTGGCAGCAGAGCGTAGTTGCTCTGCGCACACAAACATCATTGGAGCATGGCAGAAATGTTTAAATATTGGCCACAAATTCAGGAACATGCAAGACTTGAACCATTACTCCTCACACCTTAGAAAGTATGACATACGGCATAAATCGTAAGTACAAAATATCTGAATAAATTGATTAGGTACTTATAAAAATAAACTCTTATTAAATAAATATTGATGATACCAACCAATATCAGAGATGTATATCTCTAGATATTACATATTACACATATTTTAAAATAAAACAGAGAAAGAATATTGAAGAAGCTTAACAAATCGTATCGCAGCATAAATAAACCATATATTTTTGCAAATATATGTCAATTTTTCAATGAAAATAAATATAATCGCGTAGAAAAGCGTGTGTGTTCGTTCGATTTTTTCTTATTAATTCTAAGTTTTTATTATCAATTTTGCGTACAATTTTCCACCGCAGATATAATGTTATTGTGCCTAAGAACAAACCTTTCGCATCGGCGGCAGTTTCCTCGAAATCCGGCTTATCCATGCCATTGCATAATTAGGTGCTCAAGATTATACAGAGTCTTCTTTTTACTCGACTACAAAAAGGAGGAGGGTTATGAAGTTCAAGTCCTTTGTCGTGTTAACGACATTATTATAAGCAGCGCCAAGAAAAAATTGAATGGAGTCCAAAATACAGCATGCAACAACAAAAATAACTGAGTATATGTATGAATTTTATCATTAAAACAACGTTAAGGTAAGATAAAGACAGACATACTCGAAAATTTTAAACGGATCACTCACGTGCTGCAATATGTCAGGGAATTGCAAATCCAGTTTCGGACCCATCAGGGTTGACAATTCCCGACATATGAGTGCCGTGAGTGAACCCGTTGCAATATTCGAGTATGTCGTCAAGAAACTCTCGATTCCGATTGGTGATAAATTCGCAACCAATTAGAGAAAATAAATCGCTAATCTATTTAATAAAATGAAAATAACACAGAAGTACGCTCTACATGGCAAACAACATAATTTCCATTACCTCCTATATTTAGGACGCCCATAGACAATAAACAAGCAGATCAACATGACACCCTACTTGCATATAATTACCAAAAAAATGACTAAAAATACAAACCTTTTGCATCAGCATTAGCTTCTCCAGATCCGAGGCCATTCTCTGCATAATCCTGTGCTCAATATTCAACAAACACTTCCTCTTCTCTCTGTAATCTCTTATTAGGGAATGCAGCGTATCGCAATGTGGGACCCATCCAATTAGCCCAGAATTAGTCGATAGGGGTATAACGGCATATCTTTGTATGGCGAGGTCCCGTCGGAAGGTGTCGGGTCTGCTTGAAGCAGTGTGTTGACGAGTCCGAACAGTTGCATGACCCGCTCGTCTTGACGTAAGTCTTCGTGGCCTTTGAGGAGGAACATGTAGTCTTTGCCGTTGGAGCCGCGGATGCAAAGGCGACGCGGACGCTGTTTTGATGTGATCACCTGAGGAATTAAGGCCCATTTAGATGGTCCAAGTTTCTAGCAATAATTTCAGTGCAACAATTGACTTTGAATTGCAAGCAACTATTGTATAGACCATGCAAGTATTTACTTGCTTCAGTTTAAAGAAGACGGAAAAAGTCTTGGTTGCGAAACATCCGAGAGTGGACCGGGATAGCGAATGCTGCTGAGCTGTTCCGCAGAACTAAGGACAAGAAGGATTTGAGCTGATGATGTATAGCACCAACCGTTGATAATTGACTCTAGAGGTCCAATGTTTATTTAACTTCTTTACAAAAACGTGTAAATAGCGGACTGACAAGCCGGGTCTCTGCACTAACCTGCAGGCTGCTCTGGATGTGCGCTATCCGGATGAGGTCCTGGTCCGGCACGTAGGAGCCCGGCACGCACAGCTGCAGGTCCCGGCAGTTCCAGAGGTCCCGGGTCTCTGCACTAACCTACGAGGCTGCTCTGGATGTGCGCTATCCGGATGAGGTCCTGGTCCGGCACGTAGGAGTCCGGCACGCACAGCTGCAGGTCCCGGCAGTTCCAGAGGTCCCGGGTCTCTGCACTAACCTGCAGGCTGCTCTGGATGTGCGCTATCCGGATGAGGTCCTGGTCCGGCACGTAGGAGCCCGGCACGCACAGCTGCAGGTCCCGGCAGTTCCAGAGGTCCCGGGTCTCTGCACTAACCTGCAGGCTGCTCTGGATGTGCGCTATCCGGATGAGGTCCTGGTCCGGCACGTAGGAGCCCGGCACGCACAGCTGCAGGTCCCGGCAGTTCCAGAGGTCCCGGGTCTCTGCACTAACCTGCAGGCTGCTCTGGATGTGCGCTATCCGGATGAGGTCCTGGTCCGGCACGTAGGAGCCCGGCACGCACAGCTGCAGGTCCCGGCAGTTCCAGCAGGTCCCGGGTCTCTGCACTACTGCAGGCTGCTCTGGACGTCAGCTATCCGGATGAGGTCCTGGTCCGGCACGTAGGATGCGGCGGAACACGCACAGCTGCAGGTCCCGGCAGTTCCAGAGGTCCCGGGTCTCTGCACTAACCTGCGGCTGCTCTGGATGTGCGCTATCCGGATGAGGTCCTGGTTTTATTACGGCATGTAGGAGCCCGGCACACAGCTGCAGGTCCCGGCAGTTCAGAGGTAGGGTCTCTGCACTAACCTGCAGGCTGCTCTGGATGTGCGCTATCCGGATGAGGTCCTGGTCCGGCAGAACCCAGCACGCCGCACAGCTGCAGGGGCAGTTCAGCAGCCGCGGGCTGACGTACTGCAGCTCCAGTGACGTCAGCTGCGGCAGCTGGCGGCTTATGCGGCGACACACGTAGTACAGGTCCCAAGCTTGGGTCCCGGACGAGGCCTGGTTCTGGGACTGACTCCTGCGGAACATACCATCTGTGGGTATTTTGGTTTTATTACGATGTAACACGCGAAAGTGTGTGTGAAATTTAGTAGGGCTGCTTGCATGTCGTGCATCAGACTGGTGCGTTTTAGCACTAGTCCTCGTTCAAGTGTCAGTGATGTTTACAACGAAGTACGGGGTGGGATGCGGTATTTGAAATGAGTGCGGGGCAATTCTGTCTATTACTTATTTTGTGCTTTAAGTTTAGAACTAACGAAAGAAAAAGAGAGGTCTAATACAGGCCGGAATCTTTTTCAGAAAATTACTTTTTAATACCATAAAAAAAATGTGTACGTGATTCCATGAGCATCTTTTACTATTATTTCGGTTATTCACGATACGTTCCTAATCCCTAACCATAATACCTATGATGCACCATATTCCTATCATTCGGAGGAAAGAATTGTAAATATTTACATGAATAAAATAATAAGGGTGGATAATAGATTGATAGCTTACCTTAAACCGGTTACACCATTCCAGTGCATCATTGAGGTCTCTCCCGTACTGGCTGCTAAAGGAAACTTCCTTCGTAGTCTGTGGTCCTCGCTCCAACATCGCGTGCAATGGCTCCAGTGTCTTAAACATAGCATTCACATCGTGCTCACTGAAATACAGTCTAGAAGCTTCTTCCAACGCTTCATGCCACTGCTCGTGCCACAGAATAGCCACTCTAATAAGCTCTTCGGAAATCATAGCTGCCTGGTTGACCAAGTTACTTGAATGAGTACACATTGACTTCAATATTTGATTAGCAGCATTCTTCCGCGCTACGAACGAAGACTTCGAAGCCACAGTCAGGGGGTACACTAACGCTTGCGGATGAGATTTACCAATATCGATTAATAATGAGTGGATCAATTTCCCGACTAGTGCCCGCGGGGTATCGATTCTGGCGATGAGTTGAGGAATAACTTGTAGCCATACGTTTATCTCTATAGTTCGAATTCCTTCGACTAACGCTTCGTGAACTGCGGAGTAGTGACCATAGTCGAACCATAAGGTCAGTAGACGCAGCGTATCTTGTAGAGAGCTTCCGTGAGAAAGATTAATAGATTTGAAGAATCCTTCCACAGCCGGGACCGTATGTTGTTGGATGCATTCCGGAGTCGGCTTTCTTTCCGTTAGAGCTGCGCCTTCAGAATTCTCCTGGTGTTTATAGAAAAGTACCGTCTCGAAGTTCATATAAGCCCACGCGTGCCACGCTTTGTACCAGTCTGATGCCAACTGCGTCGCTGCAGCGTAGTTGTTCAAAATTTCAGGAATCGACTGCTTATTTATTCCAAGCAGGGATTCGCACCAAGATCCTAACTTTAGATGACAACGCGCAAGCAACCGACAATGTTCCGGGTCTCCAGTCTCCGCTGAATTGACATAACAGTAATTGGTCGTACGCTAGCTGCTTATCGCCGGCCACCCACAGGTGTTTGGCGTAAGCGAGAGATTAACCTTGGTTCGTGAGTTGGCAGTGGCATATCTCTGTTCTTACTGGGATCGATACCTAGTAACATGACTAGAGTTCTGTGCGCTTGTCGAGGGGCGCCGCTCTTTCTGCACAGGGAAGCAAACTTCAACCAAGTGGCCATGTCTTCCTGTGGCGTCAACACCAAGCCTCGAACTTGCAGGATCTTCCGCCAATCCTCAACTAGTCTCTGACCTCCTTGAAGCCTGGTCCACCACGCTTGGCGGATAGACTCTTGCCTCTCACTCACCAATTTATAGATGATCACTTCTTCCAATTCCGCGAGCAATTGCGCATTAACTAAAGCCCCATACGCCCTCTGATAGCTTTCTCCGGCCACAGCTGTCAATTCAGAATCCAGTAACGTACGAGCTTGGTCGATGTAAACCTTCGACATGTTATATTCGCCATTATGTATGCTGAGCACAGCTCTATAGAAAGCGCCGTCTTGAGTATTATCAGGGAGGAAATTGACGTATTTGGCCATGGAGTCCCACTCTTTGAGCCCCCAGGCGGCCGCGGCGGCCAGTCTCGCAGCTTTGAATTTCTCATCATCGGACATTTTCGGCCAGCGTTTGGACACTGTGTTGTATAGCTTGACCCATTCGCCTAGGGATTCGAAGCAGCGTAGTTCTCCGAGGTAGGCTTCCATGTTATCAGCATCTAGGGATAGTTTTTCTCCGTAGAGGTTCAATGCTTTCTCCCAGTTGTGCAGTTTCTCGTACCACCGGATCTGAACCTCGAGGTGTGTGTCGCCGGCCGCTCGCTGCGCCATCACCCTCTCGAGCAAGCCCTCGGCGGCTTCTTTTTGTTGCAGTTTATTGTTGATGTGAATGAGTGCTTCTACTACTTGCGATGTGGCGCCATTGCGGAACTCTTCCTCCTGCACATTGAAATTAATCATCATATCCAACAAAAAAGAAATAAATATTCAAAATCGCCACTATAACAAAATCTCATGGTAACATAGGTTATAGGTTCTTAGTAGACACGAGGCAAAATAAAGGTTCCTAAAATTTAATAATAACTGATAATAAATACCGTTTCCACAAATAAGTATAATAGATTTAAACACAATTATACTTTGCTGAAACAGCAATTTCATATAAAAATACCTTATAATGCAACGCCTTAGCATAGGCCCTGCAATGCATGGCCCTTTCTCCCAGCAAGTGAGTGGAAATAGACAAGGTCCCGCCTTCGCAATGCTCCATAAACTCAGCCAAGTTGAGTACAGTGTGCGCCAATTCAGGGGCGTCCGGGGCAGTTAACGCCTGCTCTAAGGCGTTGGATAGTTCAGTACGCGAGGAGTTTTCAAGTTCCGTCCAACAAGAGACGAAGGCCGCGTTGAATAAGTCGCGTAGAAGTTGGGAGTAGTTGTGGGCCAGTGCTAAGCATGCCCTACAAAAGGAAAATAAACTTTTGAGCATTATATCTAGTTGTTAATGTCTTCAGAAGTTGATTAATTTATTTTTCACTTCTCATGCTCTGAAAGTGCTTATTTGTGCAGGATATAGGCTGCACAAAATCGAATTTTGTGCACAAGGGCATTAACGTATCTACTCATAAATGTATCTATATTAAGGCAAAGAAAATGAGCCATACAGCCAAACACGATAAAAAGTTCATAGATAGAATTTGTTATTTTATAATATTTACTTTTACTTTATTTGCCTTATGTGTTTTTTAAGACATAAAAGATATTAAAATTTAAATTTAAGTACGGTAGGTTATTTAATTAATTTAAGAAAAATATTATTAAAAATTAATTTAATAGTAGGCTGTATAGGTCTGCAGCCCAAGCCTATCAATGTTGTAAGATTAAAAAAATAAAGCGGCGGGAAACAGTTGTTGTTTTTTCATGCGTTTATTAATTTCTTCAATTTGATTTATTTCCTCGCAATCGAAGTGAAAAGTAGAGTTTATAACTCGTCCACAAAACGATTTTTATCCTCGACATTACTATCACGACGATAGTAATGTCGCTAAAAGTCTCGGATGAAAATGATTCGTTTTGTGCACTTGTTGTAAAATCTACTATTTCACGAACTATCGAAAGCATTCGAATTCGTAGATCACAGTAAATTATACTGAAAACTTTAATCCTATAAGGTTACAGATAAAAGTAGCTGCTTTACATAATATATTCCTAATAGTATAATGACAATAATACAAATTAATCAGATTATTACTTTTTTCACGAATGCCGTAATGAGCTCCGCAAGGCTCTATACTAGGTCCACTACTATTTTTAATGTTGGCATATGCGAAAGTTTGGATGTGAGTTTGTGAATTTGTGAGTTTGTGAGGATGTTTGTTACTCAATCACGCAAAATCTACTGGACGGATTTCGATGAAATTTGGTACAGAGTTAGATAATGACCTGGAATAGCACATAGGCTACTTTTTATCCCGGGAAAAAGCACTGTTCCCGTGGGAAATTCACGCGGGCGAAGCCGCGGGCAAAAGCTAGTGTTGGCATAAATTATCAACTTGCATGGGTAAGTATACAAAATATACAAGGTTATTAAAAAAGAAATCAGCTGTTCCATACATTTTGCAATATCAACTCGTCCAAAATGTAAGTAACAGCAGTTTTTTTTTTTTTTTTGAGTTTTCAGAGTTGGTCTCATACAAAAAGATGTTCATATTTATGAGTACTTTCACCCCTAGAAAGGATGTTAGTAAATTAAAAATAACCCTGTATACATACATCATAAATAAGTACCAGTTAAAATTAAACAAAGGCAATGGCTAGTCGGAGACTTATTCTTTCTATATTATTTTAAAATAAAATGTTTATTTAGAAAATAGAAAACTTTATCTAGTTACCTGAGAGCCGGGCTGTGAGACTCTGTAAGCAATCCGATGCTGAAGCGCCGTAGCCACTCGAGCCAGTCATCTTTGGACACACGGCTGCTGACCGTCCATGCCATCTTCAGGTTGTGGGCATTCACGTAAAGCTTGCGGATCGACTGACTTGTGTCGGAGGCTATGTAACGACCCTAAAAATTAAAAAATCACATCAAAATAAGTCAAACAATACATTTTTTACAAAATTGTTCTTATGCCTACGTAAAAAGATAGTCACCTCTTGGTTGTTGTTCCTCGGTTTACGTCGACTATTTTGTAGAAATTCGTCCAAAGCAAACGTCTGATTCGACTGCAGTTTGGCCAGTATCTGTTCATAGTTCTGATGCTGTATCCTATGTTTTACAATTATTTTCTGCACAAGCGGAATGAAATCGTTATATTTTCTTTCGAGAGGAACGATTAATGCGCATAATGTGTCCATTGCTGTCGGCCGCAATGCGGGACAACTGTCTAAGCTTCTGACTAGAGGGTGAATTATCCGTGAAACTAACTCACTATAGTTCAAGGAATCTGACAGATAGTCTACTGTCTCCATAGCAACTTTAGCGACATTTATTGGACAGTCTGTAGCGTCGAATAATTTCACAATCGACGGTATAACTAAATGCATGTAATCATCCAAGTTATCTTCAAACTTTTGTAAAGCTATAAGCAGTCTTTCAGTAACAAATCTATCTTTACTGGTGTCGTGGGCTAGAACGCGCAGGATTTGCGGCATCAACTGTGGCAGGTACACTTTGAATTCTGATCCGAGCGCAACAGCAATGTGTTCTACTAGTAAGATTAAAATATGTTGAAGAGGACTGTTTGGAGTCCAAAATTCTTTTATCAGATCGAATATTTTGTCCAAATAGTTGCGAATGTGCTGCTTGACAATTGCAATTAGCTTTGCCAACTGTGTGAAGAGAAATTCGCGAAAACTATTGCTGTCTGATGCTCGAGCTACATATAAGAGGCTCGGCGTTACTCGGGATATGTATGGAACACATTTGATGCCCAAGGACTGGAATATGACGGTCACAGCTTGGACGACGCTGGTGTGGTGTTGTTGCAATGTCGGGTCTCGCAGGATCCTCATGAGAGTGGATATCACAATCGCCGGGTAGTATTCATCGAGGACAGGAGACGACATGTTGACTAGCATTTCACTTGTAGTCATATCGAAATTGTTTTCCTCTGCTTTGCTGTCAGCTACTGGCACTAAGCTGGAATCCGGCTGTCCGTCGATCAAGCCTCTCGTCATTTTATGCTTGTAAGGATCGAGAGCTCCGAGCAGGCCTAGAACCCGGATAGTTTCTCGTCTATCTTTCGGTTGCTGCTCTGTTTTCAAGAAATTCAGCAGCACATCCATTAAATTAGGATATTCAGTGTAGGGCGTGACCACATGGCCTGTAGCGCTTATTAGCTGACCAAACGCCCATAGCGCCACGCTTCGTTTATCAGTCGCACTGGCGTCAGACAACAACTCTAATAGAATAGTAAGCAGTTCAGGCAAACACCTCTTTAGTCCACTATTGTCACAGTGAACATCCGCCAAATCACCTACGGCTTTCAAAACACTAATAACAACGCCAGGATTAGCATCAGATTCCTTCAACTTCGGTACTAGCACATTCAAAATAGTTTCAATATATGGTTTGACTAACTTTGGGGCATGCAAAATAAGGTTATCCAACATTCTAGCTGCCTGCTCCTTGTTTCTGCTCATTCCAGAATGTTCTAACTCGGTTAGAAACTGTATCAAAGTTTTCCTCAGACCAGGCATTACATACGCTGGATTTACAGTGCTCAGTCGTCCTACTGCGCAAATAGCAAGTTCTCTTATTTCCAGATGTTCATCATTCATAGCAATAAATAGAAAGCTGAGATTTTCAATTTGTGCCAAATGGGTGTCGAAAATATCGTAAAGCGACTCCAGTACCCAATAGCGCACTTCGAATTCCGGATCAGTCACTGAAACAATCAGTAGCTTCCCGATCACTTCAGCCGTCAACATAGTAAGGGTTTTTGATGGAGTGCCTGCGGCCCTAATCCTAATAGCGGCATCAGCCAGGAGTTTGGCTGAGGTTTTGACGGCCTCCAGTCTAACTTCTTGGTGGTCACTCTGCAGGAAATGGTCGGCGCAGCGCCACATCCACGAACGCGAGCACACTGTGCTCCACTTTGAACTCAAAGGTCCCAAGCGTTCTCAAAGCCAACACAATGCTGGCAGTATCCTGGGGTTCATTCATCAAATTCATACTACTCATTTGCTGCTCAATGCTCCTTGGAATTCCCGGGGGAAGAAACGGTTTGTTCCTCAATACTAGGGACAGCATGTTGAGCAAACCCTCTGATATCTCAGCTTTAAGTGACGGTAGGTTGTGGCTCAACTCTTTCAAGCAAATGGTTAAATAGGGACTGAGACCTGTGGCAAACATTGCCTCCAGTAATTCTTTAATATCAGAAATTACTAAGTCTTTTACTGCACTACCAAGTAAAGTAATACAAGCAAATATAGAGGGGTCTACCCACACTCTTTTCTTACTAATAGTATCTCTAACAGGCAATGCTTGTTTTATAACTTCCATAATTTTGGGAATGTAGGGTTGAATATCATATTCTACAGCAGCAGCCATAAGACCCATAGTTGTGAAAGCCATGTTTCTGTCTTTTTCCCGAGTGCGCAGGGAAGAGAGTAAGTAATGCATTGTGGAGCTAAGATACTTCTTGCAAAAGAATTCTGTGTTAAAAGCCGCCAGCCTAGGAATAAGAATCAGAAGAACTTGTGGAACTCCCTGAGTTTTGAGACTACGTTGGGCCATGACATCTGAAAAAAAATAATTCATAGAATCAGGCATTAATAAATGTTAAGATATTTTTATAATCAACGAGCTTTTGCCCGTGGCTTCGCCCGCATGAATTTCCCACGGGAACAATGCTTTTTCCCGGGATGAAAGGTACCCTATGTCCTTCTCCGTACTTCTCAGCTATTTGTATGCGAAATTTCAGGAAGAATAGTTCAGTAGATAAAGCGTGAAGAGGTAACAAACAAACTCACTTTTGCATTTATAATATTAGGATTAAGAAACTGTGACACAGTGCTAAGGAAGGTGGCCAGGTCTAAAAGAAGAGAATCAAATCTATATACTCCCTTTTATTAATATCCCTTGTTCATTACATTGTACAATCTTATTATTATTGGTTTGGGATCCAGTGCAAGAACCAGATGGGTGACTATTATTTCACCCAGTTCCTCAAGATTATGCATAACACATTGCCTCTATTTTATGATGTAAAAATAGATTTTTAGTAGGAAAACATGTTAAAAAAAAAAGCTGTCAATGAAATAGGGTTCAATCATATGGTTACGAATGGATGTTTTCTTGTCTAAATCATGCAAAAACAACTGGTTGGATTTCGATTAAATTTGGTACACAGGTAAAGTGAAATCTGGAAAACCACATAGTGAAACCTTACCACAAACCTTGGAATAACACATAGTGTTTTATCCCAAAAATTAATACATACCTTGACAAATTCTTTCAAACTTTTCCTTCAGCAACTTACGGCACACCTCTGACTCATAAATAGGAACTGGGTATTGTACATTTTCAGTCTTAAAACCATCAGACAGGTAGCCTCGCTTCACTGAGGGACTGTGAAGTTTGCTGCTGATAAATATAATATCATCTGTAACTGTTATATCTTTCTGTGTATCCAAACTTTGCATTAGGTATGTATATTTTTTCTCCCATTCAGCATTGGAACATCTGAGAAGTTCATTTAAGATTAATAGGCCTCCATGAACCCTTTCTTCTCTGGTTGTACCCTTTTCCTTAAGGGGAACTTCCTCAAAAGAGGCCATAGCATCTTCAAAGCACTGCATGTACCACTGGGGCTTGGCAGTAGACTGTTTAGCAGTTTCTCTTTGAGCTGTCACAACTAGACCAGCACGGAGGGCTTTTGCTGCAGCTTCCCTTATTTGAGATTTTGGATCCTTTAATGCAACCAATATGTGATCAAAAAACCCAGAGACTTGCTGGTAAAAGTAAGTGGGAACAGCTATGGCTAGTTCTTTTAGTAAAAGGACAGCAGAATGGCGCCGACCCTCGTTTCTTTCTTCTGAGAGCCACTCAAAGGCTCTTTTTACTTCAAAATCAACATATTCTGCCCTCTTGACTCCAGACACTATGGCCAGACGGCCAACAGTTTTGGCCGCTAGCTCCATGACACCCACATCAGAAGAAGGAAGAAGATTTCTCAAATAGTTGGCAAACCGAGTTATTCTGGTTTTGGTAGTATCACAATCACCTCCAATCAAACATACTGAAAAAAATATTACAGCGCTAGGTTTATTTTTATTTCTTGATCATATTGAAATTAAATAAAACAAATAGAACAGAATAAGTACAACATAAAATACAAAGGTTTGTGCAAATATTTATTATGAGTTTGAAGTGTAAAAGTTTAAATTAGATAATAAGAATGTTTGTTATTACAAATTAACTCTACAAATCAGACAAGCACAGATTGACACAATAAAAAAATTTCTCTAGATTTATTATATCTTGAAGCTGATCATCGCAATGTTCAGGTTTAAATTTATTTAGTAATGAAGAAACAAGGTACATATCACATTCAACTTATTTAATGACACTACAAACTCGATGTATGTATAGTGTTATAAATACCTATGGCAAGCACGCCTCCTTTCTTTTCATGGACATCATTACTTGACACCATCTCAAAAATTTGGTGATTGAACTCGTCGAGAAACTGAGTGAGCTCTTCTTGAGGGACTTCTCGAAGCTCAGTTTTGGCATAGTGGTAAAGTTCGCGAGCTGTTTTGATCTGAGTATCAACATTTCGGGATTTCAGACCCGCTACGAATAGACCCACTTGATACGACATTTTTGTTCAATAGTAGGAGATACTACACGATCACAATCTTCATTTTATATTCACTATTAAATTATTATTAAATAGTGAAAACTTTTCCCAGCTGATTGTATTAATTACGTTCTATTTCGTAATTTCAACAAAAACAAACAGAAAACTTCGCATCTGTCGCATGTCGATGTCGATTAACATAGACTATAGAAGCTTTCTTGGAAGGTTGGCATTTTGATTTTTTAATTTGAATGAAGTTTAAGGAAAGCCGAATCGTTAAATACCGAATAAATATTTTTTACACTTTTCATTCATTTTTATGGTTATACAATTTTGGAAGAACTTTTAATTCGTAATAAAATATAGAAAATAAACATGATTTAAAGATAATTTTGTATCAATCTTCTCACAACACTCTTGTGAAACAACACACTTATTTGTCTTGTTTGTGAACTTTTTGTGAACTTTTTGTGAACAAAATAATTAAACTTATCTGCCGTTGTCACAATCTGACAGCATCAAGTCAGCATGTTGTCTATGCATGACATGGCCGATAATTCATTCGTTTGGAGTGGAGCTTCCTTTTCAAGTTTTCTCTATCGTTTATGGGTATCTCAGTACGGGCGGTCATCGTTATAGATTTCCGAATAATTAAATAAATGAAGGTGCTATAGGCGTTGATTTTATGAAAAAACTGTAGGTTATAAATTATAGAATAATGATCTTACTCGAGATCAATAATAGAATTATAGAAGAAACTCTAACAGTTAAATATAAAAATGCATTGGCGAGGTGAGTACGTTACGCTTAGAAAGTTCTGTTTTTACTATTGGGAAGTGTTTATCGAGAGTGAATAACTATTGTGTCAATTGAGTGTTAAAGTGCTGTATGTGCAGTTTTCCTGTGGGAGAGAGGCCCATGGCTATAACCCCTATTTGGGAGTCAAGTTGACAAGTGTCAAATACTAGGGTGGAGCCCACGTTGGCTGCCGCATTATCTAAATAATGACCTCATGAGGCACTTGATAGATGATACCGTCACGATATAGAATTCCTGTAAGTTTGGTTCGCTATGACGCGGCCACGGTGCGCCCAACTCGACGTGGATGAGTCATGACTGTTGTTTATTGGCGGCGCCAATCGGCGAGAACGACCAATAAAATGTTTTTGAATTCCAAAAGCAATAAACATTGCAATGAATGCATAATATGAACTTCCTCTTGGCTCCCTCTGCATTCTGAATTTATTAACTTTTAAATTGATGTCCTAAATTTCATTTCAGTTTAAAGCCGGAGTCCATAGATGTGACCGTTGCAGATTTTGATGGAGTTCTCTTTCATATATCAAATGTCAATGGAGATAAAACCAAAGTTAGGGTAAGTGAAAGTCATACAGCTGTGATAACATTGCTGATAAAAATAATACAACTGCACAAAACCAAAAATCTTGGTTGTATCACCAAGATTTTTGATTTTTGGGGTAGACCCCAAACATCTCTAGTTTTCTATCCTTCATCCTACACCAGCTTTTTATTGCTTTTATTATCTTGAAGTTGGTAATCATTTAAGTATAAATTTTTAAGTCAGAAAACATTGCTATCATTTAGATATGAATTTTTATTAATCCTTCAATCATGGCATTTTCTGATTATGATAACAATTGTTTAACAATTGACGCAATGCCTCATGCAACCTGTTCATCATTAAAGGATTAAACTTTGATTTAAGAAATATTGGCTATTGCTTGGAGAGATATGAATGTTGTTTAGTTGACTATTGTAGAATATAGAAAAATTAATATATTTTTTTATCCCAGGTTAGTATATCATTAAAGTTCTACAAGCAGTTAGAAGAACATGGGGCCGATGAACTCCTTAAAAGGGTATATGGTCCTTTACTCACAGAGCCAGAGTCTGGTAAGAGAATAAATAAATGTTTAAAATATAAAATCGAAATTGATTTTGTATTGCAACAATTTTGAAAACTCTGCAAAAAAAGAGTACGTAATTAGATTATTTAAAATGTAGTAATACAATATTATTTATTTGAATAATCTTCCCAAAATCTAAGGAAATAGGCTATAAATATAATATGTACTTCCTCATGTATTTATTTGCTTGAAATTGACCACTGCATTAATGAACACAGAAAAGTGTGACCAGCAATGACGTTTTTGATACGGGAAGAAGTACATGTATACATTATAGTTTCACATCATTGACGCTGCCTGTTTTTGAGGTACTATAGATGATTAATTTGGTTTAATCAGCAATATGTGGCAAAATGGAAATGTGGCAGGTGATTACTGATTTTTTATCTGCTAGAATATATTTCATAAATTTAAAGGCACAAGAGGAATAAACTGAACTGAAACAATTTATTATGGGCTAATAATTAAAATTATTGGATTTTCCTTGACTGAAAATGACACAAAACCTTAGTGACTAACATGTCAAATACAAAGTGTTAAAATGTATTTTAGGTTTGCATTATCAATATATGACACAAATATTTTTATACATATCAGCAGTATTGATATGCTGGGAAATGATAAGATAACATTAGTTTTGTTGCTTTTATTATAAAAACGAGATACCAGAGAGATTTATCAAAAGAAAAAAACATTTAACTATACTAACATAAATATAAATCTTTAGAATGTTTACTTTGGAATTGCCAATTTTCAGTCAATTGTTTAATTAGTTGTCGATTACAGACAAGCAAAATAAAGCAAATAAAGTGTGGAGATACGTCAAAAGTAAAACAAAAGAAAAAAACATGTATAAGCAACAAAAGAAATATGTATAAGCGATTTTTTTTTTTTTTTAATTTTAGCTCAGATAAAAATAATATTACAAAGTAAGCCAAGGGTATGTTGCTCAAAACAGGATGCTTATATTATTTATACTTTTGCTATTTCCTATTTGTTTGAATCATAAGTGATGAATCATAAAAGGTACTTCCTTATGTTGCCTTCCTCTTATTATGTCAACTACCATCAATTCTTCTAGTTTACCATTTAACATTCCATAGATCATGTTTTATAGTAACTTTATGGATTGTTGCCATAAAATGCAGATTTAGTTGTTGAGATATATAATGAAGTTAAGGAAAAAATCCTACTAATATTATAAATACGACTGTTTGGATGTGAGTTTGTGAGGATGTTTGTTACTCAATCACACAGTGAGACACAGTACACGAGTAGAAAGTATCAGGAATAGCACATAGGATACTTTTTATACCAAAATTTCCACGGAAGCGAAGCCAGGGGCGTCAGTCAGTTTATTTATTAGGTTCTACAACATAATGGTTAACATAGTGGTCCAAGATTTATTTACCTACTACCAAGTGCATGTACTTACCTATGTTTTACAAATAAACGATTCATTCATTCTAAATAATAATATAAGAGAATATAATTTATTCTAATTGTAATGAGATGTATAAAAATAAGCATAAGCTTATTTTTTTAAAGGTTACAATGTATCAGTACTGTTGGACCTGGAGAACATTCCCGAGGACTGGGAGGACGTGGTGAAGAAGGTGGGGCTGCTGAAGAGGAACTGCTTCGCGTCCGTGTTCGAGTGCTACTTCAGGCTGCAGGAGGACGGTGACGTCAGCCGCAAACGGGCCGTCATCAACTACAGACAAGATGAGACTCTGTGAGTTTCTGGTGTTATTTTTCTCAAAAACATAAAAAAGATTCCTATATAATATATATTGTATTTATCCTAATGTTATAAATGCGAAAGTTTGTTTGTTTGTTTATTTGTTTGTTACCTCTTCACGCTTTATCTATTGAACCAATCTTCCTAAAATTCCGCATACACATAGTAAAGAGGACATAGAGTACCTTTCATTCCGAAAAAAAACACTGTTGCCGTGGGAAAATCACGCGGGCGAAGCCGCGGGCAAAAGCTAGTAGTATATATTATTCTAGCGGGTTGATAAAGGCCGCTTTGCGGAATTTATATTGTAATGAATTTTACATTGGAAAAGATCATATTGTGATTAAGTCAAAATGGCCTTATTAGGCCTTCATATTGCGACAACTCCTGACGATGGGTAAGGAACATGATGATGATTAAAAATTTCATCGAAATGTGCTCAGCGATTGGCGTGATTCAGTAACAAACGGTTTAAAACTGCCATATTTGTAAAATCATAAATAACAAACTAATTACATTACATAAAAATAACAAAATAAGTCCGCCATTGTACTTTTTTTTTGCAATAAAGAGTTTACAAACAAATTGATATCAACAATTTTAATCCAATCTGAGAGTTTACAAACAAATAAACAAATTAATATCAACAATTTTAATCCAATCTGAATATACAATGCTCAAAAAATGAATGTTATGGGTCATATTTCCCCATATTATGTTACTAACATTATTACATCATCGTAGTACTCATATCGCATATCATGGCTTTCTCGACGTAATGTGGAGATAATATTTCAATCCTGATTAAGTAGCTAAAGCCTTTGTTATACATTTGTTTCGAGTTGCGTTGATTTCATCTCAAGTTTCTTTCAAATTTTCAATTAATGAAATTAAAATAGCAATAAATACTTGCATAGACTTCACTTGTATAGTTTTATCATGTTGTAAAATTAGGTCAGTCATGCGTGACTCCACACTTATATGGCGTTAATTCAATCATGATGTAATTAGAAAGTGTGGCAAGCTATGCTTCAATTATTATTGAGTGTGCTACTATGATTCTGGTATTTTTTTCATGAAATTTCTTATTAAATTTATTGCATGTATGTTCGTTCATTGTACATGAAATCTATACATATAATAAGAGAGTAATATTTGATATTATCTATAATTTTTTATATGCCGTTGTTATGATGCATTTTTCTTTATTATATATTATAATAGGCGACATTTTTGTTAATTTATTTATACAGTGAAGACCGGTCTTCTTATTAAGTATTTTATTACTAACACTGGTGTCAGATTTTATTCAATTAGCCTAAAGGCATCTGACATGACTTTTACGACTACCGCCATCTAGTAGCAGTAGCCGTATACACACTTGTAAACTAAAGAGTCAGCCAATGTGCAGGTTTCCTCACGATGTTTTCCTTCACCAGAAGCAGGTGGTGGTCTATGAGAAAAACACACATGAGTCAGATTGGTCTACAAACTCATGTGAAACAGGTAGGATTTGAATCCGGGTCCTATCCGACTTCAAGCGGGTGTCATTACCACTTGGCCACCACCCCTTCAAAGAAGACCGCGGAAGACCGGTTAATAACTTACACAGGGAAAGTGGCCTAAGTAATTTATGATTTGACATGTATTTATATGTTGTTGCAGATACGTAGAAGCGCAAGAGGACCGCGTGACGGTGGTGTTCTCGACGGTGTTCCGGCACGAGGACGACGTGGTGATCGGCAAGGTGTTCATGCAGGAGCTCAAGGAGGGCCGGAGAGCCTCGCACACCGCGCCACAGGTAACACTGATGTGCTCGACGGTGTTCCGGATCGAGGTCACGTGGTGATCGGCAAGGTGTTCATGCAGGAGCTCAAGGAGGGCCGGAGAGCCTCGCACACCGCGCCACAGGTAACACTGATGTGCTCGACGGTGTTCCGGATCGAGGTCACGTGGTGATCGGCAAGGTGTTCATGCAGGAGCTCAAGGAGGGCCGGAGAGCCTCGCACACCGCGCCACAGGTAACACTGATGTGCTCGACGGTGTTCCGGATCGAGGTCACGTGGTGATCGGCAAGGTGTTCATGCAGGAGCTCAAGGAGGGCCGGAGAGCCTCGCACACCGCGCCACAGGTAACACTGATGTGCTCGACGGTGTTCCGGATCGAGGTCACGTGGTGATCGGCAAGGTGTTCATGCAGGAGCTCAAGGAGGGCCGGAGAGCCTCGCACACCGCGCCACAGGTAACACTGATGTGCTCGACGGTGTTCCGGATCGAGGTCACGTGGTGATCGGCAAGGTGTTCATGCAGGAGCTCAAGGAGGGCCGGAGAGCCTCGCACACCGCGCCACAGGTAACACTGATGTGCTCGACGGTGTTCCGGATCGAAGGTCACGTGGTGATCGGCAAGGTGTTCATGCAGGAGCTCAAGGAGGGCCGGAGAGCCTCGCACACCGCGCCACAGGTAACACTGATGTGCTCGACGGTGTTCCGGATCGAGGTCACGTGGTGATCGGCAAGGTGTTCATGCAGGAGCTCAAGGAGGGCCGGAGAGCCTCGCACACCGCGCCACAGGTAACACTGATGTGCTCGACGGTGTTCCGGATCGAGGTCACGTGGTGATCGGCAAGGTGTTCATGCAGGAGCTCAAGGAGGGCCGGAGAGCCTCGCACACCGCGCCACAGGTAACACTGATGTGCTCGACGGTGTTCCGGATCGAGGTCACGTGGTGATCGGCAAGGTGTTCATGCAGGAGCTCAAGGAGGGCCGGAGAGCCTCGCACACCGCGCCACAGGTAACACTGATGTGCTCGACGGTGTTCCGGATCGAGGTCACGTGGTGATCGGCAAGGTGTTCATGCAGGAGCTCAAGGAGGGCCGGAGAGCCTCGCACACCGCGCCACAGGTAACACTGATGTGCTCGACGGTGTTCCGGATCGAGGTCACGTGGTGATCGGCAAGGTGTTCATGCAGGAGCTCAAGGAGGGCCGGAGAGCCTCGCACACCGCGCCACAGGTAACACTGATGTGCTCGACGGTGTTCCGGATCGAGGTCACGTGGTGATCGGCAAGGTGTTCATGCAGGAGCTCAAGGAGGGCCGGAGAGCCTCGCACACCGCGCCACAGGTAACACTGATGTGCTCGACGGTGTTCCGGATCGAGGTCACGTGGTGATCGGCAAGGTGTTCATGCAGGAGCTCAAGGAGGGCCGGAGAGCCTCGCACACCGCGCCACAGGTAACACTGATGTGCTCGACGGTGTTCCGGATCGAGGTCACGTGGTGATCGGCAAGGTGTTCATGCAGGAGCTCAAGGAGGGCCGGAGAGCCTCGCAGACCGCGCCACAGGTAACACTGAAGTGCTCGACGGTGTTCCGGATCGAGGTCACGTGGTGATCGGCAAGGTGTTCATGCAGGAGCTCAAGGAGGGCCGGAGAGCCTCGCACACCGCGCCACAGGTAACACTGATGTGCTCGACGGTGTTCCGGATCGAGGTCACGTGGTGATCGGCAAGGTGTTCATGCAGGAGCTTGTGCTCGACGGTGTTCCGGATCGAGGTCACGTGGTGATCGGCAAGGTGTTAATGCAGGAGCTACCAATGGGATACGACCTAAAATTGATACGAGATTAAAATAGACAGTGAAAGCAAGCAGACCAGTACTACTACCAATAGTACCACGGTTAAGCAGTTTGAATATTAGTCGCGTTCACTGAACTGTATACAACTTACTTGCATAATAAATAGGTTTATTTTATCACTTACATCCTCAATCTACTTGACAAGTAATAAAACCGACTTCCCTTTTTGATACCTTAGGCCCATTTTGGGTGTGTACTACATACCTAAAATGGGCCTACATACTATGTAGCTTGACATATCCATAAATGTACTTGCATATGGTGTGGTATGGGATCCGATTACGTTAGGTTTCTAAACTGGTTTAGATTACTTTCAAATAAGGTAAATTCAATGTTTTGTATTGTTTCAGGTTCTATTTTCACACAGGGAGCCGCCTTTAGAACTCATGGACACCGACGCGAAAGTAGGAGAAAATATCAGTTATGTTACATTTGGTAAGTTTATTATGGTGTATTGCTTTTTAGGTCATTTCTAATTTGACATAGTGGGTGTATTATATCGATATTTTTAAGGATGAAATGAATAGTGAAATGTTGCCACTGTTCTCCAAAATTGATTCCCTCTGGACCAACTGACTAAAGTTATTTGAAAATGTGATTAATAAGTTATTGTATCAACATTACTTTTATTATTTTTCTGCCATAATGTTTGTTTGTACGGCGAAGAAAGAAGTTTATTCCTTTCAGTAATTTGAGTTTATTAGCTCTTGTAGTTGATAACTTATTTTTTAATTTTAATTTTTATGTCAAAGTTTCCGCAGTGCAAGCACGTGCTTGGCGGCGCGCGAACACTTCTCGATAACTTTTTTTTTTATTTATTTTTTTCCTGCCAGTGTTGTTCCCGCGCCACACGTGCTTGGTGGCGCGCGAACAGTTCTCTATAACTTTTTTTTTTCCTGCCAGTATTGTTCCCGCGCCACACGTGCTCGGTGGCGCGCGAACACTTCTCGATAACTTTTTTTTTATTTAATTTTTTTTTCCTGCCAGTATTGTTCCCGCGCCACACATGCGCGGCGGCGCGCGACAACACGATCGACCTGCTGCACATGTTCCGCGACTACCTGCACTACCACATCAAGTGCAGCAAGGTGTACGTGCACTCGCGCATGCGCGCCAAGGCGGGCGAGCTGCTCAAGGTGCTCAACCGTGCGCGCCCGCAGCTCGCGGTGCGCACCACCGAGCGCAAGACCATCACGTCAGTATACCTACTGTCTTCCTTATATCTCATGAGGCTTAGCCAAAATTATAGCCTGACCAGGAATATAAAAACCCTCGCCATGTTGCGGAAAAGCAATAGAACTAATTTCTTATACTGGCAACCAATTTACAAAACCTGTGATTTCTCCTGTCAAAGTTTGACTTTCAATCAAGGGCGGATCCAGTAGGTATTTTTTTGTGGGAAGGGTACCGTTTGTGATTCTCGAGAATATTTCCGAGAAATTTTTAAGAAAGTTTCCGCTTGTTCTTTGAAAATTTCGAGAACAGCACATCACTAATGGTAGCGGATAATTTTTTTGGAAATACTTACTTGTAAGAAACTATTACTACTAAATTCTGTTATTTTTAAAAGACGAATCTTAATTTGATATGTACTGTTATGGAAGATGCCTCCACAGTACACTATATAGTAATCTATGCTCCACTGAACAGCAGTCTTTATGTACCTAACTGGCAAATAATTGAAAAGTTAAAATGACGTCTGTCAGTCTGACAGTGTCTGGTTGTCATTTCATTCCCGCCATATACAATGTAGTGAGAAAAAGCAATTTTGTTCCTTGTAATTTCTTTTAATAGAAAAATATAGTTTGTTGCAAAAATTCACCACTTCAGTTTTATTTATAGTGACCCTAACGTGGTCACCACAGTATGTACACAAAATAACAGTCGGGGGAGGGGGGTGCATGTACCCCGTGCTTCCACCCTTTTATCCGCTACTGCTTTCAATAATGTTGCAATATAAATCGCATAAGTGCTGCCTCTAATTCAGGGTTTTTATATTTCTGGTCAGGCTTTACATTGATTCGTAGCGATAGGATATCTAAATTCGTACACGTTTCTTCAAATAACAAAAACAATTTTCTGTCGTCATCAAAGCGAACGCCAAAAGTGCTGCTTGTTCACTGATTTGTATGAAAGTACTTCCGATAACGATGACGATCGACCACGTGATTTAGCGCGGCCTTATGTCAATCCCATACATTTTATCGTTTTCGAACTTCCTTTTTCGTGATAGTGATTTTGAACTGTGATTTCGGCTAAGGTTTTGCATATCGTATACTATGCGATCAAAATGCTATCAGTATTTAGGCTGACAACATTTCGACGATCATGACTAACTTCAATATACTGTCTTTCATATAAGTTAGTATAGATAGATAGTATACACAAGTAAAAGGAAGTTAGCTGCAATCGTCAAAGTGTCAGAAGCCCAAATACTGATAGCATTTTAATCGGACTGTCTGTATTTACGGAAATAGAGTCGACGTTATCAACAACATGAAAAAGTAAAGCTTCGGTGAAGCTTATTGCACTAGCACTTGCGTTTTTCAGGCGATAGTAAAATTAGCTATAATCAAATTATTATCGCCAATATATATTTTTTATATTATTTGAAACTGAGTTATGCATTAATCGGTGTATATTTTTTTTAATTCCAGGGGAAGAACGTTTATAAGGCGAGATTGAGTGTTGCGCGGCGGCGGCTCGTAGACCGCACACGGCGACGCCACTCCCGTAACATCGGAAGCGCCAACTAAGTCATACCACCTATTTATTACTCGAACAACGTACCATAGGCGAGCGAACTAAGATATTATTAGAGTGGACTCGTTGTACCCACGGGACACACACAATGTGCGTATTTCATTTTCATTACCAATTCCTATTTATTTTCAACACCCTCAGTTGGCTCAGTCGCAAAATGTCGTGAAAAGTCTCTTACTCATAATGTCTCTTTAGCAAAAGATCGCTATCGCACAATGTCTCTTTCACAAAATGTCGCGACAGGGACTTAAATTAAAATTTCAATTTTTAAAGAAAAACCATTTATTAAAGTTATCGAGTGAGCTAATCTAATTAATTCGTAATTAAGAACTGTCGCGACATTTTGCGAAATAGACATTATGAGAGAAACATTTTACGACTAGTGGACATTTTGCGAAAGAGCCATTTTGCGACGGAGCCCCTCAGTTTCACCGGACGTCACAAAGTACTTATCAATAGTGAATGATCTCGCGCTATTCGACTCTGATTGCCAAATGTTTACGCATGCTCAATCTACTGCCGACTTATTTTGCGGTTGAGTGACGAAATGTGCACATTGTATTAATAATATTTATTGTAAACTCTTCAGCATAGCGTAAAGTCTAAATAATGTTGCCGTAGAATTTGTTGATTACAAAAATTATGCTTTATTATAATGAGAGTTCTATTTATAGAGGGCATTGCGACTCGGTTCCTGCCACGGTACATGCCACTAGATCCGCGAACTTTCCTCCTAGCTTACGTAATTTTGTTGATGTAAGTAAATGCTATTACCAATCCTCACGTAGGGTAATGTATTATAAAATCTAGCCTATACATATTGTTTCGGTTTACAAACTTGTAAAAATGTATATCTGAAATACTTGAGACAGGTATCAAGCACAAACAATGTACGAATTATTCCTTACTAATCTTTAAAACAGTTCTATTTAGTTTTAAATGTTATGCAATATATGAACAATAATTAATTTTAAAAAAAGTTGCACTTTTCGTTATAGGTAGGTCCGATTCATTTATAAAGTGTAAGTGAAAATGTATAATATTTTTTAATAGATTCTTCCACAGTCAAGAAGGACTCGATAACATAAAATGGCCTTATTTACGATCGTTGAGTTCGCTCGATGAGCCGAGCTGGTTGTAGAGTCGCTAGTTTAGTGATCGATTATCGATACTGTTGTGTATCTTGTTTTTGTGCAATTCGACTGCATTATTCGAATGCCAACTTGCATTTAATTTGATCGGAGAGAATAGGCTCTGTTTTTAGCAAAATATTTTCGTGGTTGTAACTTGTTTTTGTAGTTAGTGTCATCCCGTAGTAAACACAGACACAATATTTTTTGTAAAAGCACTAAAATTGCTCAAAGATTGAACACCAAGGAGCCGTCAGAATTGATAATAGTATTATCAGAAAATACAAAGGACTATAAATACAGAATTCAGATACCAATAGACATTGGAGCATTCAAGAAAGCAATTGCAAAGAATTAGAAAATAAGTTGATTGTTTTGGGCGAGTTTGAAAATAATATTGAGTAATGGACTGAAGAGTTAGGCTGTCTAAGCAATTCGTCTGGAATTCGGTGGGTATTCTAAAAATAAATAATGTAATATGCTAAGTCATAATGTGTAACGAGACAGTTATCGACAGATCCATACAAATGTATGAGAAGGTACGGAAAGCATGTAGAAACAATTTAACTATTTAATAAAATTTTGTAGCTAACTTGAATCTTATGAAATTTTATTTGCAAGATGTATTATTTATGTATTATAAAATGTAAGTTAATGTTGCTTTAAGGTATTGCTTACAATTCGATCAGTTTTTACTGTCAGTTTTGATTTTAACACATGATTATGTAAACAGCAGCCCGACTACGATGGTTATTTGTGAATATGTAATTATTCTTATAATTTTTAAAATCCGTTTATACTGTATTTTTATTTTCTAGATTAAAGAAAACATCTTACTGCAATAAAAGCTTTTATTTTCAAATAACACATAATTTTGTCAGCTTTTAACAATCAGGAATCTTAACTAATTACTACATGTTAGTAATCTAATATACATAGAGATTCTGACACGTATTTATATGTATATCAAGACTTCTAGAGTAGAAATTTATATATAGGATCATGATGTTTTTCTAAACTACTTTGCTTCTATTTTACCTGTTTTTGTTTTGGTCTATACCTACTTATTTCATAATTTATAGATTACTAGCTTTTGCCCGCGGCTTCTCCGCGTGGATTTCCCACAGGAACAGTGCTTTTCCCGGGATAAAAAGTAGCCTATGTGCTATTCCAGGTCATTATCTACCTCTGTACCAAATTTCATCGAAATCCGTCCAGTAGATTTTGCGTGATTGAGTAACAAACATCCTCACAAACTCACAAATTCACAAACTCACATCCAAACTTTCGCATTTATAATATTAGTATGGATTAACCTTTCGACCAACAGGTGTTCCTATGAAAGTGCCCCAAGCGTCAGATTCACATTATTTCAACGTGATCATTTTTTACTGTATTTCAATACCATTTTGTACTCTAAGCGCGAAGCACTGGCTGTATATTCGACTCATCAAAATCGCGCCAGTTTCGAATCATAAACTGTTTATTTTATTATTTTACGTCATACTTGAAAAAATGTTATGTTGGCGTTACCACGTACGTCAGGGAATAAAGACTTTTGCCATTTCGACTCGACAAGTATTACAAAGATTTTGTTGTAAATATACAACTGGCGCTAGGGGCATTGGTATAGCTGGTCGTATATGAAACGGCGGTAAAAGGGTTAAAACTCTTTGTTGGACGGGTTAGGAGAAGCTGGTGCCTTGGGCTGGCCCAGCTTGGTGATGGTGGCCACTCGGCCCGCGAGCCGCGCGAACTGCCCCGACACTTGCGGCTCGGGCTTCTGACCCCCCTCGGGCTGGAACGACGCGTCGAACGAACCTGATGGTGGAAACAAAAATATATGGTTTTATAAACTACAAGCTTTTGCCCGCGGCTCCGCCCGCGTGAATTTCTAACGGGAACAGTGCTTTTTCCTGAGATGAAAGGTACCCTATGTCCTTTTCCGTATTTCTAACTATATGTATGCAAATTTCAGGAAAATTTCTTTAGTAGATAAACCGTGAAGAGTTAACAAACAAACTCACTTTCGCATTTATAATATTAGTTAGAATTCTGATAAAATAATATCGACAATGGTGACGACATATTTTGACAAAAAACAGCAGTGTTTAATTCGTACTAAATAGGTTATATTGCCTGACCCTACGCTGAAGTTGTGAATATCTACCAAGCTACCCATAAAAGTAGGAAGCGCGCGCCCCTTCCTACTTCTATGAAGCTACCTAACTAAAGTTCCAATAGGGTTAACCCTATTGTAGCCCCAGGACACATTTGGCCTTGACATAGCACTATTTAATTTATCCAGATATGCGGGGTCGGTTTTACATAGCATAGGAAGGGAATGCAATGAGATCGATGGGGGTTCCCTTCAGAACGGGGGTCCCGTTGCAACGTGCAAGTTCTGAGTAAGGTCTCCGATTAGATTGGATCCACTCCCAGTAGTGACATCAGAAACTGCCACGCAGGCGTTAAATAGCATTTCTATTTAACACTGGTTCCAAATAGGTAAATGTGATATAATGTAGGTACTTACCTTGTTGTGGAGACATGATGGAGCTTGGCTGCGAGCCTGGCTTCTCGGCTTCCATCTCAACTTTGGTCTTCTCGTGAAGCAGGTCCAAGGCTTGCATGCACAGAGATACCACAATCGTAATGCGAATCATAAACTGCTGATGAATGCATTATCTTATCTAGTAGCACAGATAGCAAAAACAATCTAATTGTGTGCCATCTCGTTTGTTGTCTTCCAGTTGTAGGTATTACGGTACCGGCATATTGGTATATGTGTTTAGTTAAATTGCTTTAGCACTTGTTAAATTATCGGAAACAAGCGCCCCGACCTGGCTTCGCTCGGGAGGCACCTACATAAATTATAGCCTATGTTACTCGGGTATAATGTAGCTTTCTATTGGTGAATTTTTTTTAAATCGGTTCGGTAGTTGCGAAGATTACCTCCTACAAAATTACAAACACTTCCTCTTTATAATATTAGTATGATGACTGATTGATGACAGATGAATGAAGTTCAATAATAATAACGACCGTAACGAATACAAGGTAAATGATTAAATGATTGTTTTTTTTAATCTTTATTTAGAGAGGGTTTTGTCATTTTTGACAATGTCACCCTCACATTTGTTACAAAAGTAGATACAAAAAACATATACATTATCTAAATAAACTAGGTCAACGGTCGGCGTTTTATGCCGATGGAAACAATTTGGTACAGCATCCTTGCCTCCTTCGACAAGAGGTAGGCAAGAATGCTGTTAAAAATTCCTATATCTATCAGTTTTAAATTAGAGCCCTGAATAAAATTAAGTCTCTCATAATCGTTCCGTACACACACCATCAAAATATGGTAAAAATCTTCGACCTTTCCGCATTCAATACAATTTGGCAATGATTGTTAAAAAAATATAAGGAACTCTACTGCAATTCTAGACGACCATACCCTATTACCCGGGATAACGTAAGAATCTTTCATAAATGTGGAGGACGAACCGCCCGCTGGGACCTTCTGGGTATATGATTTCTTCTAAGATACTCAAAATAAGCTCGCGACTGTTCCCGGCCTATATTGAGTATAGACCACGAACTCGACCACGTGACCCCCGCCACTGACGCAAAAGCTGGATCCACCCTTTTGTAAGAGGTACTTACATCATGAACCCTGAAAATATAACACTACTTTTTTTGCAGTGGTGTGAAAAACAACCCTGACCCTGACCAATCTTCTTCACTTTTTAATTTAAAGGCTCTATCGTTCAGCTTGAAGGAAGATGATTTTGTTAAGATTGGGAAAGTCATACAAAAAGTAAAAAAAATTATCTAAAGTGGGAACAACACAGCATGTAATAGCTGCTGTCGAGCCAAGAAAATTAAAATGTTATAAATGTTTATGAAACCTTGTCATAATCCATTGTCAATACTGTAGATTATGATAAGGTTCCATCTTTAAAACATAGCTCACAGAACTTTGTCATAGATCATGACAAAGTTCTATCTACAAAACAATCACTTTGACAAGGTTCCCCCATGCGGATTTTCAATCAATCAGGTACTATTTACAGTAGAATATAGTTTAGTTTCATGCACTATAAAAGGGAGCCAATTCCACTAATTACAATCGATATCGTGTCTCAAGAGCCAAAGAAATAGAAATAAAGTGACAAGATCTCCGTAAGACTTTTATGTTTTATTACGATTTCTGTGGCTTTTGAGACACGACACCTACGTTTGTACTTAGTATAATCGCCCCCCAGTACCGTCTTTCAAGGACATGGCGTCCATCTTGGTGTCCTGTATGGTTTCCAACTGCTGCCTGAACTTGGAAGCGATCTGCCGCCGCTTGTAGTCCGCCTCTATCTGCTGCTTTGTGCGCGGGATCCGGAACCGGAAGCAACAGCACACCATCACGACTACAAATTTTAAATAAAATATGTTGCTTCTCAGGATTGCGCTCCCGTATTATTTTTTTAGGTTAAAATTACCCAAGGTTACCCTATCCGCGTGTTTAATAATAAATCATCAAATTTTCGAACTTCGAACTTTTCGAACCAAAATTTCGGTAGGTAGCAGATTTTAAATATTAGTAGAATTTCAATAAAGTTATATAATAACGTTAACATATTGAATTGACATTGAGTTGGAGTTTGGAGGCACAAAATGAGAACATGTTATGTGAACTGGATGGAACAACAGGTTTAGAAGGAATGAGCAAAGACTAGGTAAGGTAACTGTACGGAATTCCGGAGTGTTAAGGCGTTTTTGTCTTTCCAAGCAATTTCCAGTAAAACAGAAAAACTCAGCGATTTGAAATTAGTGCTGTCGTAAAAAGTGGTTATCAGAGAGGAGATTGATATGTAACACTACTGTATTAAACGATGTTTTAGAAGACTAATTGTAATTTATCTAGGCCCCATAAAAGTCCATAATTGCGGTATAAAATATGACTCTGGAGTTAAATCCGTAAATGCGTGCTCGTAATTCCGGTATATGCTGAAAAATGCCGTTCTGCTGCAGAATTATATAATTTAATAATAAACTGAAAATATAAATTTAATTTAGGTCTGAAATAAAATTAACTTGTTTAAAATGTAATGAATAAAGGTTTATTTATGTTTCTTGGTACATATCAAATCAACTTACTTCAAGCAGGGTTTAGCGAACAATATTATATTAGTTTCTTTTTTTTATATACATATAATATAATCCGTTTATAAGTCTACTAGCTTTTGCCCGCGGCTTCGCCCGCGTGAAATTCCCATGGGAATAGTGCTTTTTCCCGGGATGAAAGGTACCCTATGTCCTTCTCCATACTTCTAACTATATGTATGCGAAATTTCATGGAGATTGGTTCAGGAGTTAAAGCGTGAAGAGGTAGCAAACAAACTCACTTTCGAATTTATAATATTAGTTATGATTAGAATAGGATTACTTTTGCCAGCGACTTTCGGGGAATCCTCTCTTAGTGTTTTCGCGTTCCTACGGAACCTAACGGGGCACCTAAGTACTTTGTAAAGGCATCGTAAAACAATTACCAAAATGCACAATGGCTTTGCAACAAAGGACCGTACGTAACGTTATTTTTATACTTATTTTATGATACATATCTTTATGGTTATTGCCGATGGAACTTTAACTAACTAATTTGTACAACCATTTTTATCACAAAATGTTCCGTTAGTACTTCATTCTCTAGACAGAGAACACGCATTTCATTTACCATTCCTTCTGATACAAACCCACCCAATACTTATCCGAACCCAGTAAGTACTAAGTACAGTGTTTCGGTCAGTTATTTGCCCTGTATATTAATATGAATAGGCTGAATTCGCAAAAATATAGTATAAAAATGGTATTCTCTAAAAAAAAAACGTAATTTACGATTAATAAACCACGATGTATGCAATTTTCATCAAAAACTTGATTGATAATTGATACAAATTTGAAAAATTAACATCAACCGAGTTAAAGCTTCCTAAAAGTTCAAAATTTTCATAGCTACCAAGACCGTTGTACTATAACGTAATAAGAGATACAGCCAAAAACAGTGTAGGTAATTGTGTTAACTGAAATTTCTAATGAGAATTGTTCTCAACAACACACAATGACTTAAAATCTGTAGTAATATCATCATGCTAGAAATAGGTAACAAAAATTATACTGGAACATTGAAAAGTTTTAAATAAATTAGTGATTTTGTACCGAAGGCATTAGTGACGAATTCGTAAAAAGTAAAAAATAGTTTCATTTTATACACGTTTTCTTATAACAAAGAAAAATAAAATCGTAATACGTAATTTGATCACACGAAACCATGATATACTTTAGACCCGTAACAATATTCTTCATTGACTTATTTCATCTAGGTGCCTGGATAATTACAAAAACAAAATCAATTTATTGTCCTTCATTCCGTAATAGTTACGTATTAACGGACATGGTTGGTTCTTCGTGTAGGTAAATACGGCAATCAGTAAATTAAGAATTAACTAACTAAAAACTAATTGAAGTAACTTGAGACAGTAATCAATTGGTTTGTTTTAAGAACCTTCAAAATAATTGCGACATTTTGTTATGAAAATACTTACATATCACTCATAATTCCCTTATGAAAATCCGCGCGGCAGCTTGCAGTACGCAACACACGCACTAATAGTAATAGCGATTTGGCACTGACTGACCTTAGGAGACATCATAACTGAATCAACGATGTTTGTAATTCTTTTTTACCATGTGTAATTGAATCTTTTTTGTTTATGCTTGATAGATAATGACATAAATCATTAAAACAATTAGTAGTTTTCTTATTTTTTCGCCTAAACCAATAACTTACGGAATTCCGTACACTTACGTAATATGGTACACCTACCTTAGGGGCTCTAGCTCCCTACCTAGTCTGCTCATTCCTTCTACATTTTGTCCCTACATTGGGAGGAATTTAAGCTAGATATGTAGGTACTCACTCAAAGTTGCGGCGGCGGCCAAACAAAGAAATACGAGTTGCCAAAGCCGCAATCCCCCTATAACTTGTTTCTCAAGCCATTCTGGTTCTTCTGAATGTTTTATAACATCCATTACGGAATCCATTTCGAAGTGGTATTTTTTTAACAATGGAAAACCAAGAGTTGTAACGTCTACCGATATCGTGCAGCAATTGAAAGCTAATAAATCCAATTTGTTGGAGTGGCTGTTTGCCACACCTCAAATTATGCTATCATCCCTTGGCACTCCCTAATTTGTACTTTCCAGTACTTGTTACGATTTTGTTTGCGTTCTACAAAGGATTCTATTTTGTGTGAATGATTTAAAACTATTTCGTAACTTAAATCACAAGTTCCTGGCCGCTTACTTTCGAAATTACATAAAAATATGGGGATTTACCTACTTTCTGTAGCCTCTATCTGTATGGAAAGGGAAAATTCAATTTTAAATTTCCCGCTATTTTCTTTGCAGTATTTAGGGTTACCATTTATAAAACATAATAAGAATATGAAAGCAGAATTCACAAAGGCTAAACAAAACGCATATAATGTGTACATCCAATATTTATTTAATAGTTAGATCAGTGTTTATTGGAACTATAATGTAATTCAATTACATTTTCCATGAAAGAAATCCATATTGTAAAAATAATTACGGAGATATAAAATTGATATAATTTTTATTGCACTGTGCGTTAAAGTACGTTATTTCTTTTTTATATCGACAACACTGGTGTCTTTTTTCTCTTTCGTTTTATGTCTGTTTCACTTTCCCGCAGAAAATAGGGTGTCGAATCTGTCCTATAACCTCCGATAAAATTAATACAATTTAAAGATCGAAGATGAATCTTTTATGATAATTGTGGATTAATTCGTGTAAAAATTGTTCTAAGTGATGTTGTGTGAGATCGTTTGTGTTCTTGCGGTCACTCTGTAGCGTTTTTAAAAATTAAACATGGCCTCGAACCGAGGAATTCAGATCGGATCCGCGTGGTTTCAACGGAAACTGAACTTGAGGCCACAGCATCGGGGCGTGCACCTGGTCACGGAGGAGATCCTCAAGCAGGTGCCAGAGCTGTCGCAGTTCGCGGTCGGCCTCTGCCATATCCAGAGTGAGTAGCCGTCAGCCGTCAACATCGCGTTCTTGCCGCCGATGATGCACCCCTCGTACTTGTCATGTTTGTCCTACATTTATTTTCGCGCGATTTGTGACTACTAATTAGTTACGGGGTCGGAAATGACGGGAGGCATATGCTAGACGATCGCGCGGGATAAGCATGGTGGACAGCTGATCAGAGCAATGTTGCGTGTGTTTTCAGTAATGCATACATCGGCGAGCTTGGCGCTCAACGAGAGTTGGGACCCCGACGTCCGAGACGACATGGAGATGATGCTCAACAAAATAGTGCCAGAAGGTCTGCCGTATCGCCACTCGTGCGAAGGTCCCGATGACATGGTGAGCATTCACATTGGTATATAGAAATATACAAACTCTATTACCTATCTCTTGACAGTCAGTTTGAGTTGTTTATTTAATGCACCAAATGTTTTTCATTTGTTTTACTTAGTTACACATTTGAAATCTGAAGCCTAATGAAAACAGTACAAAACAGCTTAAATTCCTTTTTTGATTTCAAACATAATTACCTAGTGTGTATTGTATGTGTTAAGTATGTATATATGTATTTCGTAGAAGTGTATCAATATTATTCAATGTGTCAGTGATAACATGATGATTTGTCTTAATCAAGGTTAATGAAGAAGTTAAAAGCCATTAAAAGCTAAACATACTTTGGACTATATTGTTTTGTGATTTTCATGACAGCATTTACCTATGTAACAATATGTTTTCTGTCCCATTTCTATGAATTGGATCAGCTGACATCCAATGATAACTTATCTTGATATCGCTAATGATGTGTGACATTGTAAAGGTTAAACTTGGATAAATAAACTTAAATAATTTTAACTGAATCATTGATAATGTTGATGTATTAATTTATCTTTTTATGGTATCATGTACCTACATAACTTTTAAAAAATATATTATTTGTAGTTTTACTACTACTTCTTCTTAATGGTCCTGTAGGATATTCAATTCAATTAATTTTATTGTATCCATGGTATTACAGATGTCCATCAAGCCATGATTAAATTTGTCCAAAAATAAATATAAGAGTGGAAATGAAATTTCTGAGATTGTAATAAGCATTTAGTCAATACTGAGAGACAAGGGTTTTGTCCATGTGTGCATTTATTTATTTACAGAAATCCTAAGATGTAAGCTTTTAAGACTGATACATAAATTACATTTTGCACAGTGTTTATTCCATTTAAATGAAAATTGATAAATAAATAATACATTGGATAAATCTTTTAACTAGTTGTGTACCTATTGAAGCGGTGGTGGCCAAGTGGTTGAGCGCCCGGCTGTGGATGCAAAATCCCAGGTTCGAATCCTGCCCGGGCAACATGAGTTAGTATACCAATCTGACTCATGTATGGTAGTTTTCATCGACCACCACTTGCTTCCAGTAAAGGTAAACATCGTGAGGAAACCTGTACACTGTGTTGATGATTATCAACTAGTGTGTGAAATAGAGAAGGCAATGGCAAACCACTCCATTAAAATTGCCAAGAGAGTCGTTGTGTGTTTCATTCCATATAATGACCACGACCCTCAGTCATGAGGAAATACGACTAAAGAGAGACAGTACCTACTAATGATACACACGTTTGTTTACACAGCCGGCACATGTGAAGGCCTGTTTCTTGGGCTCATCCCTGACCATCCCTATCACAGACGGAAAACTGAACCTGGGCACCTGGCAAGGCGTGTGGCTCTGTGAGCATCGAAATCACGCTGGAAGTCGGAAAGTGAGTTTTTCTTATCTATTAACTAAATTATCCTATTAATGGGATAGTTTTCATATTCATCTGGATACTGGATTTCATATTTTTTTATTTAGCTAAGAGGTCCCACTGCTGGGCAAAAGCCTTCTCCTTATCACTCCAGCTACCACTATAGAGGATTTCATATTGAACTTTCATTTTATACTTCAAGAGCAGTCTATATAGACGATAGGGCAGATGAATGTTGAAACTCCAATTGTTTTTCCGCACAGGCTCAATACTGAAATGGTTTAGTTACAGGATGTTCTCAGCATTGAAACTGCTTAGTTACAGGTGATCTTAATATTGAAACTGCTAAGATGTTCTCAATATTGAAACGGCTTAGTTACAGGATGATCTCAATATTGAAACGGTTTAGTTACAGAATGGTCTCAATATTGAAACTGCTTAGTTACAGGATGTTCTCAATATTGAAACAGCTTGGTTACAGATGTTCTCAATATTAAAACAGCTTGGTTACAGAAGTTCTCAATATTGAAACAGCTTAGTTACAGGATGTTCCTAATATTGAAACGGCTTAGTTACAGGATGTTCTCAATATTGAAACGGCTTAGTTACAGGATGTTCTCAATATTGAAACAGCTTAGTTACAGGTGTTCTTAACATTAAAAACAGCTTAGTTACAGAATGTTGTCAACATTGAAACTACTTAGTTACAGGATGTTCTCAACATTGAAACAACTTAGTTACAGGATGTTCTCAACATTGAAACTACTTAGTTACAGGATCTTCTCCACATTGAAACTACTTAGTTACAACATGTTACCATGGCACTGTCGGTTGCAGGTGGTGGTGACGCTGTCGGGCTGCCCGCGCGACTCGCCGCTGTCGCCGGTGTCGGCGGCGTCGTGCT
This sequence comes from Ephestia elutella, assembly GCA_018467065.1. NCBI lineage: Eukaryota > Metazoa > Arthropoda > Insecta > Lepidoptera > Pyralidae > Ephestia > Ephestia elutella. The sequence goes on along the minus strand of CM031566.1, from coordinate 5,877,342 downwards.
CCAGTTAGGAGCGGGGGGGGGGCGCGACCCCCCACACGCACTCGCACTCGCGCCCCTCCTCCAAGAGCACAAGGAGGTAAACTCCGCCCGAGCACCTTTTATATGTCCGCACCCGACCTAGCTGATAGTTAACTCTTATCTTCGAGCGACAATATGTACATAAGATTAATATTTTGTACCGCCTCGCGGGGCGGTTTGGACGTCTTTTAATAAACCTTGCGCGGGCGACGCTCCGAGGTGATCCTACTTGTAATATAGCGATCATAGGAATTGATTTTTTTATTAGCTTCCGATGTTGATTTGAGTCGAAGCGCCCCGCGAAGCATGATGCCCTATTGATGTTACGTTCGGTCAGATGTAACTGACCTCGTTGAATTTGTACATAGAAATTATGTGCGACGGTTTTAAAGTATACATTAAAGTAATCGTTGTTTTGTTATTGCGTCTTGTCGATATGTACATAGATCACGCGTGGACGGTGTGACATCGCTTCGTAGGTTCGGTTGTTGAAAGGGTTGATGTGGCACCTACTTTTACCATTAAAATTTGTAATTAAGACAAATATGAGTAAGAGGTAAGGAGTAATGGTTTGAAACTATTGACTATTTACACACTACTGCACAATTCAAATTTATCCATGTTCACCGGGAGACACTATATTTTTAAACATGACAGCACATTAGACGTTCTAAGAGGTCGGACACTGATTTTAATACACCAATTTTGTATGTAATCCACTGGTTAACGGTCATTTCATGTAAGTTTTAAGAGCTGTAGGTTATACTTAATACTTTGTACGTGTACAATCTCCCTTCTATCTCCGTGTTAGGTTAGACATTATTAACGATTAGTACGTGAAACATGTCCATAGCTTTAAATGTGTCACGCCCGTTGTATCAACGGGTCCTTCACGGGAAGACAATGAGCTAACATTTGGTACCACTAGGTCGTAGTTGTATATCATTACTCTTAAGGTCATGTAAGTGCCTCGGATTAATGGGGTGGTCATGTGTTACTTTGCTGACTGGGATTCCAAAATACGAGAGTCGCCTCGGCCTTTACTTAGCTTTCTTTACCTTCTGACACCGAATACTTCCTCACTTGTGATAGACACAGCCCTTGTGGTTTCATCGTTTATTTTTCAGCAATTTTAAAATCTGTGTAAAGATAATGCAATAATTTCCTCATTCTGGTTATACGTAATAGAATAATCGATTTTAATTTTGCAATGTTTATAAAAGCGTACATGTATAGTTGTATGTCTTCCTATGTAAGTTCCATCACATAAGATCAAGTTTAGCGTAACTGTCGGAGTAATGTAACTGGTATTCGTGCGCGGTAGTAGGACATCACCTTTATATCCGGCCACATCTATATACTTTAGATAATGTGTAATGAAATTCTTGCGATAGGGAGTTGCAAATTGAATCCAATGAGCAAAGCCATTTAATATAATAATATAAACTGATGGTAAAGAGTAGTGTGTCGTTTTATATGAGTCGAGGAGTAGCGTTTCAATAATAATTTACAGGGTTCAAAACCTTGATTTTTACAGGAATTTACTGTATGTATTCCAGTGGGCATTCCATTCGTAAGAGTAAAATAAAATAGGCCGCGTTTTGTGCGCTGCAGACACGGTTACTTTGCGTTCGGCTTTTGATGTCCCATCGAGATTGCTTGTGTTGCACAAATTTACACTTGACAATTAGTTAGGAGTTAATGAATTATAAATAGTAGGATACAGTTGGCGTAAAGGCGAAGTGCGCGGTCGTAGGGCTCCACAAGCGCACTGCTCCCACACTTGCCTCGTTTTGATACCGCATTGTACAAAGTGTAGATGTCACAGACATAAACAGTTTTGTCTCATGGACAACCTTAGATTTACTTCACTTAGGGAGCTTGATGTAATTTCATAATCGGCCATTTTACACAAAACTTTCCGATTTCGGTTATTACCTCGGTCGTTTAGATGTAAGTAATGTTCTGATATATCTTAAATGCGTTTAACTTTAATGCTTTTATTGAATCATGATTAGTTGTTATCAATGTATACTTTGTCTACTCACACAACGCCTAAGCTACTTTATTTTTTTGAACATTTTTGCATTTGTATGTTTACTTGCTTTTCATATGTTATTTCTTTTTCTCTTTTGGATAGAATTTGGGGGAGTCGGGCAAGGGATGGCTATTAAGTGCTTTTTAAAACATAATTAACTAAGGATTGTAAATATTTTTTGCATTAATATAGTGTACATGTACATTTACCCATGTACATACAGTGATTAATATGTATAAAAATGTTCAAGTGCTATTTGTGTATGGATGTTAGGTATGCCACTGCCATGGTTCATCTGCCTCTCGTAACAATATTTTACATTCCTTATTGAATCATCATTATTTTGATAAATTAAGACGATTAGGCAGCAATCCTAAGTAAATAAGTTCCAAAAGAGGGCTAGCGACTGGTTCGCATGGTTTGAATTGCATTCTTTTGTTTTAGTTTTTAAGCGTTCATTATTGGGACATTGTTACTTTTGTTGTACCACTGTATAGCCTTTAGATGTCCCATGTTAGGCTGTTACAATAACAACGAATGTCTAGTGTTACCTGTAAGTGGTTGCAGGTATTCCCTGCCTCTCATAGAATTGACTAACATTGTACTTGACTAAATCTGTGTACGCTCATATTATGCTGATGTATTCAAAATAATGTACCTACCTATAAAATGTAAGTACATGTACCAAAGACACAATAGCCAATGTAATAATAAGGTATGTTGATTTGTTCTCCTTCGTATGATGCATTGAGTGTTTCACATTTTTGAATATATTACAGTAATAAGCGTAACAAATTCACTTATAAGGGCACGAATTTTTAATCTACTTATTTATGTATTTAAAGTTATTATTGGTACTTAATTTGTTATTTATAATATTAATTGCACATAGGAAAATGAGGTTGTAATCAGGATTAATAAATAACCAAAAATGGGAGACAAATAATTTGTGTGTATATTGTTTAAGATCAATATTATTGTATCAAAATATGATTGTACAGTAAATTTCATTATTCACTTTCTTAGAACCTCGTCAGATGTATATTGTTGGTTTTATGCGCTCACTTGTAAGTGACATCGGGATATCTGTCACAATAAAAGTTTAATTGTATCATATACATAACTTGTACAATATAAATATATAGATCCACAATTATGAAAGAGATTAAATATTTGCAAAAGTTAATATGTTGCGAGTTTTATTTCACTAACACTTCTAATTTTCAGTCTGCTTAAATCTATGTCTATGTGGTAAACTTACAATATTCTAAGTTAGTTTTGGCATTAGGTAATACATTAGTTAAATTTAGACTTTATTTTCTTCGCTTGTGATATTGTGTGGACCGGGACCTTTGTCTGCTTCTGCAACAAATATTTATCAAATCAGAAAGTGCCAAATTTTAATTTTTTTTATCTTTCAAGAAATATCTTTACTAGGTATCGGTTTCGATGAATTGAATTAACCCCCATTGGGTAAGCCAAGCTGCAAAATGTTCGAGAATGTGTTAAATGTTTGAAAATGAACCATATTTACAACTAGTATAAAGCTCAGAGTAGAGTGCAAATTTTAATGAGTATGCAACAATTTTCAATATAAACTCCCGGAGAGTTGGTACTTTTCGTTACTTTGTATGAGAATTTGTTACCAGTAATAAGCCCTAAATGGATTCTACCTTCAAGTTTAGCTTGCACCGTGCTTAGTCCAGTCTTAGCCTTCTCCAGCGCCTCACCGAGCCCAATCTTGATCTGACTAAACTCCTGCGTGACCAGCGACAGTCTGCCCAGCAAATAATTCAAATTGTCATCCACTTCCGACATCCGGCTTTTGATCATTCCCACCTGAAAACAAACAAGGCTTTGAATTTCACAAAAAACAAATGAATGTCACATGACCTGCCGACTTACTCATAGAGCGCGTTTCGTCAAATAGTTCCTTTGCCGTCATGTTGGCAGAAAACTAATATTACAAACTAGCTGTTACAGTGGCTTTTAACGAGTTTTGGCTTAGGACGTTCACATAGTCATCTTTTACGACAATCCTGACTGTTGCATATTACCGTTAGTAGTCTTAAGTCTTATCGATATTGCAACACTAGTTGTCATTTTTTGTAGTATGGCAACTTCGTGTCGTCCCGTTTCCTTTCGTCGTCGTTGTCGGTTTATTTTAATAACTTTCGGTTTAATTTAACTTAAATTAAAACAAAATGAGTTCTAATAATAGTGATATTGAACCCGTAACTATAGACGCATTCCGCGTTGCCCGAGATTATTGTGTTATGCGGTTAGAACACATGGAGACTTCGGACTTACAAGGATACAATGAATTTGACTTCAAAGACATTGAGAAAGACTTTCATGAAGCTCAAATGCGTATCTTGCGGCCGCTTTCTCAAGAGCAACGAATTGCGGAATATTTAGTAACGAAAGACTTTGAAGATAGGTTAAGGTCGGTTAAATTTAGACTTAGAATTGATTGATTTTATGAATTCTCATAGTAATCTTAGTTTTAGTGATACTAAACCTGTTTTCGAAAGTAATCTAGCAAAATTGCCGAAAATATCAATTAAGCCCTTCGATGGGAAACTTGAAAATTGGGTTTCCTTCAAGGAACTCTTTGATTCGTTAATTCATCAGCGGAAAGATATTTCTGATGTTGAAAAATTACATTATCTTTTGTCGAGTGTTCAGGGTTCCGCTTATGAATTAATAAAAAGTTTTCCATTATCAAATGATAATTATGGCAATGCCTATGAGACTCTGTCTAATTATTATGACAGGAAGAGACAAATTGCGGTCTTGTATTATGAAAAGATGTTGAACTGTGAAGCAGTTAAGAATAAACATGATTTAGATAGAGTGTTTCGGACATTTAATGAAAATTTAAACATTTTGGCAAAATTTAATCTTCCTGATCAGAATTTCATGCTGTATTATTTATTGTGGTCAAAATTAGATACTGCAACCCGTGAGGCATATGAATTGCAACTTACTTCCAATGTTGATATTCCAAAATTTGATGATTTGAAAAATTTTGTTGATAAAAGAAGTAAAGCTTTAGAAAATTCAAATGTTAAGCCGTCCAATGTTAAACCTGTGACCAAAAATAAAACAGCACTTATTGCTTCAAATTCGACCTGTGTCTTTTGTACTGGCCAGCATAATCTTGCCAGTTGTAGTGAATTTCTTAAACTTGACAGCAATAAACGTTTTAATTTTGCTAAGGAAAAGGGTCTCTGTATCTTATGTTTTTCGAATAACCATCGAGTGAAAGTTTGTCGTGCTTCTCGTTGTAGTGTGTATAATCGTTCACATCACTCTTTGTTACATTTCACTCAAAATACAGAAACATCAGATTCTACAGAAACTGGTAATGCAGTGCCTGCCAGTAACTGCAATGGTAATACGGTTTTAACTTCACTGACTGGGGAAAGTACTATTTTATTTTCAACTATAAAGGTTTTTATTAAAGATAGTTTTGGTAATTTCCATCCAGTGCGCGCACTTCTCGATTGTTTTAGTGCATGCAATTTTATTTCGGAATCCCGTGCTAACACACTAGGATTAAATATTTGTCGCGGCCAACATGCCGTGTCCGGCATTGGCAACTTTGTCGCAAAGCCACTCGGCTCACTCGTTTGTGAGATAAGGCCTCTTGGCAAACAAAGCTTTTCGTCGAGTGTCAAATTCGAGGCTCTTGTCTTACCATCAATATGTGCCGACCAACCGACTCAACTTGTCGATCCGTCGAGGTGGTCACACATCAACAACTTGTCGCTTGCTGATCCTGACTTTTCCGCCCAGGGCCATTGGACATGCTGCTTAGTGCAGACATTTTCGCTTCGTCATTGTTACCTGGTCTTCGGCGAGGAAGCCCGGACAACCCACCGCATTAAATACTGTATTTGGGTGGATTGTCATGGGCGAGTGTGACAGGAAGCAGCTAGTACCTACTCGTCGTAACAATAATCATTGTCTTTTCGTATCGAATCTTGATGACTCCTCGAAGAAGTTCTGGGAGTTGGAAAATGTAAGCTCTCCGAGCAAACCCTTGTTGTCGAAGGAGGACCAACTCTGCGAGGATTGGTTCGCCAAAAATTATTGTCGTAATGAGGAAGGCAGGTTTGTTGTTCCCCTACCCTTTGTCGATCCAACAAACAAACCCACTTTCTTCAATTCGCGCGAAATCGCTTTAAAACGTTTTTTATCATTGGAACGCAAGTTCAATAATAATCCAGAGTTTAAACGGTCTTATTTCGATTTTATGGAAGATTATGAAACTCGTGGTCATTTTAGAAGAGGTCCATCCTCCTGCTTCTAGTGAGGGCCAGTTCTACTATATCCCGCATCATGGTATACTGCGAGATTCCGTAACCACACCTCTGCGCGTTGTCTTCGACGCTAGCGCCAAGGACGCCAGAGAATTTTCGTTAAATGCCACTCTTTTATCTGGTCCTAAGCTTCAGACTAATATTTTTGACCTGCTCGTTCGTTTTCGTTGGCATGCTGTCGTCTTCACGGGCGATGTGATGCAAATGTACAGGCAGATATTGGTCTCTGAAGAAGACGCTAATTATCAGCGCATTCTGTGGCGGCCCTCAGCTTCCGGTCCTGTTCGTGATTATCGTCTCAAAACAGTGACATATGGTGTTTCTGCTGCCCCGTTTCAGGCGCTTCGTACCATGGCTCAACTTGCCAGTGATGCCATAGACACCTACCCAAATGGTGCAGCGGCTCTCGCTCGCGATATATATGTCGATGACGTCGTCACGGGCTCGGACTCTATCGAACAAGCTCGTTCACTTCAGATGGAACTCACAAATATTTTGTCGTCGGGTGGATTCCATCTGAGAAAGTGGACCTCTAATAACAACGACTTTCTAGAAGGTCTTCCTTCCTCGGATCTTTACTCACAGGATTTCATAAATTTCGAAGAAATGTCTGACATTTCGCTAAAAATATTGGGATTGCGTTGGCAGCCCAAATTAGATTCTTTTCGTTTTCGTGTCGTAGATACTCATCAAGGACGTTGCACAAAACGCACCATTCTTTCGGAAATAGCTAGGATATTCGATCCGTTAGGCTTCCTTTCGCCTGTAACGTTCCTCGCCAAGTACCTAATGCAGTTGCTCTGGACTTCCGGCATCTCTTGGAACGACGAGGTTCCGGAAAATATTGGGCTTGAATGGCAGGAGTTTAAGGCTCAGATGTCGTCATTGAGTTCGGTAGATATTCCACGTCGCATTGTCGGAGAGTTCGAACAACTCCAGCTTCACGGATTTTGTGACGCTTCTGAAAGAGGCTATTGTGCAGTTATTTTTGTCGTACACTTAGTAAAAAAATAGTGATATAACTGTGCATTTGGTTTGCGCTAAGTCCAAGGTTGCACCGTTGCGTAAATTGTCGATACCACGTCTTGAATTGGTTGCAGCAGTTCTGTTATCGGACTTGATGGCATCAGTTGTGGAGGCCCTAAAGCCTTTTTATGCGATAGGTGAAATTTTCGCTTGGTCGGATTCCAGTGTCGCCTTGACCTGGATCAAATCGTGTCCATCCAAATGGAAGACATTCATCGCCAATCGCGTAAGCCATATTCAGGAAATAATTCCTCCCGACTGCTGGCATCATGTACGAACTACTGACAATCCAGCAGACTGTGGTTCTCGTGGGCTTCTACCTAACGATTTAGTTAACCTAAGTTGTTGGTGGAGCGGACCAGTCTGGCTCAAGCGCCCCAGTGAACATTGGCCTAAGTCAGCGCTAACTTTAGATAGAGATACTCTAAATGACGAACGGAAACTTACGGTTCTCGTGACATCTAAGAGGGATAATTTAGAGGAAAACCTCTTGGAGAAGTTCTCCTCGTTGAGAAAAGTGCAACGTGTCTTGGCCTATTGTTTTCGGTTCACCGGAAACTGCAGGAAAAAACCTTGTCGAAAATCGTGTCGTTGGTTCGTTGCAACCACATGAGATTGACCGGGCGCTAAAGTTCCTGGTTGCATCTGTGCAAGAGCAAGAGTTTGCGACGGAGTTGGAGGTGTTAAGGAGTAATTCGCCCAATTCACTTCCGAGAAGTTTTCGCAAACTGTCTCCGTTCCTTGACGAGGCGGGTCTTATCAGGGTGGGCGGTCGCCTGGCTAATGCAAAAATTAAGTTTGAAGCCAAGCACCCGCTACTGTTGCCCCGCGGTCATCGTCTCACTGTTTTAATAATCCAGGAATATCATACTCGTTTCATGCATCCTGGTGCGCAAACTCTTCAGAACCTTATTGCGCAGAACTTTTGGATATTGTCGTGCAAACGCGCCATTCGATCGGTCATCTCAGGCTGCATTAAATGTTTTCGTGCTCGTCCTTTACTTGCCCCTGCTCCCTTAATGGGAAATTATCCGTCGTATCGTGTTAATCAAATTAAATGTTTTTCGAGTTCCGTCGTTGATTACGGTGGTCCTTTTAATATAGCTCTCGGACGTGGTCGTGGTGTTAAGACCTTTAAAGGTTATATTTGTGTTTTCGTTTGCACCTCTACGAAAGCTATCCACATCGAACTCGCATCCGAATTGTCAACTGAAGCCTTTCTCGCCGCTCTGCGACGATTTATCGCTCGTCGTGGTCGATGCAATCATCTTGTTTCCGACCAGGGCCGAAATTTCATCGGTGCAAGCAATTATCTCGGTTCCCTTATGCAAAATGCCGCTGACTCTCAGCAGATTAAGTTTTCGTTCAGTCCTCCTGGAAGTCCACATTTTAACGGCTTAGCAGAAGCGGGAATCAAGTCAGTTAAGACGCATATCGCTCGTGCTATCGGCACGCAGCGTTTGACTTTCGAGGAATTTTATACAGTGTTGACACAGGTAGAGTCGATGTTAAATTCGCGACCGCTGACGCCTCTTAGTTCGGACGCTAATGATCTCGCAGCGTTAACTCCGGGACATTTCTTAACTTTAGAACCTCTTTCGATTATGCCCGAAGAAAATCTCGTAGATTTACACATTAGCGTTCAACAACGGTGGAAACTTATCCAACAAATCCATCAGTCCTTCTGGTACCGATGGCAAAATGAATACTTACACATTACAGCAGAGGGCAAAGTGGGACAAAACCCATTGTAACATCGCTGTCGGAGCAATGGTGCTCATAGTTAGTGAAACATTAGATCCATTTAAATGGCCATTAGGTCGTATCGTTGACCTGCACCCTGGTGCAGATGGCATCTGTCGTGTCGTAACGGTTAGGACTGCCACTGGGCAGTACAAAAGACCGGTCGTCAAAATTTGTCCTTTGCCGATAATAGCAAATGACTCTTAATTTAAAATAGTTTTACATTATTGATCACATAGCCCTGGCTACCGCAAGGCTATGTGTGTACATCTTCGTTTAAATAATAAGTTATCGTTTTATCTTTACTGTTTTCAACAGCATCTTTTTCGTAATTTTCGAGTTTGTTATCGTAAATAAGTAAATATCGCGACATTCTTACGCATGTCGTCGCATTTAGGTGGGCGGAATGTTGCATATTACCGTTAGTAGTCTTAAGTCTTATCGATATTGCAACACTAGTTGTCATTTTTTGTAGTATGGCAACTTCGTGTCGTTCCGTTTCCTTTCGTCGTCGTTGTCGGTTCCTTAGAAAAACGAGGAATGTGCTCCTAATAATTTAATAATTATCGCAAGGCATTGAGTCAAGGCACCATTATTTTACTAATAGTTCTTAAACAAATATAGCGTATTGGACGAAACTGTGTGTGCTGAGTGCGGCGTGGTAAAGTCGGTTGGTATAATCTGGGCTCAGCGCTGTACGTATCGCCGACTGACCTACCGAAAAGCAGCAGAATTTCCCTAAGAAGACTTCCAGGTGAGCCCAAGACGCTATCATTATAAAATTCCCTTCTATTCAATTCAATTTTCCAGAATTTGCAAATCATGTTTTAACACGCAAAAATCAAATTTTCGCTATCGATACAGTCTGCTTAATAAACACTGACTATTAAAGTACCTATTGGTTAATCCAAGTAATAATTAATAATATAAAAAAATTTACTACCAACATGACGCCAGAGGAACAATTTGACGAAACGCACTCTAGTTGGTCGGAAGAGCATAAATAAAAATTAATTTTACCCACGGACCAATTAGTTGGTCTATAGGTCAGCTATGGCTTTTACAACTAGGTAACGATTACTTTAATTGAATTTGCATATGACTCGTATTGCGAATATAATAAGGACTGTGTTTGCTTACCTTGTTGTCAATGTTTTCCATTGTGGATGCGCTGCCATTAACGTATAGTACTGTTTGTTCCTGTAAAACGTATTTTGATTAATTAATGTGAATATAGTTAAGTGACTTCCGTTACTGACAGAAAATGCACAGCCAAAACTCCTGGGCGTATGAAGCTGAAAGTTGGCATGTAGGTTTCTTAGGGAGTGTAGGGAAGCACTAAGAGAGGATTTCCCGGAATTCCCACGGAAACAAAGTTCGGTCCGGGCCCATATATGCTAACATATGGTATATTTGCACTTATTGTTTTTTGTAAAAGTTTCATGCAAGGAAAAACATTGTACTACTTACTGCAAACATTTCGCAGTATTTTTATTAAGTAAAGCACTTACCGTAAGCTTATCAAGCGACTCTTTGTTGGCAGTAAGTTGCTTGTACATGATGCCGATCTGCCGCCACACTGGCGCCATCTCTGACTCAATCTTGTCGCTCAGGTTGGCGCGAGTCGTCCAACTGGTTCTCTAGCAGCGAACTGCCCATGGTTTCAAACCTGCATAGTTTAAAAAAATATAATTGTTATTTATTGGGTAAAACTGTAATGGTAGGGTAAGAGAATTAATAAATAATATTCAAATTGTGAGGATCTTTAAAACACATCTTACCCAACCGTTTTAACACTATTCATTCATATAGCAAGTCTCAGTATGTGTGACTTTGGTTTCCAAAGGTAACGCATGCCATAACATAAATTCAAATTCTTAATATTTGTTTAATAAAAAAATTACCGAAAATAGGTTCAAGAGCATTCAAAGATAGATAGCAAAGTAATAATTCAATTACTTGTTAATAAATCAATTGTTAATCTCGTTTAGACTTGGTTTTCATAAACTCTGATTTCGATAAGATCGATGAAATCAGCCCTTAATAAACAAACATTCGTAAAAATATGGTTAAACGAATCGAATGACATGCAAATGTGATTGCATCGATTTTCAATGCGCACCTTTCGTTGATAGTCTTGTTCAAGTGGCTAGAGTGAGCGCGGATCCTCTCCCCGACGTCCACCAGTATCTGCTGGATGCCGTACTCCACCAGCTTCTTCGTGGAGAGCACGTTGTCTGCAGTCGTCAACATCACGTGTTCGCTCTTCGTTAGGGTTTGCACCTGCCGAGTGAGAAGGTAAGAATCATTTTTACTGAATTTATGTTACCATGTACGCCTTGTGTACCAAGTATGGATCTTTCCAAGGTCAACGATAGGCTGGTTGGCGTGGCCACTGGTCAGGAAAGTGTAAAGATAAGATGAGCCGATAGGATACAAGGAGAAGACTGAACTCATTTGGCCCTCTAATTCCAATGAATTTATCATAGAACAAAATAATACATAACACAATTTGACTTCAGAGTATATGATGATTGAACACTGCCATCATTTTGTCTCCATCTCAATAATCTGAAGGAATGACTAGGTAAGGTACTGTAAATAAGCTATTACCGAAGAGACCAGAAATGAAGCAGAAATGGGTTAAATATGGTTAGCACACTTCGTTATATCTAGAATTGCCTATGTCGGTTCATGCCACATTACGATAAAGATATGAAGCAAAAAAATATTAGTACAAAAATAAAAGTCGAACCTCAGTCCTCAACGTATCGTAGCTCCTTGAGATGTCGTTGTATGCGCGTTCTGTCATAGTGTTGCCCTGCGTCAGGCTCGCCTGGATGTCCTGGTTGGTGGCGGCCAGGCGGTCCGACATCTCACGCAGTTTGGTTGTCAGCTTGCTCACAGCTATGGGAAATATATGGTAACGGTAAATAATCAAGAATAGACAAAGTGCTTCGCCATCCGGCTCGAAGGACCAAAAAATAGCTGTGGGAAAACTGTTGCCCTGCGTCAGGCTTGCCTGGATGTTCTGGTTGGTGGCGGCCAGGCGGTCCGACATCTCGCGCAGTTTCGTTGTCAGCTTGCTCACAGCTATGGGAAATATATGGTAACGGTAAATGATCAAGAATAGACAAAGTGCTTCGCCATCCGGCTCGAAGGACCAAAAAATAGCTGTAGGAAAACTGTTGCCCTGCGTCAGGCTCGCCTGGATGTTCTGGTTGGTGGTGGCCAGGCGGTCCGACATCTCACGCAGTTTCGTTGTCAGCTTGCTCACAGCTATGGGAAATATATGGTAACAGTAAATGATCAAGAATAGACAAAGTGCTTCGCCATCCGGCTTGAAGGACCAAAATACAGCTGTGAGAAAACATACGATATTGGTAAGTGATCAAGTAGACGAAGCACTTCGCCATTTGGCTCAAAGGACCAAAAATAGCTGTGGTAAAACATAAAGTAATATACGATAAACGATCAAGAATAGACAAGCATTTTGCCATCCGGCTCGAAGGACCAAAAACTTCAAAGTAATAATCAAAATGTAGTTGCGTATATAGGCTGAAAAAGAAGTTGCGTATAGGGCCTTTAACACTGTTCTTATTGGTATGCCTAGGGGGTTACGGCTTTTACCTATAACTATAATCTGCAGGTTGACAAATCATCACATTAAGCCAGAATTTTTTTGAAGTTTGTCATTGAAATAATTTATTCTGATCTGATACTTATTCTGAGAGATGGCGAGGTTGCCCACGACCGAGAGTTATGAAGGCCTTTGCCCAGCAATGGGGCACATTACCAGGCTAAAAAAATGGGTTATAGGTACAATTTACTCACTTTTTTCTTCACTCTCCTTGATCTGTTCCTTGACCCTCTCAATGGCCTCCAGGGTCTGGTTGGCGCTGGTCTTCAGGTCCTCGTGTCGCGGCAAGTCCTTCCACATTCCCTCCGCGTCTCCGAGCAACTGCCTTATCTTTATTATCTCTTTCTCTTGCCTTTCCATGACTAAAAGGAATAATATTTATAGATTTTTAACCACTATCTAATCTACGCATCTATACTAATGATTCTGTAATTTTTCCCTACATTCACCTCTACCATTTTTTAGGGTTCCGAAGTAACAATTAATGGTTATAATTCCGTCGTGTTCTGTATGTCCGAGGGTTAACTCAGAGACTATAATCCGTACAACGGATTTGCTTGTGTCCGTAAACGTAAATGCATTAGAGTATTTTTCGTTCGCAGCAAAAGGAGATTACCTGATATAACTATCTCGAATCTTGGTCACGTATAGGTAATGGTAGTCCTTCCGTGCGACATAAAAGAGTAGAAAATAAATGGGGACGCTGCGTTCACTTAGCTAGCAATACTGCGGGTATTTATCAAACAATCACATAGACATGCAAATATGTATGATCAATCACGACCATTAAATTTTTTATTTCGTACTGTACCTTTTTGGTGAAGGAAAACATCGTGAGGAAACCTGCACTCCGGTTGATGATGCAACTAGTGTGTGAAATGGAGAAGGCAATGGCAAACCACTCCAATAAAATCGCCATTACAAGCTTAGTAAGACTTAATGAATTAAAATCCTAGTCAATGGACTCGGACCCGAAGAGCTAGTGAGGAGAGACCTTAAAACTATTGTTTAATGTCATAAATGGGACAGATTGCAATAAAATAGAAGTTGAAAAAAATAATGCCAAGATAGTCGTTGTGTTTGTTTCATTCCATATAATGACCACGACCACGACCCTCAGTCATGAGGAATTCGACTAAAGAGAAGGAGTACCTTCACTCATCTTGCTGTGCCAAGCGTCGTCGGCCAATGCCACCTCACTGAGCGGCACGAAGTCCGTCGGCACCTTGCTGGCGTTCACATTGTACTCGTTCAGCTTCAGCTCGTACTTATTGAGCAATTTTTCCGCCTCGCTTATGTGCTTCCCGAGCGGGTGCTCGCCTGACGATGACACTTCCAAGCACATCGCGTGCAGAGCCTCCTGTCAAAGGGATTTTTTGAAACATTGCTATCAGCGGCTCATGCGCAAAATGTCGCGTCAGAGACTTAGAATAAAATGTCTATTTTTAAAGCAAAATCATTTGTTAAAGTTATAGATAATGATTTTGCTTTGAAAATCGAAATTTTATTCTAAGTCCCAGTAGCGACATTTTGCGAAAGAGACATTGTGCGAAAGAGACATTCTGCGAAATAGGCATTTTGCGACTAGGGGACATTTCGCGAAAGAGTAGACATTTTGCGTATGATAGGGCGCTATCAGCTTCCTGCGGCGGTGTTTCTGAACAGATATACGACATTGAAACCTTCAAAAAACGAGTCTATACATGTTGAAAGGTCGGCAACACTTTTGTGCCTCCTGGTGTTGCAGTTGTCCATGGACAGGTGATCGCTTTGCTTGTTTGCAGCCCTATGTTATAAAAAAACATCGAGTGTACTCGTGGCTCTGTCTACCCTCTGTACTTATTACGCCCTTTTTAACAAAATGCAATATTCCTGCAATCTTATAACGAAAATACGAGGAAAAGCGCACGCAACGGTCCTTTAAGCGCGTGACTTTGCTGGTCTGTTTTTCTCTAAGGTAAAAGGATCAGTCAAAGAAAGATATGATCATAATAAAGTTTATGACTGCTAGAAATAAACTCAATCCTTTCTTACCTTGCTAAGACTGTTCGTCAGTTTCTCAATCACTCCTTGACAACATCTACAGACGCTTGGACACGGTGGCGTCTGCAACCTCTGTATGGCGTCCAAGGCGTCATTTGTTTTCTTCTGCGTAGTTTTTTCCCGCTGTTCAGAGGTTCAAAGCAGCTCAAACTCTTACCTTACTGAGACTATTCTTGAGTTTCTCAATCTCCCCCTTGACGGCGTCCAGCTTAGCATCAGTCGCGTCCAGCCGCCGCTCGATGCTGTCGTCGTTCGTGGTCAGGTTATCTTCAGCAGACGGTCGCAGACCCTTGCTCACGGTGGTCGTAAGCGTCTGCAGTGACTTCTGAATCGCGTCCAGGGCGTCATTTGTTTTCTTCTGCGTCGTTTTCTCGCGCTCCTCCTTCTAGAGCATTTTTGTAATGATAAACCATAGATTTAGATCTACGCGCGACAACCTATGATTAATTGATGGTAAAGCTAGTATCAGCAGTGGGACATAAATAGGTAGATTAAAAAAATCTTATATTATAGCAATACTATAGTAAAAGTAATATTAGATCGCCTTTTTTATTGGGGTCGAAAACATTCAATGTAAACATTGATTTCGCTCGGCTCCTTATAGATCGTTTTGTTTATAAAGGAAATCCGGTCCAATGCCACGGCCACTACGCTGGTCTTAAAATTGGACTACGTCATATTGTTAATCCATAACTCTCAAGATTTTTCGACTATATTTTATCAAAAACGTCACTCCTACAATGGAGGCCAACTGGGCCCGAGTTCTGTGGGCTCAATAGAACGACGTGCTCCAAAAACCCACCTGCAACAAGATAGTCTCGACATTGGACAACCTCTCATCCAGCCTTGAGATCATTCCCTTCAGTGGCTCGAGCGCCCGATGCTTCTTGTCCAAACCCGATAGCATCCTCTTGAGCTGGTCTCCCAGGCCCTTCTCCCGGTACTCGTGTCTCTCCAGTTTGTCTTCTGATGTGCGGAACATATGCACTAGTGACAGCATGGCGTCTCGGATGTCTTCGTGCCTGTGATTATATGTTAGTTATTGCTTCTATTTAGTTTGTTTCTGTGTGTTTGGTAGAGGGGTGATATTGATCTTTAATGGGTACCACCATGGACTACTTCCTAGTAATAATTAGTCCATGGTACCACGTAAGGGGGAATAATTAAACTTCAAAGAAATTTGTTTTTTTACGAATAATAATAAAAACATATCTACCTATCTCTACCTAGTAAATTATCTAGGGGTTCACATCGAAAATTGTATATTAGTAAGAAATTAGTAAGATAATGAAATGTCGCAGTTATTATCATAAAGTGCTATTTCAGGTTTTATTCCCCTCTGTTAAGGTTCTACTTTTCTACCCTTGTAGCTGTATCAAACTTGCACATTTCATCAAGTAATCATCAAGAATGTATTTATTAAATACAACTTGCTCGTTTGGTTTGTGCAAAGCAAAGCAAATGGATTTATTCACATTTCGAGGAAAGCCACGAACGCTGCGTTCATTATTAGTTCAAAGATTAGCGCAGTTCCTGCTATTTGCGAAATTTAATTTTAATGATTCATGTAATATACTCGTAGGTACCAAAAATACACTGCCTAAGTAGACCTCGACATCCTACTCCTCCTAGATCTTGCCCATAAGATCTTAGCACACATAGGTACCTAGAATTTTGACCCGGATGAAATGTTTAAAAATGTGCTTAGGAAATTTCCATTCAAAGATTACAAAAAATGTATCTAAATCATCAATTTATCAAAATTTATCCATTATATCGCATAAAAATCAAACAGAAATAAAAATCAACATGCGTGATCGTAAAAAGAACGTCGACCCCTAATAAACATAAGTTGAACAATCTTTCCTTTTTAATATCTTGGTAGTAGGTCCTGGTCAGATCCATAAAGATATTAAAATAAAGAGACATTTAGTTGAAACTTGTGGTTTAATGAACCCAATTTAATATGAGTTATTTAGGTGTAACTGTAACCTGGCTAAGTATAGGATATTTATTACAACTCTTTCATCTAGAAATGCACTCCAGTTATTTATAGATAAAACACTTTGTGGCGTCTGCTTTGATTCATGCTTAGCTATAATTTATCCCAATGGGAATGATTACACAAGATTAGGTATATGTTTATTAAAAGGGTAGGTACCTGGGTACTTTTTATACCTACCTACCTACCCTTTCCGTGATTGCAGTATTAGGTATAGGTAGGTACTACCCGTGTCGAAATCCGATCAGCTAAATGCCCTGTCCTGCTTTATGCCAGATTCCATTTGATCTAGCATTTTGAAATTTTGCAAAGAGCAAGCTCTTATAGGACAAGTAAGCAGGTAAGTAGGTAATTACTTAAGTACCTAAATTTTCAATTTGGAAAGTGATTGTGTTAGGTAAGTGAAAGTAGGAATCGTCTAAGTTTATTACCTTCTTTTATAAACGGATCCGTAAAACCAATTACAAAATATGTCTACTTATATTACCTACTAGCTGTCGCCCGCGGCTTCTCCCGCGTGAGTTTCGCTTAGATGAAAAATCTCTCTTGGAGCTTTTCATCAGATGTTCCAGATCTTCAATTTTTATACGTCAGCAGAAAATGCTCATCAGGTTGAACGATTTTTGCTAAGGCGCCATTTCCATATATGTTATAGTTTAGCTGGTCTCTTGGAGCTTTTCATCAGATGTTCCAGATCTTCAATTTTTATACGTCGGCAGAAAATGCTCATCAGGTTGAACGATTTTTGTTAAGGCACCATTTACATATTACTTATAGTTTAGCTGTTCCGTTATGGTTCTTCATCAGGTGTTCCAGTTTTCAAAATGAATTATAGCCTATATGTTGCCCAGGCTTAATAGCTATACAACAAAAAAAGTTTCATTCAAATCCATTCCAGTAGTTTTTGCGTGAAACGCGTACATACATACAGACAGACAGACAGACAGACAGACAGACAGACAGACAGACAGACAGACAGACAGACAAGAAATTCCAAAAAATTTTTTTGCTTTCTATTGTTCTTTTTAGGTCTCCCTCTATCCATTTCAGTCAAAATTATTTAATGTACAGACAAAATATTTTTACTGTTTTATTATATGTATAGATAACCTACTTAGTAGGTAGGTACCTGTAAGAACTTTAACAAAATTTATTACAAGCTTAGCTAAGTATAAATCGTCTTGTATTTAGGTAGAGTACTTATATCTTAGTTCCTATCTAATATATAATGCCACAGCCTATCAATAAAGCAATACAACATTTATAGCCGCAATAAAGCAAGGTACCTAGTATTGCTAAAGCTGCCTGTTAAGTGCCTTCAATTGAAAGCTAACGTTATCGCCCTTCGATAATGGAAAACAAGTCTAACAATCAATGAGAAATCGTGAAATACTATACTTGGTTACATAAAATTCGTACCTACTACTTAACTTATATAGGTACTACTAGCTACTTTTTTTTTTCTGGGGAGGCACAAGGACCGTGGCGGCCTATGCATGTTGGGGGGAAGGGGAGGGGGGTGCAACAAATCGAAATCCGATGCCGTCCGCCTTGAAACGAATCCTAAAGACTTGCCACTGCAAGCCCAGATTTGCAAAAAATCAAGAAATAAACCAGATGGGCAGAAAAATTCTGTTATTTCTTAATTTGATATGCACTGTCATGGAATCTCCCTCCACAGTAAGTATACAAAAAAACAGTCTGGGGGGGGCACGTTTCTGATATTTCTTAATTTGATATGCACTGTCATGGAATCTCCCTCCACAGTAAGTATACAAAAAATCAGTCTGGGGGGGGCACGTGCCCCCGTGCCCCCAAAAAATCCGCTACTGAGTTACGCCCCGGGGCTCCGCTCCCGTGGAAGTTTCGGGATACCATATGTGCTATTCTAGGTTATGTTCTACACGTGTACCAAATTTCATCGAAATCCGTTCAGTAGTTTTTGCGTGATTGTGTCACAAAGCAAACATACTTACACACCCAAACTTTTCGTAGAGAAAAGCCTAGCTTAGTAATATGGTTGACCTTTAGCTACCCTTTTATTTTACTTAGTGGTGTTGATTTAGGTAGGTATCAAAATTTGATAGAATGTAGGTATTAAGTACCAATTACCTGTATTATATAATAGTGGTAGAGTTAAAGAATAAGTATACTCACGTGACATTCCGACAGAGTGTGTGAGGAGTGCAGACCAGAAGCAAAGCCGCCACCCACCAAAGTCTCTGGGGACAACATTAACATTATGCTATTATGTATGGTCCGCCAACAAACTGCATTGTGTCGGTACCTATGGTCGTTACCTACCGGTGTTTGACACAAGAATAATGTCACATTTACATATTACCTCACCTAAGAGCGTCTTAGGCATAACTTCTCGGAGATTCAAAGGACCAGTGTACAATAATCTACCTAAGGGAATTGAATCCTAACAGCCACGCGGTTTAATTTAAGCAATTTGAAATAATAATAATTAACTAATTCAAGATAAAGTTAACTATTAAGTAAATTAACTGTTAACCAGTTTAATTGATCAAAGTTTTACTAGAAGTAAAGTTAAAAGGTCAAAATTAACTGCAAACACGGTAGGACGTGTTTGCCTGCAAATAAATTTATTTTATTTCAGTCAACTAGTTTTAAAGCTATAATGCCGGATAAATCCATAGACGATCATCATCAAAGTATCGGGTTCTTATTGACAAACAATATTTTACGTTGAGATGTTTCAATTAAGTCCTTATCATTGGTGGTATTGAATAAAGCGATAACCCAGAGCAGGGTCGCGGTCGTTTGGTGTCCGGCTTGACTCCACAGTCAACCGATGTCCAGTTTACTCTACATGGACCATATGTGGTAGTAATAGGGGCGATTTTGCAATGAATTTGGGTAGGTTTACATGCAGTTTAGTGTACATAATGTCCTACCATGTCTACAACGCGTAAGTTCCAATAGGGCATCATACCTTATGTACGAATTCTGACAAAAGTATTAACTTTTACCTGCAAAAGATCGTGTGAGTATCTTCGCCGCTGATTGGCTTTCTTGTTTATTTATAAATTCAATGACCTGATGTAATATCCAGCACTAGTTAAAGCTTTAAGTAAGGGCAAAGCTATAAACCCCAATTATCTTGTGTTAACCACTTGGTATCCGTCTAGAATCTATAATAAGTGGCAGAGTTGTAAGCGGCAATCATTGCGCTAACACGAGATAGGATTTAATTGTACCCACTATAGCTACTATTAAGAGCCTATTTTAAAAGCTCTTTAAGTTGTGATCGAGTGTACCTACTAAAGGTGGATTCATGACCCTAATAATTGACCAAATTACTGAAATGGATCAGATAACAGATCAGGTGATATATTGAAATTCGCATATGATTTCTACCAGATGTTGTATAGTAAAAGTAAAACACTACACGGAAATAGAGATGCTAAGATTGTATACGAGTGGAAAGTTGTGTCCATCCATAAAATGATAGAATCTAAACAACGCCCTTCAATATAAATTAAACAAAGATGACCAATTGACCACAATACGTCGCTCGGAGCCCTGACCCTTATTGACATTCTATTCGATTCTACAAATGTATCCAAATTGCTCTGTCACGTTTACGTCCATCAATTGAATTAAATGCTCAACGATGAAAAATGTTTATTTTATTAGGTCGCTGATGCATTAGGATGATTGTTTGTGGACCACTCATAAATGGACGCATTCAACTTGATTCTGTAGAAAGGAAAGGGCTCTTGTACTAATGGCAGCTACTGCCCTTTCGGCCACAGTTCGGCGAAAGCCCGTATATTTGATTAAAACATGACTAGGTATAACAACAATTTACCCTACGGAGACTGAATTAGAAGAGACTGCGAGGACACTTACTGAAGTTAGAGAATCGAGTAAATTAAGATGTAAGTAATCGATTGTGTTTAAGATTATACCTAGATACTCGTAATATGGAAGGTCAATAAAGAAAATGCCTAGGTCAATCATCAGATCACATGATTCAAAAAGCAACTTTGAGCAAACTACAAATCGAATGATTTGAATCTTTGTAAACTTCAAACCGTAATGTTTATCACAATGATCGCTGAACTACTTCAATACGCCGCTTGTGTGGCGTTCACCATCAGATTTATCTGCCCACAAGTTATATTAAGATTTCATTCACATCTTTTATGTCAGCATTTACATAATGATATTTATGTCTGTAATATATTCGCGGCGCCAATGTCGACGGTAAGATGTACCATTATGATAATGATCAGCCCGCGGTGACGACTAGGCGGACGGCCCCGCTAATGAGCTGAGCACAGAGATTGGTTTACGCCGGGAAGAATCGGTTTCTGCCCGTTTATTGGGCGTAAGCCCAACTTTAGATGGGTTTACGCTGCCTTTCCGGGTGCAAAAACATCTTTTGCCGCGAGCATGGCTGCAGTCTGCAGTAGTCCTGTTCATGCTCTGTTATTTCATGCCATTCATCCATTTCATGCTCGCCTCATTAGGTGCCTTACCTAAGGGACGTTAATACTTAGTTTATGAAAGGTTTTATTTGCTTGTTTTTAAAGGATAAAGGATAAGGATAATAACTGTGATTGATAATGCAATAACATGCTGCACTGTTTTCTTGGGTCTTGGGATTGATTGATTTACAGTTAAAGAAAACGGATTACTTGGGTAGAGACAAGTGTGGTGTTGTTACTCTTTCACGCAAAACTAGTACTTAATAAATAAATAGGTAAAACGAACGAGACAAAGTTGGTACTCTGGGGTACCTGAAATACAAAAGGCACAAAAGTACAGGAACCCATAGGAAATCTGGTGGCTGAATAAAAAGAGATGCATTTGATAGCAGAAATAGAAACTACACTGAGATGTTATTTTCAATTATCAAGAGAAATTGAGGAACCCCAACAAATTGTCCGACATATTAACATTTGCAATTCCAAGTAAACAGAGATGAGAGGTGCGTGGACTCTGCGTAGGCTTTTTTTATAAAAAAAATGTTGAACAGGGTAAACCGGCATGGCGATGATGTCATCAACCTAATACTTATGTCCGCGTGGCAAATGTGTTCGATTCCCGGTGGAATATTGCGGTCAAACGCCTCAAAATTCTAAGTTTGTACGCGTATTGTTGTGTAATGGGAACATTTTATGCATAAATTGTATACATTACATAAATTATCATCTATGAAAATAGGACACTTGATTTAAATAACACAAAAATAGGTATACATACATAACGGTCATTAAATCGAGGAACTTTTGATAGTATAAGGCATAGATAGACTGAACGTGTAAAATATGCATCCTACTCATATTTTGTCGGTTGGATAAAATTCTATAACAGATGGAATTTGATCAATGTTGATGGCTACATAAAAACAAAGATCGTTGTTCTAATTGTTAACAAAGTAAATTATTCTAGGAATGACTATATCAATCTAATTTTAAACATAATGCGGAGTGACGTCACATTGTTAGGGAAAGGAGAGCAAAGGACTGTAAGGACCTTGGCCGGAATCCAGTAAGTCATGCTCCTGCTAGCCTGCTCTACACATTGGCCAAATCGATGTACGTAGATAAATAAATAGACAACAAAGGCCCACACTAAGCACTAAGCTTGAGTCACAAACACAGAAACGAGCGCAACGCGACACATCCAGTACCGCAGACAAATATCTATGAAAACAAGCACAAATATTATCGACGTACATCGCTTAGTTTAGTCTAGTGTGCATACATAGTTCACATTAAAAGTACGTAAGAAATGTACGTCAAATTAGCCACAATGTTGGTACCTACATCTTATATCTGTGGTTGCCCCACTGTGTAAAGCGGACACAGTGGGGCAACCTCAGACACAAACTTCGCTGTGGGTATATTGAAATTCAAATTCCTACGTTTAGGAGGCAGCTAATTGCAAACACGCCAATGAATATTCCACTCAGCTTTATTAGGCACTGAATTGCTTTACGCCTAAGTTAAATAACCCACAGAATAACTTAACACCTCTCAGGAAGTACAGCAAGTAAATAATGATTGATAGAGCCCAAACATACCTAATATTGCAGGACATCACATTAGCCAGCATTAGCCTTATCCGGCTAACTTTGAATCCATTGGAAGGGTCCTACCCAGAAGAACAACACGGTTGTTAGTGGACCTTATGATTTTACAGGTGGTAAAATTTTACCTAAGTTTTCAAAACTTTAATGGAGAGAGATTTTGCGAAGTATCTACTCTCCTTGTCGTACCAAAACAAAGGTCAATTTACTCAAGTCTTTACATTCATATTGTCACCTGTATGCACAATATGTGCTAAGGTGCGAAAAGCTCACGCTAAATGCAAGACACACGTCTCCGGAGCAACAAACTTTCATATTGAGAGGCGCGGGCGCACAGGGTAAGCGGTCACCCACAGAATTGCGAATAAATACATAGAAGCGTCAAAGAACCGTGATTTTGTCGAGCTTATAAGGGACGTATAAATACGTCCCTTTTGCACATAAGCAACTCACAATCCATTAACTCACATTACGAATTACTGCATACGTACGTACGTACAGGTACACTTGTCTTTAGTGTCAGGTGTCAGAGCACTGTCATTTCTAAGTTGTCTTATTCCGATTTCTAAGGCCTCGCCGGTGTCATTGAGGAGCGAAATAAATAAGTTTGTGAACATCGAGATATAATGTACTACGTTAGTACATATTATCTAGATGTTTGTGAAATAACGTTTTAGCACTCGCCATCTAAATTGTACGTACTTAACTGTGGTAAGTTAACGAAAACAACTGCCGGCTACTTAGATAAGAGATGTTGTTAATTAGGTAAATTAGAGCTAACTTATACAATCTATAATAGAAAATACATTTGAGAATCAGTTATCACTGAATCTACAAATCTAATAATATCTATTTTATTATATTGGGATTAGAGAATCATAATTTTGATTTGTTATTAATTTGGAATCATTTGCCTAAGTACAATACTTTATTGTTCTCTGATAAATGTGGCGTGTGGAATGAATAAAAGTAAACTTGTTTAGAAAATATGTTGAATAAATAAATTTTGTAATAACGCAGTAACAATTAATTAAGTATTAATACTAGCGTATTTATGTGCATAGCGCAATGTATGCACACAATTAGCACATTACAAATTAATTAATCGAAGAAGCTCTGTGAAATGTCAATCGCTAATTGCGGTTTTATTATTAAATCTAAAATTAATTTATAAATGTCTGATTGGCTCACCAGTCCAGCTGCCATAGCGCCCTTTAAAATCTAATTTAAACTAAGAATCACTGTTCCTTTTGTTTTGAATTCGCGGCGCGATGTCTTCATTGGACGCTGTGCCTGCGTCCACATGCGCAGTCGATCGCTGACTGAACTCCTGGATGTATGAACTGACGATGAACTTTGTTGCGCCGACTTGCGCCGGCGCCGGCTGCAGGCACGGGTGAACGAATGCGCACGTTTATAATCACATTGATGTACTAAATCGCTCCGAAAGGGTTAATAGTGAACTATTTTTGGACAATTAACCGCTCGAACACAAAGCCTCTATGGTGGTTGTTTATGATGACTGCTCTCCAAAACAGACTTTTATGCTCTTCAGATGAACACCCGTCTCAGATAAAGGCTGATAGGACATTGCTCCTCAATGGTAATTCGGCTAAGTCAACAACGTTGGTCAACACTGATGCAGACAGGCTTTCCATTATCTGCAAAAACTAATTTAGCGAATAGTTAGGTATATCAGGATTATATAAGTCTATGATATCAGGTACGGAAAAATCTCTACATACATATAATAAGACTTTATATTTATAGGGTAGTCTTTATAAGGCTATAGAAACCAACATATTTTTTTAAAATTAGGTACCTATTATATTATTTGTAGCGCGCATCACGGTAACTCAAAAAACTAGACACCTAATTTACTACCTAAATGAAATTAGATGCGATTTTCAGTTCTAATTTAAATACTAGTTCAAGGTTTATCGGTAAATTACTTGTGGATGAGAAGTAGTGATGTTTTCAAGACCGGAAAATGTCGAGAAATTACCGAGAAGATTCCGATAATTTTTGAAATTTTCTAAGAAAGAAATTTTCGAGAGCAGAATTGAGCAGAATTTCTCGGCGAAACAAAACCAGCAAGGGAATCGAATCAGGGATCCGCGTTGGTGACACTTTCACACGTGAATTAACGCGCAGTCACGTTTTGTACTATTTTATCATTGGCTTGGAAAACTTGCGAAAAATTAAAACTGGGCTGTATGTACTACTTGGAGTAAACTGTATGTTAAAAATTCCCCTAATCCTAATCTATACATATAATAAAACAGTAAAAATATTTTGTCTGTACATTTAGTATTTTTGACTAAAATGGATAGAGGGACACTTAAAAAGAACAACAGAAAGCAAATAATTATTTTTGGAATTTCTTGTCTGTCTGTCTGTATGTATGTACGTGTTTCACGCAAAAACTACTGGACGGATTTAAATGAAACTTTTTTTGTTGTATAGCTATTAAGACTGGGCAACATATAGGCTATAATTGATTTTGAAAACTGGAACACCTGATGAAGAACCATAACAGAACAGCTAAACTATAAGAAATATGGAAATGGTGCCTTAACAAAAGTCGTTCAACATGATGAGCATTTTCTGCTGACGTATAAAAATTGAAGATCTGGAACATCTGATGAAAAGCTCCAAGAGACCAGCTACACTATAACATATATGGAAATGGCGCCTTAGCATAAATCGTTCAACATGATGAGCATTTTCTGCTGACGTATAAAAATTGAAGATCCGGAACATCTGAAACAGTTTGGAACACAAAAAGACTTTTCATTTAAGCGAAAGTTACGCGGGCGAAGCCGCGGGCAACAGCTAGTCCTTACTAATATTATAAATGCGTAAGTGAGTTTGTTTGTTACCTCTTCACGCTTTATCTACTGAACCAATCTTCCTGAAATTTCGCATACACATAGAAGGACGGAGAAGGGCATAGCACTGTTCCCGTGGGAAATACACGCGGGCGAAAGCTAGTATGTAAAATATATCTGAAGGGTTCGATTGTTTGTTTGAATGCGTTAATCTCTGAAACGATCCTTAGTATTTAATACAATATTTCTGTAATGAAAAAGCTATCTTAAAATTCCCACGGAACGAAACCGCTGATATTTTTAGCGTAAACATGTGAGCCATTGAGCTATAACGATATGTACTTCTATTAGGTACTACCATACCATACCATCATAGCTACCTACCTACACTCAACTACACCACATACCATCTACTACTGATTAGACAAAGCCACTTAGGAAAAAATAGAAGCACAAAAATTTAGCACTTGAAATGGATTACTGTTCATTTACAAGGCATGCATGTCTTTGGCACAATGTTCTAAAATCATAAGCATTTAAATAGTTTGAAGCACTTCTATATAAATAGTAGATAGGTACCTTTGCGCCACAATAAAGATATTTTGAATTTTGATAGGTACTTACCCCTTGGTACTTCTTCATGCCAGACGCCGATTATACGAGTAGCGTGGATACCACCACGAATACTGTACCTCTAGCACGAACTTCTATCGAAAAAACATTCGTATGCATTTTGTATGAAAACTTGAACAGCGCCTCTGGTGTGCGTAATTTGTACTATTTTTCCTGTTCTAGCACAGAATTAATATAAGTATGGTTCTAGTATAATACCACTAGCACGTACTTTTCTATGTACCTACTATGTAATAGGAAATATAATACATCGGTTAAAGGTTATCTCTTTAATTAAATTATTTATTTATCTACAAAAATGAAATAGGTACTTACCTACTTTATGAAGTTCGCAGAAACGTTAAGAGACATTTTTTTCACTTGTTTTTACAATACAAAAGCAATAGTAATAAGTTCATGGGTCATCGCTATGATAAAACATGTAGGTACTTATTTATTTATCTTACTACGTTATAAAAAATAAATGTTTAGAAATAGCTAGAAACCTTCTACCTAATGAGTATTATCGAATTTCCACTCACCAGCTGGCGCCACTGGTGAGTGAGGTCTGTTAGATGGTACAAAACTGTCATTTGGATTTGACACCTGATCACAGTTTTGTACTATCAGGCAGACCTCGCAGGAAATACGATAACCAGCAATATAAATATTAGGATAATAATAATTTTTCAATGTCGATAGATTGACTTATAATCCGGCCGAAACCTAAACTCCCGTATGACAGGTGTCAACAGCGTCAAGCCCATGAAGTTCCGAATTTTTTATTTTTTTAAGCTATGCGCAGAAATGTAGTAGGTACTTGAACTTCCGGCTTGCCCGTTTAGGGAGTTCCATTGCATCCGGCTACTATAAATCGATAGTAAAAATGAACAAAATCGCGATACATCGTTTAATTAATCGATTTATTTTAAAAGGTTTGTTATTAATTTTTAAATGCTGAATATAAAAAATATTGCCCTTTAAGATTTAAAAAAAAATTACATTAAAGCAAAAAAAAAAAGAAAGAAAGAGGGACAAGAATTTACGCAATAGTTTCGAATCGTGACATCAGAGCAGATAATATTATTTACAATTAATTTTTTATCAATGATGGTGACTATGGCAGCTACTTTGATGGTTCAGAATTCTGATGAATAAAAATAATCTTAGCGATTCGTGTTTAGGTACATCACTATTATTGTCAAACTGACAAACGTCATACGGGAGTTTAGGTTTCGGCCGTACTATAATATTCGAAAGATAGGTTTAATATAATATTAAAATCAAAATGGACCAAAAATAACAGACAAAAGTGAACCAACCAACCATTTATTGCACTTTAATCCCCCTGTGAACGATCCTGCGATGCCGACTGACGCACCCAGCGGTCCGAAATGACTTTTTGCACTCCGGACAGTCGAATGGCCTTTCACCCGTATGCATCCTCTTATGGACCCTTAAGATATCCAGCGTATTGAACCGTTTCCCACAAGTCTCACACTCATAGTTCCTCTCGTTCGCATGATACACAAAATGCCTTTTATACTGGGCCAATATATGAAACGTTTTCCCGCACACTGGGCAAGTCTTCTTCGGTGTAGGATCATGAACTGCTTTGTGAATCACCAAACCACTTTTAAACTTAAACGTCTTATCGCACAAATCACATGAGTAAGGCTTCCCCTCGGCATGTACGTCCAGATGGCTGATCAAATTCCGCGTATGTTTCCCGCACACTTCGCATATCTTCCAGTAGTCGTATCTCAGTTTCGCCGGACCTTTCTTCCTCCTTCTCATAACTTTCTCTTTCTTCACGACGTTGGTTTTCTTCGGCGGCGGCTCTAAGGGTATGTCGTCAAAATGATCCATATCCCCCAAATCATCAACAAACTCTTCCTTCGTACTATGATTAATTTGCACGGGATTATCGATTTTGTCTAAAATCTCTATTTTTATTTGGTGAGTCCCATGGTTGCGGAACAGCTTGTCGATTTCTTGACATTTCAGTCTGAATTTGTACGCTGTGTCTAGATCTCGGAAACAATTGAAGCATATCTGCGATGGCAAGTTATCCGATTTGTCAACCTGTAACAAACATACAAACTTGAAAAATCTAGAAAATATGGCTAGCGTATTTTTAATATGACAGTAATAACATTAACTAAAATAGGGAATATTAGGCACTCAACCAACATAGATGGCGGCACCAGCATATATGAAAAGAAAGTAAATAAACTACCCAATTTCATAGTGCATGTAAAATCATGTTTTGAAAGACTTGACATCAATGTCAAAATACTCTGTTTACTTCTATGCTTTTACTGCCCTCTGGCGTGATATCCCACAATCACTGCCCTATTCTATGAGCCACCTGGTATTTACTTTAATGACCCTCATTTATGAGCCCGGCTCTCGTCGTCCATCCTCTCAAATATGTTGAAGCAACCGTCCTCTGCGTTACACGACCGGCATTGGTTTCAACCTAGAGTTCCTCAACCTATCTGATACACTAACTCACCTCAATGCCACCAATGACCCTCAATTTGTTAGCCAGGTCGAGCCCCTCGTCGTCCGTCCTCTCGAATATGTTGAAGCAGCCGTCCTCTGCGTTACATGACCGGCACTGGTTCTCAACCTACGGTTCCTCAACCTATCTGATACACTAACTCCCCTCAATGCCACCAATGACCCTCAGTTTGTTAGCCAGGTCGAGCCCCTCGTCGTCCGTCCTCTCAAATATGTTGAACAACCGTCCTCTGCGTTACACGACCGGCACTGGTTCTCAACCTACAGTTCCTCAACCTAACTGATACACTAGCTCACCTCAATACCACCAATGACCCTCAGTTTGTTAGCCAGGTCGAGCCCCTCGTCGTCCATCCTCTCAAATATGTTGAACAACCGTCCTCTGCGTTACACGACCGGCACTGGTTCTCAACCTACAGTTCCTCAACCTAACTGATACACTAGCTCACCTCAATACCACCAATGACCCTCAGTTTGTTAGCCAGGTCGAGCCCTCGTCGTCCATCCTCTCAAATATGTTGAACAACCGTCCTCTGCGTTACACGACCGGCACTGGTTCTCAACCTACAGTTCCTCAACCTAACTGATACACTAGCTCACCTCAATACCACCAATGACCCTCAGTTTGTTAGCCAGGTCGAGCCCTCGTCGTCCATCCTCTCAAATATGTTGAACAACCGTCCTCTGCGTTACACGACCGGCACTGGTTCTCAACCTACAGTTCCTCAACCTAACTGATACACTAGCTCACCTCAATACCACCAATGACCCTCAGTTTGTTAGCCAGGTCGAGCCCCTCGTCGTCCATCCTCTCAAATATGTTGAACAACCGTCCTCTGCGTTACACGACCGGCACTGGTTCTCAACCTACAGTTCCTCAACCTAACTGATACACTAGCTCACCTCAATACCACCAATGACCCTCAGTTTGTTAGCCAGGTCGAGCCCCTCGTCGTCCGTCCTCTCGAATATGTTGAAGCAGCCTCCCCTGCGTTACATGGCCAACATTGGTTCTCAACCTAGAGTTCCTCAACCTATCTGATACACTAACTCACCTCAATACCACCAATGACCCTCAGTTTGTTAGCCAGGTCGAGCCCCTCGTCGTCCGTTCTCTCGAATATGTTGAAGCAACCGTCCTCTGCGTTACATGACCGGCACTGGTTCTCAACCTCGGACTTCTGTTTTAACCTGCGAATAGATTGTGAAATACATGTAAAAACATGAAAAAATATAATGGGTCTCCTTGGCTTCAATCAATTCTAGTAAAAACAATATACCTAATACATTTTATTGCACACAAGTATATAAGGTATACACTAATTAAACTTTAAACCTAACCCTATTCTCTTCACTTATATCTTCTTCTCAAAGGCTGGCTGGAAGAAATTGCATTTGCCTTTGCGCTCATTTTATTTCTGTTACAACTTTTGTATTTTTAGGGTTCCGTATCTCGAAAGGTAAAAACGAAAACCTTATAAGATCACTTTGTTGTCCATCTGTCTGTCTGTCAAACTTTTTTTTCTCAGGAACACCTGAAGTTAATGGAGGAGGGAGATATGATATCCATAAGGATTGAAGGTATCAAGTTGAAATTAATATCGAATACTCGGATCCACGGTCTGTTTTAGAATAAAAAATAATCAAAATTATACGTCAACGCGATCAAGAGATATTATCGTAAATGTGGCAAATTTTCGCATATTTTGCGATTTTAGGCAGCAATCAAAACCTATGGGGTACTTCCCGTTGACCTAAAATTATGAAATTTGGAAAAAAGCAAGGTGTAACAGTACTTATACAGGAATAAATCTAAAAGAAAATAAGATGCGGCCTTATTGCTACCTCTCTTTTAAGTCAAACAGCTTCATATCGTCCTCAAAGTCATCATTGGCGTCGTGGCCGTCATCTTCTATTGATCGGCGCGCGCGCAGCTTGACTGGAACGGCCGCGAGGTGCCGCGACATCGCTTCATAGTACGGCCAGTGCTCGCTCAGTATACCTTTAGTGGCAAACTTATGTTTCCACTGAAA
This sequence comes from Ephestia elutella, assembly GCA_018467065.1. Lineage (NCBI taxonomy): Eukaryota > Metazoa > Arthropoda > Insecta > Lepidoptera > Pyralidae > Ephestia > Ephestia elutella. The sequence continues at coordinate 5,846,435 of CM031566.1, read as the reverse complement.
AAATATTCTATTATTTTACCTCTCTCTTTAGTCGTATTTCCTCATGGCTGAGGGTCGTGTACATTATATGGAATGAAACACACACAACGACTATCTTGGCAATTTTTATTGGAGTGGTTTGCCATTGCCTTCTCCATTTCACACATTAGCTGATAAAGTCAAAGTCAAAATTTTTTATTAAAACTTGGCCTTCAAAGAAGTCTCTTTTTCACGTCGATAACTAATTATTTAATCATAATAATTTATGTCTCAAAGCTACAAACTACTAGCATTTCGGAACGACCACTGCTGAGAAGAAATGCCGAAAGAAACTCATGAAACAGTCTTGGTCGCCTAGCATGCCAGAGGGGCTATTCATTAACTTTATACATACACTAGATTGTGTACAGTCAAAAATAAAATAAAATATAAGTAAAAAAAATAATAATAATATAATAAAACATGTTATGTTTGTGATCAAGTAACCACAATGAATTGGTTAAGAACAAAAAATAAAAATAAAATTCGAATCAGGATCGAAGCAGGATCCCCTGGCAACACCCGTTCACAAGTTTGAACATTTTAGAAAAATAAATAATCATCAACCAGAGTGCAGGTTTCCTCACGATGTGTTCCTACACCGGAAGCAAGTGGTGGTCGATGAAAACTTAGTAACTTAGTAAGGATGAAGCAGTGATGAGTGCTAGGACCAAGTAATTAGTTCCAGCTCAATGATGCTCTCTATCGGCGATTATACAAATAAAATATAGTTAGTATACGACATTGTCAACTTAGAATTTAAACTCAATTTTTCTTAGTTGTCCTATTATGTAAACAATCTTCACAGTACTTTTTGTTGAATTTTATTTAAAATAAATCAAATATTAGTTCAAACCTAAACATTCTAAAGTAAAACATTTATTAACCACAAAAGTAATTTCCTAAAAAGTCTATTTTTTAATTTATATTGTTGTAAAATCATAAAGACATGGTAAGATTGTTTACATAACAGGACAATTATAAAAAATGGACTTTAGATAGGCGATGTTTGTAATATATTGGGTAAAACTAAACGCAGGCGTTTCGCATTGCTGCCGCCAGAGGGCGTTCGGGGTTTTCACACTGCTAGCGTGGATGGCGTCGCGTGTGTAGTCCGCCATTGCATTGTCTAGGGCGATATCGGTTTGATTTTTAATACGCGAGAGGTTCCGCGTTCTTTGATTGCTAATTAGCTTGAGTTGTGTTTGTGAATTTCCTGTTTGTTAAATAACTATTGAACTTTGTGTTTGTGTACCCGTCATGGTGACTTTTTCTTGTGAGAGGTGAAACGTGGCTGGCGGTTCACATCTGGCTGTTCCCGAGTGAAACTACGGGAAGAAATCTATTTATTTGTCCTGGGGAATTGAGATCTCAAGGGTTAGGTAGGGTGATTAGGAATTCCCCCTTCCCGAAGACACTCAAGTTTGGATCCGAAGAGAAAGAAGATTTAGCTTGGTAAGTGTTTTTTAAGTGTAATTAATTTATAGGTTAGGTTATCATATAGGGCCCTGTAGCTCCCTTCATAAGCTACGGTGGTAGCAGACTGCGTTAAGTTATTTAGGTTTTAGTCGGGCAAACGTGGTGCCGCGTGGAGATTTCTTCCCGGTACTTATTTTTTACCGGTGGTTTTTTCCCGGTGAAGTTCCGGTACAGAATTCTTCCTGCCGCTTCGTTTGTCCGGATTCGCTCTGCGCACATTTTCTGGCAGCAGAGCGTAGTTGCTCTGCACACATTCTGGTAGCAGAGCGTAGTTTATCTACCCTCTATTTGTTCGTTTGTAAAAAATAATTAATTGTTTGTAAAAATTATTAAATTTTTCTTAGTTTGTTTGTATAAGAATATTTGTAACCTTTTTTGTATTTGTTTGCGGTTTGTACCGTGCGTTCCGGGTTTGTGCCATTCTCATACCTACCGCGGTTCTTCGTGTAGTTGCTTGATTTTGTTGTTTTTTATTTACCTTTTGTTATTTTTTGTTTGTGACTTGACGCGATGGCGAAGGCCTCCAATGCTAGGGCGACACTCGCCAACGAATTGAGATGGTTTGTGACGGCCGGAGGACTCCTGTCCCGGAAGGACAGGGAGGGCGCTATACTGCTAAGAGCGGATCACCTCCACTCACGATTGATTAGCGCGGAAGCGGCCATGGCGGCGCTTACCGAAGCCGATCTTACCCCGGAGGCCTACGCAGGTCACATGGCGGACATGGACCAGATCCTGAGTCTGCACGATGATATCGCGGAGGCGGTGACCGCAATAAGGGCGAGACAGGCTGGCGGACCAGCCCTCGCACACCTGTTAGACAGGAAGGACCAGCGGTTACTGGTCGGCTCCCCACCCTTCAGCTGTCCCACTTTGGGGGTAGGATGGAGGAGTGGGTAGCATATAAAAATATGTTTGAGTCCCTGGTCGTAGCACGACAGGATTTGTCGAAGGCCCAGAAGATGGCCTACCTCCTCTCCACTCTTGAGGATGAAGCGCGGTCGCTCATCCAGCACTTCCGGGTGGAGGACGACCAGTACGATACGGCTTGGGAGTTATTGAACTCCCGCTACCAAAACTTACGTTTGTTAGCGGATGCGCACGCCGCACAGTTGATGGCCCTGCCCAAGGTGGCCAACAGGGCACAGTTGCGCCTGCAGTTGCTCACGCCCGTTACAGTGGCCTGTAACGCGCTCCGCACACTGGGGCTGCCGGTGGACCAATGGTCCTTTTTGCTGGTGCACATTGTATTGGGCAAATTGCCCAATGACATCCGCTCGCGATTTGAGCGCGAGAATGCGGAACGGGATAGCACCACCCTACCGACATTCACTGACTTGGTGAAGTTTTTGGAGTTTGAGGCACGGGCGGCTGAGAATACCATGACGGACTCAGCGCCATCCAGAGCGCCTGAACGTAGGCCCTTGGAACCCTCATGGCGAGGGAGGCCCCAATAGGGACGGCAACCGCCACCGCGTGGAGCTGGTGCGCGGGTTGCACACACGGCAGCAGTCGCGAGGGACGCGGACTGCCTGCAATGTGGTCGGATGGGCCACAGCCTGCTGCAATGCAGGGACTGGCAGGGACTGCCAGTACAAGATCGGCGCCGCATGGCAAAGCGGCATGAACTTTGCTTTTATTGTTTGGGCGGTCACTATGCACGTGACTGTCCCAGAGCCATACCATGCAGTGCATGCCGTGGGCTGCACCACGTGATGCTCTGCATGAACCGGAACGGGGATGGCCCCCGGTTCTGGAGGCAGGGGTCCCCTATGGGCGGGGGCGCTCCTGCGCGAAGCCCTCCACCATCGGACGGAGGACGCGGCTTCGCTCGTCGCACCCCCCCTCGGGAGGGGGGTCGCGTACCTGCGCGGGTCTTGGCGGACCGGGACCACGCGCCCCAAGGTCATGGCCAGTATGTAGCTGGCCAGGCCCCGGATAGGGCCCCCATGGGCGGGGGCCCTAGATCGGACGGGAGAGTGGGGACACCCCTCCACGCGGGTTACCACTACCCACCACATGCAGCCGCAGCGGTTTCTCCGCCGCTGCACGAGTACCCACGGCTGGAGTACCACCCGCCGTACCATAGGTATGGCCGGGCCGCGGGTTATGCCCCCCCTCAGATGGGGATGTGCACTCGCCCGACATATTATCCGGGTCAGTGGCGCCCCCCTGGTTTGGAGAGAATGGGGAGCCCGTAACTAGCTTGCTCCCTTGCTGGGACAGAGCCGCGGACGGTTCTGCTCCCTACCGCGGTGGTCCGCGTATGGGGTCGTGGGGTGGAAGCCATTAATTTGAGAGCTCTGTTGGACTCAGGGGCTCAAAGCAGTTTGGTTACCACTCGAGTGGCACGCCAGTTAGGTTTAGTCGTGGAAGACTCGCCTGTGCCACTTCTTGGAGTTGGTGGCATACAAGTGAAGTGTCTGACGGGCCAGACACTTGTCACCTTTTCTTCGCTGAAGTCCTCCACAATGAGGATCACGACTTCGGCTATGGTAATGGATACCATTGCGGGTTGGCACCCCTCGACAGACATACCGCCGGGTGTGTTGTCTTTGGTTTCGGGTCTGGATTTGGCCGACCCCTTTGTCTTTCATCCCGGCCCAGTGGACTTGCTCCTGGGCTCGGACGTATTGGGTTGGATTTTGTTGGGTACACAGAAGGCTCTGGGTTCGTCTTCACTGATGGCAGTGTCTACGATTTTTGGTTTTGCCCTGATGGGCCCTGTGTTTGATAATGGCACCGCGGAGGAGCCACCGGTTGTCGCATCTGCGTCCTTGGCCAAGACCATGCAAAGGTTTTGGGAGGTGGAGGAGCCACCTATGAGTTCCAGGATGGATCCGGAACACGCTGAGTGCGAAGCCCTTTTTCGATCGACCACGGAGAGGTTGCCCTCCGGTCGGTTTGTAACTAGGTTACCCTTTGTTGCCTCTCGTCCTAGCCTAGGGCAAAGTAGGGCGCTTGCGGAGAAACGACTGCTGTCCATGGAGCGACGTATGCAGCGTGACCACGTACTTCGCGATAAATATATTGAATTTATGCGCGAGTACGAGGATTTGGGTCACATGTCTCCGGCTCGAGTTGATTGGAGCTCAACTGAGCATTATTTTTTGCCCCACCACGCGGTGGTGAAGCCCTCAACGGGCAAGTTGCGGACTGTCTTTGATGGGTCCGCACCCACTTCGAACGGGGTTTCGTTGAATCTGTGTTTGCATTCAGGTCCCAAATTGCATAGGGACATAATTGACATCATCTTGAACTTTAGAAGACATCAAGTGGTTTTTGGCGCGGACATCCGGATGATGTTCCGCCAGACAGTCATACATCCTGAGGACAGGCGATTCCAGTTGATACTCTGGCGTGAGCGCCCTGAGGATCCTGTGACGGTGTATGAACTCAACACAAACACGTATGGTTTGAAATCTAGTCCCTATATCGCCATCAGATCATTGCTTGAATTGGCAGAGCGGGAACGGATCCGCTTTCCCCGTGGGGCTTCCGTGCTGTCACGTGACTTGTATGTAGATGACGTGTGCACCGGAGCCCAAAGTATTGAGGAGGCCCTCCTACTGCGGGATGAATTGATCGAAATATTGAAGACAGGTGGCTACGAGCTACGTAAGTGGTTGTCCAATGAGCCTAGAGTTCTAGAAGGGATCCCGGAGGATCACCAACAGAACCCTCACCTGTTTGAGGATGTGGATGATCCCAACAGGATAGCGGTGCTGGGCATGCAGTACCAGCCGCTAACCGATATTTTCACATTCCAAGTGGACTTGGAAATACCAAAGGTCTGGACTAAGAGAACGGTGTTGTCCGTAATAGCCCGTATGTTTGATCCAAGCGGTTGGATCAGTCCAGTGATATTCTCTGCAAAGTGTCTTCTTCAGAGACTTTGGACTTTGGGCGTCTCGTGGGACGAGCCGCTGTTTGGCTCTCCATTGGATGAGATTGGCTCGAGTTGTTTTCATCGATTAAGGAAGTCAATCGGATTGCCTTGCCTCGTCGAATATTGCCCCCGGGAAATATCGAGCCAGCCTGCATGGCTTTTGTGACGCGTCGGAGAGAGGCTACGCCGCGTCAGTCTATATGCGGACAGTTGACGCCGATGGCCGGGTCAATGTCTCGCTTTTGTTAGGGAAGAGCAAGGTCGCCCCCATCAGGACTAGGCTGACTATCCCCAAGCTTGAGTTGAGTGGAGCTCACCTTCTCTCTAAATTGTTGCATCACGTTGCCAGTGAGCTGGCGGCCACGGTCGAGATACGAGACATCTTCGCCTGGTCGGATAGCCAGGTCGCGCTTGCATGGTTGCGCGCGGCCCCACATACCTTGGAGGTTTTTGTGGGAAATCGGGTTTCCCAAATCCAGAATATCGGAATTGATATAACATGGAGACATGTGCCGGGAGAGCTTAACCCAGCGGACTGTGCTTCCCGAGGTTGTACGGCACCAGAATTGGTGTCACACCCGCTCTGGTGGGGTCCAGAGTGGCTGATGGGATCAGAAACTTCTTGGCCTGTCTGTCAGACAGATGTTACTTCTTTGAGTTTGACTGGGCTCCGTGTACATGCTGTAGTCGCTGAGACGACGTCGGAGCCGGATTGGCTACTTGCTCGGTATAGCAGCTTGGATAAGCTTCTGGGTGTTACCAGTTGGATTAAGCGTTTCATACATAATTGTAGAAACCCACAGGCAAAGCGGTTGGAGCCGATTGCAGGTGCAGAAGAGCGCCGGAGCGCATTGTTGCATTGGGTCCGTGTCGTGCAGACCGGACGGTTTGAGTCAGAGCTTCAGATTTTGCGCGACGGACGCGCTAAGTTGAAGGGCGCGGTCGCTCGTTTGAACCCGTACATCGACTCGGATGGGCTTCTTCGGGTTGGAGGCAGGCTCGGAAGGCGGATCTTCCATATGAGACTCGCCATCCTCTGTTGTTGCCCAAGGGCGGACCCTTGGTGCAGCTTTTGGTGTCTGATCGACACATTCGTAACGCCCATGCTGGGTGCAATGCTTTGTTGGCTATTTTGCAACGCGAATTTTGGATATTGTCTGCCCGAAGAGCAATCCGTAGTGTTCTGTTTCGATGTATTGCATGTTATAGGTTGAAGGCATCCACGATGCAACCACAGATGGGTGATTTGCCCGTTGATCGAATTCGACCTTCGAGGCCGTTTGACGGCGTTGGAACCGATTTTGCCGGTCCCTTTTCGATCAAGGCTTCTACCTTTCGTAATGCCCGTATTGTGAAGGGCTATTTGTGTGTATTTGTTTGTTTGGCCACCAAGGCTGTCCATTTGGAGGTGGTATCGGCTCTGACTACGGAGGCCTTCGTCGCCGCGTTGGATCGCTTTGTTTCGCGTCGAGGTCTACCTTCCCTTATTAGGTCTGATAATGGCACAAACTATAAAGGAACTGTAAATTATCTTAAGGATGTTTCCGTGTTTATTGATAAAAATTGTACTAGTTTAAGTCAAATTGCTGCCCAAAGGGGAATAACCTGGAAATTTAGTCCCCCAAGTTGCCCCCATTGGGGAGGGATTTTTGAAGCGGCTGTGAAATCCGCAAAGACCCACCTCCGCCGCATTATCGGAGAAACGGCTCTAACTTTTGAAGAGCTGGCCACAGTGTTTTGTAAAGTTGAGGCGGTCCTCAACTCTCGTCCTCTCTGTCCGCTATCTCCAGATCCAAATGACTTGGAAGCTCTCACCCCTGGTCATTTTTTGGTGGGAGGAGCCGTTGAATGCCCTGCCCGAATACCCGTGGAAGGATGAACGCGTATATCGGTTGTCGCGTTTTCAAATGTTGCAGCAAATGAGCCAGGACTTTTGGCGTCGCTGGTCGCTTGAATATTTGCATTTGCTGCAGCAAAGAGTGAAGTGGACAGACAGGACTGAGCCTCCCAGGGAGGGTGATTTAGTATTGTTAAAAGAGGCAAATTTGCCCTCATTGCTTTGGCGACGAGCTCGCATATTACGTTTGATTCTTGGCGGAGATGGCACTCCGCGTGTGGCTGAGGTGTTGGTCGACGGTTCGATTTTAAGGAGAGGTGTGACCTCTCTCGCCCGCCTTCCCGTAGAGTAAGCTAGCGGTCTGCTTCTCAGACCGGGACGGGGGATGTTTGTAATATATTGGGTAAAACTAAACGCAGGCGTTTCGCATTGCTGCCGCCAGAGGGCGTTCGGGGTTTTCACACTGCTAGCGTGGATGGCGTCGCGTGTGCATTGTCGCCATTGCTTTGCCCTATGCGATATCGGTTTGATTTTTAATACGCGAGAGGTTCCGCGTTCTTTGATTGCTAATTAGCTTGAGTTGTGTTTGTGAATTTCCTGTTTGTTAAATAACTATTGAACTTTGTGTTTGTGTACCCGTCATGGTGACTTTTTCTTGTGAGAGGTGAAACGTGGCTGGCGGTTCACATCTGGCTGTTCCCGGAGTGAAACTACGGGAAGAAATCTATTTATTTGTCCTGGGGAATTGAGATCTCAAGGGTTAGGTAGGGTGATTAGAATTCCCCTTCCCGAAGATACTCAAGTTTGGATCCGAAGAGAAAGAAGATTTAGCTTGGTAAGTGTTTTTTAAGTGTAATTAATTTATAGGTTAGGTTATCATATAGGGCCCTGTAGCTCCCTTCATAAGCTACGGTGGTAGCAGACTGCGTTAAGTTATTTAGGTTTTAGTCGGGCAAACGTGGTGCCGCGTGGAGATTTCTTCCCGGTACTTATTTTTTACCGGTGGTTTTTTCCCGGTGAAGTTCCGGTACAGAATTCTTCCCGCCGCTTCGTTTGTCCGGATTCGCTCTGCGCACATTTTCTGGCAGCAGAGCGTAGTTGCTCTGCACAGGCGCATTTTCATTGTATGAGAGTGTGCATCTGTACTAGCATAGCATAGTATTATATTATCTGTGGTATACTGTCTATAAGTGATATAATCTAAACTTACAAAATAATGCTGAAGATTTCTTACTGTAAAATCTTACGATTTACCGTACGACCTTACTGTAATACATATACTTATTATATATTACACTTAATTCTATGTAATAACGTTTAAAAGTTACCCTGTAAGTTTTTAATAAATGAGTCCATATTTCTGGTAAATCTAACAAACTATGATCCAATGGCAGACCTATATTCCGCAACCTCTTTTCGACCTCCTGTAAACATAACATTATATTATTTACATATATTAAAAATATGTAGATTACTTTTTATAAAAAAAGTGTATGCCCCTCACCTCCACCCTTCAGTTTGGTCCTTAAAAGATAATTTAAACAAAATGTTCTAAATCCGACCTTGCACTAATTAAATTAAAAACCCATTCTTCTTGCCCTGGAAAAAAATGGTATAAGTAAAGATATCAGAAATTTGCCCTATTTTTAAAGATGAGATATAACAAACAAACAAACTACTTTCGCATTTATAATATTAGTTAGGATAAGGAAGATTATAACTTCTTATTTTAAAAGATGATCTAACTTTTCAGATGGATCAAATTAGAACAAATAGTGGAAACAAATCCATTGATGGATCAGAGTGGAACAAAAAGTGGAACAAAACTATCAATAGATTAGTATGGAATAGATGGAGTCCACAAGGTAGAAAATAGTATACTCACATCCGACTAGAGGATTTAAACTTAAACTGCCTTCACCAATATACAACTCAAACAGGTTATAATATAACCATTGCTTGTTGTTTGTTGCTTTTGCTTTCTGATATTCCTGTAAGAAAACATTTATCATTAACTAGCTTTCGCCCGCGGCTTCGCCCGCGTGAATTTCCCACGAGAACAGTGCTTTTTCCCGGAATGAAAGGTACCCTATGTCCTTCTCCGTACTTCCAGCTATATGTATGCGAAATTTCAGGTAGATTGGTTCAGTAGATAAAGCGGGAAGAGGTAACAAACAAATAAACAAACAAACTCACTTTCGCATTTATAATATTAGTTAGGATAGGATTCTTGTACGAGAAAATATTTATCATTAATTCTTGTACGAGAAAATATGGGAAATAAAATTAATTGTCAATGTATGCATATTTGTCGCTTCGGAGGCATCCAATCTGGGGTCACTGAGCCAGGGGAGTAATGGTGCTCCCACTCGGGCAGTTACATTTGTTATCTCTGTTACACTTATGTACAAGTTAATGAAAAAAAGAGACAGCAAAAATATTATATAGGCAAGATTATTTTTCTAGGCGGGGTTTGGGTTATACAAAAAGCGCCCGAAGTACTAGTTTGAGTTTGCGAAATTTCAGGCGTGTAACCATTACAGGCTATCAACATAGCATTTATAAGTAAACTAGTTGAGCACCGGGGCTCCGCTCACGTGAAATTTTTGAAATAAAAACTATCCATCCATAGGTTAGTTTTTATCTCAAAAATTTCACATGGCAAAAATTTTTTGTGGGATAACGTTAACAATTACAAGTACTTACCCCAAAAGTTGCAGCCCACTTTCTTGATAAGTCCCTGCTGGTGAGAGTTTTTGGAAAACCATATTCAGTTCGCATGATTGTTACCAACTCGCTGCAAAACAACGTTTTTTTTTTTAACAAAAAATATTTTTTTTACACGCTTTTATCGTCACCAGGGAGGTCTTGGGGGATTAAATGCGTTAAAAAATCTTTAGACCTTCATACTCATGAGAAATAGAAAGTGCTCATGATTACAAAACAAACGAGCCCAAACTCGACTGTCCTAGTATTTTCCATCAAAGAGTTCCTACATCCCGGCTCCATCATGAGATCAGCTCTATGGTACTATAATATTGCATTGTCATCGGACTTACATAAGTACGCCTTTCTGCTCAATCTAATAACAGCAAGTGAGTGAAAAATAGTTTGCAAGATTTGAAAAAGAAGTTACTTATTTACATACAAACATTGCAAGTTAAATAAAAGCTTGTAAAAATAATATGCAACACGCTGACATAAATACATCATTGTATATTCTAATTAATTCTATACTTACTTCCAAGCCCATTTCCTTTCCCTGAACAACCAGTCGTTTTGTAATCGAATCTGAATAAATGTTTCTGTTATATCTTTTGACCCTGGAATTAATGAAAATCAATTAGGTAGGTATATTAAAAGTAAATGTGATTACTAACTCGGTTCTGCTCCCTCAATTTAAAAAATCTATAAAAGGTACACGTTTCAAGGGGAAACCGAAGGCGGGGGGAGAGACGTGTATTTTATGTACTCATGTACTACTACTACCCAATACACCCAATAGTATATAACTTCCTAACTAATATTATAAATGCGAAAGTGTGTTTGTTTGTTTGTTACCTCTCCACGCTTTGTCTACTAAACCAATCTTCCCGAAATTTCGCAAACCATATAGTTAAAAGTAATGAGAAGGACGGTTCCTTTCATCCCGGAAAAAAGCACTTTTCCCGTGGGAAATTTACGCGAGCGAAGTCGCGGGCAAAAGCTAGTACTCTTTAATTTTGTTCAAGTCTCTCTCTCTCAGCCTAAAGACGTCCACTGCTGGACAAAGGCCTCCCCCAAGGATTTTATCCGTGGGAGGTTTTGCCGTAATCGCCACGCTTGGCAGAGACTAAACAAAATAAATTAACTTACATTGAAACTCATCAGTCTCATTATCATTCCTATCATTAACTATGCCTTTTTTCTTGCAATACTTGTTTGGTACTCTTAGTTGGATCAGGTAGTCATCGTTTTCCAGTTTAAGCAAATACTCCAACTCGTGGTTTTGATAGTAGCTCAGCATTGCATCGTAGAGCGGCCAGTCTGATGACTCTGATCCTTTCTTCATTTTTAGTCTGTGCTTCCTCTGCAACAATGAAAAATTCGTATATTTATATGTACCTTATCTGATGGTTATAGGAAGACAGCGAGACTAAGAACGAGATGGTCTGATGATTTGAAGGGATTCGGTAAAAACTGGAAGGAAAAGACGAAGGACAGAGATAAGTGGAGGGAATTAGGGGAAGATTTTGCCCAGCAGTGGGCATAAATAGCTAGATAAAAAAATACCTACACTTATAAATAAATAGTTTTTGCTAAACACACGACATTTAATACAAATAAACAATTCAATTTCAATTCAATAATATTGACTTGATGAGGAAGGAGAGGGGGACTTTTTAAGGAACCTTTTTTACACGACTGACCAAAAAAGGAGTGTTATGTTTTCAGGGTTCATGTATGTATGTAAGTTTCTTTATTCCATCATAAGTCCGGAATGGCTGAACAGATTTTGATGTAAGAGGTATTTTTAGATTCCTTGCATTCCTCTGAGTGACATAGGCTATGTGAGTTGTCAGTCGTTTTTTTTATTTTTAATTAGCTTGTTAAAGGAATTGTAAGTGACTGATTTGTGTATTGATTATAGTCTTGTTAAATACTTACATGTTTTAAATACATTTTTTTTTTACTTTTTAGTCACTTCATTCATTCTAAAATATTATGCCATTGGTAATCTTCATATTTTTGTGCTGTTTTAAGAACAGCTTAACTTTGCAAGTTATATAAACCATGCTTACATTAAAAGTTGTCCTAAGATGTTGCCACAGACCTTTCATATCTTGCACACAGCAGTCGCTTGGGAGCTCTTGGCATCTCATTGCTCTCTATTGCCCTAAAAATACACAAATACAACATTTTGCATTTTAGATAGCAATAGGGGACCGGACAACTTTTTTTTGATGCTCTTTTGAAACATCTCATAATAATAGAATCATCCTTAAAAGAATTACATCAATAACCAAAGTATTTCCCAAGATATAGTAAAAAACAATTCACATTTTTAAGCGATATTTGGGCGATACCAAAACGCCCCTAACTAAACGTGCATTCATATGACGTCACGCGTAGAAAATGGACTTTCCCAAAAAGTTTGAACTCTAATAAATTAGCTCTGGAAAATAAACTCGTGGTGAAAAGTCGCAAAATGTGTTTAATTAAATGTATTCTATCATAAAATTACATATTTTTAACAATTCTCAGACCTTGGCCGGTCCCCTATTGTTTCACAATAGGCGCACTACTGAATGCGATCTCTTGGTGTTGAAGGATTATTAATATTTTATATTCTATTCAATATTCTATTTTCCTTTTGTCTCCAAGTCTATTCTAATAACACCTCTTATTACAATCCTATGGATAGAATGTGTCGTCAATACAATGAAATATTGGTATCTAATAGAGGTATAGACATTTATCACTTTTCTATACAAGGCGACAGATAATTTCTCATCTAAAGGATAATAACACCAATAACTAGATTTATTTAAGTAACTTTCAATACTTTTTTTTACATATTTTTTATGATGTTTAATATCATTTCTTTAATGCTTTCATAGTCACTCTAGTGTATAATAAATTAAATTTGAAGTTTAAACCTTTTGCTAGGCATGCATATGTTTGGGTTACGATTTAGATATACTGTTGTGAACTCTAATTATTTATTACTCTCTTGATTGTAACCTGTTTTGTGTGCTACTGAAAAAAAATTAAAGAATATTCAACTGAAAACATAATAAAATTTATTTATTTTTAAATGTTTTAGTCAGTGCTTTCATACAAAAAACATTTAGACATCAAGTTAAATTTGTTTTTTTTTTATTTGTTTGCATGTATTAGACTTTATCATAAGTGTTGTGTACAATCTTTATTAGGATGTCAGAATCAAAAAGATGTATAGGACTATGTATAAGTAATTTATGTTCTGTTATCTGTGATTGTACCTTTTTAAATAAAATAAAATAGTGTAAGACAAAAATTTAAAAAGAAGAATGTATTAGATTTTGACTTCTAAATAATAATATATTGTTAGCTGACTGAAGATTTGAAAGAAGAACAAGCTGTCAAGATGAAGCGTGAAGCCCTTCAGTCTTGAGTAGTCTGTGGTAGACACCACCAGCGATGGGTTGTGATGGTTGTATTGTGCGCGTAGCTTTACATAATGTTTATGTGATCTATTGTGTTTCCATGTATAAAGTGTAGAAATATGATCCATGTATTATAAAAGGGGTTTGTAAACATAAATCTACGAGTTTTATTCAGAGTAGATAAGATCAGAAGTGCGATTCGAATCATTCATATTAAAACCGCGCCAAATCACAGATCAATTTTTCCTTGAAAAATGGAACGTGTTTTGTTTTTCTTAAATATTTGAATTTTCGTGACCATCGCGATTCAATTGTTTTTACGCTGTACGATGTTCTTATTTTTTCTATGGTTTTTATTAGTTTGAATTTTATAGCGCACTTTTCATGTTATTTGTTTTGAAATAAAAAAAAATATGAATGTTGGATAGTGAGTTGAGTTGAGATCGACAATTCACTTATCATGAAAATCAATTTGTGCGTGCTAGTGCTATGTATTGTTGCATGCAGATAAGTTTTGCAATAGTTGTGGTCGGATATTACCACATGACGGGATCCGTAACATGCGTTTGTTTTTGAATTCACCATCACAACCTTGCGCTGGAAGCTACATGCCACCACCATCAGAGTCCGTGGTGTGTCGGTACAGGACTATGGATGAAGTTATTTAGGAACTTCGTGATTTGTACGATGACGGTACGAACAGGATTGTTGGTGTACTTTCTTCTTTGATTCAAGTAAGATCGAAACATTATTACATTTCAAACGAAGGTTTTAAATGTGATTCGTTAGTGTGCAGCGGTAGATGCATTTTAAGATTGCTTACAATGTGATGCTAAGACTAAGACGTGGTTGAACGATTGGATGATCAATGACTGATCATGTACAAATTTTAAACTTCATTTTGTTGTTTTGTTTTTGGCGAATTAATTGAGGTTAGACCTTAAGGTCAGTGATTATTTGATAGCCATGATGCGTGTTATTAATTGAAATAAATTTACCACGTAACGTTTAGTAGTACATACGTATGTAATGTTGTCGATAGTTAGCTACCAATGCAATATTACAATCGAAATGTTTTATTGAGATTTTGTCGGTTTAATTAAAACAAAAGTGCACCAACTATCAGCAATCCTGTTTGTTCGTCTTAGCACTATACAATGTATGGCTTGATGCGGCGATTACAACTAATCGCTAGACTAGTTTTAGATTTTGGTAACTGACTTGAGCAATATTTGGTCTGATAGAGGTCAGTAAGGCCGAGTGGTAAGAGCATGAAAGCCGTGGGGCTCCATGAATTTACAAAACTAACGAATATCTAAATGACTGGAAGACTGGATACTGAATTTTCGGGAATAAATTAAAGACGGAGACGAGACTTGTATGAACTACTTGTATTCGAACCATGACAGAAGAGAACCTTAGATAAATAGGACGCATCTTAATATTAATGGGTCATTGCGGCGAAAAGTTGCTAGGCGCTTGAACATGCCCCCGGGCGTTGAAAGGCTTCCTTTCAACCAGAATCTGCTGAAACTGGTAGTGGACAAATCTTGTTAAATGCCCTCCTTATAATACCAGTGGACGTCCTTATGTCAGCGACACGGGCAATACCATCTGTTCCTGGGAATACGGCTTCAATTCTGCCCAATCGCCATTTCAATGGTGGAAGATTATCTTCCTTAACCACCACAAGTGTATCCAATTTCAAATCGTCCTTGCTGGAACGCCATTTGACGCGTTGTTGTAACTCCGCAATAAATTCTTTGCTCCACCGAGCCCAAAAATGTTGGCGCAGCTGCTCAA
This sequence comes from Ephestia elutella, assembly GCA_018467065.1. Lineage (NCBI taxonomy): Eukaryota > Metazoa > Arthropoda > Insecta > Lepidoptera > Pyralidae > Ephestia > Ephestia elutella. The sequence goes on along the minus strand of CM031566.1, from coordinate 5,831,281 downwards.
TGCGACGGTATCGGGATAAATGACTTGCAGACAGGTCCTGACAGTCCTGGTGCGGTAACGATGTGAGAGGTCGCCCAATTAAAAAATGACCCGGCGTCAATGGGGTGTAATCCGTGGGATCCGAAGAGAGTGGCGTTAGTGGTCGAGAATTCAACACGGCCTCAATTTGAATTAACGTGGTGTTAAGCTCTTCGTACGTTAGATTACAATTTCCCAACACTCTTTTTAAATGGTATTTGGTCGACCGAACACCCGATTCCCAAAGGCCACCTTGATGCGGAGCGAATTTTGGAATAAAATGAAAATTAATATTTTCATTAGCAGCATCGGACTCCAAAGAATCGCAATTGGACTTTAAAAATCTCGAAAGTTCGTTGTATGCGCCCACAAACGAGGTGCCGTTATCAGAATAAATATTAACCGGTTTCCCTCTTCGCGATATAAATCGGCGTAAGGCAAGTAAATAGTTATTACTCGTCAAGTCCCCCACCAGCTCTAAATGAATTGCCTTAGTGGTAAAGCAAATAAAGACCGCGATGTACACCTTTACTAATCTACAACCGCGACCTTGACGACTAGCACTATACATAGGTCCCGCATAATCGACACCTACACTTTCAAACGGATGGCCACCTGGAAGAAGCCGCTGCCGTGGTAAATTTCCCATCAAAGGGGTTATAATGTTACCCTTCATGCGAGTACACTTTACACAATTATGATAGCAGGACTTCGCTAGGTTACGCCCACCAATAGGCCAGTACTGTTCTCTTATTGACGCTAATAATAATTGAGGACCTGCGTGCAATAACCTTTTGTGTTCAAAATTAAACAATAGCTTAGTAAAATTATGAGTGGACTGTAAAATAATAGGATATTTTTTATCCTCAGAGAAATTTGAATTAGCAAGACGTCCTCCAACACGCATGACATTATTTTCGTCTAAAAATGGGTTAAATTTTAAAAGAGGACTCTTGTTAGATAAAGATTTCTTATTTTTAAGTAAATCATATTCAGAGAATGATTCTGATTGGCAATGCTTAACAATAACACATAACGCATTACCTAATTCTTCCGATGAAAGACAGTTGGATGCTACAAATTGACGTTTACAATGCCTTATAAATCTTAAAACGTATGCCATTGATCGCACGAGCCTGGAGTAATTAGAAAAACGAGCGAAATCGATAAAGGGTTGCTGCATATCAACGATAGCTGCCAAAACAACATCAGGCTTAGTCTCAGGGAGTTGTTCGACAAACTGAGGCTGAGAAGGCCACTCTGAAAGGTCACGTTGAAGGAATGGAGGACCGCTCCACCAGAGGTCCAAATGTTGCAGATGATTAATATCCACACCTCGTGATAGTAAGTCTGCAGGATTTTGATCGGTTGGGACGTGACGCCATAAGCAGTTGCTTGTCTTTTCTAAGATTTCACTAACGCGATTGCGTACAAACGTCTGAAGTCTAGAAGGCAGCATACGCAACCATCCCAACACGATAGTGGAGTCAGTCCAAAAATATACCTGATTGAACTTCAATCTGAGTGACGAAACAGCCTTCTCATAAAGCCGAGCTCCAACCAAGGCACCACATAATTCCAATCGTGGAATAGTGATTGGTTTGATTGGTGCTACTCTACTCTTAGCTATCAACAAACGAACCGAAATGACTCCAGCCTCATCAATGCTACGCACAAAAATGCATGAGCCATATGCAAGCTCAGACGAATCTGAAAATATATGTAACTCAAGTACTTTATAAGCATCACATAAAACATGACGTGGAATACGAATATTATTCAAAAGATGTAAAGTTTTACAAATTTCATTCCATCGCCTGACAACATCAGTTGATAATGGCTCATCCCACGATAATTTCTCAATCCAAAGCGACTGAAGAAGCATTTTCATAGTGATAACGCAAGGAGCCAATAGACCTAAAGGGTCAAATATTCGTGCAATCATTGAAAGAATATTACGCTTTGTAGTACCATCAGGAATAGACGCATCAATGGGGAAACATAATTCATCAGAATCAGTGTGCCAACTGAGACCTAATAATTTATTTGGTTCATTACTACCAATATTCAAATTAACAGATGATGACTGTGAATTTGAAGGGACTAATTGGGGGTCATTTGACTTCCATTTCCTCAGTGGCATACAAGCTGAAGCAAGTGTATCAGTTACTTCCTTAAGAATAAATTGAGCGTCAATTAAATCATCACTTCCCGTCAGAAGATCATCGACGTACATGTCGTGCATTATGATGGTGCCAATTTTCTCATTTTTACACTCGAGACCTACTTGTTTGACACATCGTGTCGCTAGGAAAGGAGCGCTAGAAGTACCATAAGTCACGGTGTTTAAAATAAATTTAGAGACTCGATCAGTTGTACTATTCCGCCAAAGTATTTGCTGCAGGTACCTATCAGATGGGTGAACTACGATTTGTCTATACATTTTCTCGACATCAGCCGACAAAACATATTTATGCTGCCTAAAACGGAGTAATATCGACAGCAAATCGTCCTGAACCGTGGGACCCACCATTTTGAATTTCGTTAAATGAAATACCTGAAGTAGTGTTGCTACTCGCATTGAACACTACACGAAATTTGGTAGTAGTACTATTTGTATTTAATACACCGTGATGTGGTATATAATACCCATTGGTATCCATCTCATCGTCGCATTCTGACATATGACCCAACGATTTATATTCGGTCATAAATTTATGATACATAGCTTTTAAATCAGGATTTTTCTTGAATCTACGTTCTAATGAATACAAACACTGAGAAGCTCGATCATAAGAATTACCTAAGCAAGAAGGATCTTTCTTTAATGGAATACGGACACAAAAGCGACCATCATCGAGACGAATTGTATTCTTGACAAAATGTTCCTCACACATCCTTTCTTCCGGTGAATAACTAGTATTCGGTGATTTGGAACAAACTTCCTCTAATTGCCAAAAACGCGCCAAGTCAGCCTGAATATCATTTAACTCCTGATTTAAATTAGGTTCAATTTTGGTGAAATTGCACATGACGTCACGTGAGTTCCTACACGTGACTTGGCCACTACAAATAGGACCTGAGATTATCCATCCTAACCTTGTTTTACATAATATGGGTTTATTTTTACCTAAAGTAATTCTTTGCGTTCCTAATAAGTCCCAAAAGAGATCAGCGCCGATTAAAATATCAATTTCAGACGGCACGTAAAACTTAGGATCCGCCAAACAAAGGTTAGTTGGAATATTTAATTTTGAAATATCTATTTCTCGAATTGGCACATTACTAGTTATTAATGGCAAGACATAACAATGAAGATTTGACGAAAAATTATCATTTAATGATGTCATGCGTACACGACATGTCTTGCCTATGCGTAACGCAGCGTTATTTATGCCCAAGATCGATTTATCGATTTCACAAGTTGATAAGTTTAATTTACGACATAATCTGTCAGTAATAAGACTCGAAGTACTACCGCTATCGAGTACAGCGCGAACGACATGTTCTCGATTATTAGCATCATATATTTTAATTAATGCGGTAGACAACAAAACTTCACACTGATTCCGAGTGTTGTCAGAAATATTAACTGATAAGGCAACACTGCTGTTCGCATTTGTGACAGCAGGCTGCTGAGACAACACTGACGAAACATTCTCAGAAACGGGGGTAGTCTTAGATTCATTTCGTGCGAGTTGGTCGTTACTTACATGTATGAGACTATTATGTCGTCTTTTGCATACCTTACAACCCGTTTTCCTACACATGTTAGCGAAGTGACCCGGTCGGAAACAGTTAAAACAAAGTTTAAATTCCGGAATCAACTTTAATCGGGCCTCCGCACTAAGTGCAAGAAACTGTGGGCAAGTAGCTAAGTTATGGTCGCCTTTACATTTGGGACAAAGAGAGTGTGATTTCATATTCGAATTATTACTATTATCATTATTACCTTGGACTGAAACCATTGTCTTCAATTTAGAGGAAGATTTATTACCAGATTGATGTGCATTCGTACGCGATAGTTCAACTGTTTCAATTAAGTTCGCGCGGTCGCGAATAAATTGTAAAAATGTATCAAATGATATCGCACTATCTTTGTCTTGACGAATCTTAAATTCTTCCCACTCCCGGTAAGTTTTATTATCTAATTTATGAGTAATAATATAAATCAACAGTGTATCCCATTTTTTGACAGGCTCACCTAATGACTCAAGTGCCCTAATATTTTTATTCACCTGGTCAATTAAACGCTTTAAGGCTACAGAAAACTCTTTCATTATTGTGTCAGTGTTAAACAAAGCCGACACATGATTTTGTATTAATAAACGTTTATTGTCGAACCTATCGCACAAAAGTTTCCACGCCACCGCATAATTACTGGCTGAAAATTCTATTGATTGAATTACCACGGCAGCAGAACCTTCCAAAGACGCCCGTAAATAGTGAAACTTGTTGATCTCGTCTATGTCTTTGTTGTCGTGGATGAGACTCGTAAAGGTGTCACGAAACTCTAAATAATTGTCATATGATCCACTGAATTTTGGCAATTGAATTGTGGGCAACTTGACGAGCCTCGACTTACTTGCTCGGCTAATTTTGTCACTATCCATATCGTCCAGCGGTTGCGAATTTTGGTTTTGCAATTGCTGAGCTGTGGATATTGCCTTAAAATATAAAGACTCAAACTCAGAACGCTCTTTAAATTGCTCAGTTACATTTTCACTAATACATTCTAATTGTACCTGCACCTCGTCGTACAGCTCATACATCGACTCGATTTTACCCATTCTCAACTGCAATTCCGTGACCTCAGTACTGCTAATCGGCTCACTTCGTTTGCCAGTACCACCACTCAATGAGTTTAGGTAGTTGATAAATATGGTCAAACGTCCTTTACAACTGGCCCGCTTCTTAATTAACTCTTTTTCTTCAGCCATTATGGGAATCAGTTGTTATCGACCTGGAATTGATACAATATAAATGGTAAACAAAAGAAACGAAACTGAAATGTAACGTCTAAGTACGTTACTATACCTAATTTCTGAGCTCTGATTAGATGTAAACATAAACTTATGTAAATTTTATTAAGGCTTTTAGATAATGTAATAAGTACAAAATTATTTAACTTGCCAATTTAAATAGTTTAACTTTAATGACATAAACTTGACAACAATACAATTTTATTAAAATTAACAGTGCTCTTTTGTCTGATCAAATACTATTATATGCATTTAATGTATACTTATATGCACACACTAACTAAAGGTAAACACTTTAAATAAACTAAATTCATACAAACGGCACAAGATAATTACCTATCCTATCTACTATTATGCAACCGGTTTGATGCACAAGATACCGGGCGAATATCTATAAAAAATATTACTTATGCAAGCAAATTAACGTGAATAATACAATCGTTACAATATCAATTACGCCAAATTATGTAGCATTAATGCATACTATACTTTTATTAGTATGATTTGTTCGTAATTACTATAAAATTAAATGAATTATTCACAATGCAATTAGTTATAGATAAGTAGGTAGGTTAACTTAACGCGGAACAGATAAATAGCTAATTCAAGATTACTAACCTGATTATTCCTTATTAAACACTATTTTACCTGTATGAGTGCTGGGTTACTAATTAAATATGGAAATATGACTTAACACCACAATATTCGCACTCGATCCACGATTTTGTCATAGGTATTTGCCGGTTCACCGCGTGGCCAAATAATTCCTCTTGATTTCCAAGTTCGAAGTAATGATTCCACAGGACTATGACTGATTTCCATCAATTAACCATCCGGCTTCGATATAGGACCATGTAAATGACTGGAAGACTGGATACTGAATTTTCGGGAATAAATTAAAGACGGAGACGAGACTTGTATGAACTACTTGTATTCGAACCATGACAGAAGAGAACCTTAGATAAATAGGACGCATCTTAATATTAATGGGTCATTGCGGCGAAAAGTTGCTAGGCGCTTGAACAGGTAAGTTCTCCGGTTTTTGGAGATGGTGAGCTACTTTTATGAGTACGTTGCAATGCAAGGCGTATTTGTATGCTGGGGATGATCCGAGAAAGGCTCCTATCCTAAACTTCTTGTAAATTGAAGTAAATAATAAAATGTGTGAATCATTTCTCTATGAAATGCAATTTAACTAATCAGTTGCTTAGCACTTGCACAATGTCTCAATAAAAATAAATGAATGATTTGAGTTATTGTTGATCAATGAGGAAACTGTTTTCATTTTAAGATTTAGATAAAGATTTGGATAATGTACCTCCTGATAGAGGTATCGCTGATTTTTAAGAAGAGGAAGTGCGCCCGAGATATTTGTCGTTGTGTCGACAATAATGACGTATTGTTAACCTTAACTGTGTACTTTTTCTGTTGACAGTTTTAATTTGGTCAGTAAAGGTTCCCTAAGCACTGGGAAGAAGTATCCTGGAATGTGTGGCCCCTACAAGGTCAAGCGCGCGCCGCCACATCATCGGTACGGTCGATTGGTTGGCTGGCTCGAGATGTACTGACCAGAGGCAGCTGCTGAACACATGGTGCAGAAGCAGTTATTGGCCCCGACAATGTGGCCGTGGCCCCGACAATGTGGCCGTTGACCCCGACAATGTGGTCATTGCCCCGACCTTGTGGCACCTGTTGGCTCCGACAATGCAGCCGTGGCTCCGTCACTGTAGCCGTTGACCCCGACAATGTGGCCGTTGACCCGACAATGTGGCATTCGTAGTTGCTGAAGACGAAAAGTCTAAAGCATTTATTGGTCCCTATATTGAGGTACCTGTGTGAGATCGATCTGTTGGCCGGTTGACCTGAGAGAGCTGCTGAAGACACATGGGCGACGGTGGCTCTTGGCCCCGACAATGTGGCCGTTGACCCCGACAATGTGGTCATTGCCCCGACAATGTGGCACCCGCAGCTGCTGAAGACACAATGGCGGAAGCATCTGCTGGCCCCGACAATGCGGCCGTTGACCCCGACACTGTGGCACCCATTGGCTCCGACATCGTAGCCGTTGCCCCGACAATGTGGCATTCGTTGACCCCGACAATGTGGTCATTGGCCCCGACAATGTGGTCATTCGCCCCGACCTTGTGGTCGCTGCCCTGACATCGTGGCACTATTTGATTTTCTGTACTAATGTTGTCATAACATTGTCGTTGACATATAAAATTGTCAATGCTAATGTTATTTTCTTTCAGATATTTAACGCTTGTATTAATGTCATAACATTGCCGTTGACATATTAAATTGTCAATGCTAATGTTAGTTTCTTTCAGCTATTTATTAACTGCCTGTTTTAATGCCAAACATTGTCGTTGACGGTTGATATCCGTATCTCCGTCAATGCTTATGTTATTTCCTTTCAGCTATTCAACGCTTGTATTAATGTCTGTCATAACATTGCCGTTGACATATTGGATTGTCAATGCTAATGTTATTTCCTTTCAGCTATTTATTAACTGCCTCTATTAATGTCATAACATTACCGTTGAGATATTGAATCGTCAACGCTTATGTTATTTCCTTTCAGCTATTTATCAACTGTTTGTATTAATGTCATAACATTGCCGTTGACATATAAAAATGTCAATGCTAATGTTACAGCTATTTATTAACTGTCTGTGTTAATGTCATAACATTGCCGTTGACAGTTGATATCCGTATATCCGTCAATGCTGATGTTATATTTCCTTTTCAGCATGCTAATACGATTTTATTTCTGAAATGTTAACACTGTTTACTTTCCAGCATGCTATACGATTTTGTTTGTGGAATGTTAATGCTATTTCCTTTCAGCATGCTAAAGATTTTATTTCTAGGATGTTAATGTTAGCTTCTTTTCAGCATGCTAATACGATTTTATTTCTGAAATGTTAATGCTTTTTACTTTTCAGTATGCTAATATGATTTTCATCTAGAATGTTAATGATCTATCCTTTTCAACATGCTAATACGTTTTTCTATCTAGATTGTTAATGCTATTTACTTTCCATCATGCTAATACGATTTTGTTTGTGGAGTGTTCATGCTATTTCCTTTTTAGCATGCTAATGATTTTATTTTCGGAATGTTAATGATAATTACTTTTCAGCATGCTAATATGATTTTCGATCTAGAATGTTAATGCTATTTCCTTTTCAGCATGCTAATACTATTTTGTTTGTGGAATGTTAATGATATTTCCTTTTCAGCATGCTAATGATTTTATTTCTGGGATGTTAATGTTATTTACTTTTCAGCATGCTAATGCGATTTTCTTTCTGGAATGTTAATGCTGTTTACTTTTCAGCATGCTAATATGATTTACTTTCCAGAATGCTAATGCAATTTTCTTTCCCGAATGTTAATGTGATTTTATGTTTCTTGTATGCTGTGTGTTCAATATTCTGGTCTTGTCCCAATTGATAACTGAATTAGTATTTAGAGCTTTACCTTTGAAATGAAATAAGTTTAGTTACAAATGTTAAAAGTCGATGTTTAACAATTTACAGTCATAATGTTTTCTTAATGTTTTCCTTTTGAACTGAAATGACCAATTTAACAATGGAATGATAAATATTGAACCATTGGATCCTTGCCTATGGATGATGATTAATATTGATCTTCTCTCATACTCAGAAGGACCTAATTTCACCTAGTGGAGATCAAGCTGACGAGGACGTTCAGCTGTCAGGAACGGCCGTGTTAGCTGACTGAAGATTTGAAAGAAGAACAAGCTGTCAAGATTAAGCATGAAGCCTTTCAGTCTTGAGTAGTCTGTGGTAGACACCACCAGCGATGGGTTGTGATGGTTGTATTGTGCGCGTAGCTTTTACATAATGTTTATGTGATCTATTGTGTTTCCATGTATAAAGTGTAGAAATATGATCCATGTATTATAAAAGGGGTTGTAAACATAAATCTACGAGTTTTATTCAGAGTAGATAAGAATATAATTAACTATCTGTTATTTACCTCCACATAGTTTGAAAATCAAGTTTATGCTCCTTTGTCTCTGTCATGCATGTGATCAATTTTAACCGCCAATCATCATTCCCTATAAAAAAATGGAAGTCAAAAAGTGGAATAATTTTTCAGAAGGGCCAACATTCAGTGATGAACAGGCAAATAAAGAAGAAGATAAAAAACAATATATCTCTGTAGAGTGCAAAAATCTACACGTATACAAACTATAAATAGAAAGGTAAATATGTACACAATAGCAGACAAGTTATTCCAAACTAAGGTTATTTGTTTAAGGATAACTTCTATCCAAACAAATAATTTTTGGAGAAAGAAAGGTAACAAATTGTGATTGCTTTGCTGAGTAGCACTCACTTTGTCGAATGTCAATGAAATGTGCTAGGTGCACAAAATCTACTTACATGATGCATATTTGTCATATAATGATTTCGATTTGCTATAGTGCTTATCAAACATTTTATAAAATTTCCAATCTTTGTTTTTGGTCCTTCTAGCAATTTTGTAGGTCTGAAATAATATTAATTATTTCACAATTAAATTAACCCATGTAATCCCAACTATTAAGTATATAAAGCTACAATTTAGTATTATAAATGCAAAAGTGAGTACCTGTTTGTTGGTTTAATTGTTACCTCTTCACACTTTATCTACTGAACCAATCTTCTTATCACACACACATAGAAGTACTGAAAAGGACAACACTGTTCCTGTTCATGCAGGCGAAGCCACGGGCAAAAGCTAGAAAACTAAATGATAAATCCAATTATCAATGAAATTACTTACATCATATGTGTAGGACCACTTTTTCTTACATGGCTCACAGTCATTTCCTCTGGAAACCCATTCTCCAGAAGAATTTTATGAAATTCCCTGTCCAATAAAAATATATTTGAACAGTATATAGGTAAGTTTCCTAATTATTACTTGCAACTTAAGGATAAAGCGAAGGGCTGTTCATTAAACAATTTCCACTGGATGGCGTTGATAGCAACATTTTCCGTTTTATTTTTTTTTGTTGCGTTGTTGCAGTACTTATAGGCAAACATTTTGAATTGGCGAGCGGTAAACATACTATTTTATTTATTTTATGGCCTACGATTATATTTCAGTCAACATAATGAAAAAAAAGCTTTAGAATAGAATCTGCCATGAATCTTCGTATCTCTACACTCACTCACACTACGACGAGAGCTTTCAAAATGACATTAAATATAGCGCAAAGCATCGTTATAAATTTAAAAATACGCTACTAGATGGCACTTATTTCAAAAGAGTGTCTAACTACAATAATGCCAATCGGACTGGCTGGCAGCATAAGAAAAAAGAAAAAGAAATTTAAAAAATACTAAGAGCGAAAAATAACCTATAATTTCTTCTTGTCATTGTCATATTTTGTAAGAAAGCAAAAAAATATATTTATGAGAATTAATATAGGTACCTATGTAGTTCAAGTTTTCAATTGGACTCAGCAACGAAAAAGTCCTCCAGCGCGTTGCAATGTCTAGACTTTTGTTGCAAACTGTCAAAAAGCGCAAAGTTGAATATTTGGGACACGTTTTGCGACACAACAGATATCAGCTGCAAGAGATGTGTTGGAAGACGCAAAAAATCATGGCTGAGAAACATATGTGAGTGGACCAGAGTCACCACGGTTGAGGAGCTGTTTCGCTTAGCGACGAACAGAGAAGAGTTTGCGAATCTGACGGCCAACCTTCAGTAATGGAGAGGCACTAGTTCAGTAGTGCAAAATCATAATTAGTAATAAGAAACTGTAATTTAAATACCTATCTACCAATAGTTTCAGCAGTTTGGATTTCACCACCTCTTAGATTCCCAACACAAATCTAGCAATAGTTCGAACATCCATTTTCAAAAATCAATCAGCAAGCAGCACCGCAGACGTTATGGTCATAATGTTCTATTGAATTGTATGACTAGAATTATATTTTTTTAAATAAAACTAAATAGTACATATTGTTGACTTTTATTTTTAGTAATGAAGTGGAAATTTATTTTCCGACCTTTTTTTTATTAAAGAAAACAAAAAGATTAGGTATTGTTATTCCTTTCCAACATAAATTGTTAAATATTGCAGTCATTATTCATGATGACTCCTTCATTGCTTGGAATGATGGATGGTGAATGGATGGTGATGATAAATTCTTCATCACGACAAACCTGTGTTACAGTTTTTGGTTTTGTATTACAGAATTAGTGTATAAAGAAACACTTGTGCTGTGCATTTTCCTGCCACAGTATTGACATTTGACACGTGTCAATACTATCGATAGTCCTGCAACGCTAGTAGATAGATATGTATATAGTGTAGACTTACATCGATACCACGACGAATATCGATATCTTTTATTGTTGATATAAATTAATATCGTTTTTAAATATGCAACAAGCTAATTATTAAAAATAAAAAACACGACTGACAAGTTTTTACTCAAAAAGTATACCTATATACAAACATATAAGTAATATACATTTTCAAATCGCCTTTTAAAGCCCTTCAATTTGATACCCCACTCGATAAGATTGATCAAATTTTATTGTTTTTTGGTCTGCTATTTATCGCATATATAATCCGCCATTTTGTTTTTATGATGACGTCATATAGCCTATGTCACTCGGAGGAATGCAAGGAATCTAAAAATTCCTCTCACATCAAAATCTGTTAAGCCATTCAGGACTTATGGTGGAATAAAGAACTTACATACAGACTTACATACATACATGAACCCTGAAAACATAACACTCCTTTTATGGTCAGTCGTGTAAAAATAAATCTGCAAATAATAAATGCGTATTTTATGCATAAAGTGAAAAAGTAATACACAGGTACCTTATTTACATTTTAATTGATAATTTGTTAATACTTATCCGAATCCAATCGATTAGATTCAGCACTGTCAACGGCAATACATAATCACACTTTCAATGAAATGTATATTTAAATAAAATCGGAAAAAATGTATCGATAATTCAAAGTATCGATACTTCGTGCCCTAGAAGTTCTAGGATTAAATTAGACGTTCAGAAAACATGTTGTGAAATGCAAACTAAAAAATAATTAATCAGTAATATTTGTTTTCTTTGAAACTAAATATAAATGTATGCACATATTCCTATAGTTTATTTTTTGTAAATGAATACCTACGTGTATAATATCTACCTACTATAATGTCTTTTGATAAAAGTATTTTCAAAATTAAATTGTTTAAGTTTCAGGACGAAACTTATGATTGTAAAAAGAATTATCTTTTTGGGTAAAAAAAGCAACGTTGCCATCTTACACCTCGCACAGATCGGCAACAACGTATCGATGAATGCCTGAGATGAATTCGCACAAATATTCCAGTCCAGTCATATACGTAATGGCAAGCTTGTAATAATATATTAAATCTAGGGTTCAGTACGTATTTTTATGAAAGATTTTTTTATGGTGAAATTTAAATTTGATAACTGGGACTTTTGAATATGAAGGCAGGGATATCTGAATATGACCTCTTGACATCTGGATGTGAAGACCTGGGTGTCTGGTCATGTGCATATGAAATGCTGGACAGCTGAATAAGAAGACCAAAGCTTCAGGAGATGATCACCTGAACATCTGGAAATGTAGATCTGAAAATGTGGAGCTGAAGACCTGGACATCTGGACATCACCTGCACATATAAATTTGAAGACGTGGAAGTCTGGTCATGTGGATACGAAAACCTGGACAGCAGGACATAAAGTCCAGGACATTACATCCAGATGTACAGATGATGTCCAGATGTCATATTTAGATAGCCTGTCTTGATATCCAAAAGTCCCAGTAATCAAATTTAAATTTCACCATAAAAATCTTTCATAAAAATAAGTATATTGAACCCTAAATTGTATTTAATATTGAAACTTGCTATTTTATAATTTTTTAGCATTTCATGATTTTCTTTTGTTTTTCACGTACAGCCGATGGCGCTGTCAAGGCAAGCAACATCGAGGTAGCATGCATTTAGGTCTCAAAGTGCTTTTATATAAATAGTAGTAGTCAGTAGTTTGTAATAAATCTGCTAGACGTCGCCCCTAAATGTCACAAAATATTACGCACACATCAACAAGAATCTCAATTTTTGTCGTATTTTAAATGCCGTTTTTCTCGTAAATTATTATACATTATTATGTTAAATTCAACATGAGAGCACAATTACTTCATAAGAATTGGAAATTCGATTTTATTATGAGAATCATTAACGAAGTTTAGAGCATTGCTGTAGAACAAAATGTATGGACAGCCAAAGCTTGGCTTTCACCTTAAGTCTTTTTTTATCCTAGCCTATAGATGTGTCCTACTACTGGGCAAAGGCCTACCCTTTCTCCTTCCACAATCATCTGTTGAGTGAAGCAACTTTAGTTTAAGTAGATAAAAAGCAAATGGGAAAGAGAACAAAATTAGGATATGAAATGATTGATGCAGGCTCACCTCCAGGGCTGCTTTTTCTTTTTAAACAGCCAGTCATGTTCAAAACGCAATTTGAATAATCTTCTAGTAAGCTCTGAGGTCCCTGAAATCATAATTTGGGTTAGAACTTCAAAGTTTTTATTTATTCACAACATCGTACTATTTAATGGCTCACAAATGAATGTTTTGTCCTCCATATGTAATGCTTAATAAGATTATTGTCCCGTTGGCCGTTTTAAGTAGCAAACGATAAAATTCGCAAAATATGTAATGATAATAGCACAAAAAGACAAATTCACAAAAACAAGATCAAAGAAGATGGTATTCCACCACCACGTACGATACGATATGTACGATACGACAAGATTGACATTTAATTACTATATAGACAGTTGACATTCGTACTGACAGAGGTGACAGCAATAAAAAACCACAAGCAAAAGAATCTTATAAAGAATAGTGGAAAGGATGACTAGACCCACGAATTCCACGATCCACCCACACACACATGCCGGTGGGTGGCTGAGGTGGGCGGCTTGGATCGTGCTACGCACGGGCAATACGGTACGGGCATCCAATGATTTCTAATGTGCGTGCATCATGCACACGTAACGTAATAGATTAACTGTCTTATTCATAAAAAAATTCGAGTCGCTATTAGATCGTTATTGAACTGTTAAAATTCGGATGCCAAAAAATGTTATTCATAAACGTCCATAATAGAATAATAAAAATATGTAAATATGTGTGTATTTAGAAATATATTCAATATTTAATGTAAGTTAATAAATTACTATGTCTTAAAGAAAATAGTTGTACTTTTACCTTTTACTCAACACTTTATAATGTAGGTAGAGGTAATACAAATAAAGGAACAATAGAATCAGATTTAAATGTTTATATATAATATCGAGGCCCAATTTCACTACATACTAGGACTACTAGGAATTCGGAACGACCACTGCTGAGAAGAAATCCCGAAAGAAACTCATTAAAACAGTATTGGTCCCTATCATGACATGGGCTATATCCATTACTATAAATACCCACATGAGCTACTTGTATTTTATAGAAATCCACAAAACATGAAATATCATTAAAACACAAATAAATATTCATTAGACAAAGCAAAGCATAACAGTATTTTAAATAGTAATATCTAGTACTTATCTTATTTTAGTCAAACATTAGTATTTACAAATTAAAGAGTATTTATATTAAAATAAACATAAATAAGGTAACTAATAGTAATATAATAATATAGTAAAATAGGTTGTAGTAAAATTAATTTGAATATCTAACACATGCATACGAGGCCGACACTTGCGATAAACTCAGCATGTCCGCCGGCATGCCAACGGCCAATGCGGCCATGTGTCGATAGAAAGGTGGATTGAAGCAAAATTACTTATATAGCGGGACACCAGCGCCCTCATGTGTTACAAGTGAAAATATATTTTTGATGTATGAAATATAGTGGCTTGGCAGTAAAATTGACTTGCGAATAGAAAAATCATCGTGCGATTGATGCTCAGATGTTTTTACATCGGCCGGGCGTCCCATTTGGTGATATTCCGCGTTGTTGAAATTTTTGGAGAACAAACGGAAACTTTCTCGGATTCATTTCATCGGATTTCATCGCATTCAAACTTTCTAGGAAGAAAGAATCCAAAAACACCGAGAAATTCGTAGAATTTTAGTAAAGAAATATACAAATCGAGAGAATTTCTCGGCCGTACATCACTAGTCCCATGACGGTTTTTTTTCTTTTTTGTAGGCAAGTTGTAGGTGGGTCAATCAACAGAACTAAAATAATCTCCATAGAACTTAAAAAAATCTTTAAAAAGTCAATTTTATTATTTTTTTATTATTCGATATGATACTTTAGACTTTATAATTAGCTTTCAGTATGAAGGCACCCATTTATTGCTTAACAAAAACGATTTATTAATTAATTAAGGAAAAGCACCCTTCAGGGAATGACAGCTTGTGCTTGGGAATGATATTTCAGGAACGGGTAATGATTATCTTGCCCAAGAAATGATCGCACAAAAGTAAATAAATATATAGGTTCATCAAAAATATTTATTTCTTAATATAATCAGTCTTGTAATTAAAAACAATCATACCTTTTTTATTCAATCTTATAAAACAATTTCAAAGTTAACAAATAATGACATGACAAATTGTCTTTCAATTCTGTATATTTCTTATTACTCGGATATAGATGATGAATTCTTTAGTGAGAGACATAAATATAGTCTAGATCAAAATTTGGTTGTAGTACTCTCCCAGAAGATATTAGAAGCAGTATTTTAAAAAAATACTTACTTTGTCTACTTTCTACTAAGTTATCCGATATTTTTTTATTGTGTATATCCTTTTCTATCTCGTCTCCTGATGTCGACGGTTCTGGTGTAGGTATGTTTCTATAATAATTAGTTTTAATTTTAAAAATATTTCCATCTATATCGAATATCGATAATATCTAAAAAAAAAATGAAAAGTTAACTATATGATGACTAAAAATATAACAAAAAGTAGACGCATAGGAGTACCTTCGTTCTCAGAATATCTTCCACTAAAAACAAATAAACAATTATTCATAGTTCATAGTTATTTATTCACAAACAATGGATATTGTGTCGGAAATACATAAAACACAACATAATTAACAATTTAAAATGACATAATTAACAATTTGATAATACATAATAAACAATTTGATATTAAATTTAAAAATTATTAGAAGAATAAAATTAATTGAATATTTAAATTAGATTGCATAATTATTAAAGTCAAAAAATTCGTCCACACTGTAGTAACATTTTTTCCAATAAGAAGTTTTGTAATGTGGCTTTAAAAACCTTAAGGTTTGGTATACATTTAAAATCCACCAATAATATTAAATAAATTGAAACAAATAAATCTTAATTTACGGTCGGGGGGCAGATAAACCTGATCATATGAAAATATTAATAATTTAATTACTGTTTATGTAACATTTAGTTTAGCTGTACAATGCTATACAATAAAAAAAGTCATTCCCTACACCGTATGTCATCCCCCGTTATAGAAATTTTTAGGGAATGACTGTACGGGGAATGACAATTCCGGATATTTCAATCGATAGTTCTAAAACGAATAACACGTGAACAGAGCGCAGTAGTTTTAGTTATTAATGCTTGTAAAAGTCATTTTAAAATAAATATTCTTATAACTGTAGCATAAAGAAAGACTTACCTCATTAGGTGTCAGGTAATGATAAAACTTCGTGACAAAATCTATACTAAAGGCTCTTTTCATGAAAATATTTTCGTCTGGACGCGCGCCATATGTCTACTCACTATCGTCGGTTGCTGCACACTGAAAGGGTTGCGCGGGCGGTTTTGTTAGTGGTGGGGGCTTAGTAGACCAATTTTAAAACGTTATTTGATTACGATGGCGAGAAATGATGAAAATCTGTGACAAACTTAATTTAATAACATAACAATTTATTATAATAGTTATTCCGTAACTTTATATTATTTATAGCTATGCATAGATATAACTGAAATCTTGCAAGAGAATAAAATCGATTTCTTAACATGAAAAATGTATTATTGAAGGCCAAAGTTTACAATGCATTAAAAGGACATAGCAGGGAATGATATTTTTATATATATTTTTGGTTTTAAACAAAATGGTGGTAAATCTAATAAGCCAAAAACTTTGTTAACCTTTAAGGGAACATTTAATAAATGATATACAGTAGTGGCAACTTATATAAAAAGATTCGTTTAAATGTTATGCAAAAAGAACTTCGTATGACTGTTGTCAGTTGATTGACCCAGGTACAAAATGTCAATGAAGTCGACTGTCATGTCAATGTCAGTCAATTATTATTTTGGTTCTGCAAATGGAACAATTTTCACGTGGTTTCTATCTTTTTCGGCATGTTTTGTATGTTATTTGTGAGTTTATTGAAAATAAATAATTTATAATGCATCGACTTATTTCTGCTAAGAACATATACCGTAATACATTTCACGGACTTCCATCACCAGGAATCAATTCCTTTATAAACACTCCGATTTCGGACATAAAATGTTCAATTTGTCGAAAAGTTCTTCTTGGAGGGCAATCATCAGGTAATTTTTGTGAATTAAACTTAGTAACAGTTAGTTATGATAATGTTTTTAACATAATTTTACTCTTGTTAACTGTGAATCCTAGATCTCCTTGTTAAAGTAACCTATAATGTAATTGCGTAACTTTTCTCATATATTCCAGAAAATCTTGTCAGGCATCAATCTACGAGAACGGTTAGCGTATTGAGGTCATCAAGGAAAAAGACTAAACACAAAAATTACAAAAAGTATGGTGAACTATTAGAAGGTCAGTGTGTGTTTACATTTTTTACAGCTCCAGTAAGTATTTTATAAAATAATATTTTCTCTATAAAAATTATAATTATTTTTGTATTTTTCAGTTGGAGAATCTATGACAGAAACCAAGGTGTCCATAAGCAAGTTACATGCTTCACACCTTTCAAAACTAGCATCTAGTCCTGTATCTTTAGGTCAGCTGCATCAACTAACAACTAAAACTGTCAAAAACCATTCTGAACTCAAAGAAGTAGATGCAGAATTGCTTCAAAGTGTTAGAGACAAAATTCTTAAGAAGTCAAGACCAACAGTCTCTAAAGAAATAGTATTAGAAGATGACAAATGTGCCCTAGTATTTACAAGTCACCAGCTTTCTGGTGTGGAGAGATTTAAAACCCAACAGTATATAGGAATGGTGAAGGAGAGTTATTATAATTTTAGAAAAGCTACTTTATATGACCAGAGATTACAGGATTTGAGGTATGCAATAAATGAGGGTTTGAACCAGGAGTTTGACCTGAACATACCTGGCCCAGCGGATGTGAAGCCTTCTGAGCTGCCAAGGAGCCCACATGCTGTTTTCAGAGAGCTGTTTGTTGACAATCAGCTGGACAGTTATGATCAGGAGCTGTTGACACACATTACCAATATGCAGTAAGTTATTTGAACATTATATCTACATGTTAGTAGGAATAATTTATTAAAGTAACACCTAATTTTTGAAGTTGTTAATTAATTTATTCTCATCAAAACTTGCTCCATACGCCTAATAAAGTTTTAAATTCTTTAAATTTAAACATAGTATATTTTTCGTATGTAGAGTTTATTCTATCGTTGTACCTTTTTTTTCTAGCTATTTATGTATTTGTTATAAAAATATAGTATCGTTGAGTTAGTATCCCATAACACAAGTCTCGAACTTACTTTGGGGCTAACTCAATCTGTGTGATTTGTCCATATATATTTATTTATTTATTTATGTCCCACTGCTGGGCAAAGCCTCCCCTATTTCCCTCCACTCATCTCTGTCCTTCGTCTTTTCCTTAGTGTAGTTGTACCTTAGTGATCTAATTTCTTATGTTTGTTTTGTAGACAACAGGGCATTGCTCATCCAGCCTTGGATGACCTCTGTGAAGATCAAATAATACATGGAGCTGAAACTCATGAAGATATTGACTTGGACCATGTGGAGCCAGCTCCGGCAAAAAGCTTGAAAATCCAAAAGGCGTAAGATAAAATTTTCTTCTATTTAACAAATCAAAAAATTAACTACTTCATACAAGTTTTGTTAACTTATATAAACTTTACTTTCCAAATTCCTACACCGAGATTTAGGCATTTGTATATGATTATTTGAACTAAGGTTAAAACTAAGTTACAATACAATAATGTGTTTGTATTGTAATATTTTTTATATTTATTAAAAACCAATATAATTAAATATGGAAATACCTTAGACAGTTTTGTCTTGAGCTACATTTGCAGACAGTAAACGAGACCCAATTTTAGAGAGAACTTAAATTGTTGTAACTGCTATGTCAGTTTATAGCCTACTATTTTTTATTACCATTTGGGGATACCAGCTCAAGCACCAAACGGATGATCAGTCCTCTGATACTGGTACCATTTCACCATACTGCCCACTATAGTATTAATACAATTCCGCAGAAGACAAGCACTAAAACAGAAGAAAAAAGTAAAACGCGAGAAGCGTCGTGCCTTGCAAGAGTTGAACATGAAGGAGGACATGAAGGCCCTCGTGCGCCGCGGCAAGCAGGAGGCGCTGCATCGGCTGCTCACTGCGCACTTGCATCTCCTTTGCTCGCTCAACATGGTTCATGAGGTGAATAGATAAGTGTAATAAAAAAATATATGCGGACAATATATTTATTGTATTATCGTCTATTAGGAAATTATATTTACTTTGCTAATAGACGGATTGAATAGCCTCAAAGTAAGTTCGAAACTTCTGTTATTTGATACTACTCATAATTCAACGTAATTATACAATACATACATATAGATGTTTTGATTTAATAAATTTAAAAAATAAGAAAATTTAAAGAAAAAAGTGATCTCAGCTAAATATAGACTACATGATTGAGAAACATATTGTTTTTGCCACAAGGAATAAATGTTATCTACTTCTAGTCATTTTATGTATTTAATGTCTTCGATGTTATGATCTCAGAAAAATAAATCGCTTCCTAAACATAAAAATCTCGACCAGTAGATAAGCGACCCACTTTAGTTGATCAATAAAAACTGTTTATGTAGGTACTGTCTGATGGTGATAAAGATGTACATATTTACTTTTACATCTGAGGTATTTGAAGAAAACATTATAAAGTCCATTCTTCTGTCAGTCAATCTTTTTGAAATGCCAATAGTTAGTAGTTTTGAGAATCGTAAAATTAGTATATACTGTTTCTTAGTAATCTGGCTATCAAGCAAAAATAATTTTCTGGTCAGACTAGTTCCCGATTTTACCGCGCTTATAGAATCAACAAAGTAATTCCACATATTCATTAATTAATTTAAAGAAGTAAATAGAACAATTGCGCTTTCGAGGCGGTGGTAACCCTAGCTTTAAGTAATATCTGGCTTATTAAGTATTAGCTTTCGCCCGCGGCTTCACCCACGTGAATTTCCCACGGGAACTGTGTTTTTTCTTTGGATGGAAGTACCTACCCTATGTCCTTCTCCGTACTTCCAGCTATGTGTGTGCGAAATTTCAGGAAGATTGCTTCAGTAGATAAAGCGTGAAGAGGTAACAAACTCCCTTACGCGTTTATAATATTAGTTAGGATATAACGATTTAAAAGTGCTTATTTTAAGCCTATTTAAATAACATACTTTTATTTAATTTCAATATAAGTTCAATTTCAGGGTCGGCAAGTACTACAGTATTACAGGCAGCGCGGCGCCAGGCCCGATGTCGGGAAGATATCTGACGTCAACATATACAACGCTCTCATACACGGATATGCTGCCTTGGTAATTGTTTGCTTTACTTGCAAAGTTTTACAGGGATTCCTTGACAGATGGTGAGATATTTCTTTGTTGGTAAACTACCAAGCCGCTAGTCAGGATGACATTTATTTATTTACACAGCAAAAAAATTAAATAAAAAAAATCATTCAATCAATCATATCATTTTGTCACTTCTTTGTATGTTATTTTCTGTAAATGGTGCAATAAAGTGTTGATGTATCTATCTATCAATTTTGAAACAGGTGTACAATAAAAATTAAGTACATGGTGCTACTTATCTAGGAACATTTTTTACTTATTTAGGAACATTTTGCATTTATTTCATATTATGTTTAGGTTATGTTATGTGTCTCAGCTGATACATTGTAATAAACGTATTATCTATCTGGCATCTTTCATAAGAAATCTTATGTTCATAGGGAAGCCTATTTGCCCAGTCGACCTTAATTTTTAATTATGATCATGCACTTTTAGCATAATTAAGATTAAATAGCCTATAATAAATACTAATAATAATAATTAGTCTCATAGCTTTAGAAAAGTACTCTCATATAGATATATGATATGGTGAAAAAAATTCCATGCGAGCAGGACTTGAACCCGCGACCAGGTCTTTATACGACCTTGCTCTTCCAACTGAGCTATCGCATTTCAATCCTGCACATCGAAAATCTTCACCATATCCAATTTCTATTGAAACGCATTAGGCATGCGTCACCTTTTTTTCACCATATCTTATATCTATATGAGAGTACTTTAGTACTAACTGCATCTGAGATGCTCAAAATCTACAAAATAACGAGCTTTATTATGCTAAAAACGTAAAGAGCTGCTAATGTTCATGTAAGATGGGATAGAAGCGAACGCACAATATTCGAATGCATAGAGAGGAATGGGGTCAATGACAAACATATGCCCAGTTATTATGACAAATTAATGGAAGAAAAGGTAAATATATGGTTCAATGTTCTATTCTTAAAAATCATACACTGCGTATCATTCATGTGTTGCAAATGGCAAGTCAAAATGATTGGGTGCATCATTTAAAATCTATGGATAATTAGTTTCAATATTTACTTTTTCACATATCCATACCTCACTGAATCCTATCTCACTTACAATCACGACTGTACTTATTATTTTTTACAGGCACATATGGAAAACGTCAAAGAGCTGCTAATGTTCATGTCTGAAGATGGAATAGAAGCGAACGCACAAACATACGCCGCTGTATTCGAATGCATAGAGAGGAATGAACGGGTCGACAAACATACTTTGCTTAGTTATTATCACAAATTAATGGAAGAAAAGGTAAATGTGGTTCAATTTCTATTCTTAAATTAAATATGCAGTCGAAAGTATTATGATGGGTTAAGGAAATGGAACGTCTATGATTGGGTGCAAAAGCTATTTGAATAACTAGATAGTCCATATTTATTACTTATTAGCTTTCGCCCGCGTGAATTTCCCACGGGAACAGTGCTTTATCCCGGGATGAAAGATGCCCTATGTCCGTCTGCGTACTTCCAGCTGTGTGTATGCGAAATTTCAGGAAGATTGGTTCAGTAGATAAAGCGTGTAGAGGTAACAAACAAACAAACCAACAAACTCACTTTCGCATTTATAATATTAGTTAGGATTAACCAGGGTTAGGTTATAATAAAATATATTTTTTTAATCCAAATGGTAGTTTTAAAGCCTGAAACTGTTTTTAAAACAAAACCACGTCCATTTATCAGATTAGTAAAAACTATGCTTTGCATGTTTGCTGCCATTAGTATAGCTGTATATGACATTAAACATTTTATGATTTTATGATCTTTAGTACCTAAGAATAAGCATAATCTTAATTAAATAGAAAGTCTGATCTCATATCTGATTACCTTACATAAAGTATAATATTATCGTGCTTTTCTATAGAAATTATATACATTAAGCTTGTGGCGCCTCTTATACTTAACCAGACGGACCTTATTTAAAACCGATATTTTAATTACAGGGTATTAATCTAAATGACTTGATGGACAAGACAAAGTTCCTCTACGACCAGAGAGAAGTAGTTCTCAGGGCGATACGTCGGCTAGAGCCGGGATTCGAACCTGTGTACACCCCGCCTAACCTGGACTACGACTGCAGACTGCTGGACAACTTGACGCTGGACAAGGTATATTATGTTCTTTGTGTTTTATATGAAATTGAAAAATACTTGCTTTGGAGTGTGTAAAATTATGAAATAAATCTGTAACTGATCGTGTCAGAAATTTAAGAAAAAATCATCATATGAAAAATGTGTAACAGACTAATAGTGAAATCATGATTTTTTTTTGAATTTTTTGTCGGTCAGTCAAATGTCAAACAGTGTATTTTTTGTATCACAAGGAAGGGTTTCCACTGGCAGCTGACTGGCAGCATAAAGGCCAATTTAGGCGGTCCAAGTTTCTTGTACACAACAAGAGCAATAATTGCTGTGCAACAATTGACTATCAATAATTGCAAGCAACTGTTGTTTAGACCATGCAAGTAAATTATTGCTTTAACTTAATTTTATGCAACAGGTAAGAAACTTGCACCGTCTAAATGGGCCTTTAATCCCTTGCATTGGGCTTGCATTCTTCTTCTTAGCGTGTCGACTCGGCGAGTAAAATTTGTGATGACCTATGTGACGCCACAGATACAGCATTATGTGTTGCGTCATACAGGTCTTTTGGCGTGCAGGTAGTAGGGCACGCTGGGCAAGATAGTAAATGTGCCACAGTTTGGGGAGATACACCACACAGACAGGCGGTTTCCGAGCTATATCCCCACCTGGACAATATTTTCTTTACTTCGGCCTTTCGTGTCCGGAGTCTATAGACTTCACGGAAAAGGTAGACCAGATCCAAGGGGGAGGTGCTCTGATAGCGGGTTAGGTGACGCTGCGGGATATCTCTCCCTCCAGGGCTTGCACTGATTAGACAAGTATAATATATTGATGTAATATTTAGGTGGAAGCCAGACGAGGTCTGCTCAAGTCCCCAGCAGAAGGTGTGGTGCCGCCCGGAGAGCTGCTGGCGCTCGGCAAGCAGCAGCTGGGCGTCGAGATCAGGGGCGAGATCGAAGTGAGCAACATCGACGTCAAGGACGAGTCGGCGCCCGGCGTCAAGTTCTGCGTGAGTATCATTTGTGATACTGTGTCTGTGACATATCTAGGTGGAAGGCGTCGAGATCAGGGGCGAGATCGAAGTGAGCAACATCGACGTCAAGGACGAGTCGGCGCCCGGCGTCAAGTTCTGCGTGAGTATCATTTGTGATACTGTGTCTGTGACATATCTAGGTGGAAGGCGTCGAGATCAGGGGCGAGATCGAAGTGAGCAACATCGACGTCAAGGACGAGTCGGCGCCCGGCGTCAAGTTCTGCGTGAGTATCATTTGTGATACTGTGTCTGTGACATATCTAGGTGGAAGGCGTCGAGATCAGGGGCGAGATCGAAGTGAGCAACATCGACGTCAAGGACAGTCGGCGCCCGGCGTCAAGTTCTGCGTGAGTATCATTTGTGATACTGTGTCTGTGACATATCTAGGTGGAAGGCGTCGAGATCAGGGGCGAGATCGAAGTGAGCAACATCGACGTCAAGGACGAGTCGGCGCCCGGCGTCAAGTTCTGCGTGAGTATCATTTGTGATACTGTGTCTGTGACATATCTAGGTGGAAGGCGTCGAGATCAGGGGCGAGATCGAAGTGAGCAACATCGACGTCAAGGACGAGTCGGCGCCCGGCGTCAAGTTCTGCGTGAGTATCATTTGTGATACTGTGTCTGTGACATATCTAGGTGGAAGGCGTCGAGATCAGGGGCGAGATCGAAGTGAGCAACATCGACGTCAAGGACGAGTCGGCGCCCGGCGTCAAGTTCTGCGTGAGTATCATTTGTGATACTGTGTCTGTGACATATCTAGGTGGAAGGCGTCGAGATCAGGGGCGAGATCGAAGTGAGCAACATCGACGTCAAGGACGAGTCGGCGCCCGGCGTCAAGTTCTGCGTGAGTATCATTTGTGATACTGTGTCTGTGACATATCTAGGTGGAAGGCGTCGAGATCAGGGCGAGATCGAAGTGAGCAACATCGACGTCAAGGACGAGTCGGCGCCCGGCGTCAAGTTCTGCGTGAGTATCATTTGTGATACTGTGTCTGTGACATATCTAGGGTGGAAGGCGTCGAGATCAGGGGCGAGATCGAAGTGAGCAACATCGACGTCAAGGACGAGTCGGCGCCCGGCGTCAAGTTCTGCGTGAGTATCATTTGTGATACTGTGTCTGTGACATATCTAGGTGGAAGGCGTCGAGATCAGGGGCGAGATCGAAGTGAGCAACATCGACGTCAAGGACGAGTCGGCGCCCGGCGTCAAGTTCTGCGTGAGTATCATTTGTGATACTGTGTCTGTGACATATCTAGGTGGAAGGCGTCGAGATCAGGGGCGAGGATCGAAGTGAGCAACATCGACGTCAAGGACGAGTCGGCGCCCGGCGTCAAGTTCTGCGTGAGTATCATTTGTGATACTGTGTCTGTGACATATCCAGGTGGAAGGCGTCGAGATCAGGGGGCGAGATCGAAGTGAGCAACATCGACGTCAAGGACGAGTCGGCGCCCGGCGTCAAGTTCTGCGTGAGTATCATTTGTGATACTGTGTCTGTGACATATCTAGGTGGAAGGCGTCGAGATCAGGGGCGAGATCGAAGTGAGCAACATCGACGTCAAGGACGAGTCGGCGCCCGGCGTCAAGTTCTGCGTGAGTATCATTTGTGATACTGTGTCTGTGACATATCTAGGTGGAAGGCGTCGAGATCAGGGGCGAGATCGAAGTGAGCAACATCGACGTCAAGGACGAGTCGGCGCCCGGCGTCAAGTTCTGCGTGAGTATCATTTGTGATACTGTGTCTGTGACATATCTAGGTGGAAGGCGTCGAGATCAGGGGCGAGATCGAAGTGAGCAACATCGACGTCAAGGACGAGTCGGCGCCCGGCGTCAAGTTCTGCGTGAGTATCATTTGTGATACTGTGTCTGTGACATATCTAGGTGGAAGGCGTCGAGATCAGGGGCGAGATCGAAGTGAGCAACATCGACGTCAAGGACGAGTCGGCGCCCGGCGTCCAAGTTCTGCGTGAGTATCATTTGTGATACTGTGTCTGTGACATATCTAGGTGGAAGGCGTCGAGATCGGGGGCGAGATCGAAGTGAGCAACATCGACGTCAAGGACGAGTCGGCGCCCGGCGTCAAGTTCTGCGTGAGTATCATTTGTGATACTCGTGTCTGTGACATATCTAGGTGGAAGGCGTCGAGATCAGGGGCGAGATCGAAGTGAGCAACATCGACGTCAAGGACGAGTCGGCGCCCGGCGTCAAGTTCTGCGTGAGTATCATTTGTGATACTGTGTCTGTGACATATCTAGGTGGAAGGCGTCGAGATCAGGGCGAGATCGAAGTGAGCAACATCGACGTCAAGGACGAGTCGGCGCCCGGCGTCAAGTTCTGCGTGAGTATCATTTGTGATACTGTGTCTGTGACATATCCAGGTGGAAGGCGTCGAGATCAGGGGCGAGATCGAAGTGAGCAACATCGACGTCAAGGACGAGTCGGCGCCCGGCGTCAAGTTCTGCGTGAGTATCATTTGTGATACTGTGTCTGTGACATATCTAGGTGGAAGGCGTCGAGATCAGGGGCGAGATCGAAGTGAGCAACATCGACGTCAAGGACGAGTCGGCGCCCGGCGTCAAGTTCTGCGTGAGTATCATTTGTGATACTGTGTCTGTGACATATCCAGGTGGAAGGCGTCGAGATCAGGGGCGAGATCGAAGTGAGCAACATCGACGTCAAGGACGAGTCGGCGCCCGGCGTCAAGTTCTGCGTGAGTATCATTTGTGATACTGTGTCTGTGACATATCCAGGTGGAAGGCGTCGAGATCAGGGGCGAGATCGAAGTGAGCAACATCGACGTCAAGGACGAGTCGGCGCCCGGCGTCAAGTTCTGCGTGAGTATCATTTGTGATACTGTGTCTGTGACATATCCAGGTGGAAGGCGTCGAGATCAGGGGCGAGATCGAAGTGAGCAACATCGACGTCAAGGACGAGTCGGCGCCCGGCGTCAAGTTCTGCGTGAGTATCATTTGTGATACTGTGTCTGTGACATATCCAGGTGGAAGGCGTCGAGATCAGGGGCGAGATCGAAGTGAGCAACATCGACGTCAAGGACGAGTCGGCGCCCGGCGTCAAGTTCTGCGTGAGTATCATTTGTGATACTGTGTCTGTGACATATCCAGGTGGAAGGCGTCGAGATCAGGGGCGAGATCGAAGTGAGCAACATCGACGTCAAGGACGAGTCGGCGCCCGGCGTCAAGTTCTGCGTGAGTATCATTTGTGATACTGTGTCTGTGACATATCCAGGTGGAAGGCGTCGAGATCAGGGCGAGATCGAAGTGAGCAACATCGACGTCAAGGACGAGTCGGCGCCCGGCGTCAAGTTCTGCGTGAGTATCATTTGTGCTACTGTGTCTGTGACATATCTAGGTGGAAGGCGTCGAGATCAGGGGCGAGATCGAAGTGAGCAACATCGACGTCAAGGACGAGTCGGCGCCCGGCGTCAAGTTCTGCGTGTGAGTATCATTTGTGATACTGTGTCTGTGACATATCTGGGTGGAAGGCGTCGAGATCAGGGGCGAGATCGAAGTGAGCAACATCGACGTCAAGGACGAGTCGGCGCCCGGCGTCAAGTTCTGCGTGAGTATCATTTGTGATACTGTGTCTGTGACATATCTAGGTGGAAGGCGTCGAGATCAGGGGCGAGATCGAAGTGAGCAACATCGACGTCAAGGACGAGTCGGCGCCCGGCGTCAAGTTCTGCGTGAGTATCATTTGTGATACTGTGTCTGTGACATATCTAGGTGGAAGGCGTCGAGATCAGGGGCGAGATCGAAGTGAGCAACATCGACGTCAAGGACGAGTCGGCGCCCGGCGTCAAGTTCTGCGTGAGTATCATTTGTGATACTGTGTCTGTGACATATCTAGGTGGAAGGCGTCGAGATCAGGGGCGAGATCGAAGTGAGCAACATCGACGTCAAGGACGAGTCGGCGCCCGGCGTCAAGTTCTGCGTGAGTATCATTTGTGATACTGTGTCTGTGACATATCTAGGTGGAAGGCGTCGAGATCAGGGGCGAGATCGAAGTGAGCAACATCGACGTCAAGGACGAGTCGGCGCCCGGCGTCAAGTTCTGCGTGAGTATCATTTGTGATACTGTGTCTGTGACATATCTAGGTGGAAGGCGTCGAGATCAGGGCGAGATCGAAGTGAGCAACATCGACGTCAAGGACGAAGTCGGCGCCCGGCGTCAAGTTCTGCGTGAGTATCATTTGTGATACTGTGTCTGTGACATATCTAGGTGGAAGGCGTCGAGATCAGGGCGAGATCGAAGTGAGCAACATCGACGTCAAGGACGAGTCGGCGCCCGGCGTCAAGTTCTGCGTGAGTATCATTTGTGATACTGTGTCTGTGACATATCTAGGTGGGAAGGCGTCGAGATCAGGGGCGAGATCGAAGTGAGCAACATCGACGTCAAGGACGAGTCGGCGCCCGGCGTCAAGTTCTGCGTGAGTATCATTTGTGATACTGTGTCTGTGACATATCTAGGTGGAAGGCGTCGAGATCAGGGGCGAGATCGAAGTGAGCAACATCGACGTCAAGCGACGAGTCGGCGCCCGGCGTCAAGTTCTGCGTGAGTATCATTTGTGATACTGTGTCTGTGACATATCTAGGTGGAAGGCGTCGAGATCAGGGGCGAGATCGAAGTGAGCAACATCGACGTCAAGGACGAGTCGGCGCCCGGCGTCAAGTTCTGCGTGAGTACCATTTGTGATACTGTGTCTGTGACATATCTAGGTGGAAGGCGTCGAGATCAGGGCGAGATCGAAGTGAGCAACATCGACGTCAAGGACGAGTCGGCGCCCGGCGTCAAGTTCTGCGTGAGTATCATTTGTGATACTGTGTCTGTGACATATCTAGGTGGAAGGCGTCGAGATCAGGGGGCGAGATCGAAGTGAGCAACATCGACGTCAAGGACGAGTCGGCGCCCGGCGTCAAGTTCTGCGTGAGTATCATTTGTGATACTGTGTCTGTGACATATCTAGGTGGAAGGCGTCGAGATCCAGGGGCGAGATCGAAGTGAGCAACATCGACGTCAAGGACGAGTCGGCGCCCGGCGTCAAGTTCTGCGTGAGTATCATTTGTGATACTGTGTCTGTGACATATCTAGGTGGAAGGCGTCGAGATCAGGGGCGAGATCGAAGTGAGCAACATCGACGTCAAGGACGAGTCGGCGCCCGGCGTCAAGTTCTGCGTGAGTATCATTTGTGATACTGTGTCTGTGACATATCTAGGTGGAAGGCGTCGAGATCAGGGGCGAGATCGAAGTGAGCAACATCGACGTCAAGGACGAGTCGGCGCCCGGCGTCAAGTTCTGCGTGAGTATCATTTGTGATACTGTGTCTGTGACATATCTAGGTGGAAGGCGTCGAGATCAGGGGCGAGATCGAAGTGAGCAACATCGACGTCAAGGACGAGTCGGCGCCCGGCGTCAAGTTCTGCGTGAGTATCATTTGTGATACTGTGGTTCTGTGACATATCAGGTGGAAGGCGTCGAGATCAGGGGCGAGATCGAAGTGAGCAACATCGACGTCAAGGACGAGTCGGCGCCCGGCGTCGAGTTCTGCGTGAGTATCATTTGTGATACTGTGTCTGTGACATATCTAGGTGGAAGGCGTCGAGATCAGGGGCGAGATCGAAGTGAGCAACATCGACGTCAAGGACGAGTCGGCGCCCGGCGTCAAGTTCTGCGTGAGTATCATTTGTGATACTGTGTCTGTGACATATCTAGGTGGAAGGCGTCGAGATCCAGGGCGAGATCGAAGTGAGCAAACGCATCGACGTCAAGGATGCGAGTCGGCGACGCCCGGCGTCAAGTTCTTGCGCGTGAGTATCATTTGTGATACTGTGTCTGTGACATATCTAGGTGGAAGGCACGTCGAGATCAGGGGCGAGATCGAAGTGAGCAACATCGACGTCAAGGACGAGTCGGCGCCCGGCGTCAAGTTCCTGCGTGAGTATCATTTGTGATACTGTGTCTGCTGACATATCTAGGGTGGAAGGCGTCGAGATCAGGGGCGAGATCGAAGTTTTGAGCAACATCGGTTTAAATGTCAAGGACGAAAGTCAAGCTCCGGCGTCAAGTTCTGCGTGAGTATCATTTGGTGATACTGTGTCTGTGACATATTCAGGTGGAAGGCGTCGAGATCAGACGAGATCGAAGTGAGCAACATCGACGTCAAGGACGAGTCGGCGCTCGGCGTCAAGTTCTGCGTGGTGCATCATTTGTGACATTGTACCCAGACATATCTAGGTGGAAAAGGCGTCGAGATCAGGGGCGAGATCGAATTGAGCAACATCGACGTCAAGGACGAGTCGGCGCCCGGCGTCAAGAAAATTCTGCGTGAGTATCATTTGTAGGAATACTGTGTCTGTGACATATCTAGGTGGAAGGCGTCGAGATCAGGGCGAGATCGAAGTGAGCAACACAGACGTCAAGGACGAGTCGGCGCCCGGCGTCAAGTTCTGCGTGAGTATCATTTGTGATACTGTGTCTGTGACATATCTAGGTGGAAGGCGTCGAGATCAGGGGCGAGATCGAAGTGACGGCAACATCGACGTCAAGGACGAGTCGGCGCCCGGCGTCAAGTTCTGCGTGAAGCTCATTTGTGATACTGTGTCTGTGACATATCTAGGTGGAAAGGCGATACGAGATCAGGGGCGAGATCAAGTGAGCAACATCGACGTCAAGGACGAGTCGGCGCACTCGGCGTCAAGTTCACTGCGTGAGTATATCATTTCAAATATTATCTGTGACATATCAAAAAATATTTTGTACGTGTGTAACTGATTTCAAAGCGTGATTAACATAACTTTTACAATACAAAATGAATTGAATCTATGTAAAAACTGTAATGAAACTGCCACATGGCAAATCTATCCCTTTAACAAGGTTGCCGCGATCTTGCCATGGGCAAAAAAATAATAATACAATTTAGTACTATGAAATGGTGTGAAAATAATAACTTTACCTTGAGCTGCTGATGTTTTATTTATTTATTTATTTATTTATTTATTTAAAAAAACATAATAACATTATTACAGTACACACCAAAGCAATGTTATTAGCAATTCTATGAAAAACTATTATGTAATACAGAAAAAATTCAATGGGTAGGTACAGGTACGTACATAAATCAATGCGTTTCTAGGTATTTCTGAACGACTACCATGAGCCTTCGGCAAACTAACATTAAAAATATCTACTTCATTAGCGATAACGTTAACAATCCTTATAGCTCGTGACATGGGAGCAAACTTTTAGCAAATTTGTTCTAGCACACAGGAGATTAAATAAAGCGGGTTGGCGCCGCGCGAACACATGTCTCACCTGTTGGTACTAGCAACTGCATAGACGTTCGCAAGCAGCTCAGGATTATTAACCTGCCTGCTTAATACACTGAGTACATATTTAATGAGAGCGACTTCCCTCACTCACCTCCAAGTCTATTGTATCCGACCATCCTTTCTCAGCCTAAGGAGCGATCACTGCTGGACAAAGGCCTCCCCCAAGGATTTTATCCATGGGGGGTTTTGCCGTAATCGCCACGCTTGGCAGGCGGGTTGGCGATCGCGGTGTGATGGCATAGTACGCGGAAAGATGCTGCTGCCCATCCTCCGGTGTTTTAAATCCCTTAGTCGCCTCTTACGACACCCACGGGAAAGAGATGGGTTGGTGCTATTCTAGGAGCCACACCACGGGCCAACCATACCCATGACGAATAAGCTCGGATACATCAACGGATAGAAAGGATAGACTTACCACGCTCCTTAAAATACAAAAAACGAGTAAATTTTTTTTGGATTTTTTCCAACATATCTACGTATTTGGCCTCATTTGGACTCCAAACGACCGCATTTGTTTCCAAATGACTTCTGACCAATGCGTTGTATAAGATCCTAATTACTGTAGTGTCACGAAACTCTTTACACTGTCTCAAGAATGAAACCCAGGGTTCTAAACGCCTTTTTGCAAATTTCGCTTACATGATTACGGAATGATAACTCTGGTACCATTGTAACGCCTAGATCTCTAACGGTACTGACGCGAGTCAGTGGTTCGCCGTCTAATTCATAGCGGTGCTGCAGAGGAGACCGCACGCGTGTATATGACATGATGCAACATTTTTCTACATTAAAATACATTTTATTAGTATGACACCACGCAGCAATCCTATCTATGTCACGCTGAAGGCGCTCACAATCGAAATATCTGCTACTGGCATAAACAACTTTAGATCGTCTGCAAATAACAGACACTTCGCATCCGCCTTCCACCGCCTCCAGGAGATCATTCACCAACAGGAGAAATTCTAAGGGACCAAGCGTGCTTCCCTGACTTACCCCGAAGAGTGAAATAGGGTTGAGATTCATAGCCCCCATATTGCACATACTGCCTGCGTTCACCCAGGTAGCCGGCAAAGAACTTAAGCAAGTGGGGCGTGAAACCCATTGCTGCAAATTTCTCCAAGTAGCCCGTCATTATCCACCATATCAAAAGCTTTCCGGAAGTCGAAGTACGCGACATCCACCTGTCCACCAGCATCAATAACCGGCGCCAAATGAGACGTGAAAGTGAGCCAGATTTGCTCGCTGTACTTCGCCCGGAAGGAAGCCGTGTTGGGAGTCAGTTAACTGGGACTTCACTTGCGGAGTAAATAGACCGGTGCAATGCAGACTCGAATACCTTGGCAAACGCAGACGGTACGGCTACCGGTCGAAAACCACTCACATCTGTACTCGCGCCCGCCTTAGGTATCACCGGCGTAACTTTCGTGTAATCTTCCATTCGTCAGGGTAGTAACCGCTATTTAAAAATAAATTGAATAAATAAAGTAAAGGTTCATCTAAAACCATACGGCAGTCTTTTTTTACCACATAGCAGGGTATACCATCGGGACCCGCTGACTGTTTGGGCTTGAGATGCTGAGCGCAGTCCGCACATCGCGCAAGCTCAGCTGACCGACGTGAACCCGCGCGGAGCCAGCCGCCGCGCCCGCCGCGCGCTCCGCCGAAGCGCGGAGTCCAGCATCGGCCGCTCCGATCTATATACCGACTGGAAGTATTTTGCAAAACTATCCGCACACTCGCTTTCATTCAGTATCTGTCCGTCCTTTTGCTTAACCTGAACTTTATTTTTGGAACGTTTTTGATTTAATATAGCTCCAAAAGATTTGGGATCATTTTACAAAGTTTAGTTGGAAGACTTTTTTGAAGTAACGTTCATAGGCTTCGGCTATTTTACATTTGACTAAAGAGCTGATACCGAGAATATTCCTGGTAGTCACTCTGCAATCCCCGTATTTTTAAATAATTTATGAAGTCTCCACTTCTGATTAATATCACGAATTAATTCTGAACTGTACAAAAAGTCCTGGATAAACATATTTACGTTTAGAGTTTTTTAACAGTTACGTATGGTACTGATGAAGTAATCACACTATTAATAGTATTATAAAAATAAGTTAACGCTTTGTACTAGGATTTTTGAATGTTATATAATTTATTCCAATCAATCTGATATAAATCGATATATAATTTTGAAAAATTTGCTTTCCTATAAAATTCAATTTTCGCTATCTGTAAATCACTAGTAGTATTTCTAAGATTAGTAGGGGATTGACAACTGTGTCGGTATTTCGTAGTAACCTTAATATTAATATCCAGCGGGGGTGCTGAAGGTCAATGCTAACCAGAGGCTCTTGAGGGGTGATAAAGGTTGTAGATAAATAATATCCTGGTTGAGACACAATAAAATATAAGGTTTATTTTATAACTTACAACACACTAGTACACACATATGCCCTCTTGTTAAAACTAGCCACAGTAGACCAAGCTGGGTCGCTATAGGTTCTATGTACTATACTAGATAAACCCATAGGATACTGTTACCAAATTACATCAAATAAGGTTAATTTTGTGTCACCATGGAAATGCTAGACTTAAATTTGTAAGAATTATCTTCGCTGAGACGATGCTAAGTTAAATATTTCTAATAAGATAAAGGCTACCTGGAGGCACAGAATTAATATTAGTACTACGTACAGAAAGGAAACTCCCTGCCCCTCCCGCAATATGGTACCCCCCCCCCCGCTCCTTCCGCACTTCTCCCCCGTTCTTGTGTAACTGTGGGACGTTCGACTATGAAAACGCACACATTGAAGTGTTACTGTCGTGTTCACGGATATACAGTTTCATTTGTAGTAGTAGTAGGCATATTTGATGCGCCGTTTCTATGAAAGCGCCCGCCCTGTGCTGGAGGTCTCTTATGCAGGATACCTGGGTGTTCCTTCAATATGAAATCCAATTCTTAGACTCGACGGCTTCGGGGAAGATCAATCAAAATTTGGTTCCATCACAAAAGGATGAAAACCTATCCCGTACAAATTAAATTGTACAGATCCAAAATAATATAATAATAATGACGAAGTAAGGTTATCAAAATTAGGTAACAAATTCAAAAATCCCGTCCATGAAACAACAAAATTGGTTTGATTAAAACACATGGCACTAAATTTTCTAACCTATTCCAATCTTAGTCAGGAATGCTTACCGGCTCTGACCAGGACTTCGTCAGAAACTCGCAGTACATCCCTCCACCCATTAAGAATATATATAAAAAAAATTAGGAACTGCCGACACTCGGTCCCTGAAAAGAACAAAGAAGTTTTGTCACAATTTTGTTCGTGACGACGAAAGACCTCACGTCTTTCTGACTCACTTCATGAGTTGAAGAATACTCACTCTGAAGATCATCAATTTAGCATCAGAGCCCACCAGCCATGCGCTCCCAACCAGGGAATTTCCAGGAGCTTCCAAAATGTCATCGTTCCGGACCACGACATTCAAGCTAATGATGATTGACAGATGACAGAACACAACCTCGATTTGACGTTGACGTTTGGAAACGTTTTGTTACAACAAACATCGATGTGTCTTGCGTTCAGAAAAAATAAAATTAATAAGGAAAGTTTTACAATGTGACAAAACTTTACAAAACAAAATGAACTAAATCTACTTATGTAAAAGTTATTACGAAAATTTACAATGCAAAAAATAGATAAAATCTATGTAACGTAGTACGGTAGGTAACCACGGTTGAAACTAGTCGTCTAGATCGATAAATAACAAATGAGTTTCCCGTTAACATGTAAAATCATTTGATGTATTGAATTCCAGGAGGACCAATTCGTAGACCTAATAATGTCAGAGATTAGCAAGCTGGTGGACGGTAGTGAAACCTACAGCCCTACGCTCAAACTATTGCAGCGGGATCTGGGAACACAAGTCTATCACAAGTGAGACTCATCAGTAGTATTATTAATAATAATGAATTCATTTGTTTCGGAAACGGTGATCCATATAAGAGATATTGACTGTCTAAATAAAGCAAGAATACAAAAATATTTGAAATTTTTTATACTGGCGACAATGCGTTCTATTTTTTAAATTTTGGTACAATCAAAATGATACTGGCCACAAATATTTGTCTGTGACCACTTGACCAGATTTAAACGGAAAGAAGCTGACAGCGGAACGACAGGCCCGGAATTATTTTAAAAATGGAAATAATTTTCCCTCCGTTGTGACGTAAAGTTCTTTCAGGTCGCGACATATAAAAAAAAAGCTAGAAGAGACAGTGAGCTTGCGCATGGGTACGTCTGACGAACCTATCGCGTGCGCCGGACTAGACCCGCCCGCCGCATACCACAAAATCGCCTACTGCGCAGCTTAACCGCCAGCGTTCTGTACTTTCGCCTTACACCTCTAGTAACATTATATTTTTTCAGACTTATGTAATAGTGATGTGTGTTATCTGTTCAACAGACACCAAATAGAGCAGTACCGTCGCAACGGCGTGCTAGCGAAGATAGAGCAGTTGTACGAGAAGTACAGCGAGTGGTACATCTCCCGGCAGCCGCTGGACGCACACGGTGTCCCGTACAACGGCCGGCAGGCGTGGCAGGCGCTCGCGCACCGACACAGAGAGGGCGCCACTCTGGTGAGCATCTCTGTCTCTGTCTAGCATTACAGACAGCTGTACCGGCTATAGAGCAGCTGTACCAGAAGTACAGCGAGTGGTACATCTCCCGCCAGCCGCTGGACGCACACGGTGTCCCGTACAACGGCCGGCAGGCGTGGCAGGCGCTCGCGCACCGACACAGAGAGGGCGCCACTCTGGTGAGCATCTCTGTCTCTGTCTAGCATTACAGACAGCTGTACCGGCTATAGAGCAGCTGTACCAGAAGTACAGCGAGTGGTACATCTCCCGGCAGCCGCTGGACGCACACGGTGTCCCGTACAACGGCCGGCAGGCGTGGCAGGCGCTCGCGCACCGACACAGAGAGGGCGCCACTCTGGTGAGCATCTCTGTCTCTGTCTAGCATTACAGACAGCTGTACCGGCTATAGAGCAGCTGTACCAGAAGTACAGCGAGTGGTACATCTCCCGCCAGCCGCTGGACGCACACGGTGTCCCGTACAACGGCCGGCAGGCGTGGCAGGCGCTCGCGCACCGACACAGAGAGGGCGCCACTCTGGTGAGCATCTCTGTCTCTGTCTAGCATTACAGACAGCTGTACCGGCTATAGAGCAGCTGTACGACAAGTACAGTGACACAGTCAGCTGCAGAGATATCTGACTATTTCACCGAATCCTATCTCAGGGTCAAGTTTCTTTGCGTCTGACTGTACATCTCTCGACAGACGCTGGACGGTAAATATCCACATACAAAATTAAAAATTTGAATTTGGAAGGTGAATATTGAATTTTTTAGTCTCCAAAGAGTTGGATCTTGAACATTGTATGAAAAAGTAACTGGCTGTCAAAAAATAATCCGCATGCGGACAAATAAAAAAAAGATACTGAAATAATAAAAACATAATAGTAGCACAGTTTAATAAGACATACAGTTGTCCATCGGCCTTAATGATGACGGTCACGCCACCAGCGTGATCCGACACAGCAGTGTCAGGGTTGTCACAAAATTGCATACGTACTTCTTTTTTCAAATAAGAGGAGACTGATACGAGTGGTGAGACGCCTTTTGAATTTGTGTTGATTGTAATTTTTTTTTTATCCAAAATGGCCGACATTTTTTTATGTATATATATCTAATAGGCGCAGCTATGCAGTAAAATCGACTCGAATGCCGCGACAGAAAATAGCGTGACCGTCGTGCCAGGATACTAAGATTTTATACATCTGCCAGGTATTCCGTGAAGACCAATTTTTCGGGATGAGGTTTACAAAACTAATATTTTTAGATCCAAGATGGCGGACAATTTTTTTTTTTTAATTTTACAATATGGATATCGTTTCATAGGTTTTTGAAGACGCTGATTACAAAAATAACATTTATTTTGAGATCCAAGATGGCGGTCAATTTTTTTAGGCACTTTTGTTACTGACATACAAACGCAGTTCAAAATGTAAATTGAAAACACAAATTCCCTTAAAATAGTTTCAATCAAATCCGCCCAAATGTCCGCAATTTCGCAAGTATATGTTGAACCGTATGTCAGAAATATAAAAAAAAATTGTCCGCTATCTTGGATCTCAAAATAAATGTTATTTTCGTCATCAGCGTCCCCAAAAACCTATAAAACGATACCCATATGTTATATTTAAAAAACAAAATTGTGCGCCATCTTGGATCTCAAAATAAATGTTATTTTCGTCACCAGCGTCCCCAAAAACCTATAAAATGATACCCATATGATATATTTTAAAAAAAATTGTGCGCCATCTTGGATCTCAAAATATATGTTATTTTCGTCATCAGCGTCCCCGAAAACCTATAAAACGATA
Source organism: Ephestia elutella (assembly GCA_018467065.1). Taxonomy (NCBI): domain Eukaryota; kingdom Metazoa; phylum Arthropoda; class Insecta; order Lepidoptera; family Pyralidae; genus Ephestia; species Ephestia elutella. The sequence continues at coordinate 5,793,477 of CM031566.1, read as the reverse complement.
CCCATATGTTATATTTAAAAAAAAATTGTTCGCCATCTTGAATCTCAGAATAAGTGTTATTTTCGTCATCAGCGTCCCCAAAAACCTATAAAACGATACCCATATGTTATACTAGCTTTTTCTCGCGGCTTCGCCTGCGTGAATTTCCCACGGGAACAGTGCTTTTTCCCGGGATAAAAGTAGCCTATGTGCTATTCCAGGTCATTATCTACCTCTGTACCAAATTTCATCGAAATCCGTCCAGTAGATTTTGCGTGATTGAGTAACAAACATCCTCACAAACTTACAAACTCACATCCAAACTTTCGCATTTATAATATTAGTATAGATTTAAAAAACAAAATTGTGCGCCATCTTGGATCTCAAAATAAATGTTATTTTCGTCACCTGCGTCCCCAAAACCTATAAAACGATACCCAAATGTTATATTTAATAAAAAATTGTGCGCCATCTTGGATCTTAAAATAAATGTTATTTTCGTCATCAGCGTCCCCGAAAACCTATAAAACGATACCCATATGTTATATAAAAAACTTGTGCGCCATCTTGGATCCAAAATAAAAGTAAAAAAGTATGTACCTAGTCGGTTCCGAATCGGGTGGAAAATGATAAGGAAGAATTGAGTATGTCATCTAAATAGTTTTGTTGGATTGGAGGACTCTGCCTAATCATCGTCGCTCCGCAAAAGTTTTTTCAAAACAAACAACCCTTAAATTAGTACCGCACTGCCATACTAAATTGAAATTGAAATTAGTATGGCCGTGCGGTACGCCCTCCTCCGTCCCCCGCCCCCGCACCCCCCATGATTGCTCCGCGTAGAGGCTCTCGATGACCGACTGTATGAACCGTATAGGTAGGCTATGGTAGTAGTATGCATTTATTATTGTTTGTGGTTTGTTGAGATTTAGGCTTATGATAATATTTGAAAATGATACCTGATTTAAGTTGTGACAGTGAAATCGATGTATTAACTCTAGAGAATGTTATATCGGCCGCTAAAAATGTGGGTACAATGTGGCAACATGGTTATTTTGTGTACATACTGTGGAGGCGGGTTCCATAACAGTACAATCATATTAAGATAAGAGTTGTTAAAAAACAGGATTTAGTAATAATAGTTTCTTACAAGTTTATTTAAAAAAAAATATCCGCCACCATTAGTGATGTACCGTTCTCGAAATTTTGTGGAAAGTGGAAACTTCCTTAAAAATTTCTCGGAAATATTTTTGTGAACGGAAAAAGTGGCCCTTCCCAGAATTAAAAATATTGGATCCGCCCTTGATTGAAAGTCAAACTTTGACAGAAGAAATGACAGATGGGTTTTTTAATTAGTTGCCAGTATAAGAAATTAGTTCTATTGCTTTTCCGCAACATGGCGAGGGTTTTTATATTCCCGGTCGCCTAACCTACAAAACCTACAAAACCTAGGTTAACCTACAAAATCCCGGAAAAAACTTTGAAAGTATATGACATCTCAACTTAAAAATATTTGTTTACTCCCTCAGCAAAAAATCTACTATCAAATAAGACCAATATATATTTGCTATCACCACGTCATCATAATAATCTTACAGGATATGGAGGAGGCTCCCTGGCCGTTAGAGATGAGACAAAACGTCGGCAAGTTCCTGTACAACATCATTATCAATGACGTCAAGATTGACGTCAACATGTTCAAACCGAAGGCTAAAGAGTGAGTGAGCCATTATAAGTAGACACTTAACTGTTAGCAGACAAAAATACAGCTTACATCTAATGCACAGGGCGGGAGCTTCATATAAACGGGGCGTCAAATATACCTACTACTACTACAAACGAAACTGTCATCCGCGAACACGTCAATGTGTGCGTTAAACAACGAGGGTCGCCACAGCAAAATTATTTATTTATACGTATGACACAGATTAATAAAATAGTTACTACGTGCTATGAATAGTTTAATTATGAACACTTATATATTTCAATTCTGTAAGATTTGAGATTGTTTTATCTTATGTACAGTCGACCGCACCTCAAGTTACCCTGCATGATCTCTTATGCCGCGGCCGCAGAGTCGAATTTGCAATGAATTTGAGTAGGTTGATGTGCTGTTGACTGTACCTGCTTATATATTTTGTGACTTACCTAACATACCTGCATCATAAATAAGTAAACTTCCACATAGGCACTGCAACTGCCACAACCACATCACTATGAGGCTTAAAAATTAATTTATTATAAGTACACATATTATTAAGTATTTATTTATCATTCACAGACACACATCGCATTGAATATACTATTGTACTATGGTTATATATTAGCGCCAAACTTTGTGTTAAATATGATTAAACTAAAAACAAATTATTTTTTATTGTCATCATATCACGGCTCACTAGTAAACAAATCAACAGTAGCGAGTGGCGGACGTGGCGGTGGCGGCGCCAGCGTCGACCGTCGACATGCGCGCGCAGGATACGCGTGTGACCTTCGACCGGCGGCATATTTTACGAAAATCATTACCTATATAACATTTTATTGTTTTAGTTGAATGATTCGAAAAATTCAATAATATGTTGAAGAATTACACCTTGTCAAATACCCTATACAAGCATAGAAAATTTATAAAAATATATTGTATAAAAAGACGCCGCGACAATGTTGTATGTTGAAAGTGACAACTCCGTTCGTTCCATTATTGCTTACTGGATAATACTCAACATTTATTTAGAAAAGCAGATTAGGATGATAAGCCGACGACAAAGACATGAAAATAAAATTTAATTCTCATATGTTGCTCCCATTTACTAACAAAATGGCATATAACGAAAAAATTAATATCTAATGATGTGAAATATTGTTAATTACTTTGCTTACCTGTATTCAACCTTCGGAAATTTATAAAATTTACGTCCTTCTTGGTTTGTACTAGATAAACAAAGGTTAACTGCGCAGTACCTTACCATAATTAATTTCAATGAAACTATGTTTCTCTCTATCTACAAAATCGAAACGTAAGAGTAGCTTGAGATACGCTTCTTGCAGCTGCTAACCCCGATTCATAGTGTCCCTCGATTCAAATGAACAGGGTAGAGGTGCGGGTACGCCATATTGCGGGAGAGGCAGGGAGCTTCCTTTCTGTACGTAGTACTTATATTAATTCTGTGTCTAATGTTAAAAATATAATTTGTAAAGATAAGTAATTTCTTAATTTATTGTTATTTTTTTACCCGTGAATCCCGTACTTGGCTTTTTTGTATTTTTTTTTAAGAATTCTTTAGTCATGAATTCACAGTGTTACAGGGTTAACTATATTCTAAGAATTACATTTCAAGTAAGGCCAATCCTTGGGGTAGGCCTTTGTCCAGCAGTGGACGTATTTTGGCTGAGAGAGAGAGAAAAGCCAATAACGAATTCACTGGTAAATAAGTACGCAGCTATACAAAAACGAGACTATCGGTAAGTATACCATGTAACCGATTTAATTTTATAATGTTAGCTTAATTCTCTTTCAGAAAACTTGAAAATAGGTTACATTGAAACTTGTATCTTGTTATTATGCCAAATATTTTTTTTTTTTTTTTTCTCGTAACAGGAAGAAGCTCCCAGCCGTGTACAAAGTGCACCGTCCGTGGGGCCGCCTAGTCCGGCTGGAACTGAAGCCGCACCCCGTACTAGCGCGGCTGTGGGGCGGGGCTGCGCGTACGCAGCTGCGAGTCCGTGCGGCGCTGGCACCGACGGCGTCCCCTCCACTGCCCTGGGCCAATCTCAAGGCTGGCGCTTATCTGGTCACTCCTACGCCGCTCATCAGGTAAGTTAGTTGAACTAGCGAATTTTAGGGGCAGGGGTGTGGAAGAAGCTGTGTACAAAGTGCACCGTCCGTGGGGCCGCCTAGTCCGACTGGAACTGAAGCCACACCCGTACTAGCGCGGCTGTGGGGCGGGGCTGCGCGTACGCAGCTGCGAGTCCGTGCGGCGCTGGCACCGACGGCGTCCCCTCCACTGCCCTGGGCCAATCTCAAGGCTGGCGCTTATCTGGTCACTCCTACGCCGCTCATCAGGTAACTTTTTTTTGAGGCAAGCAAACAAAAACAATACAATTTCTTTTTTTTTATTGGGGCAAGCAAACAAAAACAATACAATGTTACTAAAAAATATCGCATGCTTACATATAAAATTTTGTTTACCACATATTACTAAACAATTTTAACAAGATGAACTTACATATTTTGAGTACGAAACTTAGTCACATAGTTTTTGTACTAGTACAGTTATAGCTAGACGTCAGCATCTCAATTAGCCAGTGGCACCCACACGACCAGCGGACATTATTATGCAATGCTCGAGATAGATGGCGACACTAGCACATGTAGTTAACAATTCGCTTCATTTGCTGAAACTGGCGGGACGACGTTGGTGGTGGTGGTGGCGGCAGCGGGGGCTAATCTATACATATAATAAAACAGTAAAAATATTTTGTTGACTTAAATGGATAGAGGGACTTTAAAATGAACAATAGAAAGCAAAAAAAATTTTTGGAATTTCTTGTCTGTCTGTCTGTATGTATGTGTTTCACGCAAAAACTACTGGACAGATTTGAATGAAACTTTTTTTGTTGTATAGCTATTAAGCCTGGGCAACATATAGGCTATGATTGATTTTGAAAGCTGGAACACCTGATGAAGAACCTTAACAGAACAGCGAAATGGTGCCTTAACAAAAGTCGTTCAACCTGATGAGCATTTTCTGCTGACGTATAAAAATTGAAGATCTGGAACATCTGATGAAGAACTGCAAGAGACTAGCTACACTAAAACATATATGGAAATGGCGCCTTAGCAAAACTTGATTAATCTGATGAGCATTTTCTGTCGACGTATAAAAATCGAAGATTCGAAACATCTGAAACAGTTTGGAACACAAAAAGACGTTTCATCTAAGCGAAACTCACGCGGGCGACGCCGCGGGCAACAGCTAATGAATAATAAAGATCTACTCCGAAACCTCGTCAAAGTCATCGAGATGAGTAGCACGCGTTCTCGACACGATTGGATTCGCCCCACGTTGGGCGCCAATGTAACTTACATTACAAAAAATACATGACGCACAATAGGGGACCGGACAACTTTTTTTTTATATGCTTCTTTGAAATATCTCACACTAATAGAATCATCCGTAAAAGAATCACATCCATAACCAAAGTATTTCCCAAGATATAGCAAAAACAATTCACATTTTTAAGCGATTTTTGGACGATGCCAAACGTAACTAAACGTACATTCATGTGACGTCACGCGTAGAAAATGGACTTTCCCTAAAAGTTTGAACTATAGCTCTGAAGAATAAACTCGTGCTGAAAAGTCACAAAATGTGTTGATTTATATGTATTCTTTCATAAAATTACATATTTTTAACAATTCTCATACCTTGTCCGGTCCCCTATTACACTATCGCAACCTAAATATACCAACGCGTTATGTATATTTCGATTTTTACCAGTGTTAATAACCATATTCTTTCACAGATTACCAATGCATGTGATGAGCCAATGGAATCGTCTAGAAGAAGCGCCGGCCGGGGCCTTACATCCGGTACTGGACAGCCTCAACCAGCTGTCCGAGGTGCCCTGGGTCATCAACCAGCCGATACTGGATCTACAGCTGCAGATCTTCAGGTAACTTGCTGGTTGTGATAGTATATGATGAGCAATGGAAGCAGCCTTAATTTTAAACATTAAAAAAGTAATTTACTTTCATCGAATGAACGAACATTCATGTACAGGGGCCACATGGAAAAGTATACCACTTTTTATTGTGGATCGAATTTCAGGTGGTATATTTTTCTCTGTGGCCTACTGTACATAAAGTAACGAAGAATATGTCCTAACTTGCCTTAAAAATCACTTCACTTCTGTATGAAGTCGAAAGTTTCAACTAGTTTTAACTTTAAACTAGTCGGTTGGATCGATAAATAGGAAGTGAGTGTTCCCGGTAGCATAACTATTAATAATATTGTATCATTGTGAAGATCGACTTTATAAATAATATACTAATGAGACCCTTACGTACGGGGTAAGTGTAGTTTAGAAAAAGTGATTTTAAATTTATAATGTGTGTACAATATGTTATCTTTTCTAATCGTTCTTTAAATTTGTCTTAGATCTTATATTTTTATGTATAAATCATCTACTAAACGACTCTGAATTTATCTTGTGTTTCAAAATAATCTATTTTCAGGGCGGGCGGCAATAAGAAGTTAGACATCCCCCCTCCATCGTCCTCTCTGGACTCGTCGCAGTTCCTATCGGAGAAGCCAGCGGACGCGGCCGCCGCGTTCAAGAACAGAGTGGCTCTGAACCGAGCGAGAGCGGAGATGCACTCGCTGTGGTGCGATATGCTGTACAAACTGTCTTTAGCCAACCATTTCAGGTATTTTATTATGGGATATTTGACTGCCTTTGTAAACTTATCTAAAATTTGTCTTATCAAAAGTTGTAGATTTCGTTATCAGAAAGCTAACAATATATTTGTCGTAGAAGGTCTACCGTGATGAGAACATTTACTGAAGTTTCCATATTTGGAATGGCAAGTAAGAGACTGGGATAATATCAAATTAACTTATTATTACATAAAATAAGTTATAGAATAAGAGGGGAATCAACCAAAACCTACCTACAGCAAAGGTCCGTGCTCCGCCCCGACCTGTACGTCGCAACCAGTTCGCTCTACTCGACGTTCCACCGTGCTAACTAACTCATCACAAATAGGTGGGGCGACGGTAGATTTTTAAATTAATCTAGAAATATAACTTTATTGACCGAGCGAGCGAAGCGAGCGAAGGTCTCTAAATCGAGTTGGGGGCGAAACACATTGTTTGTATGTATGTATGTATGTATGTATGTATGTTTGTACCGCGATAACTGCCGAACCGATGGTCTGATTTTGATGAAATTTGGTAGGCATGTAGGAAATATCAATAGAATTTTCAAGTTCGTTGGGCATCAAAATCGGTTCAGTAGTTTTTGAAATATTAATAAAAACGTCCGCGATTATCTAGCAAACGAAACCATAGCGTGTTCTAACTTTGGATAACGCCATCTAGATTTTATTTAGGGAACTGAATTATGTTAGAAAAGTCGAAATCAGAGTATATCAATAAAAAACGCGAGTAATAATCGCGAGGTCTAAGTTCGCGGCGAACTACTAGTTTTAAAATAATTTAACAGAGAGCGCGTATTCTGGTTACCCCACAACATGGACTTCCGCGGACGCGTGTACGCAGTGTCCGCCGCACGTGTCGGTGCTGGGCGCCGACACCGCGCGGGCGCTGCTCAAGTTCGCTAAAGCCGAGCCTCTGGGCCCGCGCGGCCTGCGCTGGCTCTGCTGCACGCTGTCAACCTTACTGGGACCATGAAGAAGAGCACTGTGGATGAGAGGTCAGTTATATCTTAATAGTATAGTCTTACAGGAAATCTTTGTAAAAAAAATGATAAATGATTTTTAAAAACTTTATTTATAGTTGTAGTATTCTTTTGACAATTTTTTCGTTGCGCGACAAAAATTAAGATTGCAAATTTCAACGTCTTCTACATATTACAAGAAAATACACCACTCAATATAAGAAATATCTACCATACTATAATACGTTGACAGACTGGCATACGCCGAAAGTATAATGGACAAGATCTTAGACTCGGCTGACAATCCACTGGACGGCGAAGGCTGGTGGAAGGCGTCCGAGGAGCCGTGGCAGACCCTCGCCTGCTGCAAGGAGATCGCCAATGCTGTACGCTCACCCAATCCTGAAGGTAGCATATTGTTTACATAGGATGTTTCATCATAACAAATTAATTGTCACATGAATGAAGTTCAAGAAAAATGAAGAGAAATGAAAATTAAGTTCCTAAAAATGTATAATTACAACATCTATTTACCATGTTTACAGCAATAAAAATTCATTTATTCATTCAAGAAAATAATCAAAAGTCTAACCTACCCACGGTAAGGGTCCCGCACGGACCTGTACATCGCAGTCAATTAGCTCTAATAGACGTTCCACCTTGCTAACTAACCAATTGATCACAATTTATATTTTATGAAATTTTAGCTCTATTAACCTACAGGTTTAGCCAAAGCTACATTTGATTAGTAGCGATACAATATCTAAATTGGTAATCGTTTCTACAGATAATAAAAACAATTTTATTCCGTCATCAAGGCGAAAGCGAACGTCAAATGTATGGAAGTTAGCGATAAAACAATTCGTTACTGGTTTCGCTTAGTTTTCTCTATGAACTATGATGATCGACCACGTGATTAAGCGCAACCTTATATCAATCCCATACATTTTATCGTTTTCGAACTTCGTTTTCGTTTACAAATTGTGACTTTGTCTAAACATGCATTTAACGGATCCTCGTGATATTGTACAGAATACATGTGCGGGTTCCCGGTGCACCAGGACGGATCGTGTAATGGACTGCAACACTACGCGGCGCTCGGCGGCGACGCGGCCGGTGCCGCTGCTGTCAACCTCGCGCCGCGGGACCGTCCGCAAGATGTGTACAGCGCCGTAGCGGCCCTTGTAAGTGTTAAGGCCTATTTAGACAGTAAAATTTCTTGTACATCTCTTTTCAGTCGTATTTCCTCATGACCGAGGGTCGTAGTCATTATATGGAATGAAACACACACGACTCTCTTGGCGATATTAATGGAGTGGTTTGCCATTGCCAAAGTCAAAGTCAATTTTTTTTATTGAAACTTGGCCTTCAAAGAAGGCTCTTTTTTACGTCGATAACTAATTTTATTTAATCATAATATATTATGTCTCAAAGCTACAAACTACTAGCATTTCGGAACGACCACTGCCTTCTCCATTTCACACACTAGCTGATAATCATCAACCAGAGTGCAGGTTTCCTCACGATGTTTTGCTTCACCAGAAGCAAGTGGTGGTCGACGAAAACTAACATGAGTCAAATTGGTATACAAACTCATGTAGCGCAGTAAATAGAGCGAACCTTCCCTAGGGGTTAATTACGTGCGGTCCAGTAACTCAATTTTTTTTATATTATTGTTTAGGATGGTTGTAAGTATTTAAAATAAATATGGCACAATTGAATAGCTTTTGCACTCGCCGCCAAATTAGAAAAATAAAAAATAAAACACCACTTTGTTCGGTTTTTCGCTTAAATTTTCTTTTAAGTGCATTTTCGCTAGAAAAGTGTTCTACACAATGTTGTAGAAAATTAAATTTTCCGTTATTTACATTTTATATTTTGTTTCTAAGATTGACAGATTCCGAGAAAAAAATCCTTTGCCTTAAAAAAATCTCATTTTTCAAACATTCGTCAATCTTTTTTAATTTAGAACGATGTTATCCAGTCATGACCTATTCTAGGAGAAAAAGTAGCAGAACAAACATCGTAGGGAATTTAATTATCTGCAAAACGCAATTGCATATTTCTTAACCAACCCTGCAAGGTGGAGAGTAAAACTAAATGATAAAACAATGGAAATTGTTTTTTGCTATAATATTTTACTTTTTACTAACTGAATCTCGGTCCCATGGAAATTTTCGGGATATAAAGTACCTTATGTGCTAGTCCTGATATTTTTCTACTAGTATACCAAATTTAATCGAAATCCGTATAGTAGATTTTGTGTGATTAAGCAACAAATATCACATCCAAACTTTCCCATTTATAGTGTGATTCATTGCAGGTGAGTAACCGGTACCTGATTGGGACACTGTAAAAGTGTCTGTGGACATTATCAAGTACAGATATTAGATAATATTTGCTTTATCAGCAATAAAGATAGGGAAAGAAACCCGATTTTAAAATGAAAAAGTTTGGATGTGATATTTCTTGCTCAATCTAAAAAATGTACTTGACGGATTTCGATAAAATTTGGTATGCTAGTAGAAAAATATCAGGGCTAGCACATAAGGTACTTTTTATCCCAATATTCCTATGGGAGTAAAGCCCCCGGCTGCAGCTAGTAGACAATAAAATATGATAGCAAAAACGTAATATTTTAACTTTTACTTTTACTGCCTTCTCCGTAGGGTTGGTTAAAAAAAATTACATGTGTTTTGTAGGCAATTAAATTTTCTTCAAATTTTATTCCAATATATATTTTCCTAGAGTAGGCCATAAATGAATTACAGCGCTCTGAAGTAAAAAGTTTGACAAATTTCCAAATGCGATTAAAAAATGCGATTTTTTTAAAGTGCACATCTCCATAACTATTAGTCCTAAAACAAAATATAAATTGTACATTATAGGAAATTTATTTTTACAACGTTGTGTAGAACTCTAATGTAGCTAAAATGCATCTACACGAAGGTGAGAGCGCAAATCTGAATAAAGTGGCATTTTTTTTTTGTTTTTCCAACATATGGCGGGCGTGGAAGGAGAGAATTGTGCCTCTTGCATTTTAAACACTTACTAACCATCCTAAATAACATATCAAAAATTCAGAACTATTGAACCATTTGTAAGTAAACCCTACCCTTAGCTCTATTTTGGTCTTTATTCAATGAACTATGGACGGATTTGTATTTAATTTGGTATACTAGTAGAAAAATACCAGAAATAGTACATAGGTTACTTTATATCCTGAAATTCCCATGGGAGCGAAGGCCCGAGGCGCAGTTAGCAGAAAATAAAATATTATAACAAAAAAAGCAATATTCCGTAGTTTTAATATTGAGTTTTACTCCCCATTCTGCAGGGTTGGTTAAGAAAATGCAATGCGTTTTGTAGGTAATTAAATTCCCTACAAATTTTGTTCCAATACTTATTCTCCTAAAATATGCCATAACTAGATTACAGCGTTCTGAAGTGAAAAGTTTGACAAATTTCAGAAAAAGAAGATTTTTTAATTTTTTTTATGATCACACATCTCGGTAACTATCAGTCCTAGATACAAAATGTAAAATGTAAATAATAGGATATTTAATTATCTACAAGATTTTGTAGAACACTTTCCTAGCAAAAATGCATCTAAACGAAAATATGAGCCTAAATCTGAAGAAAGTTTTTTTTTTTTAGTTTTTTTAAGATTACTACGGACGCGGAAACTTGGCAATTGTGCCCTTTTTATTTTGAATACTCACAATAATCCTACACAACATTTCAAAAAATTCACAATTGCTGGACCGTTTGTAATCTGATTCTCGTCTATTTACTGCGCTACATGTAGCCCTGGCAGGATTCGAATCTGGGATTTTGCATCCACAGGCGGGCGCCCTACCACTCGACCACCACCGCTTCTGTAATCATGAAAGAGTAATCAAACAATAAATTTAAGAACTTCGTTCTCTTCTGCCATCGATTTGACCTCTATACGACACGACCTCTACCTTCTCTTTAATTTCGTCTGTTAATGCCCTTATTGGCTTTCCTTTTCCTCTCCTCGCTTCAACTTTTCCTTCAATCAAATATTTATTAAAGTTGTCGTGAAAAAGGTAAAAACATCCATAAAAACAAATATCAAATCTTCATTTTCACTTCTCATGCTCTGAAAGTGCTTATTTGTGCAGGATATAGGCTGCACAAAATCGAATTTTGTGCACAAGGGCATTAACGTATCTACTCATAAATGTATCTATATTAAGGCAAAGAAAATGAGCCATACAGCCAAACACGATAAAAAGTTCATGGATAGAATTTGTTATTTTATAATATTTACTTTTAATTTATTTGCCTTATGTGTTTTTTAAGACATAAAAGATATTAAAATTTAAATTGAAGTACGGTAGGTTATTAAATTAATTTAAGAAAAATATTATTACAAAATTAATTTAATAGTAGGCTGTATAGGTCTGCAGCCCAAGCCTATCAATGTCGTAAGATTAAAAAAAATAAAGCGGCGGGAAACAGCTCTTGTTTTTTCGTGCGTTTATTAATTTCTTCAATTTGATTTATTTCCTCGCAATCGAAGTGAAAAGCAGAGTTTATAACTCGTCCACAAAACGATTTTTATCCTCGACATTACTATCAGCCCTCGCCTTCGGCTCGGGCTGCTAAAAGTCTCGGATAAAAAATGATTCGTTTTGTGCACTTGTTGTAAAATCTACTATTTCACCTTTATAATATTGTATCTAATATCTTATTGCACAAAGAATGCATGCTCAAAATAGTAAAAATAAAAAGGTATCAATACTAGACGCGCTCCGGGGCTTCTCTCCCATAGGAATTTCGGGATATAAAAAGATTTCCGGTATTTAACTACTCGTGTACCAAATTTCATCTAAATTCATCTAGTAGATTTTGCGTGATTGAGTAACAAACATCCTTACAAACCCACATCATCAGTAGGATAGTAAATAATTTCCATATACTTTCCCAGGTAGAAGAAATGCGCAAAAAGGACGCGGCGGCGGGGGTTCAGCCCGCCATTGTTTTGGAGAATTTCGTGCGAAGAAAGGTGATCAAGCAGACTGTGATGACCACAGTGTATGGCGTCACCAAGTTCGGCGCGCGCCTGCAGATTGCTAAGCAGCTCAAAGGTAAGCTAACCTATTTGACGGAATTTGGGAAAGCACGCGTAAAGTCCATTTATTCATAATTGTCCTATTATGTAAACAATCTTACCATGTCTTTTATGATTTTACAACAATATGAATAAAACTAGACTTTTTAGGAAATTACTTTCGTGGTTAATAAATGTTTTACTTTAGAATGCTTAGGTTTGAACTAATATTTGATTTATTTTCAACAAAATTCAACAAAAAGTACTGTGAAAATTGTTTACATAATGGAGCAATTAAGAAGAAATGGAGTTTAGTGTAAAATGTAAAAAAATATTTTTGCTTTGTATTTTTGTTTGATCGATAAGTCGTAAAAACTAAAAGTTTTATTAATAATTCGGCATAAATCGATAGACCAAATCTACTTTTAAAAGAGTAACAAATATCCATTACACTTTCACGTTTACTACGATTAACATTTTTAAGATTTACGATTTTTTAAGTAGCTAAGTATTATTTCAGATATCGACGAGTTCCCGAAGGAGCACGTGTGGTCTTGCTCTCAGTATCTTGACAACCAAGACATTCGACAGTTTGACAGAGATGTTCACTTCCACGAAGCTCATACAGGACTGGTTCACCGATTGCGCCAAGTAAGTTACAAAAATAATATATTCAATTGAGAATATTACACAAAGCTTGATTCAATCAATCAGTCAAATACTTTATTTGTAAAACATATAGGTAGTAATAGGTATACATGTTACGTAGTATGTAGGTGTTCATGTGGCGTCGTCAGTACATGCGGGAAGTAAACCACTCGTTGCCATGGCGCACAGTGTTTTCAGTTATTTTATTTAAAAGCATGACAAAAGAAATGTAAATTCGTCCTGCTTTGAAAGCTTGTCAGTTGAGAAAGTTGTTATATAGTTTATAGTTATATTTTACCTACAGCATTTTGCGACCCCTTCATTTCCGTTTAGCTTAGCCTAATTATATCCTAATCCTAACTAATATTATAAATGCGAAAGTGAGTTTGTTTGTTACCTCTTCATGCTTTATCTACTAAACCAATCTTCTTGAAATTTCGCATACACATAGCTGGAAGTACGGAGAAGGACATAGGGTACATTTCATCCCGGGAAAAAGCACTGTTCCCGTGGATAATTCACGCGGGCGAAGCCGCGGGCGAAAGCTAGTTCATAATAGTAGATTTTACAACAAGTGCACAAATCGAACCAAAATCGTTTTGTGGACGAGTTGTAAACTCTGCTTTTCTACTTTGATTGCGAATTTGCGAGGAAATAAAACAGTAATACTGCACGAAAAAAACAAGAACTATTTCCCGCCGTTTTATTTTTTTAGTTACATCTTACGACATTGATATAAGGCTTGGATTGCAGACCTATACAGCGTACTATTAAATTCTTTTTGTAATAATTATTTTCTTAAATTAATTAAATTATTTTAATATTATTTATGTCCTAAAACACATAAAGCAAATAAATTAAAGTAAATATTTATAAAACAACAAATTTTATCTATGAACTTCTTATTGCGTTTGGCTGTATGGTTCATTTTCTTTGCCTTAATATACATACATTTATGAGTAGATACATTAATGCCCTTGTGCACAAAATTCGATTTTGTGCAGCCTATATCCTGCACAAATAAGTACTTTCAGAGCATGAGAAGTGAAAATATATATTTTTAATTAATATAATATTTTTCGTGTCGTCCTAGGGTTATATCAGGGGTGTGCGGCTCGTCAGTAGAGTGGGTGACGCCGCTGGGGCTGCCCGTGGTGCAGCCCTACCATCGCCGCGCTCCCACGCTCAACGCCAAACTCAACGGCTCACACGATACGCAACAGTCAGTATACTATACTTAGTTTCCGCCTTTGTGCGCGTAGAATGGCTGTCTAAGACTGCAGATTGAATATAAAATTTACTGATCTTTCTTCCATAAGTTGCTCATGACACAAGTCATTACATTTTTTAATAAAGTCCACGAGCAAATAGATATTTTTTCATGTCCTTTGAGAGAATTTACAAAAGTAGCTTTATATGGTTATAAGTTATTTGGATTAAGTGCATGGTTACAATTGTAACTTCAACACTATCGCATTGGGTGTATTCCTGTAATCATATGTCTATGTAAAAATAAAATAAAGTTGAGCAAAATAATGACCAGATTCCGTGCCCTGCCCCGTACGGAACTGTACGTCAGCAGCCAGTTAGCTCTACTATACGCTCCACCGTGCTAACTAACCAATCGCGGCACGCCAAAGCTAAAACTAAGCCATTATGACAACATACCCACTTTGCCGACGCGTACGGTTTTGTGAACTGTTATATCGACACTGTTATGATTAACTTAGAAAAAGTCCTATCTATGAATTTTGATAGAGGTAATCTACGGATTTTCAATATTGGATCTGGTAACATTGCTCCCGATTTAGCGTCCTAAATGGGGCCGTGCGTAAAGGCCTTAAGTTAAATAAACGCTTCGACATGTTTGTGTGTACAGTCAGCCTATCTCAAGGAGGTCAGGTTTCTCTGCAGCTGACTGTACACGGATCTATGTGTACATAAATGTGACAAAAAAATAATATTGAATGTATCTCCAGACGGCCGTGCACAATGAAGCAGCGCAATGCATTCCCGCCAAACTTTATCCACTCTTTGGATTCGACGCACATGATGCTGACCGGGCTCGCGTGCGCCGCGCGCTCACTCTCCTTCGTGTCCGTGCACGACTGCTTCTGGACGCATCCTAGCACGGTGGACCGCATGAACCAGGTACGTGTTATATCGCTCACGTGGAAAATCCTAACTAAAGCACTTTTTCTTATTATTTCAAAGAGCGAAAGTGATTTTGTTTAGAGTTTATTGCCACACTATACCTCTTGTTCACGCTTTATCTATTTAACCGATCTTGTAATAAAGCACACTTTTGCATACACACAGGATCAGGGGTTATGACAGCAGAAGGACATAGGCTATCATTTGTCTCGGAAAAAACGCCGATGTATTAACATAAGCGCGAGCGGACATCCGTCGAGCGAATCAAGTTAGTTCGGAATATTTTAAGCAGTGTAACTAATATTATAAATGCGAAAGAAAATGTGTTACCTCTTCACGCTTTATCTACTAAACCAATCTGCCTGATATTTCGCATAGATATAGTTAGAAGTACTGAGAAGGACATAGGGTACCTTTCATTCAGGGAAAAACACTGTTCTCGTGAAAAATTCACGCGGGCGAGGCCACGGGCAATATAAATGCAGTAATAAGCTTAAATTTAGAATGGATGACCAGAGGTTATAGGTGTTTTTACAATATTTGCTTCTGCTTCAAATAAAAGAATGTGCACTGACCGATGAACGAGAAGCTTTACATATCTTCTCCACCTGGAAAGACTGATCATATCAAATATCACAAATTATAGGAAGGGTTCAACCCAAATCCTACCTACGGCAAGGCCTTACGTGCCCGCACGGAACTGTACGTTACAGCCAGTTAGCTCTATACGACGTTCCACCTCGTTAAAGTTAAACAAAGTAAATGCTCCGAGAAAAAGACAAATAAATAAATCACATAATCTCTTCTACAATTACAGATATGTCGCGAGCAATTTGTTGCTCTGCACTCACAGCCGATATTAGAAGACCTTTCGGACTTTCTAGTGAAGACATACAGCTATGATGCCAGGTAAGTTACCACCTCTATCAAAATTTTCAAACATGGCTACTGCTTCTTTATTTTTTTTAATAGCTTTTATTGTCCCACTGCTGAGTAACGGCTTCTGGTTCGCCATTCCTGCCAATTAAATGCATTAGCTTACCAATCTGTATCCGTCGCGTCCAGATCATCCGACCATCTCGTTCTGTGGCGGCCCCTTTTCCGGCACCAGCCAGCAGGAACCCATTGTGTGGCTGTTTTAGCCCACCTGTCCTGCCCAGTCCCACTTGAGTTTTGCTGCCTTCCTCCCCACATTAACTTCATTACATAATATAAAATAAATATACAAAAAATTTAACATCCCATGTTACGTCATTGGCTTGCAATAGGCGATTTTCTGACAGGTCTAATTAAGGAAAAAAATCGATGTAAAAAATCTCAATAGATGGCGTTTTATGAAAGCCAAGTCGCGTACCTATATTGTGCGCTTTTTCTTGTCGAGAGGCGAAAAAAAAAATTAAAATTATTGATACTTTTAAAAAATATTTTATTTCAAAGAAATGCCAATTCCGTGCATTTATTGCTTTCTACATGGACTCTTCTTTTACTAAGCGCCATCTATGAAGTCACCTGGAACTATTCTTTTTTTTTTTTGGGTCTCGGAAAATCGCCTATTGCAACACTTGCTTGTATTTTTCACAATCTGTGCTTACAGAAATAGGAAGTATACTTCAAGCTAAATGTTTGATATCCAATATTGAAAATGATAGAATCTGATTGTTTCCCAGCAGAGCCTGTTGGACAGCACCACAGGCACCTCCCTCTAAGTGTAAGTTAACAGACCTGCTGCGGCAGGTGCACAAGGGGATTTGAGTGATCAATAGCGTGCTCGATTACCGTGTACTTCTATGAGTTATGATACTCAATTACTTAAAATCTAAAATTTATAAACAAAAAGTGACATTGCAATTAATTAATTGCAGTCTGACGTAAAATCGCCTATTACTGAACACTTGCTTGCATCATTTCAGACGCAGGAAGTATACCTTCAGCTAAATGTTTGACATCCAATATTGAAAATATAGAAACTGATTGTATTTGGTAGACAGCACCACAGGCACGGCCAGTAAGCAGCGGGTCAACGACCTGCTGCGGCAGGTGCCCAGCAAGGGGGACTTTGATATCAATAGCGTGTTTGATTCCGTGTACTTCTTCAGTTAGAACCGCCTACACGGAACTTGGAGTCGTATAGCCAATAGAAGTGACATTCACGCGTTGTTTTGCTGTCTGAAGTAAGCCGCACAGTTCTCTGAAGCTCCTTCATCATTTCAGCCGTAGGAAGTCCACAACTGAGCATAAATGAACGAATGTTTATTGCTGTAAACATTGTATCAATTACTGTACATAAATTTTCAGGAAATACTGACTAAACATGTGTTTCCTAAAAATTTATGCAAGTCTTCTGTTGCATGCGAGTCACATAATTCGCTCCATAGTTCCAATATACATTTGTATATACTGAATCGAATTTTTATTAAAATTTCCTATTACGATTGCTACATGTTCACTTATTTTTAGATCGCGGTAGTCGTAAAAGTCATGTCAGATGCCTTTAGGCGACTTGAATAATATCTGACACCAGTGTTAGTAATAACATAGGTACTCGATAAGAAATGAACGCCAGAATGTCAGATATAAATAACCTCAAATGGCACTTCTATTTGCTTTATTATCGCAAATTCTGTGACTGCCACGTGTTTGTTTGGCATGGCTAACGCCATACACTTATTATGCTCCGTAAATAATAGCAAATCGTAAAAATTAAATGTCCCTTACGAATTCAAATTACATATCAAGTCAACATGGTCAATCTACGGAAATTAAAGTTTCACGCAATTTTTGCAATGAATATCAATGTATATTGGTATGGTGGCCATTTATTTCATTCATTTATTCGTTTGTTGTTTAATGAATGCACAAAAACGTAAAATATCTTTAAATGACGCACAATAGTTTTTGAAATTAGATTTATATGTTTAAAATAACGCACGAATCGAAATGACTAATTTACGGAGTATATTTCTGAATCTAAAGTTGGCTTTAGATAAATTGTCTCGGATTTATACGTTAATTTTGATTTGACTCTGATGTAATGGGATTGTAGGGTTTGCGTGTCTTATTAAATTAATGACATTTTATGATAAAACCAAGAATATACGGTATTTTTCTATTGATTTTTTACTAAAATTGCAATGTTTTGACACTTTCTGTATATTATTTTTAATTTTTTTTAAACAATTTGTCTGGAACGTATATTTGTTGGCTCGAATTGAAAATCGAATTAAATTTAAAGACTCTACACGCAAACCACATTTGATAGACTGATATATAAAGATGTAATTTAGATGGATAGGATTTTGTAACAATATTATACTGCCATAAATGTACCGTATGCTTCATAGGTGCACTCAGAATCTACAAGGCAATATGATGTTTGGCAATAAGATCTTTGAGGTATGACTGCACCATGATTCTTGACTGTACAAAATTATGTACAAATATGATTTTCGTCCCCTAGTTTAGCTTTAGCCTCAATAATTTCTCATTTTAAGAGCTTTCCTAATAATAAAATACGTTATTTACTCGAAATGAATGTATGAATATTCCAAAATGATAAAGAACCTTATGTCTAAACACATAAAATTCACATGAAATATTTAAACGTGATACATTCATTCGCACACCTTCACGAAGCCATACAATGAAAAGGTGAAGAATTGTACTTAAAATATTGTCAGTTGTAATGTATCTTGCGCTTAGGAAAAACAATATTGTAGTAAAGTTTGGAAAGAGCCCTGAACAAAATGTTAGTAAACCAAAGTCGCCACCTCCGCTTGTAGTGCAATGCAACCGTCTGTGATTTGTAGTTAACTATTAACAATAAACTAAGTTGAATTATAGTCATAGTTTTTCTGCTATTCACCCCACATCCTTCGTAGATTCCAGTCTAGTAAGTTTCTATTGAAAAACTAATTTCCAAAATTAGGATTATCAATACAATTCAAATAGTCTTCCCGTGTCACTCACTACGCAACTAATTTTAATAAGGTTTACACTATCATATAGATAATTTCTTTTGGATAATTTATAAGGATAAAACGGGTCGCTAGTCAGCAATAAAACACGAATTTATAAATATCCCTAATTTATTTCCGGTACAAAAATGCATGTTACACTGTTCACTATAATTAACACTTTGATTTAACTGAACAAGTCAATAGCGGCATCAATTACATTTTACACGTTAAAAATCTATTTTTCTAAACATTTTATCTTTTTACAAAAAAATGAACACATGATGAGAACGACCTACTTATAATTTTTTTGGCGTGCGAGCAGTCCACTTAACTTTTCTTCTAATGGCTGCATTGATGATATACGGTGCTAAGAAATTCTATCAATAAATGCAAAACTACCCTACACTCGCTACACCTTTCCTAAAGCGATCCACAGAGTCACAAACTATACACTTACTGGGGCATTGTCACAGTACATCAATATCCTCCTTGCAGTACACATACACACATATACTTGCAATATAATTGTTTGCTAAACACACCTTATATTACATACGAATCTTGCATATCATTTCATATTGTAGCAATCCATTTATTTATTAGCTAAAAGCCCGTAAAATATATAAAGCGCGTTAACCGGAAACACGCCTGGCGTGTGAACCGACAACGCGCCTGGCGGGTTAATTGACAACACGCCTGGCGTGTTAACCGACAACGCGCCTGGCGGGTTAGTTGTCAACACGCCTGCGTGTTAACCGACAACGCGCCTAGCGGGTTAACCGACAACACGCCTGGCGTGTTAACCGACATTTATGCTGTTGCAAATTGCAAAGGTTTCGCGGGAATTCTAATGATACCCTTATAAATAAGGCGAAAGTGAATTTGTGTTACAAGGAACGAGATTATGAATATGTCCTTCCATGGTAATAAATAACTGACCAGATAATAATGTGTAAGGAGTTTGTCATTTTAAATTTTTGTCAAAAAACGGCCAATACGAACACAAATCCCAAACTTCTTGGCCTGATTTATTCTATTAAAATTCCAACGTAAATTCTTGACCTCGTAATTGGATAAAATTAAATTTGCAACAAAAAATAAAATAAAATTCGCGCAGTCGAAATCGCTGTCTACAGCTATATTGAACCGCGACCAACACAATATACCTAAGTATTTGAGCCGCGTATGGCTCAAAAGCTTGCAAATTCTGCCACCTTCAATCAGCATCCTTTTATCAGCGTGCGTCGTCAGTGGTAACTGTGCACACTGTGCACGCTGGTGTGCGGCCGCGCAGTCTGGTCCGCGGACACGTGCGACCCGCTTGTTGTGGTCCGCTGGACCACGTCCGACGAACTGAAATATAAGATATTGTAGAGATTATTGCTTTATTGTTAACTAGCTATTTCGCTCGGCATCGCCCGTGTGAGTCTTGTTTTCCAAGTCCTTATGCGTGGAATTTCTCGAAATTCCTTTCTTAGTGCTTACTTACCTTATATAAATTACCTTATATAAAGAACCTGTTTGCAAACTATCATGTTTCTACGTTGTTGTATTGTCTCTGCGTTCTGAGCAGGAAAAAGAGACCATTCGAAAAAAATTAACGATTTATTACCTCGGTGAAAGATTATCTGCTTCAGCATTTTGCAAACAAATCCACTGTGGTGTCAGAAGGTCACTGTTTTTGGCACAGTCCAGGGTCCCGTTGTAAACCAATAAGTCATCCATCAATATCTGGAAATAATTTATTTTGTTTTTTTTTTGCTTTGTAAAAAAGCTATCACCTATTACTTTTAATGAGGTGGAAGACACATTTTGCTCTATACCTTGCGTATACTTGATTATATCTATGGTGTTTTATTAATGTAAAAGATGAACAGTCGAACATACTTACTCCAAATTCTTTGACCCCTCGCGTCGGCGTTTTTCCGTAGTTCCAAATCTTCATACCATACACAGCCACTGGCATATCGAACACGAAAAATACCCTGCAAAAAACAAACTTTCGGTTTGGTGCGGACTGGCAAGATTCGTTAGACCTTTCCAACGTACGTACGTGACGCACAATACACCGCTGAGCGTGTTCCGTTCTGTAACTTATGGTTCCAGTCAAAATACGCTCGCGAATCGCTTGCGCCGCGAATTCAAGCGAGATCTTATAAGCTGCTATAAAGAGTGAGTCCCGCTCAGTCCTTATAGCAGCTCATAGTCTCTCTCGCACATATTCAAGTTTCACATGCGGTGCGAAATTCACGTCGGTCTGTTCAGATTAACGATGTGCCGCCGAGAAATTCGCTGTTCTCGAAAATTTCTTCCTTTCAAAATTCTCGGATTTTTAGGAAAAATTTTCAAGAAATTACCGCGATTTTTCGCTTGTTTTTTGAAAATTTTGGCAACGGCACATCCACAGTCAGCATAAACATAGCCTACTGAACACTGGCATCGGTTGAGAGTCCGCGGCAGCACGGGCGCCAGCCACGAGTGCGCGCCGTCGCCCACGGCCGCGTTGTGTCCGTCCGCCAGCCGCCGCGGCGTGCGCACGTCCGCCGCCTGCGACGTCAGCACGTTCACGCTCGCCGGGTGCGCGCACACGTCTGCACACAAAAAAAACATACTTGTCTAATATACACACAACACCAACATCAGAATATGATCATATCATGGCTTCAGGGGGGCTGAGCTCAGAAATGGATGACCAGAGCGGTAAACACAGTACAGGTACTTTAACAACGGGTTCAGTTTAAATTAACTGTCAGGATGAGGGTATTTCCAAAATAACATTCACAACTTATAGTCAGGTAAACTACTCCTGTGTGGCCTGTGGTGGTGGCCCCAGAATAGCACTCAACCCATCTCTTCCCGTGGGTGTCGTAAGAGGCGACTAAGGGATCTAAAACACCGGAGGATGGGCAGCAGCATCTTTTTCCGCGTACTATGACATCACACTGCGATCGCC
Organism: Ephestia elutella; assembly: GCA_018467065.1. Lineage (NCBI taxonomy): Eukaryota > Metazoa > Arthropoda > Insecta > Lepidoptera > Pyralidae > Ephestia > Ephestia elutella. The sequence goes on along the minus strand of CM031566.1, from coordinate 5,771,309 downwards.
AACCCGCCTGCCAAGCGTGGCGATTACGGCAAAACCCCTCATGGTTGATACACCCACAACACGGCCCCTAGTCCCCGGCGGCCCCGCTATCCCGGACTCTGGTAGCGGTCACGGTAACGGCGGGGCAGGGGGTGCTAAGAATCCCCGGCAGATGCCAGGCTACCAACCCCGACGACCCTTGGCCCTGGCAACTTACAACACGTGCACACTGCGGACCGACGAGAAGCTCGCTGAACTGGAGGAAGAATTGAGCAGGTTACGATGGGATATTGTAGGATTATGTGAAGTCCGAAGAGAGGAGGACACCATGATCCTCAAATCCGGAAACCTGCTCTATTTCCGGGAGGGCGACCAACTGTCCCAGGGTGGTGTCGGGTTTATTGTCCACAGGTCTCTCGTCAACAACGTGGTCCAGGTCGAGAGTGTTTCGGCGAGGGTAGCGTACCTTGTACTCAGAATTACCAAACGGTATTCGTTGAAGGTAATACAAGTATACGCACCGCCCTCATATCGCTCCGACGACGAGGTAGAGACTATGTATGAGGATATTTCTAGAGCCATACATAGCTCCCAGACCCACTTTACCGTTGTGATGGGGGACTTTAACGCGAAACTGGGCAAACGAAGCGATGATGAGCTGAGAGTGGGGAATTTTGGATATGGAACGAGGAATGCACGTGGTCATCTGCTGGCCGGCTTTATGGAGAAGGAGGGCCTCTTTATGATGAACTCCTTCTTCAAAAAGCCAAAACAGCGAAAGTGGACATGGTTGCATCCTAATGGCGTTACAAAAAATGAGATTGACTTCATCTTGTCGACGAAGAGGCACATATTCAATGATGTCTCTGTGATCAATGCCGTAAAAACAGGAAGCGATCACCGATTGGTAAGAGGCACATTGAATCTTAGAATAAAACTCGAAAGGTGTCGACTGATGAAGTCTACGCTCCGACCAGCGCCTATCCAGCTCCAAAACCCCGAGAGCTTTCAGCTCGAGTTGCAGAATCGCTTCGAATGCCTAGGAGACTGCGAAAATCTGGACGATTATAATGACAGGTTTGTGCAAATTGTCCAAACAGCTGGGTCTAAGGCCTTCAAAACCCGCCGTTCAAAAGGAACCAAAAAGATCTCGGACCTCACCAACAAACTCATGGAAGAAAGACGAAACTTGGTTCTGCAGTCCTCTGACGAGGCTGCTCAGTATCGACGTCTAAACAGACAGATCTCCAAGTCCCTAACTCGCGATTTGCGCAAATTCAATACTGACCGTATTGAAGAGGCGATTAAGCGAAATAAGGGCTCAAAAGTGTTTGCAAGGGATCTGTCTGTTGGTCAAAGCCAACTGACCAAGCTGAAGACTGAGGATGGCAGAATCATTTCGTCGAAGCCGGAGCTGTTGGAAGAGGTTGAGAAGTTCTACGGACAATTATACACCAGCGTACGCGCACCTGTCAGTAATCTGGCCAAAGATCCAAGAGCCAGATTGACCTGACACTACACCGAAGATATCCCGGACGTCAGCCTATACGAGATTAGAATGGCTCTCAAACAGTTAAAAAACAATAAGGCACCGGGTGATGATGGAATCACGGCTGAGCTTCTGAAAGCAGGTGGAACAGCTCTTCAGAAGCTATTTGATTCCGTCATACTCGAGGGACAAACGCCTACGGCATGGCACAGAAGTGTGGTGGTACTTTTCTTCAAAAAAGGCGACAAAACCTTATTGAAGAATTATAGGCCTATCTCACTTCTGAGCCATGTCTACAAACTGTTTTCGAGAGTCATTACGAATCGTCTCGCTCGCAGGTTCGACGACTTCCAGCCTCCCGAACAAGCCGGTTTCCGAAAAGGTTTTAGTACCGTTGACCACTTCACATACGCTGCGGCAGATTATACAGAAGACTGAGGAGTATAATCAGCCCTTATGCTTGGCGTTTGTGGACTACGAGAAAGCCTTCGATTCGATCGAGACCTGGGCTGTGCTACAGTCTCTCCAACGGTGCCAAATTGACTATCGATATATCGAAGCGCTGAAGTGTTTGTACGAAAACGCCACCATGTCGGTCCGTCTCCAGGATCAAGGCTCGAAACCTATCCAGTTGAAGCGAGGGGTGAGACAGGGAGACGTTATATCTCCGAAACTGTTCACCGCCGCCCTGGAAGATGTCTTCAAGCTTCTGGACTGGAGCGGACTCGGTATCAATATCAACGGCGAGTACCTCACTCACCTTCGATTCGCTGACGATATCGTAGTCATGGCTGAGACCTTGGAAGACCTAGGCACAATGCTCGATGGCCTCTGTAGAGCCTCTCAACAAGTGGGTCTAAAAATGAACATGGATAAGACGAAAATCATGTCTAATATCCGTGTCGCACCCACTCCTCTAAAGGTTGGAGACTCTACACTCGAAGTTGTTGACAATTATGTATACCTGGGACAAACAGTTCAGTTAGGTAAGTCCAACTTACCCCCCCGAACGGGTTCCCATCTTGTAGCGATGGGGGGCTCAGTACCAGCGGTTGCCCTGGCCGCAGGGAAGCTAAGAAGGAACCCATGGCCCGGGAGCGACGACCCGGGCCGGGGAGGAGGCCGCTTTGAGTGGCCTGGCTGTGAGAGTAGGGGGCACGGCCCTACTCTCACAGCCGTGGTAGGGGTCGCGGGGGAAAGAGGAGTGCCGGTATTGCGGTGCGCCGTTCTCCCTATCCTCCGCGACCGAGCGTGGCCGTGGCGCTGGGCACGGTGTCGGTGGGGCCGCAGGGGAAGAGGCGTGTCGGTATTGCGGTGCGCCGCTCTTCCCTGTCCTCTGCGGCCGACGCGTGGTGGGCCTGTCTCGGTCGCAGGGGATAAGGGACAACCTGTCCTCTGCGGCTGAGATGTGGTAGGGCCTGACTTGGTCGGGTCCCAAAAGTTGAGGGCTGGTTGGGTGACGGAAACAGGATTCCGTCGCTCGGCTTAACGGCCCTCGGGTGGAAAGGCGCACCCGGGTCAAGTGTGCCTTTACCCTAGCGGGAATTTTGGTGCTTATCCCGCTGGCCGCTCCGACCCTCTCGCTGGAGAGGTGCTTCGGGAGCGAGCCGTGCTGGGGCCGCCGTGGTCGCGGCCGCCGCGCCAGGGCTGTGGAACGAGAGTAGCACACGGTCCTGGCATATATGCGGCAGGGGTTGACTCCGTGTGGTTTTAGTGGGTTCAAGTCCCACATACCCGTCCGGCTTCCCGTGGCTGGATGGACGAGACGAAGGTCTTTCCACACGTTAAAAAAAAAAAAAAAAAAAAAAAAAAAAAAAAAAAAGGTAAGTCCAACTTTGAGAAAGAGGTCAACCGTCGAATCCAACTCGGCTGGGCAGCGTTCGGGAAGCTTCGCGATATCTTCTCGTCCAAAATACCGCAGTGTCTCAAGACTAAGGTCTTTGACCAGTGTGTGTTGCCAGTAATGACATACGGAACAGAGACGTGGTCGCTTACTATGGGCCTCATAAGAAGGCTCAAGGTCACCCAAAGGGCGATGGAGCGCGCTATGCTCGGAGTTTTCCTGCGTGATCGAATCAGAAATGAGGAGATCCGTAGGAGAACTAAAGTAACCGACATAGCCCGCAGAATCGCCAAACTTAAGTGGCAGTGGGCGGGGCACATAGCTCGCAGAACAGATAGCCGTTGGGGCAGAAAGGTTCTCGAGTGGCGACCACGAACCGGAAAACGTAGTGTTGGCAGGCCTCCCACTCGGTGGACCGACGACCTGGTGAAGGTCGCGGGTTGCGCATGGATGCGGGCAGCGCAGGACCGGTCGTTGTGGAAATCCTTGGGGGAGGCCTTTGTTCAGCAGTGGACGTCTTTCGGCTGAGAGAAGAAACTACTCCTACTTCAAGTTACAGCCCAAAGTAACCAGGGATTTATCGGATATTCAAGGATTAAGAAGTCATTTAACACTAACCTCTCATTTGGTCCACATATCACGGCTAGGGTCCAGCCCTAACCTACCCACGGCAAGGGTCCGTGCCCCACCACGGAGCAGTCCATTTCAACCAGTGAGTTTTACCGAATGATCCTTCGTGCTAACTAGCCAAACACAGTTTAAGCATCAAGACTGTCTAACAACTAAAATCTCCAATATCGCGCTGATAACACCATCACACATAGTCACATCGTTACATGAACTAAGTAACACGACAATATCACTGACTACATAGCTACAGAGAGTTCAACACAACCGCTCGGCACATCCGCACTGCGCCACAAACAAGACTGCCCGCTATAATGTCATAACGATCGCACGTTGGTTTTAAAACAAAAATGGGGTGACAAAATTGACAGTGCCATTTCCGACGAGTTCCGTTTTGGAAACTGTTTAAAACCTTTGATTAACTAACAAAATAAACCACAGTTCCGGCATACTTATCTAGGAAAATACCTTCCAAAATGGTAGGTCAACACTTTTTTTTTTCAAAGTGTTGGTGGTGGTAAGCCGTCATACAAAGAATTGGCAAAGGCCGTAGTGTCTTGATCCCAAATACCACAGTCTTGATTTTTCTGCTTTATTAAGCATGTCGATTCAGAAAAATCAAGACTGGTCATAATCAACACTACATGCTCATTAAAGCATGTCGATTCAGAAAAAACCAAGACTGTGGTATTTGTGATGTGTGGTCAGGTGTGTGTGTGTATGTGTTTATGTAGGTAATAAAATATTATTACCCTATGCTCTGATCACTCTTGAGCTGCAGCACCGACCCTACAGACCTACATAAAAGTCGTAAGATATCTTAAAAACTTACTGCTCTCGTTGAGTGGTATTTTCTCCCCATTGGGGTCGTACAACTCGACCCCCGTCAACCCCACATAGTAGGGGTCCCCCCACGTTGAGAAGATGCTGATCTGCAGGACGAAGCCCACCGGCGCTGGCAGACCATTCGCTAGCGGAGACCACGGAGACAGGTCCTGAGGCTCGTTCAATCTGAACAGAAATTCATTCTTAATGCGCACAGGGAAGCAATTGAACTCCCTGCCTGCGTCTGTGTTCCCGAGCGCATACATCCTGACTCTCTTCAAAACCGGAGTGAATAGACTGCTTCTGGGTAAGCTCGCTACATCGTAGACCTCCTCTGTCTTCTTCTGTCGTCTAGGTTATGAAGTGAATAACGATTTAAAAGTACTATTTTTAAGCCTATGTAAATAAAACAAATTTCATTTCATCTCAAAGTCAAACCTGTCATCGAGCGCAGTGAGCTCGAGCTGATGCACGTAGTCGTAGCAGGTGTCGCCGGGCGCGCGCCGTAGCAGCGCCGGCCGCTGGCTCAGGGTCACATCGTCTAGGAACACGCGGACGTGTTTTGCGCCGATATATGACAGCTCCATGTTCGCGTTGTAGTTCCACAGCCGGATGCCTAAAAATGAAAAGTTTTCATCTAAGGGAAGTGGAAGATTGGAATAAACTTCCGGATAAAGTCAATAATGCACCTTCAGTGAATAGTTTCAAGAGAAGACTGGACTAACAAATTCTCCAAACCAGAAGACGCACGCAGACGCATCAGCTTAAATCTGCCAGTGTGATCCAATATTATAAATAATTGTGTCGATCCGGCTCGAAGGATCACAAGTATGTAGCGAGCGCGTATAACAAGCAAGAGTAAAGACTAGGTAAAGTAATGAGATCTATAAATTCGTGGCATGTATTACATACTTACTTTCTACTATATGTATAGGTAGTATTTTATGTTCAGTTCCATGTATTTTTCCTCCTTGAGATAAGTAATTAACGGTACATAAAGCTTATGTTATGATGACATAGAATGGCAGGCGTTAAAATTATTCTTACTGGTAATTTCAGTCGGCTCCCTCAACTCCAGCACGAGATGACAGTACTTGTTGGGCGCGAAGCTCGTGCACCACATGTCGTCAAAGTCGGTCGTTATATTGCGGCCGTTGAACAGACTGCGGCACTCGAGCAGCGAAGTGGGCGGGGGCGGGACGTCGGACGCGGGCGCCGTGTATGCGTACGCGCGGTGGACTTGGATGGGGTCGTTGTTGCATAGAATCTCGATGCCTGTGAAAAATTATGTAGGGGTATTGCATTCTATCAGTCTAGCTCTGGTTGTATATTGATTCCTAGAAATAGTAGACACCGTATTGGATTAAAATTATTATCATATCAAACTGCCTCGTGAGAATTTTAGCCAATGGCACAGGGAGGGCCCTCCTCGGGGCGGGCGTCATGTATACCTGCTACTACTACAAATGAAACTGTACATCCGTGAACACGTCAATGTGTGCGTTTTCATAGTCATAGCGTCCCAAATGTCCCAATCAGCAAACGAACGGGAGAGAAATGCGGGGGTGCGGGGTGGGTGCCATATTGCGGGAGGGGCTACAGGCTACAGGAGGCGGCTAGGAGCTTCCTTTCTGTACGTAGTACTTATATTAATTCTGTGCCTGGTTCAGTTGTCCTTGTTATCGAAGTCACTTACCTGTCAGTCCTACCAAATGCCTTTGCCCCCAGTTCGACATCAAAGTCAAAGTGATCTTCTTCACCACATATTTGATCTCTTTCTCCTCGTAATCCAAGGCGTTAAGCAGTTCAGCAGGGCTCAGCTGGTGGTTACTGTCGTTGGCCGTTGGGGGGCGCTGCTCCGTCGTCGACTCCATGGGTTCGTTGTCCTTTAGGAGCGACTGGAAGTTCATGTCATTCACCATTATGGCTTCCAGGATATCAGGGTCCTTGGTGAACAGAATTGTCTGGAAAAAGGTAGTCATTTGCTCATTTGTCAATAGACACTGATTAGGAAAGATATTAAGATTCAATCTACCCAGTATTATTTAATTCAGTTTCTTTTTTAACATTAAGTACACATATTTTTCATATATCTTTTCTTTACCTTTGTTTGTTCGTAATTACTTTACGGAGCTAACACAGGCAAAGTCGTGGTACAATTGAAATACTCACGTCTACGTAGCTAGACAAGTATTGAACACTCCTGGCGTGTTCATCGAAAACACACCTGTCGTGATAACCGAAAACACACCTGGCGTGTTTACCGAAAACACACCTGGCGTGTTTACCGAAAACACACCTGGCGTGTTTACTGAAAACACACCTGGCGAGTTTACCGAAATGGTCGCAAAAAATGCGGGTTTCGTGCGCTCCACATCAGATACTTACGTCTCCGAAGCTGGACAAGGGCCCCTTGAGTTCCCCGCTGGAGCGGGCGATCTCCCCGTGGAACACCACCAGGTCGTCCAGCCTGATCTGCACCAGCCGCACGCCGCGCGTCGAGTATATGCGGGATTTGTTGTAATTCTGAAACATTGATTTAATTGCTAGCCGCGATAGAAGTCCTCCAGTAAATTTTGCGTGATTGAGTTATAAACATCCTCAAAACTCACATCAAACTTTCGCATTTATTTATTTCCTTTGCCTTGTACTTTCGCTAACAACTCAAATATTGTTAATTAGCCTAATCTGAAGAGAAAAATAAACAATTTATTTTTATTTTTAAATTTTAATTTATGAAATAATTTAAGTAAGCGGAGAAAAGTATTTTTATATTCCTTGCATTCCTCCGAGTGCAATAGGCTATGTGAGCTGTCAGTCGTGTTTTTATTTTTTAACTAGCTTTTGCTAGCGGCTTCACCCGCGTTAATTTCCCATGGGGCCCGTGCTTTTCCCCGGGATGAAAGGTATGTCCTATGTCCTTCTCAGTACTTCTATGTGTATGCGAAATTTCAGGAAGATTGGTTCAGTAGATAAAACGTGAAGAGGTAACAAACAAACTCACTTTCGCATTTTTAATTAGTTATGTTAGGATAACTAGTTTGTTTTACTTTACTTTGTAGTGTTTGTAGTTAACCGAATAGCTTAAACAAGTAGTAGTTTACCCATATCCTCAACAAGGCGACAGTGGCCCTCCTAACGAGCAGCAGACACAGCGCGAGCGGCGCGGCGCGCGGCGCGGGCGCGCTCCAGGCGTGACGCTCGTCGCGCGCGCGCACGACCCCGTCCGCCACGCTCGCCGCGCTCGACTGGTCGCCCGCCTCCGAGTCCGTCCATACCTGACAACCATAAAGGCCCATTTAGACGGTGCAAGTTTCTTGCCTGTTCTCTCTCTCAGCCGAAAAACGTCCACTGCTGGACAAATAAATTGACAAATTGCCTGTTACATACAATTAAATTGAAGCAAGTAAATACTTCCATGTTCTAAACAACAGTTGCTTGCAGTTATTTATAATCAATTGTTGCTCTGCAATTATTGCTCTTGTATGTACCTATAAGAAACTTGCACCATCTAAATGGGCCTTAACTGACCACAAAATTTGGTGAACTACGCTACGCAACGTAACGTGTTTGGAGATCGCTATCGCTAGTCTCTCTCTGCCTACCCTCACGGGAAAAAGGCATGATAATGACAACCATAACCACCTACTACGTAACGTGTTTTCGGTGGAAATCGCTAGTCTCTGCCTACTCCCACGGGAAAAGGCTTGACAATATGTATGTATGATAATGTATGTACGAAACCTATTATGAAAAATCAATCACGCGAAACATCCTCGACGACCTCCGTGCCCTAACGGTCATCACGACAGACTGCCGGAGGTCCCGGGTTCGATCCCCGGTCGGGTCAAGATGGAAAATGATCTTTTTCCAATCTTTTTCAGATTGGCCTGGGTTTATTTTCATATATTTTTGTTATAAAATGTAGTATCGTTGCGTTAGTATCTGTGAGTATCCCACACCAACACAAGTCTCGACCTACTATGGGGCTAACTCGATCTATGTAATTTTAATTATCTAAATCATTTTGAGTAGGTACCTATTTTCATCAATTTCGGAACTAGTTTTTTTTTGCTCTTCCCCCCGGACCGCCGAAAGGTGTTAACGTGTCTAGTGAACCGCATAAATTAATTAAAATAATTAAAAAATAAAATTCGTCGAAATAAATCGAAGTAAAAAAATAGGAGTGCAGAAGGACTGAGGAGGTGGTGCGAGACTACGTCATCAAGCAGGCCGGTAAGACTCCGATCATTCATTCATACGCTTGCTACTACAACTGCCCCCACTTTGACACAACGACGTCATCAACGGGTTCACAACTCCATCTTGGCCTAGCTGCATGCCCCGCCCTCTTGCTATGACTAACTGACCACCACTGCGTAAGCGCAAGGAGTACGATATTACTAAGTATACTGCCATCTCGCTCTGTACGGCACAGCACTGCTACGAGCCCCCGCCCTCGAGTGACGTATATCGCCTGCGCACCACCCGCCGACGCCGCCACCCGCCTTAGCTACTCCATTCACTAATTACCCAACTACCATCTCGTGTTTCTGCTGCCCTAGTACTCATGGAACCGTCAACTAATAATCCAGAGGGAAACATTTGCGTTACTCCACCAAACTATGCTGTATCTAGAAAAGAACCAGAGACGTAATGGATGACTCTGTATCAGAACGGTTTGATCACCTTGAACAAGAGATGAAGAAAATGATTCAATGCCTTTCAGCAAACCAAGAAAGTAAGTTTGTGCAAGTTACCACAACTCTCAAAACTATACAACAATCGAACACCAATATCGAGAGTGCGGTTGCATTTTTGACGGCACAGAATGAAGAGTACAGAAAAAGGATTGACCAACTGGAAAACGAGTCTAAGGAACAAAAAAAGATTATTACTATCTTAGAGGATAAGATTGAAGATCTTCAGATGGGAAGTAGAAAAGCCAATTTTGAGATAAAAAATGTCCCGAAAAAAAACAACGAAACAAAAGAAGACTTAATAAATATGGTTACATGCCTTTCCCAGAGCATAGACTGCAAAATTACAAAGGATGATATTAAAGATGTGTATAGAGTGCGTGCAAAGAAACCTGAAATACAAAACACTCCAATTGTAGTAGAAACCAGCTCGACCATCTTAAAGACTGAAATATTAAGAAATGCTAAGTCATTTAATATAAAAAGGAAGTCCAAGCTTTGCTGCAAGCACATAGGTTTCAAACAACAAGAGGATACACCTATCTACCTGTCGGAAAATTTGACTGCAAAGGGATCAAGACTCTTCTTCCTCGCCCGCGATCTGGCGAAATCCAGATCATATAAATTCTGTTGGACTGCCTATGGAAAGATATACTTACGTGAGGAAAAATGAACAGACTTCAATTATTACCATTAGAAATGAGGAACAGGTGCATAAGCTACTTTCCTTCGAAGAAAAATGACTAGCTGTCCCCGCCCTTTTAATGAGGGCGTATTTTAGTTATATAAGTTATAAATTTTTATTAGGTCTCATTTTAATATACTGTTTGTTTTTATATATATTGAAAATCCATTATAATACTTTACTGACGTTTCTAGCAAATTTTTACTATTATCATTTTTATCTTTTGTTTTTAGGTACTCTTTTTGAATATGAAAATAATACATTGTACTCATTTACATTGGTTGGAACATACAAAATATTTATTATCGTTCTGTCTTTAATATTCATAAATAAAAATATATCTAGTCTCTATTTATTGAAGATTATGTTTGAAAAATGCAGGTTAAAATCTATACTGAATTTTAATATAAGTTTGAAAATCATTATGACAACTGAACCATTATTACACATATGCGACAAAGGCTTGAAATCGACTAGTTTTAGCTATACTGACGAATATGGATGATACACAAAAAAATTTACAAGAATTAGACAGCATAGAGATTGCCCGTGCCATTGAGTGTGATACATCGGAGCTTAACAAACATATTCAAATTAACAAAAATGATTTGACCATAATTTCACAAAATATTCGGAGCATATATTGCAACTTTGATGATTTTATGATAACCCTATCTGAATTTAAATTTGAAACTGATGTCATTGTTCTAACGGAGTGCAGACTAAATTCTGATAAACCGCTACCACAAATACATAATTATGACTCTTATTTTACGACTTGTCAACTCAACCAAAACGACGGAGTAGTCGTTTATGTTAAAAAGACTTTAAAAGCCAAAGTAAAGGAAATAAAGCTCTCCCAGGCATCCTGCCTGCAAGTAGATGTCATAAATAGTATTATTGTGTGCATCTATCGCTCACCATCATATTCAAACGCAGAACAGTTTTATTGACACATTGAGCATCCAACTAGAAAAAATTAAATCAAACAAAAATATAATTATAGCAGGAGACATAAACATAAACATTCGACCTGATGAAAATGAAACGTCGCAAAAAATACAACAACAGAGTAAATTATCTGAACATGTTAGCTCTACAAGGTATACTCCCCGGCCATGCTCTAGCTACAAGAATTAAGAACTGTTTAGATCACTTTATGTTAAAAATAAATCGTAACAGAACATTAGCATCAATAGCTATCATACACTCTACTACCACTGATCACTACACAACACTATTGGCATTAACTAAAATGAAATATCATCAGTATAGCAGATAAAACTAGGACTCTGATTAACTATGAAACTGCATTACAAAGTTTATGGAGAGAATAACATAACAGAACTACTTTTTTGTGATGACCCAACTTTACTTACTAATTTATTAACAAAAGCTATATCCGAATCAATTATTTCTAATACTACTACTGAAACGATACCCAGAAGCAAGAAGCGTATCAGTTAAAACCTGTGGATTACTCAAGGCATATTACGATGTATTAAACACCATAATAAACTGCAAAGAGACACACGAAAAAGACCCAGACAATGATATTCTTAAAATAACATACACAAGATATCGTAACTACTGTAATAACTCTCATAAAAAAACTGAAAAGACAGCACAGATAGAGACACAATTGCTAAAATCTCTTAATAATAATAAACTATTGTGGAAAAATATAAAATCGGTGACGTACACTAGCGATACTAAAAAAACCTCTGGTACTGGAATTACTCTCAAAATAGTACATCCCCAACCAGAAGTGTAAATAACATTAATGAATATTTTTGTTAACATAGGTAAAAACTTAGCTGAAGAAATCCCAGATGATGAACACTAATCAGACTGAAACAGAAAATCTTGGCTTACCAAAATAAAGCACAATTACACTTTTTTGCATTCTATTAGAAAACCTGACTCATGACGAGGTGGAGAGCATTTTTAATGAGCCTTAAATCAAACGAGTGCCCCGGGATTGGATGAATATACCAGTTGCATATCTGAAATACGCAAAAAATGATCTTGTTCAACTGATCATAACACATCTCGCAAAACCTTTTGCTTCAAATCAGGCACGTTTCCGAGACCGCTCAAACAGTCGATTATCACACCAGTTTATAAAAATGGAGAAAAAAGTGATCCTAACAATTATAGACCCATATCTGTGTTGCCTGCTACTCATATCAAAACCATTATTTGAAAAGCTACTAAACAAGAGACTTATTCAATTCCTGAATAAATTTAAAATATTATCTTCGAGACAATTTGGTTTTAGACAGGGCACATCAACAGAGGATGCAGTTGTCGGTCTAACCTCGTTTATCCACAGATCAACTTGATAAAAGGCAACAGATGTATTTCATTCTTTCTTAGACCTGAAAAAGCCCAGCTGTTTGACACAGTTTCTGTCCCAATACTGCTAAAAAAATTGGAAAGCATAGGAATCTAGAGGAGCTCCTTTAACTCTTTTCAAAGACTATCTCTCAGATAGAAAACAAAGAGTTAAAGTGGGACAACACATTGAAGTGACGAAGTAGATATCAGTTATGGAGTTCCGCAGGGGAGTGTTCTTGAGTCCTACTCTCTTTCTACTCTACATAAACGACCTCTGTAACCTGAACCTTAGAGACAATCGGAAAATCTATCTCATATGCTGACGACACTGCCATAGTATTTTATGATAAATCTTGGAGTTAGAGGTTAAGACTAGGAGCTGAGATAATGGTACTGAGAACTGTCGCCAAATGGCTGAAAAGTAATCTGCTGACACTGAACACCTAGCAAAACTAAATATATATGTTTTAGTATTTACTAAATCGACTCCAGCCCAAAGAAGATCTGCGTGTAAGGATACATAGCTGTTAATGATACGCGTACTAACAATTGATATCTGTGACTGTGCAATAATTGAAAAGGTAACACAAAATAAAATATCTGGGTATTATCTTGGATCAGAGAAGGCTGTCTTGGCATCCCCAAATTGAGCAAGTGGCTGGCAGAATTAGAAAACTGGATTTGGATTATTTAGAGACTCTAAGTGTATATTGTTCCAACACATATTGAGCAGAAGAATGACAAAAAACCTACCAGAAATCCCCTCAAACCAAGCTTTTAGATAGGTTTTGCCCTGGCGCAGTCCGTCTTAACGTACTGCATTTCAGTTTGGGGAAGCGCTGGAAAATCCCAAATTCTTGGAGGTTGGGAACGTGCTCAAAGGGCTCTACTGAAAGTCATGTACTTCAAAAAAAAATGAGATACTCCACCGAACTTCTTTTTACCGTATCATGCTAAGAGTACTTACATCGTCAGAAAATCTATTTATATTACGTGCTATTCTTAAAAAACGACATAGAAGCACTTAAATTCCGATCCACTACTAGTTAGACGACGACGGCGAATCTCTGAAGGTAGCAACCCAGTTCGTATAAGTAGAACATTGTTTGCTTCCAAATCAGTTTCTCTTACGGCTATCAGCTAAGTTGTACAACAAAATAAACATAAATGTATAAAGACATTTATTCAAAATCCTTATATGAGTGCAAGAAAAAAAGTGGACTGAGTGGATGAATACTCTAAATTATAAGAGGAAACCGAATTATTATTGCAGCGTACGAGTTTAGTTCCAACAATACACTAATAATTAAATACATTACGTATGAAAGTACCTACCATTGGATTTTTTTATGAATGAATTTAATGAATTTATTAACTAACTTTAATTTTTGATTTTATTATTGTATAATTTAGTGCATGTGCATGTTTCATAACTACCTTTTTATTGTTTTTCTCGTTGACTCAGAATAATGGAATAAAATTTTATAAATTATTTTAATTTTAATATATTTCTTATGTAACTATCTATAACTTTAAATGTAATTAATTAATTTGTTGTATTATTTGAAGAATTTTATTGTTGTGGAAGAGCGAAATATCCTAATACAGGCATTGTTTTGCCTAAAAGGAGATTTCAAACTCTATTTCTTGTAATGAAGAATCTTTTTGATGAAATAAAGACAATTTTAATTTTAATTTAATTTTTTAGTTTTTCATATGGAAGACCTAGCCTAAAAACTTCATATATGCGTATTGACGCAAGCTATTCAATATTTTATTAATCAGCGAAAAGATAAGATTAAATCACGATTTTCGATTAGTTATTGGTATCTCAAATAAATACTCGTCTATCTGATAAGCTTTCAGTTTTATATGGCAGATTTCAATCTCATTTCATCTCACCTTTTCAATTCTTACTTCATTTCCGTTAGCATCAAATACTTCAACGCCGTTCATGCCAACTAGATACTTGTCGCCCCAATTAGAAAAAATCTTTATCTCCAAAAGTCTCCCCTCGGGTAATTCCGGAATCACAAATTCAGTTTTAGAAGTATCGTTCTGAGAGGGCACAGATATTAAAGATGATGGTTTTTTCTGGTTCCTAAAACTGGACCTCCTGTGAGCGGTATTTTGCATATTCATTGATCCTTCTTTTTGGAGATGTTTTTTACGTAATTTATTTGTTTCTTGAAGTTCTGGAAATACGCACAAAGTTAATACGCCATAATCATGATGTATAAGTACTATATTGTTATGGAGTATTCAAATTACTCACTTGGACCTAATATTACGTCGTGGAAGTCTTCGTCAATGACATTTGAGCGTCTGTGCCTGGGCGTTACGTAATGCGGTAGAAGATCTGACATAAAATCATGAGAACCACAACTGGCTGCGTCGCCCCAGTCTACCTTGCTTCTGACGCTGTATTTTCGTCGACCATTTTGAGAATATCCTGTATAAAGAATACAAAGTTTAAGCTAGATCAGAAGTAGCTAGTTTAGCTGCTGCAACTTTAGTTTAGAAACGATCTTAAAATAACAAGAATGGCATTAAAAGTAGGTAACTCTGCATAACCAGCTCAGCGAAATAAATAAATAAATAATTCTTTATTTACATAAAACATAGTTAACACCTATTACAAATAAAAAAGTACACATGTTTTACCACATGGCATGCAAATAGGTGATGAAATAAGATAAGTAACCTTTCAATATTCCTATCACTGCTTACCTTTGTTGTTAGGACGTATAGTACCAGCGGATAAAGCTATTTGCTGACCTTTTGGTTTCGTCAGCAGATCTAATTTGTTATCCAAAGAAGTTCTTCGGGATAATCTTGGAAAATAATAAAAACTTTGTATAAATACTTAAAACTTCAATTAGAGGGTCTTCAATAAAACATGTATGGACTAAGAAACGTCAATCTAGGCTTATGTACCTGTTAGTTTCCAGCTTCGAACTACCCAATATCAAAACTGGTTCGTCGAAGTTAGGACAGGAATCGCTGTTTATGTGCGTCTCTTTCATCTCCCTGGAATCGAATGGCGTTACAAAGGTCGATGTGTATTGTATATGTACGCTATTGTAAAGGGTTGGTTGTTAAGGGCCTTGGATGTAAAATGTTGAATAGTATGCATATGGTACGGATCACTACGGAAGTAATCGAGTACATTGTGCTAAAAATTACCCTTACAATGACGCAGGGTCATTAATCATTCAGACGGGTCAATAGTTTGATACAAATATACTTACTTGGTAATGTCTTCGAGCCAGTGTGGCAATTTTCTATCTTTATTTGTATATTCATGCCCATTTTGTTGGTGTGCCATCCTTCAGCCATCAGAAATGGGAAATATTCTCCCTTTTGCAATTTTAATTCTTTGAAATTCTAAATATTGTATTTTACACACATATTATTTAATATTGTGCTACAAAATAGGACACCTTAAAATATTCTTTAAATAAAGAAAATGTATGAATAAAAATGTTTTTGGAACGAATTATTTATTATTTTATATCATCATCGACACTTGCACTTTTGAAACATATTTTTACCGCTGTTTGTTTGACCTTGGTTCCTATAGTTACACATTTTTTTAATACAAATCAATAGGTTTATAAAACGAGTATAAAAATACAACAAAAATGTTTTATTATTTTATTATAGTATTTATATAATGTAAAATTCGCCCTTCGTTAGGTTTTGTTATAAAACAGTTATATAATGCAACATTTTAATAAATGCATTGGTCAATTTGATTTGGTCATTAGTCCCATGTGTTTAATTTTTCTGAAATCATTGTGATAAGTGATCATATTCACATTATGCACATATTGGCAAGGTGGTGTTGTGGTTGTGGAACTTGTGGACCACCATTTTTTTCGTCGTTCATCGTTTCCGAACGTAGGTACCTAAATTGTTTCAACATTTCTACACGCTGACTATTGTTGACATATGAGATAAATGTCAACTTCAACGTCACGTCACGTCAACGTGGAAAGATAATAATAACCTAACTTTTCTGCTTCGCGTTTGGCGATATTCAATCAATTTAATGTTGTATGACTGATTTGTCGGCGAAAAATATTTTTAATGCGATATAAAATCCATTGAGAAGTGCTATTTTATAATTAATTCTTTGCGCGACACCATCATGTCAGAGTTAGAACAGAGAGAATTGGAAGAAAGGACTAACAAGTCTGAGAAAGAAGTAAAAGCTATCGAAGATGAGTTGGAAAGGATTTCCAAAGGTGATCTCAGCTACACCGGAGACTCACGTTTGGAGAAATTACTATCTGAAAACGAAAAACTCAAACATCGCTTAGCCATCCTCGAAAACGCGGTAAAAGCTGAAAGTTCAAGTTCAAAAGGTAAAGCCGAAAGTTCTGATGTAATCGTCAAAAAAGTTGCCAAGAAACGTCCCACGTTAATAACAGACATTAATTCAGTGGAAGGGAAACATATGTATATTGGATGAACTTAAAAATGTGTTTGAAGTGGCTATAATATCTGCTTACCCAGATCTAGAGGACCCTCCAGTAGTTATAACACTCTCTGGAAACAACCCAAAGTTTGGAGACTACCAGTGTAATTCTGCCATGGCCATTTCGCAATTACTCAAAGCTAAGAATGTCAAAACAAACCCTAGGGAAGTTGCCAACAATATATTAAATAAGACTCCTACATCACCCATCATTGAAAGGATTGAAGTAGCAGGTGCTGGTTTTCTTAACATCTTTATAAATAAGAAATTAACTGAACATATTTTGAACTGCATTCTCCGTTTTGGAATTAAACCCCCTCCAGTGAAGAGGGAGCGAATAATTGTCGACTTCTCATCTCCTAATGTTGCTAAGGAAATGCATGTTGGTCACTTACGGTCAACTATTATTGGAGATAGCATTTGTAGGATTCTTGAGTTTTTAAATCATGATGTGTTGAGGATAAACCATCTTGGTGACTGGGGCACACAGTTTGGCATGCTGATTGCACATTTGCAAGATGAATTCCCTGATTATAAGACACACTCTCCACCTATATCAGATTTGCAAGCATTTTACAAAGAATCAAAGAAGCGATTTGATTCTGATGAAGAGTTCAAGAAGAGGGCTTATGCCTGTGTGGTGAAACTGCAGTCTGGTCAGCCAGACTACATAGCAGCTTGGAAGCTCATCTGTGATGTATCCCGACAAGAATTCAGCAAGGTTTATGAACGCCTTGATATAAAACTCATTGATCGTGGAGAATCTTTCTATCATGAATTGATGAAAATTGTTGTTAAAGAGCTAAAAGATAAAGGCTATCTGGAAGAAGATGAGGGGCGATTGATCATGTGGGGTGACCCTGTCAAACGAGATGGTATTCCCTTAACAGTTGTGAAATCTGATGGTGGGTACACATATGATACATCAGATATGGCAACTATAAAGCAAAGGGTAGAAGAAGAAAAGGGCGATAGGTTTATCTATGTCACAGATGCTGGGCAACACACTCATTTTGTCACTATAGAAGCCTGTGCACGGCGAGCTGGTATCTTGAAAGATGGACAGAAAATGGAAAATGTTGTGTTTGGAGTAGTACTTGGTGAAGATAAAAAGAAATTTAAGACTAGGTCTGGAGATACTATAAAACTTATTGACTTACTTGATGAAGGGCTGAAGAGGGCCTTAGAAAAGTTAATCGAGAAGGGCCGTGACAAAGTTCTAACTCCTGAAGAATTGAAGCTGGCTCAGGAAGCTGTAGCTTACGGATGTATTAAATATGCAGATTTGTCTCATAACAGGGTGAATGATTATATATTCTCTTTTGATAAAATGTTAGATGATAAAGGAAACACTGCTGTGTATTTGTTGTATGCTCTGACCCGAATCAGGTCTATTGCTCGCACTGCTCAGGTCTCTTTAGACACTTTATTAGCAGAAGCTGAAAAAACTGGTATCACATTATCTCATGAAGCAGAATTAAAACTAGCAAAGGTACTCTTGAGGTTCCCAGAGGTTATACTCAAAGTAACTAATGACCTTTATGTACATAGCCTGTGTGAATATTTGTATGAAATATCATCAGCATTCACAGAATTTTACGATAAATGCTATTGTGTAGAGAAAGACAAAGATGGAAAAATAATCAACATATTCTACAATAGACTGATACTATGTGAGGTCACTGCCCGAGTCATGGAGAAAAGCTTTGAGTTTCTGGGCATCAAAACAGTCTCTAAAATGTAGTGACTATAAACATTTGATTACTAACCAATTTTTTTGAATGTTGGTACTTAATCACCAATATTTTTTTAAAGTATTAAAAGTGTGTTCGCCCAAGTACTAAAAGTATACAGGTCTAAGTTATTTGAGCAATTAAAAAGATAAGTTTTAGATTGTAAACTTTTTATTGAGTTCCCAAAAACCTCTACAAAACTATACCAGGGTCCATTATCAAAGGTAACATTCATGAAACATACAATCTGTTAAAAAATTACAATCACTGGATATTATTTGAAGACTCAGAACAAATAGTAAAACAACAAAATCTAAATATAGGGTGCATTATGCGCCAAAATCATGTATTATCATATTTCTCAACAGATAGACAAAATTTCAAAAAATCTTGCCAGCAAACTGTAGTTAATATAGGTATTGATTGTATCAATGTAATATTTATTTATTTATATTAATACATAATTCGTTAAAGTTGCTACTTTTGGCATTTTGACAAATTATGTATTTAATTAGTATTAGGGCAGTATATAATATTGAGATGGATGGAGGACCATGAGAATAAAAGTGGGGTCTCAGGTCAGCGCCGACTGATGAAGCATAACTTACACTTGTTAGTGATCAATGATACTTCTGACCTAAAGTATACAAACTTTAAGTATCGTTAGTACCATTGGTGGTACTAGTGACGTAAAAGTGTTTCAGTAGTACCATCCACAGTACTTATGACGTAAAAGGAATTAGTCAAATGAGCGGTATGCATCATGAAGTTGAGTTTCACTATTTGTTCTGCGCCTCAACGAAGTATGCGTTAATAATAATGATGTAAGTCTTACTTCTACAACAATACACATTACATAATACAATAACATACAGACAACAGTTCGAGATTATTTTCAGATCACTTCCATGCTTATGCTGTCTCCTTCCTAACAATAGTCTTATTTACGGCTATATTATTTATGTTTCGATTCTCAACTCTTAAATGGGTCTTGATTAGTGATGTGCCATTCCCGAAATTTTCAGAGAAACATCGAAAAGTTTCTTGGAATAATTCTCAAGAATGGAAAATTTTCCTAAAAACCCAAGAAATTTCTGAGAATTTTCGGAAATTTTCAAGGGAAGAAATTTTCGGGAACTGGAAATTTCTCGGCGGCACATCGCTTGTCTTGATACGCCAATGCTTTCTGTATTTTCAAATTTTCCAATCATTTACAGCTTGAACACGTGACGTCAGTAGTGTTAGTGTTAAAGAATTCTCGTAAAAATATTTTCATTATTTATTACCTTTTATGATGTTCATTTCAATAAGCATGCATTGTGAGAAAATAATCCCTATGAGTAATGTGTTATTTTCACTACATGAAGTAAATCTAATAAGTTTGTTTGTATATTGATTTAACAATTCCTGGTTCATAATGAGTACATCAGTACATTCTATATTTTTTATGTAATACTAACGGTGGGCAGAATTTAGGAATATCATTTTTAGTACATACATTGCAATAATAATCTGGTTATATACAAGTTTATATATTGTACAATATATATTTGATAGGAAAGTTGAGATCAGGAAGATTATACAATAATATTGGGCATTAATTCATTAAAATATGTATAATATTCAAAACATTTATCACATATATATTTTTTTTAGTTTCGAAAAATGAGATTCTTAGGTATCATCAGTATTATTATTTATATTTTTAAATATATATTACCTGTTCGGAAGACAGACTAATGTTACCAAAACATAATTTGTGACGTAATACAGTTACAAAACATCAATTTGGCTTGACATTGTGTACACGTTAACTATTGCACTACACATGAATTTTAAATATCCTAAAATACCTACACCTTTTAACACTCGGTTTATACACAATTTGGTACATCAATACTGACAAGAGGACCCCAATCATACCCCAAAAAAATTAAAACCAGATTGACTAACTTCATCTACTTATAAATATTTTGCACTCTTTTTAGTTACACATATGTTTTAATCAGGAAGATAAAATTCACTTACTTTTACACTACATCCCTATACCAACAATTAAAAAAAAAATTAAATATATTCAATTTTTCACTACTTGTGATAAATTTATACATTAAATTGAGTTAATGTTGTCGTTAAAAACAATTAATTTTAAATGTAATTTTGTGCATACGCATAACGAATGTATGCATTATACCGAATTACCCTGTGACAACCTTGACTAACCGGTTAAGAATTCATTTGTCCACTCAATCAGGACATCTTTATTAAAAATTACAAATAGGTAATGTCACCAAGACATTCCTATGCGTTTGTAGCAATCAATGACTAGAACTGTAAAAATCACTTTTTCACAATAACTGGTAATTACACCATTTTTGGTATTTGGGGTAGTCAAAAAAATCAGAGGTCAGTTTCACCAACTTTAGATATGATAAACAGTTGTTAAATTCATTAATTATCCGTGAAAATATTGCTTATTTTATAATAATTTATACTATTCTCACGGAGCCAAAATAAGGCTTGTGGGCTGAATTTCCATCTGTGCGTATCATTTTATCACATTTTCTCGTATTAGCAATTAATATTCACTGCTAAAAGCCTCAAACTAAAAAAATATGTTCAAATATACTTATAATTAAATCCATCTAAACTCTATAAACAAAAACATTTTTTATTTAACAATTTTTTTGTAGCGTTTTTATTAATAAATAATTAAATATTTTAAGAATAAATTAATTAAACACTTCAATCAATTATATTTTAAATTATAATTAACAAATGCTAATCGCATTCCATATATTTTTAAATATTTATTATTTTATTGACAGGCACTTTATCAGCCAATAGTGGTGAAATTGACCTCTACCATCAATGGCAGTATAGACAAGAAAGGCATCTTAAACATTGACAGAGCACAATCGACTCTGTTTCAAAGGTTGTTGGAAACTTTTTTGCGTAACACATGTTCGTTCAAGCCGCACTGTGTCCGGCGTCCCACTTTCTGGACAGGCGGCCATTGTCCGCCGCATGTGACACACAGAGCTGCCAATCATATTTATCGATACACACGGCCGCGCAGACCGAGCAAAATCAATAAAGAAGCTACTTCACAATATTCTTCTTTGCCTCCAGATCTTATGCCTCCACTTTATAAATGAAAAAATGTTTAACTTGTATGATAGCTACTTCGTTTATGCCTGAATATTCTATATTTTATTTACGCAAAAGCTCTTTAATTTTGATAATGTCTATGTCTAAATATGCGTAGATAATACAGCATCAAAGACGATGATGGCTGGTCTGCATAACCTTTAGAATATTTGGGCATAAGTGTGAAATAACTAAGAAAACATTTTCTTTTTTATGAATATTCATTCAGGCGTTTCAAAGCCTTTGTGATCAGTATTACTTCTGATCAACAGCAGTAGCATTAGTAATCGATACGAAGAAATTCACAATTTTTTCTCGGCCCGAGCGGCCTTGTAAAACATGAATAAAAGTTACATGTTTGTTTACAAAGTCCCAAACAGGGACTTATCATCAGGCCCTATCATATAGGTACCTACATACATTTGGAAGTCTAGCAAAAAATATCTACCCACACACACAATTGAGCAATTCTTAAAAAATCTAAGGAATAAATAATATGTAAAATGAACGGAACGCTGTGGAGTAAGATTCTATTGAATATCGGATAAAACCCTATTTGATAAGATTTACACGATGTTACAGCCAACGACAGAAGTCGCTATACAACTTTGAGCGATTTTAAACCTCAAGGCCTCTACGTACGTCCCGATTTAGTGTCCTAAATCGGGAGCAGTGTTACCAGAAATAATTGTTAAAAATCCGTAAGGCTTTGCTTGAAAATCCGTAGAATGCCTCTACAAAAATCCGTAGACCTACGAGCGTCCGTAAACCGGGCCGTGCGTAGAGGCCTTTAATGCACTCCTCTCTTCAAGTTGATAAACTAATTTTGTCATTGACTCTACAAGAATTAGCTACGCTAAAAGTCTAAAATGTATAACTAACTACCCTATAGAAAATTCACAATGAGGTGTATAAAAGATCTCGTTGAAAAAACTGGATTCGTATAAGTATAGGTATAAAAGTTTCTAAAACCCCCAATACGCTTCATATAGGTACTCTAAAAGGGTTGAATTGGTCTCGAGATTCAAGAGATACGACTACAACAATACAATCAGTAACAATATCTTACAAAATATACAGACAATAGGGATGTTGCCATATTTTTCTAAATTATATTAATTTAAAGCATCTTCATTTGAGAAACACGACAGCGAAATTAGTTTCAACTTTTAAAATAAGTTTAGAATTAGACAAAGATAGTGGTAGAACAGCGTGATGGGAACACCCGCTGTTACCGATATCGATAACTTACAAAACTGCGTTTTGCGAGAAAGAGACAGATGAATTTGGAGATCGTATAACTTTTCGGTTCTTTAGATGCTAATTTTCATATTATCAACACTATTTACATAATTTGCTACACTTTTGCTTCAATATTAGTACGTTTGTACTATTAATTATTCTGTGATAGCAACATCCCTTTTGGAACATTGTTTATTTGGCCGATAGCGTTCTAGCACGTTGCCAATTAATAATTCCGGGCAGACGGCACCGTCCAACAACAACAGACGGGTGTTTTATATATGCCTATCGATTTGCTTCCTATAAACAGCACCGCGTTTTGAGTTTTCCCAGACACTAAACTGCTTGATTTTCCGTCCCCAAAAAAACTTCTATAGAGCAATTTTCATCATCAATTTTGAGCTATAAAACGTATGTTATGCTCGTTCAAATTGTATGAATATACACAAAAATTTTATTTCTAAATTTCGACGCTCAACGCAGCTAAAGAAACCGTGGACATAAAAACGAATCGAAATTTTGAATAAGAAATTAATTTTGGAAACTCCACCCCTAAGGGGGTGAAATGGGTAAATTATCTTCTCTAAACCGCAGTATTATTCTGTCCTTCAATTGATATTAATTCTTAGGAATAATTAATCTGGCAACATGGAACGCACTGACAAATTTAATTCGCTACTTAATATTCACATTTACGTTAATAATATACCGGAGTGACCGACAAAGCCGCATACAGTACGGTCAACAGCACATGACCCTATCCAAAATCATAACAAATTCGCACCTATTACCACCACATAAAGGTCGATGTAGGGAAACATGATGCAGTTGACTGTACGAAGGGCCAATTACGAGACGGTCCGCGAACCTAACAATGTCCTTTATAATCTGCGGCCTTGCGATCGAGTTAGGATACAAAAATAGCTAGAGAGCTCAAATAGTCGAGATTCAATAGGTTAAATGGGCAGTCTTCATTGGCAGGGCCGGATTAACCCTCGGGGCCCCTAGACGGCAGATTTCTCGGAGCCCTTTGTTAACTAAATCATACTAATTATAATTCAATGTACTAAGTATATTATAAAACGAAGTCTCCGTCACTACTCAGAAAGTAAACGGATTTTGATGCGGTTTTCACCAATATTAGAAATAGACGCCAAAACTGCTGTGATATAAAGAAAAAGTTAAATTCATTGAAGATATTCAACAAAAATTTTCACTCGAAATATTTGACTCATTACTCATTGCTCGGGGCCCTAATAACCTGACTGCTATAAAACCGACCCTCTGATGATCTGTACCCACCCTTAAAGTGTAAGTCATAAAATCTACAATCGCAAAGCACAGGGTCGAGTTTGTAGCGGTCAGGCTACACTGAATTACCTACATCCGGTCCTGTTCAAGTTTTAAGTTCGGGAAAGAGGTGTCGTAGGATGGCTAGGTAGTGCACGGAAGCTGCGAGGGCGACGAAGACGTGCCATATGGCGTGAGCGAAGGGCACTCGGCCGTCGGATTTGAAGAAAAAGACCCCAATGAGGTACAGGACCCCCCCAGCCAGCAGGTCGTTCATCGCCGGGAACTGATGCTGAAAATGAGAAAATAGTTTTTTTTTTTATTGAGGCACAGAATTTATACCTGGCTAGAAGAAATCCTTTTCTGGAATAAGTCCATTGTACGCCTGTCAAAGAGACAGGCGTGTACGTAGGCGTTGTTTCGTTATTTTTGCATGTGCCTTATGTATATGTGAAATAATGATTTTAAAAACAAACAATATTGGAAATGGTTATCAAAGAAGCGGAAATATCGATAAAAGTTTCAAGTTTCTTCATTCTTGACGTCGAAAGTATCATACGTATGTAGGATGTTATTTTATAAGAAAGAAGCTGTTGTTATAGGTAAAATCCCATTAATAAATGCAAAAGTATATTAGTTGTATAAGTATTAAATCCGTAAATAAATACAGACTTGTTTATAAAGTAAATTATTAAAAAATATGAATTCCTTTGAGTTTGAAATCAGTTGCGTCAGAGTTCATATCATATCCTGTCCAGCACAGGCGGCCTACATACTCTACATATCTGTACTTGTTTCTATATCGGCTACTTGGTAATTTGTGGAAGTTTTGTAACTACGTGTAATCACAGAATACGAGTTATTAGTGTGCTTTAGAATTTTAATAGGGTGCATTCTGATATAGCTCAAGGGTAGATCAAGGAGATGACCAGAGAAAGCGAGCAAGCGCATAATTTTACTGTACCGACTGACCCGTCCCTAACCTAATTTGCCTTTCATAGGGACATATCAGGATTTTCCGAAAATAGAATGATCTGTATTCTGAGTTCATGATATTATCACTAGTTCTTTACTGCCATGTTTACAGCAGAAAAGCAGTGAGTTTTTTACTAACATACTTCAATGGCTTGACGACCCAAAGAGGATCTTGGATCGGATACAAGTGATTTTTTTAGTTACAAAATATTGTTGTTAAGCTGTACCAGCTGTACTATAAAATACCATCTGCACCCTGCGGCTTCGCTACTCAAATTAAAAAGTAGCTAATGTGTTGGCAGCATAAAATTACCTGGGCGGGCAGAAGCCTCCTTTTTCGCGCCATTATCTAGGGCCTTGGGCCAATCTCATCAATTCCTGACCACATGACAACCCTAATATCAATACAAGACTGTTCGAAATCCGGTCAATGTGTGAGTTGTACTTACTGAATAAAATATAAAACTACAGTACCTACAAAGTACATGAATTTTAATCAAGGATTTGGAGTTGGATACGACAGATTGAATAATCATGACGAGAGGCCGCGGGTTCGTTCTCTGTTCCAGTCACTTACTAAAAAATCAGACATTTGTGTCATCTATGCATATACAAGTACATTATAAATATAACACTAGCCCTGCGCTTAACCCGAGTAAATTTTGTTTTCACACTCATTTCACTAAGGGATAAAATTTCCGAAATTCCTATCTTACTCGCTACATTCACTTAGGTACGATATCATTAAAAAAAGATTCTACGATTAGACTGTGCGTTGATATCTCAATCAGTCAGTTTGTCAGTCAGCGTTCAATTCAAGCGTTTTAATATTTTATTTTTATTTATTCAAACAAATATATATAGATTTGTAAAGAAGAAATAAGTCATCGACTTTTGAAAACTTTACTCTCGTATCGGAATCGAATAGTAGTATAGTAAAGGTCAATGAGTTAGTGAGCTATCAGCGCGAGGTCGAATTGACCCAGGCGAGTAACTCGCTCAATCACATTAAGGTACAATGTCCAATCGATATTTATTGCGATAAATCTCACTATGTATAGGCCGACTCTACTCTTATCTTAACGACCGCAATTAACAGAAAAAGTATTATATATACATAGTATAGTAGAATAGTAGTATATAGTACACCTAAACCTAGGTTTATGTTTAAATTCCATCAATGGACAGGATGGATCATGATCACAGATGATATAGAAATGAATAAAATGTCTACTATTATGGTGTGCACATAAAGCTAAATAGCGTGTTTTAACGCGTTATTTTTTGGAATTACCCGATCTTTTTAAAAAAATAATATATGTGTACGATGCCCACATTTATGAAAGAGGCTATTCAGAATCCTAAAACTCCCACAAGAGCGAACCGCAGGGCATAGTATTGAAAAGCGAAGGTCAATAAAGTTTGCGCGCGAGGTCGAGCGAGTGGCCCTAAACTAGGGCTGCCATCCGTCCGGGTTTTCTCGGATAAATCCTAGCGTAGTCCGGGCGGGGTTCTTAAAAATGTTCGGGTAACATCCGGACATTCTTTGTGTCCGGGAAGTCCGATTTCGCCGCGCGACTTTTTTTTTTGAGATTTTTAAAGTAATTTTATTTCGAGGAGTTATTTTAATTTTTTTGCGAGGGCGTCGGGGAAAAATCTTTATTTCACACAAATGTCCGGGGTCTTTGAAGTTTTTGTTGATGGCAGCCCTACTCCCAAGCTCGTATTAAACTTGCAATCACATTAATAGCCATCGATCACTTACGGACTGACGGATATCTCGTTACTTTGTTGTAATAAAATGATTCTCATTTAGCAAATTGCTCTCGGCGTTTTAAACGTCGACGAATTGAACATAAAATTCCCGGAATGTTGATTAAATTTACAAAAATAAAAAATATTTCAAAGCAATAATAGCGATCTTGTAGATTGACGTCTTTTGAGAAGAAGCAGTGGAGTTTGTGACGCCCATTCTTTACCACTTGCGCTTTGGGGGCAGTAAACTTAGTTATAAATAAGTTATTTCATCAATAAGAGATATCTGGTTGGGACCCTTTACTAAAGAGATAAAGAAATTCAATATTAGACGATCACTGAGCTAGGCACTAAGCGGAGCTAGGTTCAGGAACATCGTAGAAGAATACTACCTCTACGTAGAAGACATAAATTACCTACCAGTAAATATTTAATTCTGTGTCCACAGGTAAACGCTTATGTTACTATGTTGCCAAGGGTGTGCCAAGGCGATCAACATAATTAACATTCTAAAAGCTACAAACTATAATATTAAGCGGGAAAATAAAACAAATATAGGCTTGTAGGTCAAAGAGTGAGCAGAACTAACTTCATCCGACAGGGAAAGCAATATAGGTCAGTTCTATTTTAATTACATTTTATCTTATTTAGTAGAACTTTTTACAGATTTTTAACAGCAAATAATCTTCAAAGAATAATAGTTTAAAGTAATATGTACCGAAGACTTCGTACAAATGTACTTAATCGCAAATTGTATGACCCACTTGCCTTCTATTTATACGATATGGTAAATAGTGAGCAGTGTCCATTAAATATGCGGTATCTATGGTAAACATGTGACCTCTTGTGTCACCAGTCGAGAGGCTCGCCTGTCTTGTCTACGACAAAATGTAACTATTTGGCGCCAAAATAACGAGTCGGATTCTTGACATGCTTTTTCTGTTTTCAGAAAAGAAGTTATGTAAAAATAGTTGTTTAGTCAAGTCAGTAGCTATAAAAATGTTTTTATAGCCTCGAAAACGGCGCTAAGAAAAGTCAATAACATTAAACACAATTAAAATATTTTAGACGAGGAGGGTCTAATTACGAGGATCAAAATATACTAGAAGGCAGGTAATTCTTTTAATGTGGTAAAGGTACTTAAATCTGACCCTTCAGCAGAACTAAGCCTAGCTATAAGTGCTATATCTAAGCAAAAAAATATATAACAATACAACCTAAATAAAAGAATCCCTTAACTTAGCTTTAAAAGTAAAATCTAAGTCATTTACGCGGCTTTCAGAAAGGTAACATTTAAGGCTCAGAATTTCGCGTTTTGCTTACCAAATTACTTTGCTTGCACTTACTGTACAGTTCTGAAATTTTTTGCTAATAATTAGATTAGGAAATTAGCAACACAGTGCAAAGAACCGAAAACATGATTTGACTAAGTTTGCTCGATAAAAAATAATCCTAAACATTGTACCTAAATTACCAAAAAACTCTGTAGTACAATGATATTTAAAAAAAATTATTTCACATTAATGTAGTTCATATGATTACTGAATTTTTAATTAAAGAATTTATTAAAACAAGTTATTTATTTCTACACAATCTTAAATTATAACATTATTCACCTACGTCCATCGCAAGTTTTAATGGAAACATCATACCTTCCTTGTCGTTCATATGGCAACTCGTCTTACCTCTCTGTCCTCAGACTGCCGGTGGCATTTAGACAAGGCAGACGCATGTCAAATTGCTCCGCAAATTTACTTACGTAAAATATATTAACATGGGGGTTGTTATACAAATCAAGAACTAGATGGCGCTCTAACAGCAACAACAAAACAGCACGATGCTGCTTTGCGACGTGAATCACGAAAATCAGACTTGCTTATTCTTGAATAAATGCATTTTTAATACACTCATTAATGGTCAACAATATTATTAATAAAAATAATTACCAAATAAAAAATAAAAAACAAAGTAAAAAAAAAATTGTACTGGGAATCGAAACTGCGAATTTTTCTCTGAAGTTCTAATAAAATTATACTGCGATAAGAAAGCCGACAGACAAGAGGGCGCCTCTTTTTCTAATTTGTACCGTTTATGTATCGGATAATTTTTGTTCACTTTTTACCCACGACACGACTTTTCTTGACATTCTGTCAAGAAATTTCTTTGTTTGAGAGCATGTGAAATTTCTCATGTTATATAACACTAGTTTTTTTCCCGCGGCTTCACCCGCGTGAATTTTCATCGGGAACAGTGCTTTTTCCCGGGATGAAAGGTTCCTTCTCCGTCCTTCTAACTAGGTATGTGTATTTGAAATTTCAGGAAGATTGGTTCAGTAGGTACATAAAACGTGAAGAGGTACCTAACAAAAAAACAAAATCACTTTCACCATAAAATTATGTTTAATAAAAAAAGAAAACCGAATTCCTAAAATAAGCCAAGTAAAGGATTTGGAACCTAGTAACTCCTTATAACTAACTTCATCAACTTAATCGTTTGGCCAAACGACATTATGACGTGTCACTGTCGAAATGTTACATTACTACATTTCACCGTAATTATACATGTATTACTTGTACTATTTATGACTGGATTTACGAAAACAATTGGGATCAAAACGCAATATTTTAGATAGAGTGACTCAAATTGACGAATCGTAAACGAAGGAAAAGCCTAACGCAATTCATTAATTTGAGTTTTCTTGATTTTCATTTTTAAATAAGTATTTCAAGAACAATTTTGTTGAACAAGGTTGAAGTAAAAAAACAGTTTGTCAGAGGGTTTAGAGATTATGAGATAGATGGAATAACTTATACTATTTAGTTCAACTGAGGGGCGCTCCTGTAAACCCACTAAAGGGGGGTCGGGGGTGAAAACTGACCTTTTTATCATCACGCTTTGATCCTTAATCTAATCTGTATTCCGGTTCAGAAGGCTGAGGCACTTGACATATTCTTCGGCAGGCTAGAAGTAAAGAGCTTCCGTTTGCATTTATAATATAAACCCTAATTGCTTTATTTCGTACTTGAAAACAAAATGCTTCATAAAACCCTTCTCAACGATTACGGAACATTTCACAGAATAATATATTTAAGTTACGCACTCTCGACCTTTTTGTAGGGCAATTAAGTTGTTGAATATATTATTTTCTTTGAGCGACGAAACAATGTTTAAAATAAATGATTTTCCGAGAATGTTCCCGATTCCCTTCGGCATGCATGACCCACGGGTCTCATATTAAATCGATGTATTTATGTCATCAGCCTGTACGTTTACCCTTGTTGGTGGAACATATTTATTTTCTATTGAGACTTCATCTTAGCAGATGTGTTTTTACACGACTGACCAAGAAAGGAGTGTTATGTTTTCAGGGTTCATGTGTGTATGTATGTAAGTATGTATGTAAGTTTCTTTATTCCACCATAAGTCCTGAACGGCTTAACAGATTTTGATGTGAGAGGTATTTTTAGATTCTTTGCATTCCTCCGAGTGACATAGGCTATATGACGTCATCATAAAAACAAAATGGCGGATTATATATGCGATAAATAGCAGACTAAAAAATAAAATTTGATCAATCTTATCGAGTGGGGTATCAAATTAAAGGGCTTTAAAAGGCGATTTCAAAAATGTATATAACTTATATGTTTATAAGGTATTTTTTGAGTAAAAACTTGTCAGTCGTGCTTTTTTATTTGTAATAATTAGTTTGTTGAAAAACAATCCGTCCGTTAGTTTTTTTCAAGTCTTCAGGGAACATTTTCTTATCTGCTGATTAATAAGCATTTAGTTTTTATATAAGTAGTATTTTAATCGGGATAAGAACACAGCTCTTAAAAAGAAAAAAATGGTAGGTATTTTAATTTTATAAGTAGCCTTTAATTGTATTCGTTAAAACTGATCTGAATGATTGGCAAACACAAGAAAATAGAGTAGCAATGAGTACATACATTAGACATGAGGATGATGGCAGCATATCCTAACCCCATGACTAACATTAGACGTGAGCATGATGGTTGCAGGTCCTAACCCCATGACGAGGTTGAGAGCAAATTTAAACATCTTGTATCGCTCGTGGAAGATCTGTTCGTACCGTGATCCTAAACACAGCTGACAGCTGGATGCAAGAGAAAAGAGAAATATGGGTACAATACATTAGACGTGAGGATGATGGCTGCAGGTCCTAACCCCAAGACGAGGTAGAGAAGGTAATCCCAGCATCTTGTATCGCTCGTTGAAGATCTGGGGTTCGTGACCGTGATCCCTAACACAGCTGATAGCTAGATGCAAGAGAAGAGAGCAGAAACATGAGTACATACATTAGACGTGAGGATGATGGCTGCAGGTCCTAACCCCATGACGAGGTAGAGAAGCAATTCCAGCATCTTGTATCGCTCGTTGAGGATCTGTTCGTACCGTGATCCCTAACACAGCTGACAGCTAGATGCAAGAGAAGAAAGTAGAAACATACACATACATTAGACGTGAGGATGATGGCTGCAGGTCCTAACCCCATAACGAGGTAGAGAAGCAATTCCAGCATCTTGTATCGTTCGTAAGACTCTTGTTGGTACGTGATACCGAGCACGGCCAGCAGCCAGATGGCCCAGCGAAGCTCCTCGCAGCATCCAGCAGGACAATGCACCAACCGTCAGCCATGGGAAGTAGAGGGAGGAAGCTGATGAAGATGTAGAGATCATGGCGCGGTCGCAACGGTGGAGGAAGTGTTTCATTTTTCCTGGAAAAAATAGGCGAGTTTAGCGCGCGTTTGCGTATTTAGTACAATTCTAGTTAGTACGAAATTTGTAGCACGAAGACAATGATCACTTTATCCAAGACAGCGCAAACTAACGACGCCTAAAAGGGGAGGTGGCCACTATATAAAAGAACCTATATCAGGAGTCAATGACATTTATGTTGGCATTTATTTGTAGTAGAATATATGTAACAAGGAAACATTTTATATAATAAATATTAGAACTCAATATTCCCACGCGAATGGAAAAAAGCAATATCTTCAAAGGAAACGGTAATATTAAAAGAAATCAGATATCATAAAAAATTCGCCTACAGATATTAACATAAAGTGAGTATCATTTTCACATTCGTAGCAAAAGGATTCGGAAGCTTTATTTTATTGCCATACCCTCTTAGAAAAGGGTGAAAACAAATTTAAAAAAATTCTTTTTTATTCAAAATGACCACTGACAAATTGCCTTAGACTGCGGTCACCACTATATTCAAACAATAGCTCCTTAGTGTGGTATGTTAGTAACTATTAACTAATCTCTGGTAAGTTGCTATTGCTAGACCGCATAGATTAGATTGAATGCATCCTGAGAAAAATTACAGAAAAATTGTAAAAACCCCAATACAGTCCCGTCAAATAAGATGCTTTTCCAGCATTTTTCTGACCCACATCCCTTGTAATCACCAAAATCCAAATGACTTTGAGGCAGCTTGAAAAATTCAACACTAGTCAAACACATCGAAAAAAATGCAGTGCAAATGCAAGTCCGGGTCAAATAGCTCACTCGTGTCGCACCGAAGCGTCTATAAAGTGGATAATAATTCTGTGCCGCTAACGGCTGAGTAGCTTTCAGTAGCCAGTTTCGTGCCACAACCCAATTTGCATCTGAATAGACCAATTCTGTTCAAATTTCGGGAACATTTACTTATTAACTTGAGAAACATTATGGATGACTAACGTACGGGATCACACATACGAACCATCAAGAATCTAGTACCTATTTCTTTGGATTGATCTACTTCTCTATAGCAAGGCAAGTTACTTGCCTTTTTGTCATGGCCTTGCTTATAGCTACGCGGCGGAAGCCCCGAGATGGCTTCTGTAAGGATTAGGGCTATTTCTGAACTAAGCCCTTTATATGATCAAAAGGGTTGCAGTTGTAGTGTATTGTGTACTTTCCCAACATACTCTTGAATCATTGTAATATAATTCAGGTGATTTCGCAGACCAAAAATTCATTTCTGTAAAATCGATTGGATA
The DNA here is from genome assembly GCA_018467065.1 of Ephestia elutella. Lineage (NCBI taxonomy): Eukaryota > Metazoa > Arthropoda > Insecta > Lepidoptera > Pyralidae > Ephestia > Ephestia elutella. The sequence goes on along the minus strand of CM031566.1, from coordinate 5,738,186 downwards.
TTACCGTGATTTTGCATATTTTACAATTTGGAATTGTCAACTAGGCAATTATGACAAGACCAACGTAAGGTCACGGTAAGATAGTCGCAGTGCACAGCTAGGAATAAGTAGTGTTTTTTTAAATGAATACCACTAGTTTTTGACCGCGGCTTTGGCTGGAACTACCTATTAAACCTTCATCATGAATCACTGTGTGAGAATTCTGATGTTTTTGAGTTTATCATCTTCAGATAGACAGATAGTGGCTATCAGTGACTTGTGTAAATTATCCGCACACCTGGTTCACTATCTGATTCATTAATGTTTTTTAATGGAAAAATTACTGTTTGTTTACATCAAATAACAATTTTTATTATTTACTAGCTGTTCTCTGTCTCGTGGTGCAGGGAAAAGTTGAAGGCACCAGGCCACGTGGAAGATCACCGATGAGATGGACAGACCAGATTAAAGCCGCAACTAAGTGCTCGGTTTGCGAATGTACTCGAAAAGCTGCAGTTCGGGACGAATGGCGCCGTATTACCAAGATCATCACTCATCGTGATCCACAATGATGACCACGACCACTCTGGCAAGAGTGTAGCGACTAAGAAGAACTAGCTGTTACCCGCGGCTTCGCCCGCGTTAGTTTCGCTTAGATGAAAAATCTTTTTGGGTTCCAAACTGCGGTTCGGCAGAAAATGCTCATCACACTCATCAGGCCATTTCCATACATGTAAAAGTGTAGCTGGTCTCTTGGGGTTCTTCATCAGATGATCCTGATCCTCGATTTTTATACGTCAACAGAAAATGCTCGTCAGATTGATAGACCTTTGCAAAGGTACCATTTCCATATTTCTTATAGTTTAGCTGTTCTGTTATGGTTCTTCATCAGGTGTTCCAGTTTTCAAAATCAATTATAGCCTATATGTTGTTACATTCAAATCCGTCCAGTAGTTTTTGCGTGAAAAGCGAACATACATACAGACAGAAAGCCAAAAATTAAAAAAAAAATTTTTGCTTTCTATTATTTCTTTAAAAGTGTCCCTCTATCCATTTCAGTAAAAAATACTTAATGTAACAGACAAAATATCGTATAGATGTATAGATAACAGTACCACGTGTGCTATTCTAGCGTTTTCATTACATTTTTTATTTCTGGAGTCATCGACTGTCCCACTGCTGGGCAAAAGAGAGAGGTCTCTCCATTCACTGTCCGAGTCTTATTCTCGGAATCTTGCTTTAGAATTTATGTAACAAACTTGCGAGATATAATACATATATAAATTGGTAGTAAGATATACCATCCTACCCTAACGTGACTAGACTGAGTATAACAAAAAGAAAAGGCCCTTGAAAGTCTCGGGTCAGATAGCAAAATCAAGCTGAAATTTAAATCAGGCTTTCACATCTAAACAACTTAAAATACAATAACGTATGAAGGTAGGTGGGTTTACTAGTTTTCAACCGACTTCCCAAAAAAAGGGGGGGGGTTATATGTTTCGATGTATGTATGTTTTTTTTATGTATGTTCGCCGATTCTCTCACAAGCCAATTGTAGACTGATTTCCAAAATTGTTGTTTTATTCGTAATGGTGTATTCCCAAGTTGGTCCCATTTTAACCACGTCAGAATCTGTTCGGTAATTTTAAAGATACCTAACAAAATATAAAAATACCAACATTGCATTATAGAGCAAAAGCCCGCGACAGCATGCCCTTCCTTATTTTATTAAAACTTAATATTTTTCTGTGCATTGTCCCCAACATAGAAATAGGAGGATTAGCGACTATAAAAGTTGGATCACTTGATTACTTAGGCAGATTATTGGTAGCAATAACATTTAAAGTGGTAGCTCAATTCCTCATAGTAAAGTTTTTAAAGATTTTATTCCTAATAATATTAGGAATCACGCCATCCATTACCAGGCAATTGGTGCAGATATAAACCACTGCTAGATATTGTAACTTTACTAAATTATAGTTATACATATTTGTTTTATTATAAAAACTGAATTTAATGTTACTTTGGGAGGCCCCAAGGGTGCTTTTTATACCTATAAAAATCATCCTTGCTATAAAATATTACCTGCATAAGCAACTAAGATCCAAATTTCATACCTAGTCGATAATATTTTTTACCCATATATACCACGCAGAAAAACATTCAGCAATTTGAAAATAAGGAAGGTTTGGTCATCACAGGCTCTCAGTCTATTTATGTGCCAAAAATAATAGACAATTTGACATGTTCTGACATTTCAAATCAAACTGACATAAAAAAGTTTCAAATTCTTAATTCTTTATTCGGCCAGTGAAAGAAAAGTTTTAGTTTTTATTAAAGAAAAAGGTGTAGAAATACTAAAAAATGATAAAATAAAACTTTTTTCCAAAAAAAATGAACCGACTTCCATCATAAAACTTAAAATCATGAAATAACAATAAAGAAAAATGTATTAGCATACTACGAAGTCGGTGCCAAGTTATAATTGTGTGGTGCTAAAGAATCATGTATAAAAATGTCTAGCTGAGCAATTACATAACATTCTTACTCCTGCACTTGGCACCGACTTCACCTCATTCAGTAGGTAGTATGCTAATACATTTTTCTTTATTGTTATTTCATGATTTTAAGTTTTATGATGGAAGTCGGTTCATTTTTTTGGAAAAAGTTTTTTATTGAAAAAGTTGATTTGATAAAGAAAAACTTTTCCCATTAAACCGCGGGCGTGACAGCTTACTAAAATTGTACGTGAGTCCAGCCAGGGTGCGAGGCGTCCATACCAGCTCGATTCACGATCTAAATAATGGGTGTGTGCTTAAGATCACACATACACTAAAGTAATTAAACCAGTGAAACATAGGTAGGGCTGCCATCTCATCAGCTAAATTACGGATCCAGGACAAAAACTTGAAAAACCCCGGAAATTTGTGTGAAATAAAGATTTTCCCCGAAGTCCCTCGAAAAAAAACTCGCGAGGCGGAATCGGACTTCCCGGACGTAAAAGATGGACACTTTAAAACCCGTCAGGACCGCCGTTCAAACTAGGACATATTGTACGGAAAGATTAGACATAATCTCAAAATATATAACATAGTTTTGGTTTTTGGCACCAGTGTTCATTAGAGTCCTAGAAGTATCTCCTCAAAAGTCCCAGCCCCAAGGGTACCAGCTACCCTAAAAAATTTGAAAGGGGGAAGGGGTGAAAATGGAACCATAGGGGCGGGAACTTTTGAGTAGATGCTTGTAAGACTCTAAACTAAAGAGCCAATAATCAAAACTATGTTATAATATATTTTGAGGCTTGACTAAAAATTTGCTTAAATTGCCCGTACTAATATCCGGGGAAACCCAGACGGATGGCAGCTAGGGTTGCCAACCGTACTCTAAAATAGAGTATTGTCCTCTATATCATGTGGTCGTACTCTATAATCTATAACACTAATAAAGTACGCTAAAATACTCTTTTTTACAAAATGTTTAGTGCACGTCTGTAATAATACGCAAAAACCTTAATCAGAATAAAAAAGTCCACTATTTACTGTTATTATGTTGGTATCGCCGATTCCTCAATCCATATTCGAACGTTCCTGAACGCAGCCACTAATGTCATTCATTATATTAAATGTGTCAATGTCTGACTAAAATGGAAGCTTTGGTTATGGAAGTTCTTGGACCTCATGCTCTTGAAAGTGTAGTTAACGATTTAAAAGATGAAAATATACATGCGGACAGAAATATATTGTCTGCAAACTGATGCATCTAATAAAAAATACTGTGCGCAGAGAATCCGGACAAACGAAGTGGCGGGAAGAATTCTGTACCGGAACTTTACCGGGAAAAAACCACCGGTAAAAATAAGTACCGGGAAAAAATCTCCACGCGGCACCACGTTTGTCCGACTAGAACCTAACTTAAGCTATACGCAGACTGCTACCACCGTAACTTATATAGGGAGCTACGGGCCCTATGTACTAATAACTAACTAACTAAATTTATTATGCTACTCACCAAGTTGACTTCTTAATCCAAGTTGGGGTGTCTTCGGAGGAGGTGGTGGTTGGTCCCTAATCACCCAAACTACCCCGAGATCTCTTCCCCAGAATAAATACGTAGGTTTCTTCCAGCAGTTCCACTCGGCGACGGGATTCGGCGGCCCCAGAGCAGCCACGTTTCGCATCTCACAAGAAAAAGTCACAATAACAGGTTTTTTCACAAACACAAACGTTCAATAGTTATTTAACAAAAGGAAGCTCACAATTATAACTCAAACTAACCAACAATCAACGTGGTTTTAGACAAACAGGACGCGGGACCTCTCCGCGTATTAAAATCAAACCGATATATCACAGGACAAAGGCGGTCGACCGACGCCATTCACGCGAGCAATGTGAGAACCCCGAACGCCTGGTGGCGACAATGGGAAACGCTTGCGTTTCGTTTCACCCATTATATTACAAACAAATACATCAAATTATTCCCTTTAGTAGTTCAATATTTCACTGTAGAAAATGGAATTCAAAACAAACTTTTAGATTTTTATGAAAATGCTAATGAAAGTGCTGATGGCATGTTTGCTGCTATAAAAAAATCTATGGATATGCATAATATCCCTTTTAATCGAGTATCTGGCCTTAGTGCAGATAACACAAACTCAAATTTTGGTGTGCATCACTCATTATACACTAATATGGTAAATGTAGTAAGTACCTGATATTGTTAAAGGTAATTGTCATGTACACATTGTGCACAACTGTGTGAAATATGGAATGGGTTTTCTAACTTATGATGTTGAAAATGTCATATTAAAAATATATAGCCATTTTTCAGTGTCAGCTTGTAGAAGAGTTAAAAAAAATTGTTGCAATAGTAGAAGGAGACTTTCATGAGCTTAAGAGACATATTGGCACTAGGTGGTTATCATTACTACCTTGTATTGATACTATATTATTGAATTGGCATCCAATACTTGATTATTTTAAAAGTCTTGATGAGGACTGCCCTATGATAATTCAAAATCTGTTGATGTTAGGGAGTAAGCATGATTTAATTGAAATTTACTTACATTTCGCCAGCCATATTTTAAACATATTTCACAAAAACTATTAAATCTCTGGAAGGTAATTCTGTCACAATTGTAGATGTTTTTGGTATTATGGAAAATTTAAAATCAGAATTACAGCAAAGACTGAAAGACAACTATTTTGGCTATACAACAAAACAGAAATTAAAACCTCTTGAACAATCATCACCTGACTTGTATAATAAAATTAACACTAATTTTTCATTGTGTATCAACAAATGTTTGACTTATTTACAAAAATGGTTTGATTTTAGTAATGATAACTGGCTGTATTCACTAAATACAATATCTTTAAAGACTACTGTTGAATTTAATCATTTAGAACAAATTATAGAAGGAAAACTTAATTTAAAAAAGACTAAACATAGACATGGATACTTTATATTCAGAAGTAACAATTTTAAAATTGCTCCAAGCCGAATTGTTTAATAACGCAGACTTTATACAAAAATGCACCGCTGAAAAATGGCAATATATTTTTAAAAAATGTCCTCAAGAATTTAATTGTTTAAAAAAAATTATTAGCTATATACTCTCTGTTCCCGCCACTTCAGTATTTACAGAAAGAGTCTTTTCGGTCATGAATGTGAAGTGGCGAGAAGAGAGAAACAGAGCTTCATTGAATTTAATCAAAAATGAGCTCTTGATATATATAAATTTAGAGTTAGAATGTTTAGACTCATTCAATACCTTTAAAAATAATGAAAATTTGTTATGTGCCGCAAGAAGTACTAAAAAATACCTTTTTAAAAGATAAAAATAAATGATACTCTTTTTTATAAGTGCATACTCTTTATTTACCTCCTTTAAAATCAGATATACTTTATTTCTGCTAAAAAAAGTTGGCAACCCTAATGGCAGCCCTAGTGAAATACCTAGAAACAGATTCTAACTATGTCTGTGATTCGTGGAGATACCGTGCTCCAGCCTCCGGCAGACGAGCGTTGCAGACATTTCTCAAACAATACAATCCCGAGTTCCCGACATTCTATTTATACCGGCATGAGTTCCTACCGAGACTGGATTTCTTTTTTATTTCGGTTTGATTAATACAGCTGGATAAAGCATGGAAATTTTATTGCACGCCTACATGTAGCGTTTGAGGCTTTCAGAATTTGTCTCCATTTCCATTCCCCCTCTTATTGATATGAGATACTGTTTTTACATACATGTCGTGGTATTAATATAAATAAATAAATATATACGGACAAATCACACAGATTGAGTTAGCCCCAAAGTAAGTTCGAGACTTGTGTTATGGGATACTAACTCAACGATACTATATTTTATGACAAATACATATATAGATAAACATCCAAGACCCAGGCCAATCTGAAAAGATCATTTTCCATTTCGACCTGACCGGGAATCGAACCCGGGACCTCCGCTGTGGCAGTCTGGCGTGATAACCGTTAGGCCACGGAGGTCGTCTATATGAATATTTGAGTTTGAAAGCGGCATCATAACAACGTGGTATTTTTTTAAATTGGTTAAAATATTTTTTTCTGGCTGTTAATAGGTATCATTCAAAATTTTGATGCATCGAGTAATGTCACAGAATACATAATAGTACAAACAAGTAGTAATGTATAGGTTTATTGAAAAATTAAACTTAGTAATACGCAATATTATTCATTTTCATATAATAATGAAGTGAAGGTACTGACCTAATAAGTTCATGGCTTTACGTGTTTATCAAATAAATATTTTTAGATAAAGCTCTTTGTTTCATAATTACAATTTTTATTAAACGAATGCAATTATACGGTTCGACATTATTTCCACATTATGACTATCATAGGACATAAAACATTTATCAAATGCAAATAAACATAAATCATATTTTATGAGTAGATAAGTGTTATCAAATGTAATCCAATAAACGTGTCTTGCAAAGCAATCGTATTTACTCAAAGATCGAGTACGTAGATATGTTAATGATCAATCACAATACAGAATCGATGTGTGATTGCATAGATATGCTGTGAATTGGCGGTTTGCCGATTTGACGTCTTAAAGGTTATTGTTCTCGTCAATCACATTATCTAACAAACAAGAATAGAGTTCCGACAATTCAATTTATCTACCCAATGAATCAAGTTCTCAGATAGAAACTGCTGAAATTCCGGAGTTGAAATTATCTTAAAAACATTGTACAGAAGTACATCATATCGATCTAAGCCCTAGTTATACAATACAAGTCAGTCTCCGAGAAAACTCTGTCTTATCTCGGGAACGGTTGAAGTATTTACATATATGTATTACACACACACATGATGTTGAATTATTTACACAATCCTCTTGGTATGGCCCGAGCATTAGAGATAGCCTCATAAAGTTGGCTATGAGTATCATATACAAAAATAAATGTAATTTCCGACATTAGGGTGATTAGTTGAATGTGTATCAAAGACTATTTATAGGAAAATGGCTTAATTAACTATTTTCTTATTTCACGATTGTCGCCTATTCGTTTTAATAACGTTACTTATTTTATTCGTTACAATCACGCGAAGGTGAATTTAGGACAAAGTTGATTTTCTTAGAAGTAGGGTAATATTCGAAATTATGCCTAGGTATTTAGTGGAAAAGGAATACCTCGCCTACTTTATTAATTTTTTGTGAGCGAATTTTCCCCACTTGTGTCAGATTTTCAGAAGTAAAAAAATCATATAAGTAAGTTTAAATTGCATCTGCAGCGCACAAAAAGTAAGGTAGTGGATATAGAGGCGATCGTCACTCATCGTCAGTGGCGCAGCCGGTAGCATTAGTATCGTAATTATCTTGAATTTTATGTCTAGACAACATCATAATGCTTTTCTCAAGTTAAACAATAATGTAGTATATATGTACAATATCGCTAGTCTCTGCCTACCCCCACGGGAAAAAGGCGTGATAATATGTATGTATGTAAACAATAATGTTGTAATTAAACAAACACGGTTATCACTACAGCATTGTTCCATAATCAGACTGTGATATATACAATAATAAAATAGACACACAGACAATAAAATAAAATTGACAAGGACGGCAAAGCCAGGAAGATGCTCGTGCGTCGTTATCAAGGATTTCGGTGAGGAGACGCCAGCTTTGGACGTACTCAAAGACTACCTGCCTGAAGTCTTCGAGCCAATCCCTAGGACAAGGACGGCAAAGCCAGGATGATCATTGGCTGCTCGTGCGTCGTTATCAAGGATTTCGGTGAGGAGACGCCAGCCTTGGACGTACTCAAAGACTACCTGAAGTCTTCGAGCTAATCCCTAGGTCTATGTCTAAGTTCAATCAAATAATTATGTTTTGAAAAGCCTCCAATGTCTTCTAGAAGTGTCTTATATATTTATTTAACTAGGAATCCACAGAACTCTTAAGGTCAATGTAATAGAATTTTCTTCATTCATATTTGAATTTCTAATCAAATATTGCAGTTAATACATGTCAGAGCAACAGATTTTTTTATCATAAAAGACAGCAGTCAGCACTTCTACTTTGCTATATTATTAAAAATCCTGTAGACTACAATAATTGGATAACTTGGAAATAAAATATTTGTATAAAAAAATCACTTACAAAAATATCCCAGTTTATTCACCACAAAATTACATGTGTCTCATGGGAGCTTAATATAAAAAATAAGATGACAGTCCTCGCTAGTAAAGATAAATGTTACTTACGTACCTATTAGATCTAGGACACAGAATGAAAGGTGGTGGAAACAGCGAAGGGTAGGAACAGTGCATTAAGTCCACCTTTTGTACTTTACTTTTGTGTGTGTGTACAATAAAGTTTAAATAAATAAATAAACAGTGCCAGATCATAGATCAAGGCAGATTCGGCCGAGATCGCTAGTGGCGCAGTCGGTAAACGCATACTTACATAAAATAAGACGATAGTCCTCGCTAGTAAAGATAAATGTAACTTACGTATCAGATCTAGGACACGGAATGAAAGGTGGTGAATACAGCGAAGGGCAGGAACAGCACCGGACCATAGACCACGACAGAAATCGCTAGTGGCGCAGTCGGTAGGCGCAGGATTACTAACAGCAACGCCTTATATTCAAGTACTGATTAATAAAACTCACGTGTCAGATCTACAGCAGCACACGCAATGGAAGGTGGTGGATACAGCGAAGAGCAGGAACAGCGCCCGACCATAGACCACGACAGAAATCGCTAGTGGCGCAGTCGGTAGGGGCAGGATTACTAACAGCAACGCCTTATATTCAAGTACTGATTAATAAAACTCACGTGTCAGATCTACAGCAGCACGCAATGGAAGGTGGTGGATACAGCGAAGAGCAGGAACAGCGCCGGACCATAGACCACGACCAAGATCGCTAGTGGCGCAGTCGGTAGGCGCAGGATTACTAACAGCAACGCCTTATATTCAAGTACTGATTAATAAAACTCACGTGTCAGATCTACAGCAGCACACGCAATGGAAGGTGGTGGATACAGCGAAGAGCAGGCACAGCGCCAGACCATAGACCACGACAGAGTTTGCTAGTGGCGCAGTCGGTAGGCGCAGGATTACTAACAGCAACGCCTTATATTCAAGTACTGATTAATAAAACTCACGTGTCAGATCTACAGCAGCACACGCAATGGAAGGTGGTGGATACAGCGAAGAGCAGGCACAACGCCAGGCCATAGACCACGGCAGCGATGGCTTGTGGCGCGTTCACTGAGCGTGTGAGGAGTTCCCGCGCGCCGAACGATGCAGGCGCCACGCACAGAGCGTGGGTACACACGTTGGCTACATTCTCGACCTGGTAAAGAATGATGTGATTTTTAGCTTTCAGTTTTTATAATGACTCCAGTACACTTGCGCCGATTACAGAGCATTACGGGAACTCTCGCACCGGGTGCTGTTCCCCTGTATACGAAATTTCACAGAAAAACGTCCAATAAACACACAAATAATAAAGAGTACTTAGAAGATTATTTAGCATTTGTAAATATCAGTGGTAAAGTCTCTAGGTACAAATCCCATATTGACATAACGGTCACGTTCAATCCTGGATTTTAATTCAATTCAAAATTTATTAAACTGGAATAAGATCCAGGTTTAATCCTACCGGTTGCAAATGTTAAAATCCACTCAACGGTTGAAGCGTGCTTTGATTTAAAACATACATTCACATTCACAATACCTAAGATAATATAATACATCAATTTAATAGACCCAGACGAGTAACATCGTCGTCCTTAGTGGCCTTACAAAGAACTGTAATTACCTAATCAAACAACTAAAAATAACCTAAGTAAATATTCGATAAGCTGACTAGTGTGGTGAGTGTAGTGGTATTACATTACCGTTCATTGTTTTAATAATTTGTTTTATTACATATCTAATACCTATTATAACAGATACATTAGAGAGTATCTACATATCAGATTCCAACGATAATAAAAATCTAGAATTTCATAACATCAATTCATCACAAGAAACAAAGGATGACATCTTTCACAAAAAAATACCACGGCAAAGATGGGTTGCTCTTGACCACAATGTTGCCACAATTTGCTTCTAGAAAGCATTTTACCTAGTTCACTATCAATTTTTCATTGAAATTTATTGAGAAATCAGATTGGCCAAAATCCATTTTACAAGCTATTAAGTTAAGTTTAGTTTTATATTGTCTCGGTGTCTGTTCATCCTGTCTATAGAAAAACATTGCACATCATAACATTATTATTTAATTACTTGTACCGACACTTGTGTTGTAATTGCAAGGGATTTTCCATACTAGTGTTTTTTTACATTATTAGTTTTACACTAAATTGAACCCTATCTATCATTTCCTATGTCCTATCATTGTGATGCAGAACTGCATTGAAATATAAATAGATATAACTGACATAGCTTATTATTATATATAATTGACGTATCTTTAAAATCAGTTAACACAAAATTCAATATAACATCTTTGAATCCTTTTCCGGATGAGAACGGAGTGCTCCATGAGGTGGAAGCATCAGTTCTATAAATAAGTCTACAAATAAATCCTTATAAGGTACACACGTGTAACTCTCGAGTACAATACAAATGGATTTCAATTTGATTCCCAAGTGTGGGGAATACGCGGGAATTCGACACCCACTCGCTCCAAGTTAAACAACATACGACCGGGTAAACATCCCTCGTGCAGTCAATGACTATAAATCTGGATTACGTCGTTTACCCTAAATCTCAAACGTAAAAGGAGTTTCCCATTTCTTGCAATCATGTGGTGAAATGAAATGAAGTTGGGTGGTAACAGGGAAGAGGGAGACTAAAAAATAAATCCTACTTGACAACCTTCTCTTTTTTTTATTTTCGAAGTCGGTTGAAAAAGAGACGGACTATGAAGGACGATAAAAGTGTTTGGGTTTACGCCGGGCAGAAACTGTTTCTGCTGTGGCCCGTTTATTCCCGAGTTTTTGCCCTAAGTAAACCCATCTGTAGACGGTCCGGGCAAAAACTTTATTCCCTGGTGTAAACGGTGTAAACCCATCCATTGTGGGAATGGATGTGAGAGAGTATATGATAGAAAACCCAGGTTTATGCTTATTAAGGATAAAACATACTGCGCCGACGCCTAATAATAAGATGACCGTAAATAGGATAGGACTCGGCGATGGCATTACTATGACATGAAACAGAAATCACTAGGGTAGAGTACCAAGCAAAGAAAATGGCTAGATAGTAAGAGAAGTCGAAACTCAACTGCTGAATAGTCAGTTGCGCAAGAGTTTAAATGAGTACAATAAAACGGGCCTTAGTGACGGTCAGTGTCAATATATGCGCTAATACCTAGCTACTACAAAAAGCATTTAAATTTTAAATATGCGATTTAGGCAAACCAAAGCCTTGAATTGAGCGCCTCACTTGTCCTTTTTTATTGCGGTCTTTTTTTTTGCGGTTTTTTTTTAAATAAATTAGCAAGGATAAAATTATGGTAAAAATCAGCCGCGCCCCGGGGCTTCGCCCCCGTGGTAATTTCGGGATCAAAGTACCCTATGTGCTATTCCTGGTATTGTCTGCCCGTATACCAAATTTCATTGAAATCCGTCCAGTAGATTTTGCGTGATTGTCAACACAAACTTACAAATTCACAAACTCACATCCAAACCTTTGCATTTATAGTAATAGGATTATATCTTTAATTAAAAAAAATGGTACCTACCGATCGACCGTTGCCTTAATTTTAGGAGTCGTAGTTAAATGCAAAAAAAATGTATGATTTTTTAAGTTCTCAGTTAGAAAAACAAGTTGGAACCTTACTGTTTGTTGGTAAAAAAATAATTGACGTATGATCTGTGGCCTTGGCTTACGTAACTGAGCATAGATTATTTAAAAACTCAAAATTAGGTAGGTATCTTCAGTAACTATTTTCATTTCAAAGTATAAATATTTAGCCATTGTTTCTTATAACTCCTTCTGATAAGGGAGGGTCGAACGAAAGAATATATCATCAATTCTAATATGAATGACTCATGCTTTAAAAATAACTAGATTTTAAACATCGTTTGACGATTGTAAAAATATAGAAAACAAGCTTTTGTCCGCGACTTATCCGCGAGGAAATTACGTAGCCGTCAGAACTAAGAATGATGACAACAGGCAAGGGTAATTGTCCTCTTAACCAAATGCCTATGTAGAAAAGAAAAACTAGCAATAGGATGACATACAGGGGCGTCGCTATAGTCTCCGACCCCGACCCAGTGGTTTATACATCGCCATTTTCCGTAAAAGGCGATGCAAACCAGGGGGCCAATTCCACTAATTACAAACGTCGATATCGTGTCTCAATTGTGTCTTAAGAGCCTAAGAAATTGAAATAAAGAGACAAGATCTCTGTATGACTTCTGTTTTATTTCGATTTCTTTGGCTTTTGAGAGACAACTGAAGCACGACATCTACGTTTGTAATTTGTAGAATCAAGGGCCAGATGGGTTTCAGTCGCTAAGTAAGCACCTAGACATCAGGCACTGGAAGAATGACTTTTTTTCTCGTCTTGTCGCGAGGCACTGGGAGGCAGGACCGATGAATTGGATCACTATAAGTTTGATATCGCGTGCCACAGAGTATGTCACTGATGAAATAAGGTGTTTCTAAAACCCCATAATCAACGTCTGTAGCAACATCCTGGCCTCGCGTGGCCGCGCCGTGTAATCACATGCGTATCAGAGACAGACGCTAATCATCACACATTAGGTACAAATACACGTTTGTTGCACTGGAGAACTGAGATAAAACATGGATGGATATCAAACTATAATAGTACAATACAATGGTTTCCGTTTTTATCCCCAAGAGTACGAGAGATTCAGGGATACAACAAAAGTTGTTTGCTGTATAATAAAACTCATTGAAAGATTAAACTAACCGCGTTATTTAAACAGTGGCTAGAAAACCACTAAAACATTTCCGAATTTGACTCATTTGACTGTGAAGAAAACTGGTCAAAGTTCATCATCATCATCAAATTTAAGAGCGAGGCTCTTGTCGGTGGAGTTCCTTCCATTTTTCTCTCTCCATTGCCAATTGTTTTACTTTTTGATACGACCCAATGCTCACTTTCAAACAAAGATAATGATGGTGCTACCTTTTGCCCGCGACTTCGCCTGCGCGGAATTTACTAACTTACTCAGTTTTTAAGTGTCGTATCAAGAAGTAAGCTTTGCCAAGTAATTCAGTTTTTTGTACTACATTGACCATCTATCTATTATGGAGATCTATGTTAGAAGACCCCCAAAGATCTGATCTGGAGGCCTTCCAAAGAGCCGACAGGCAGGAAGTAGCGCAGAACAAGAAGTGCAAGCTTCTTGTACCAGTGGCCAAGATTCTCTTTGGGTCGTCGAGCCATCGAAGATGAGATGATAGAACTTAGAAGACCTATGTCAAGTCAAATTAATAAATACTAAAAAGGCACTTGATGGGTTGACTATGTAAAAAATGTTGCTGGCCAGAACTGGATTGCGATAGCTCAGGATAGGAAGGTTAGGAACAACAGTGGGTCATGGAAGACTGATGATGAGGGCAATTCTTATTTCATATTTTCTTTTAATGTTTTTTGCATGTGCTGAGTCACTTCATCTGTGTTAAAACGGTACTAGAAAATTCATAACATAAAGTTACTAACTAAAATATGCATAATACATCTTGTCTGTTTGAATTTTTTTATCTTATAAGTGTACAAAGGTCTTTCATTTTACATCACCATGCAAAATGACTTGTCTTGTTCTGTTTTCATAGATGTGTTATGAAGCTAAGCATTCATTATAAGCTTACACACACACAAGTTATTTTTGTCCACCTTGAATAAATAACTAAAGTTAATGACATTTTATCCATTAGCATTCATCAAATTTTTTTTCAATGCTCAATGCAATCCCTATGAGCAACGGCCTCCCCTTTTTGCTTCCACAAATAACTATCTGAAGTTTCCTGGCAGAAAATCACATCAGTTCATCAATAAGAATTTAAATCTATGTGCTATATATTTTTTAAATCTACAGTAATCTGAACCTTAGCATAGTTTGTAAGTTTAAGGAATTCTACATGGATGATCTATACATATAATAAAACAGTAAAAATATTTTGTCTGTACATTTAATATTTTTGACTGAAATGGATAGAGGGAGACCTAAAAGGAACAATAGAAAGCAAAAAAATTTTTTTGGAATTTCTTGTCTGTCTGTCTGTCTGTCTGTCTGTCTGTCTGTCTGTCTGTATGTATGTACGCGTTTCACGCAAAAACTACTGGACGGATTTGAATGAAACTTTTTTTGTTGTATAGCTATTAAGCCTGGGCAACATATAGGCTATAACTGATTTTGAAAACTGGAACACCTGATGAAGAACCTTAACAGAACAGCTAAACTATAAGAAATATGGAAATGGTGCCTTAACAAAAATCGTTCAACCTGATGAGCATTTTCTGCCGACGTATAAAAATTGAAGATCTGGAACATCTGATGAAAAGCTCCAAGAGACCAGCTACACTATAACATATATGGAAATGGCGCCTTAGCAAAAATCGTTCAACCTGATGAGCATTTTCTGCTGACGTATAAAAATTGAAGATCTGGAACATCTGATGAAAAGCTCCAAGAGAGATTTTTCATCTAAGCGAAACTCACGCGGGCGAAGCCGCGGGCGACAGCTTAGTATATTATAAATATGTGGTTGATTTTGCAACACAACATTTTTATTTAAGTAAGTATAAGACGTAAGTAAGTACTTAACATATAAGTATAAATTTTAAAAGACTCAAGATAGAAATAAAATTTATTTATATTTTTCCAATTTTCCACCTATTTGCTTATTAGAAAATATATATAATTACTTACTTCAGGTTATCATAATATGCAATATTATTTTAAAGACTAATAAATTAAAATTACTAATGAATTAAAATATACCTATATAAAAAATTCGGTCTCAGCAGCATCACGTAAGACATGGTTTAACAACAATATAGCTCAATAAACTAATAAATTTTTACTTATGTTTAAAAAGAGCGAAAAATTAAGTACCTTGGTTGGAACATACGCCCTGTTCGAAGTGGCCCTCTCATTCATCCATTTCACTGTCTTCAGCTTCTCCCATGGGAGATCAAGATGAAAATTAACTTTACTTTCATTGAACTTAGATTTTAATTTCATTATTAACACAGAAAATAAACTAACAACGTCACCCATTTGCTTTACGTTTTATGCTCCTGGTCAAAATCTTAAATGGTCATGAGACCAGCAGGTATAAACTTAAGTTTTTATTCACTTTGATTATTCATATTATTTAAACAATTTACGTTTTTCTGTAACAAAACACATTTTTTTTGTAATTTTTAACACAGCGACCAACAAGGTCGATCGCACTTGACAGAATGAAATGAAATGAAAATAATGAAATTTATTTTTGTTTGACTTTGATTGACGTAAATTTGACGTTTGGATGGAAAGGCCGCCTGGGTTACCATTACTAAAAAAACAATATAAAGGTATTTTTTTTTATATTTTAGATAGAATAGAACTCATGGGTCCATAAGGCCATCCATTAAAAACTTAATAAGGCGCATGGAACTAACCCGTACATGAACATGACCGGTACAAATACCATGGTATTAATTTCTAAACAGTTTTTAGGTTTTGATGTTGTTCCCATAACGTTCACCAAAGCACTAGACTTTAACTTTAACAAAGAAAAAATACACAACCTAAATAGTTCTCTATTTAGTTTGTGAAATACATAACTAGTCCTAGATATTGTAAGAGTAGATTTTTTAAGCTCTAGTCTAAACGTTGCTCTACCTGTCTACATAGGTAGATCAACAAGGACTTCCGCGCACAGCATCCATAGGAGTCCGTGTTGCTCAATGTAATAAGACAACCTTACTTCTTTTTCATTAGGCGATAAAGGTGGAACTGATGGAATCCTTTGGGTAACAAGGCCCAAACAGTGCCTATATATCAGCTAGAACTTAATTATAGTAGTATTGATTACATTTTTAATGCTGAAAGTTCCGTGCCTTGGAGGAACTACCAGTCCGATTTGAAGAATTCTCTATTTGACAGCTATGTACAATATATACATTCACGAGGAAGGCTATGTAGAATCCCAAAATTCCCATGGAAGTAAAGTCGCAAGTCACACCTTGTGTGTTGTAAATAAAATAATTATTGAGGTCATAGAAGGTATATTATAGCTAGAAAAAGGATATTACTTATTTACAAATAAACTTTGAGAGATAAAATAATAAAATGCTTTGCTAATTATTATACATTACAAATTACTTAACTAAAAATTATTTTCAAATATTTGCAATAATCTTTTTATTTCTGCTATCCTAGAAGCTTGAGCCTGTACTGGAATCATTGCTTGTGACACTTCCTCGCCCTTTGCAAGTATCGTGTACATGCTTTTAATGTTATTGTCCATAGCATCACAAGTCTTCGACTGCATCTTTATATACTTCCATATTCTCAGCAGTCAATGATGAGTTTGAATGTAATATGCCCGATAGGTTTTCTATCAAGTTATCAACTGATTGAGCAATCCTTTGTGCCTCATATTCAAGATCATTTAATACTGTAATATCAATTTGTCCAATTTGTGGTGCTAATATCTGTCTATATAGTTTTCCTGATGGTGTACTAGATCTGGAGGCACTTGAACTTCCAAATACAGGAGTCTCTCCTCTTTTAGCTATGGGACTGGATAACTTGATCTTGAATTCTAAGTCATCTGCAACATAATGTGTCATGTCACCCTCATATCGCACATGCCCATCAAGATCCAAGGGAAATTTATCTTGTTTACGATTTTCTGATGGCAAGTCATAAGGTCTCGATGGTCCGGGCCCTTTGTCGGAAATCTCATTGGCTTGACCCTGGTCTGAGTGAAAAGATATTTCACTATATGAAGCAGTCATGCGAGCTGATATTTCCTCATCCATGTCTATGTCTCCTTGCTTAACAGAGGATCTCTCAATCATCTCAGAGTCCGTCGAGCTCGGAGACATTGGGTTATTTGAATGTGTAGACATAGTTCATGTAGAATCTGAAAATAAACTTTACGTAGAGAACTCTGAAATATGTACCTATCTTTCGTAAATATTCGTGATCAAAAATCAAAACACAAGCAACAATGTAAAATCTTGATAAAATCTGTAATAAATATGTTGACTGACATTGACAGTGATAGTTTAGAGATTGATTTTCTTTCTCTGAAACTTGTAATTTTGACCCATGGAAGTAGTAAGTACTTTGTACAAAGTACTTATTACTTCTGTGTGATTTTTACTTCCTTTGATTCTTTTGATAAGTTTTAATTTTATTTATTTTATGCTGGCGGTTCGCTACATTTCGTGTCGAAGTCCGAATATAGCGAATACACCGTCTACACATCGTACATGAATAGCGAATATGCCGAACATATACGAATATTTTTGCTATAGTAAAAACTCATCGAACGCAAAGATGGACGTATTGACTGCAGCAGCGGCTTATTATTTCCATCGGGCCAATTACCAGTATATCAGTATATGTTATGCGAACATAAAAACAAAATCGTCAAAAGACCACGGAGAAGGCGCTGGTGGATGTTAACAATTCATTTATATTAAATACTAGCTTTTGCCCGCGGCTTCGCCCGCGTGAATTTCCCACGGGAACAGTGCTTTTTCCCGGGATAAAAAGTAGCCTATGTGCTATTCCAGGTCATTATCTACCTCTGTACCAAATTTCATCGAAATCCGTCCAGTAGATTTTGCGTAATTGAGTAACAAACATCCTCACAAACTCACAAACTCACAAACTCACAAACTCACAAACTCACAAACTCACAAATTCACAAATTCACAAACTCACAAACTCACATCCAAACATTCGCATTTATAATATTAGTATGGATGCAGCCATCAAAGAATCTCGCTTTTTTTTAAGCTCTTTTATAGTGCCTTTATATTCCAGGCTCTTCTTAATACTATTCCATGCGTAAATAACTTTGCTTCTGTTTTTATGAGATGCATGTTGCGGGTCCCATATGCAGGGATGCATTTGATAATATTCTTAAAATCTCATGACCATGTCATTTGACCAATCCATCTTGGCGCGATCGTGCTGTAAATAAATCTATGAAATAAACTAAGTAAACAAACACGTCCGTCGTTGTCGCGTACCGCTTACTACTGGGCGAGCGATGTGTGGACGGCAAACGAACATATTCGGCATATTCGCAATCCTTTGATATGTGGCAAAAAACCGACAAGCGGCGGATCGGGGTGTTCGTGTATTCGCGTATTCGTCTTGTTCGTGAAGAATAGGCAAATATAGACGAATAGAGCCTCCTCACATCGTCGTATTTGGGCGAATAAGACGAATACGCGAACACGAATAGCGATGTGTGGTGCCAGCATTACAAATCAGCAAGAAGATTTTTTTACGATTTAACTTTTAAGTTCAATTCGTTCACGGATAAGGTAGAAAAATATAAGAACTTTTTTGTACCGTAGATATCATTGTACTGGCAACATTGATGGCTCGATTTTGAGAAAATGTCAAAATTGATTGCGGGAATTTTTGACAGTCAGTCAGTTGTCAATAAAAACATCTTCAATCGAATGTGAATCGCTTTTGAATCCGCATTATTTTATCTTTTTTTATTTTCTTCTAATTGAATGTGTGTTTATTGTTTATAAAACTTGATAAAGAAACTGGGGACTCTCTTTGGTGAGTGCTTATTTCAAACTGGGTTGGGTGCAGAACGTGCATTGTCCGTTTTAACATGGCGCTTCATGGCGACATGTGTGGATGATAACGCTGTAACAAAATCGTGTTTTATAGTCATACCACTAGTGTTAAGTACATTTGCTTTGTCTTTTTTGAAGTTTTAATTGTGTGTTCTGTTGTTCGTCTGTTACATAACGGGTTTGTGGGCTTGTATGTAGCGTTACGGCACAAGTACTGCAATGGTGAAAACCCGTCGCAGTAACGGAGAGAACGGGGAGGTTGACGATGGGAATTATACTGTAAACGACGTGGGCAGCGTCTCTGATGAGAAGGTGACACATCCTCGTACATTTTAGTATGTTTTAGTGAGATTTGCCACAGCTGCTTTGTTTTGAATACCTGTGTGAATCAACTTCCTGCCCCCATTTCCTTGTGCAACTTATGCACTTTGTTGCATGCGCTTTTCTGTGTGAATCCTAGAGTTATTTGGGTTTATCTTAAAGGTGCATCCCTGTATGTCTGATTGTGATGTAATGTTTAGAAATCCTTTTCTTGTTTGCTATTCTCCCTCTTTTATTTGACTTATTTGTCCTTTGATGTCAGATGGTTTATGAGCTATTGTATGTGTGGCTTATAGTGATTACTTACTACTGTTTCTTGTAGTTATACTTATGGTCAAGCATCTAAAACATCCAATATCTACCTCTTGCATTGAATAAAGAGAGCTTTTTGCTGCCATTAAGAATGATACCCTACATAAATATATCTTGAATGTTATTTGGTTGTTTAGAATGAACATCTGATTGACACCTGTTCTTAAGAATAGAACAATACATTCATCAATTTTATATGATGAGCACTTGAAGGATTTCAATAGCATGACCATGACTCATAATTTTTGTTTTGTAATTGCACTTGGAGCATCTGCTTTCATAAGACTATTCATGTTAAGATTCAGAGAAAAGAAAAAATGCCCATTAGTGAAATTTTTAAATTAAACTTCAGTTATATCTTATTTTAAGCTCGCTACACAGTACTAACAAGTACTGCACATCTTATTATTCTCACAGATAATATAATACTATGCTACTACTGATGCACACTCCCATACAATGAAAATACATTAGTAGACAATATTAGTTAGCTATTTTTTATTTGTATTACTTTTAAAGGGGAATCACTGAATTGGAACAAAATATATACAAAGCATGCTTCACTGACAATGCTTTCTTCCTTTCTAAATGTTTTCAAGTACTTATTTTCTCAATAAATGGTCTGAAATCAAAGAGTAAAGTATCATGATGTTGCCATCTATTGTCATTATATGGTTACTAATTGCAGATGTTTTAATTGGGACCCCATGATATCAAGTAACTACCTTTAGCTCACCCCCTTCACCCTTATTCTTCTTAACGAGTGTGTTATTACTAACACTGGTGGCAGATTTTGTTTAAGTTGCCTAAAAGCATCTGACATGACTTAGGACTACCACCATCTAGTGGCAGTAGCCGTATACACATTAGTTAACAAAACAGTCAGCACTTCACCCTTATTTATAAATTGTGAATACCCTATGAAACTAATTGGTAATTTAGAGTTTATCACATTTATCTATGGCAGGGTAGGTACTTTATTTTATAAAATGCAGACAGTAGTAAAAACATTCAATAATATTATTTCACTCTTCAAACTAGATACTATATTTGAATAAATATATTCAGTAATGTTAATGATAGATTAAATATATCACTGAGAAATTATAAACATAATTGAAGTTGATTCATCTGTCACTAAAAAGTTAAGTTATAAATTTAAATTATTGATTTTTTTCGCCCCAAAAATAGATGTCGTGCGTCAATTGTGTCTCAAAGGCCAAAGAAATCGTAATAAAACATAGAAGTCTTACAGAGATCTTGTCATTTTATTTCAATTTCCTTGGATCATGAGACACAATTGAAACACGACATTTACGTTTGTAAATAGTGGAATCAGGCCCCCTGGTCGTGTTATGATTCTGGTTGTCTTTTAAAAGTATTCTATAAATTTAGAATTTCTAATACTACTTGGGTCCTTCCTAGATTTTTTGTTGATCTGGCTGGCTAGGGATGAAATATATGGGCATTTCTCTGTAAGCTCGTCAGGCCCCATACAAATGCTGTCCTGGACTTTTTTCAAAATATTTGCCAAAAAATTTTGTTCGGTTTCGAAGAAAATTAAGTACTATGTTAGATAGATAAGGAGGCCCACTGAATTTATACGTATTTACCGAGTTATTAGCGATTTTCTAAAAAATCATGACAGGGGACTGTTTGAGGCATCAGGGGACTGTTTTGAACGGGGCTGTTAGGAGAGACAGAGGACTATAGTACTTAGAAAGAAGTCATTTTACATTAATAAATCATTTATTATTCGTATGGCATATTTGCGTATCAATAATCAACAGTTTATTTAGAAAAAATCAACAGAAAACTTTAGTTTAGCTACAGGTTTATCCAACCAAGCCATTGAGATTAGATTTTTGCTGGGTCTTGACAATGACTCCATTTCATTAGGTATCCAATTCCTGTACTTTTGAACAATACTACCAGTCAATGTTTTTTAAGATTTGTCTCTTTCGTACATTTCAATGTGGAATAATTTCCTTTCAACTGCTTACTAATCATCATCATCATCATCTTGAGTCGAAATGGCAAAATTTGATTTTTTTTTACCAATAATGCTTACTAATGATGTCGCCAAACAACGCTTTCTTGCCTACTTCTATTCTTTGATCAGGCTCGTTAACATTTTCAACATCTTTGTCTTAGATGTACTTATCTTCAACGTTATTTTTGTTTTTACTTTCAAATCACGTTTTTCTTTTTGTACTTTCTTTAAATGTGCGATCTGTCCATTTTTTTTCCTGTTAAACTTCTTTCTTCGCTTTATGGCTTCTTGTTTTCTTTGCTGTAGACGAGCACGGGAATTTCTGGGCTTAGAGCTGGAGATATTTGAACTAAAGGCGGAGTATCTACTTCTGGAATTTTTATCGGCGTATTATCTTGTACAAAAGTATTAGTGACGCTTTTCAGTCTAAGTCTTTTGGCTCAGTATATGGTACAGTGTTCTTTCCACTTCTTTAAGGCAGTTCTGTGCTTACGAGGTGTCATATTTTTTTACAAGCCTCTGCAAAACTTTTGCTTCTTCTTTTGGTAGTTCAACTTCTCCTTTTTTACCATTTCTTCTCTTTTGAGGGTCGTTTTCCTTCTTTTTCATCATAGTCGCTCTGCTTCTCTCCTTTTCTATAGTAATTCCTCTCAGAATAACTTTTTTTTTAGAAGCCATATAATGTGTGTTCGATCGATCAGCCTGTATAAAATAATTTATAATTTAAGCGTATAAAGGAAAATTATGCAAAGCATTATTGCTTTGAAGATTCTTATATTAATAAAACAGACTACCATATAAATTGACACAAACAATATACGAAAATAATAACCAATACACAAAATACACAGTCCCCTGTGTGTAGAACAGTCCCCTGATGCTAATTCCGGCAGAGGACTGTTGCCAGGGGACTGTGTATTTCGGCTAAATTCCACAATGTTTACAAAACTGATGTAAAATAGTTTTTTAAGACCATACCAATCAATTAAGACATTACTAATAAACCAATAAATGATATAGAGAAATAATTAAAGTAATTAACATAAATATTATAACTTACCAGAGGACTGTATGAGGTAGCGGTTCAAACGTGTGTTCACCTCACAAATGACGTTCTGACACTTAAGCAAAAGGTGTCTCGCCGCCGCATTCGGCAAGTTTACCAACTTTACAACAATTGCGTTTCGTTACACTCAAAAAAACGTTTGTAAACATTACAGTTATTTTTATTATGGCTTTAAACTTTTGACAGGGGACTGTATAGAAATTCTGGGGACAAAGTTTACAGGACTTTACTAGATAAATAACATACGTAATGAGACCTTGTTTTTACGAAAATATTTAATTTATTTTTTTCTTTATGATATTAACTGCTAAATGTATGTAGTTTTAATAACTTCTTCGTAAATCTTATTTATAGGTAGGAATACAGTGTTGGGGACAGCCAGGGGACTGTGTTTTTAGAGCTTCTATCACGTCTAGAAAAAAACTTTAAATAGTTATGGTTCTAAAATCAATGGGCCTGTAAAGATTCAGGGTTAAAGTTTCATTACAAGTGAACTTTTTTTAAATAATTAAATTACTTTTTTAAATAATTGGTCGGGACAGCCGATTACGAGCTTACAGAGAATCGCCCATATACACTGTGGATGCTATTGTCTTTTTTTTGCCAATCCACATCTTTTTTTTATCAGGGCAGCACTTAATGAAAGTATTCAGCAAATCACTGATTGTTCTGCACTGGTCCATCACTTTTGCGTTTATTATTATCACTTATGTACTTCCCTTAGTCAAACTTTGCCTACTTATAGACACAGCAAAGCAGCAAAACTAGAATGTTGAACTCACAAAATGCTGATTTGAGCTTAATAGACCTCAAAATATTATAAAAATATATTAAGTCCTTCATATGATTCTTTTGAATGTGCTGTGCATGTTTATAAAATTATATTGTTTATATTTTTTTTGGAAATGGTTGTGGAACCATTCCTTGGTTAAGACTTCCAAGAGTGTTTGTTGGGTTAAAACTGTTATAAGCATGATAATTAACTTAGAATTATAAACAAGGGATAATTTTAAAAGTCATCAAATGACTATTATACTTAGGTGTTAGGAAGTCACAATATTATTGCACTATATCTGACATTTATATTTGTATATTAGTTTATAGTAATATATGTTAATTTATATTACAATTATACCAATAGATATTTATATTTTAGGCATCCAACTGGTCCCAGCGAGAGTTACGGAGTAGTCAGTATAAGGTGACAAGGAAGATCCAACACTGGCCTACTAAATGTAAGAATTATTAATATTATATTAAAAATAATAAAAACAAAGAGTTCGCATGACATGGTCAAATGATGTTAATAAATTCATCATGCGCTCTTATTATCTTATAACTAAACTCAGAAACAGATTTGACTTGCTATCGAAAAACCCTGCATGAATTATTCCAACAACGATATCCAGAAGTAAATGTATCGGAACAGAGAATATCTGATCAAAGAAGAGCTATCATTAGAAATAGTTATCTTACTGAGGAAACATTAAATGAAATTAAAAATGAAGTGCAACAGCTTTTAGAACAGTCAGACCAAAACGACAGCCATAATCCTCTTATATCCCAACAGCATGATCAAGAATTATCACCTCCACACAAAAGTTCTACCCAAATATCATATCACTCATCTAATAGAAGTCAAATACAAATAGAAACTTTAGATAACTCTACACAAACCATAGATATTTTCACTCAAACACCATCAACACAAAATTTACTTCTTGAAAATGATATTGCAATAATAAACCCAATTTGCCCTGATGATAATACGACCCAAAAATTAAGTGATCACTTACAATCAGTACTAACTCAATACGCTGGTATAGATCCTACACTAAGGCCCAAGCTTCCAAAATTAAGATATAGCAAAAAATTAAACTACTTGGTATCAATCTTTAACAATAATCTACTGAACCGATTTATAACTACGGATGCCTCATTAGTGGATATTCACACGCTTATTTATTGTAGTGCATTTACTATAACAAAAGAATTAGGATATAAAATCTATTCAGACAATCAACAACAACATCAAAATCCAAAAAGGAATGTTAAGCCTGCATGGCAAACAAGAATTGAAAATGACATAGGGAAATTAAGGGCAGACATTGGGAGACTCACACAATATATTAGAGGCAATAGGTCAAGAAATGTAGTAGAAAGTGTAGAATCTATATTTAATAAATATCAAATACATAGTAGACATGAAAATAACAACAGTACACCGGAACAATTTTTAGACACACTCAAACAGAAGCTTACACTCAAATCTAAAAGATTAGCAAGATATAAGAAATCACTTAAGCGAAAAACAAGACAATAAACTATTTTCCACAAATCAAAAACTATTCTATAGACAATTAAAAGAAAATCCATCACAAAATCCGCAACAGAATGACCAAAATATTAGTAACTCATTGTGCAAAGAAAAGCTAGAAGAATTCTGGTCTGAAATATGGGAGAAGGCAGAATCTCATAATGAAGAAGCTGAATGGATCAAGGAAGAAGAATCTCGATGGGAGGGAATAGATGAGATGGATTTCAAAGAAATAGAAGAAGAAGATGTCATGATAGCTACAGAAAAACTTCATAACTGGAAATCTCCGGGCATCGATCATGTACATAATTTTTGGTACAAAAAATTTACTTCATTACATAAATCATTAGCAATACATTTTACAGATATAATATTAAACAAACAACCTATCCCCAATTTCTTAGCAAAAGGAATCACTTACATGATCCCCAAAAGTAGCCAATTAGACGATCCAGCAAAATATAGACCAATCACATGTTCACCAACAATATATAAAATTTTGACGTCCATAATTAGCTGTAAAATCAATAATCATATAGAAAAATATAATATCCTTGCCGAAGAACAAAAAGGGTGTAGAAAGAATCACATGGGATGCAAGGAACAACTTGTAATTGACTCCACTATCCACCGTCAAGCCAATTCGAATAAAAGAAACCTCCATTGTACATTTATTGATTACCAAAAAGCTTTTGACAGTATCCCTCATACTTGGCTTCTCAAAGTTCTTAGAATATATAAAATAAATCCATCAATAATTTCATTTTTAAAAGCAGTTATGCCATTCTGGAAGACTAATTTGCATGTAAGAAACAATATCAATCAACTTATAAGTAGAGAGATTGCTATCAAAAAAGGTATTTATCAAGGAGACTCCTGAGTCCCATGTGGTTCTGTCTTGCCTTAAACCCACTTTCATACTTACTTAATAAGCAAAATAAAGGATACCGATTGAAACCTAATGACCCACACACTGCTATATCCCATCTTATATATATGGATGATATCAAACTGTACACAAAAAATAAAGAAAGATATGAAATTGCTTGTTGATGTTACAGCTGGATTCAGTGCAGATATAAATATGAAATTTGGAATTGAAAAATGCAAAAGTTTAAACATTATAAAAGGAAAAGCTACATCCGGAGATTACACAGTAAATGAAGAAACTATAAAAGCTATGGAACCGGAAGACCTCTACAAATATTTAGGATATCATCAATCAACACAATTAGATCATTCATCACTCAAATCATCTCTTGCCACCGAATATAAAAATAGAGTGACTGCTATTTGCAAAAGTCGATTAATAGGAAAGTCTTTAATAAAAGCTATTAACACGTATGCCATCCCAATACTGACATATTCCTTTGGAATTATAAAATGGACGAAAACAGATATTAATAACCTAGAAATTAAAACCCGTACTATTCTTACAAAACATAACCATCTTCACCCAAAATCTGCTATCGAAAGAATGACGTTAAATAGAAGTAAAGGCGGTAGAGGATTAATCGATATTACAAACTTATGGCAAAAGCAAATAAGTTCCCTTCAATCTTTCTTCTTCTCCAAAGCCAACTCCAGCAATATACATCAAGCTGTAACTGAAAATGACAACAAACATACACCGCTCAACCTTTTAAATACTACAATAGACAGCCTGACTACTTCAAACTCCGACCATGAAAAACAAAAAAATAGACCGATGGAAATCAAAAGTCCTTCATGGTAGACACCCCCACGATCTTAATCAACCCCTTATTGACCTGGAATCATCCAATAAATGGCTGACACATAGTAATCTCTACCCAGAAACTGAAGGTTTTATAATAGCTATTCAAGACCAAGTAGTAAATACCAAAAATTACAGGAAACATATCATAAGAGACCCTTCTATTACAGATGACAGATGCCGTAAATGTCGCACACACCCGGAAACCATCCAACACATAACAGGAGCATGCCCGAACTTAACACAGACTGACTACACTCACAGACATAACCAAATTGCAAATATAATACATCTAAAACTTGCCGTCAAACATAAACTTATTCCAGAAAAACCTATACCTTATTATAAATATACACCCGAACCAGTCCTAGAAAATAATGAATATAAATTATACTATGATCGTGCCATATTAACAGATAAAACTATTCACTACAACAGACCTGATTTAGTTTTACAAGATAAATTAAATAAAATAACATACATAATAGATATAGCAGTTCCGAATACACATAACATTTCAAAAACTATAACTGAAAAATAAATAAATATACAGATCTAAAAGATGAAATAACAAGGATATGGAGAGTAAATAAAGTATATATAGTGCCAATAGTATTATCATCAACCGAGTCATTCCTAAACACTTACATCACAGTTTAAGGCTGTTAGATCTTGCACCAAATATTTATATTAACATGCAAAAAGCAGCAATTTTGAACACATGCAGAATTGTAAGGAAATTTATGCAGGGTGACGAAGCTTCACTTATTTAAATAAAATAGCAATATATTCTTCTACTACTTCACTTGGTTTATGCCCGTGATAGTAGTTTCCCTACACCAGCTGCAAAGCTGAGAAAAAAAAAGTATAAAATGTAAGAAAGGTCCCAATATCTATACATATAATAAAACAGTAAAAATATTTTGTCTGTACATTTAGTATTTTTGACTGAAATGGATAGAGGGACACTTAAAATGAATAATAGAAAGCAAAAAAAATTTTTTGGAATTTCTTGTCTGTCTGTCTGTCTGTATGTATGATCACGCTAATCTCCGAAAGTACTGAATCGATTTGAATGAAACTTTTTTTGTTGTATAGCTATTAAGCCTGGGCAACATTTAGGCTATAATTTATTTTGAAAACTGGTCCACCTGATGAAGAACCTTAACAGACCAGCTACACTATAAGAATTATGGAAATGGTTCCTTAACAAAAGTCGTTCAACCTGATGAGCATTTTCTGATGACGTATAAAAATTGAAGATCTGGAACATCTGATGAAGAACTGCAAGAGACCAGCTACACCATAACATATATGGAAATGGCGCCTTATTAAAAGTCGTTCAACCTGATGAGCATTTTCTGCTGACGTATAAAAATTGAAGATCTGAAACATTTGATGAAAAGCTCCAAGAGAGATTTTTCATCTAAGCAAAACTCACGCGGGCGAAGCCGCGGGCGACAGCTAGTTTACAATATATTCCATATTTATATTTATATACATTATTGAGATGAAGAGTTAATTTTTTGCTTTTTTTATAATTCAAGTTATAAAAAAAGCAATATTTACTTATGTTATTAGATGAGAATTTTTTTATTTCAATTTTTGTTTTACAGACAGTCGCAGGCGTCGTGCCATGATGCCTCGCATAGTTTTCCCTGAGAGTGATACAGAGCCAGAAAAATATTCAAGGAGGTAAGGAAGTCAGATTATTTATACTACATCTATTGCTTGTCAATAAATAAACTCTTTTAGGTGAAGCAACTTTTTTAGCACATTATGTTCAATGATGCGACTATAGATAAATTAATTTTTGATTTTTTATTAATACAGAAATATTACCAGCCAGATATTATGAAAAAATTATGTTTTTTTTAGATCCAGGCAAGTGCGGGTTTTCTTTGCTGACGACAATGCATCGTCTAGCAGAATACGCCGCAGTCGCGGTCCAAGGAAGAATTACGTAGAAGATAGCGAGGATAAACCTATACAAGAAAGTGAGTATTTTGTGAAGTTTTCGCGAATTTGTGTTGTGTTTCATTTGTCAACACCATATCAGCCACAGAAAGTCTACTGCTAGACATATCGTACTTAAATCGACTGTATTAATTGTAGATGTAGAGTTGTGTGGAAGGAGTTGTCGCTCAGCGCAAGCTGCTCCACCACAGCTTCAACGAGAGCTGGATCACCAACGAGCTGAAAGTGAAGGGCTACCCGGACCTGTACGGCTTCCCCGGCTCCAGCTCCTCGGACGAGTTCACGTCCGGGGACGAGGGCAGGCGGGTCACTGGCAAGAAAGTGGAGATCGTAAGTGTTAATGCTGCTCCACCACAGCTTCAACGAGAGCTGGATCACCAACGAGCTGAAAGTGAAGGGCTACCCGGACCTGTACGGCTTCCCCGGCTCCAGCTCCTCAGACGAGTTCACGTCTGGGGATGAGGGCAGGCGGGTCACTGGCAAGAAAGTGGAGATCGTAAGTGTTAATGCTGCTCCACCACAGCTTCAACGAGAGCTGGATCACCAACGAGCTGAAAGTGAAGGGCTACCCGGACCTGTACGGCTTCCCCGGCTCCAGCTCCTCAGACGAGTTCACGTCTGGGGATGAGGGCAGGCGGGTCACTGGCAAGAAAGTGGAGATCGTAAGTGTTAATGCTGCTCCACCACAGCTTCAACGAGAGCTGGATCACCAACGAGCTGAAAGTGAAGGGCTACCCGGACCTGTACGGCTTCCCCGGCTCCAGCTCCTCAGACGAGTTCACGTCTGGGGATGAGGGCAGGCGGGTCACTGGCAGATCGTAAAAGTTAATGCTGCTCCACCACAGCTTCCAGCTGGATCACCAACGAGCTGAAAGTGAAGAGGCTACCACCTGTACGGCTTCCCCGGCTCCAGCTCCTCAGACGAGTTCACGTCTGGGGATGAGGGCAGGCGGGTCACTGGCAAGAAAGTGGAGATCGTAAGTGTTAATGCTGCTCCACCACAGCTTCAACGAGAGCTGGATCACCAACGAGCTGAAAGTGAAGGGCTACCCGGACCTGTACGGCTTCCCCGGCTCCAGCTCCTCAGACGAGTTCACGTCTGGGGATGAGGGCAGGCGGGTCACTGGCAAGAAAGTGGAGATCGTAAGTGTTAATGCTGCTCCACCACAGCTTCAACGAGAGCTGGATCACCAACGAGCTGAAAGTGAAGGGCTACCCGGACCTGTACGGCTTCCCCGGCTCCAGCTCCTCAGACGAGTTCACGTCTGGGGATGAGGGCAGGCGGGTCACTGGCAAGAAAGTGGAGATCGTAAGTGTTAATGCTGCTCCACCACAGCTTCAACGAGAGCTGGATCACCAACGAGCTGAAAGTGAAGGGCTACCCGGACCTGTACGGCTTCCCCGGCTCCAGCTCCTCAGACGAGTTCACGTCTGGGGATGAGGGCAGGCAGGTCACTGGCAAGAAAGTGGAGATCGTAAGTGTTAATGCTGCTCCACCACAGCTTCAACGAGAGCTGGATCACCAACGAGCTGAAAGTGAAGGGCGACCCGGACCTGTACGGCTTCCCCGGCTCCAGCTCCTCGGACGAGTTCACGTCTGGGGACGAGGGCAGGCGGGTCACTGGCAAGAAAGTGGAGATCGTAAGTGTTAATGCTGCTCCACCACAGCTTCAACGAGAGCTGGATCACCAACGAGCTGAAAGTGAAGGGCTACCCGGACCTGTACGGCTTCCCCGGCTCCAGCTCCTCAGACGAGTTCACGTCTGGGGATGAGGGCAGGCGGGTCACTGGCAAGAAAGTGGAGATCGTAAGTGTTAATGCTGCTCCACCACAGCTTCAACGAGAGCTGGATCACCAACGAGCTGAAAGTGAAGGGCTACCCGGACCTGTACGGCTTCCCCGGCTCCAGCTCCTCAGACGAGTTCACGTCCGGGGACGAGGGCAGGCGGGTCACTGGCAAGAAAGTGGAGATCGTAAGTGTTATTTCTTCTTAGATATTTTTTTTTATTTTTTATATCTGATGGGTTTGCTCTTGACCCAATATAATCATTACGTACATATTATCACGGATTTTTCCTGTGGCAGAGACTATAGCAATAGCCTAAGGATAGCCTTCACCTAGTACATGGGGCGCTGCTAGATGCAACAGTATTTACTGCCCGGTACTCGTGGGTGGTAAAAATCGAGTTACCGAATTTAATCGAGTTGGTAAACGAATTTCTATGAAAATTAGGTGGAAATTAGTCTCTCTCTCAGCCGAAAGACGTCCTCTGCTGGACAAAGGCCTCCCAAGGATTTCCATAACGACCGATCCTGCGCTGCCCGCATCCATGCGCATCCCGCGACCTTCACCAGGTCGTCGGTCCACCGAGTGGGAGGCCTGCCAACACTACGTTTTCCGGTTCGTGGTCGCCACTCGAGAACTTTTCTGCCCCAACGGCTATCTGTTCACGAGCTATGTGCCCCGCCCACTGCCACTTAAGTTTCGTGATTCTGCGGGCTATGTCGGTTACTTTAGTTCTCCTGCGGATCTCCTCATTTCTGATTCGATCACGCAGGGAAACTCCGAGCATAGCGCGCTCCATCGCCCTTTGGGTGACCTTGAGCCTTCTTATGAGGCCCATAGTAAGCGACCACGTCTCTGTTCCGTATGTCATTACTGGCAACACACACTGGTCAAAGACCTTTGTCTTGAGACACTGCGGTATTTTGGACGAGAAGATATCGCGAAGCTTCCCGAACGCTGCCCAGCCGAGTTGGATTCGACGGTTGACCTCTTTCTCAAAGTGGACTTACCTAACTGAACTGTTTGTCCCAGGTATACATAAATATCAACAAGGAGAAATAAACGCAGTCCTGGAGTGTACACTATAAGCGAATGGCCCGACAATATGGAAAAAGTCATCATATACCACTGTATAGTCAAGCAGCGCTAAAAGCATTAGACAAAGAAACAACGTCGGCATTAGTTAAAGAATGCAAGGATGCTCTGAACAAGCTGGCCAATGATACTGCGGTCACTGTGGCCTGGGTTCCAGGTCATAGAGGCATAACTGGCAATGAAAGAGCAGACGAACTTGCTAGGAAAGGAGCAGATGAAACTTTCGTGGGACCTGAACCCAGACTTCCCATAGCTTATGGAATAACGAAAGGCGTCATCAAGCATAGAATGAAAGTAGAATCCAATAGAAGATGGAGAAGAACTAGAAGTCTAAGACAATCTAAAATCTTCATCAAAGCAGCAGACCAAAATAAATCAAAACACCTGCTCAAATTGAGCAGGAATAACATTAGAATCATTATAGGAATCCTCACAGGACACTGTCAACTGAATAGGCACTTGACAGTGATTAAGCAAATGGACGATCCCATTTGTCCCAGCTGCCTGGAAGAAGAGGAAACTAGCTTTCACTTAGTAGCAGAATGTCCTGCATTTGCCGCTGCAAGGAGAGAAGTATTGGGCACAGACGTCCTATCTGAGGATGATCTAAGCAACATTACAATAGGGCAGATGTTAAAATTCTGCAAAGTAACAGGTAGATTCAGTGGGTCGCCACCAACGTGAGTTACCAGGTAACTCAAAACCCTATATGGGTCTCGGGGAATTGGGTGAAATGGTCCCAGCATAAGTGGACTGATCACCTGTCTGGTGCTCGCGCTGGCGTCCCCATATAGTAAATAATAATAATAAAAATAATTGTCAACAACTTCGAGTGTAGAGTCTCCAACCTTCAGAGGAGTGGGTGCGACACGGATATTAAACATAATTTTCGTCTTGTCCATGTTCATTTTTAGACCCACTTGTTGAGAGGCTCTACAGAGGCCATTGAGCATTGTGCCTAAGTCTTCCAAGGTCTCAGCCATGACTACGATATCGTCAGCGAATCGAAGGTGAGTGATGTACTCGCCGTTGATATTGATACCGAGTCCGCTCCAGTCCAGAAGCTTGAAAACATCTTCCAGGTCGGCGGTGAACAGTTTCGGAGATATCACGTCTCCCTGTCTCACCCCTCGCTGCAACTGGATAGGTTTGGAGCCTTGATCCTGGAGACGGACCGACATGGTGGCGTTTTCGTACAAACACTTCAGCGCTTCGATATATCGATAGTCAATTTGGCACCGTTGGAGAGACTGTAGCACAGCCCAGGTCTCGATCGAATCGAAGGCCTCGAAGGATCGAAGGAAGGTACTAAAGCCTTTTCGGAAACCGGCTTGTTCGGGAGGCTGGAAGTCGTCAAACCTGCGAGCGAGACGATTCGTAATGACTCTCGAAAACAGTTTGTAGACATGGCTCAGAAGTGAGATAGGCCACTCTAATAATAATGCACACACACTAATACACTCTAATTCTTCAATAAGGTTTTGTCGCCTTTTTTGAAGAAAAGTACCACCACACTTCTGTGCCATGCCGTAGGCGTTTGTCCCTCGAGTATGACGGAATCGAATAGCTTCTGAAGAGCTTTTAATACCGGTGTTCCACCTGGTTTCAGAAGCTCAGCCGTGATTCCATCATCACCCTGTGCCTTATTGTTTTTTAACTGTTTGAGAGCCATTCTAATCTCGTATAGGCTGACGTCCGGGATATCTTCGGTGTAGTGGAAATTAGTATGTTCCTAAAAAAAATAAAGCAGAAAATAGAATGCATTTTTCTGTGTTATAATTTAGTTGTAAACGTTGGAATTGACTTGCAACACATACCGCAAAAGAATTAAAAAAACATTCTATAGTTTCGTGCTGTCACTATCGCTCTAAAGCAAAAGACAAAGGCAAGACGATAGTTATGGAAGGCTTTGCTTCAAATTACTGTGATTGTTAGATTTTTTTTTCCTATTTCAGACTAGTCATGCTCCTACAAATACAGACGAAGACACACAACTATCCCGCCAGAGGAGGACATCGGCTAGGTTTAGTACTAAAAAGGTGAGACACTAAATAAAATTGATTATATCAGTAAAGTTAGTGTCTAAAGCATGCGAAAGGACGTATGAAAACCTACCGCTGTAAGAAGTTACGCAGTTATAACCTGATCGCAGTAGACCCTGTGTGCTACTGTTCTACGATTATAGACTTTCGTACTTACACTTTAAGGGTGTCGGCAGCCTATCAGAGGGTCGGCCACCGTCCGGCTATAGAGAAAGATGCAGTTATACAGTAGAAAGAGAAGTAGTACAAACTTGCTGTTATACAGAACCGTATTCCTCTCTATTCATGCTACAATTTGTATCGTGTGTAGCCCACTGTGGTGGTCGCAATATATTTGCATACAATTTATTGTATCCAACATGTTAGAAAATATTTTTTCCATTGGCCATCTATTCTAATATTGGCCATCTAATAAATTAAGTTCAAGTCCAAATTAGCTATTAAGTACTACCATAGTTTTAAGTTTTTACTAGTATTTGTGGGTCTTTAGTTGCCTGGAATAAATGCATTTTATTTATTTATTTACTAGCTTTTGCCCGCAGCTTCGCTCGCGTAAATTTCCGTCGGGAACAGTGCTTTTTCCCAGGATGAAAGGTACCCTATGTCCTTCTCAGTACTTCGAACTTTGTGTATGCGAAATTTCAGGAAGATTGGTTCAGTAGATAGAGCGTGAAGAGGTAACAAACAAACAAATAAACTCACTTTTGCATTTATATTATTAGTTAGTTTTTTTTATTCTATAAACGGCAGTTTAAAAAAACGTTAAATTTAAATTTTATAAGTCTATTATTAATATTATTAATTTATTTACCAGAACGCAACAGAAACAGACTCGGAAGACGACAATAACCAAACAGTTATCGAAAAGAAGCCGCCACCTGCGGAGGTAAAAAAAGATGATGAGAAAATGGAAGTGGAGACCAACCAGGAGATCAAGACTGAGCAGAACCCACCAGGGGAGGAAGGTGGAAGGTGGGCTAAGAATTTATAAAAAAATTGTATACACACGAGCTTTTGTCCGCGGCTAAGCCCGCGTGAATTTCCCACGGGAACAGTGCTTTTTCCCGGGATGAAAGGTACCCTATGTCTTTCTCCATACTTCTAACTATGTATATGCGGAATTTCAGGAAGATTGGTTCAGTAGATAAAGCGTGAAGAGGTAACAAATAAACCAACAAACAAATAAACTCACTTTCGCATTTGTAATATTAGTTAGGACTAGCTTTGCCCGCGGCTTGGCCCGCGTGGATTTCCCATGAGAACAGTGCTTTTTCCCGGGACGAAAGGTACCCTATGTCCTTCTCCGTATTTCTAATTATGTGTATGCGAAATTTCAGGAAGATTGGTTCAGTAGATAAAGCGTAAAGATGTAACAAACAAAGTGACTTTCGCATTTGTAATATTAGTTAGGACTGTGCATGGGCCGTGGACGATGTTCCCGTGGGAATTTCAATCAATCAATCAATCAATCAATATATTTATTTGTCAAACATAGGTATATGTAGGATACAGTTGTTATAAAAAAGTCATTGTACATCTATGTTTTGCCATTAAAAATAGCATACAAATATTTATAAAATAATAATAATATTAGAACAACCAGAAATTAAGTTACATGCAAAAGTAAATTTCGGGAAATCCACTCTAAGTGCTCCCCTACACTCCCTAAGGAACCAACATGATTCCTGATCATGATTCATGATTGATTTCTGATTTCATGCTAAATTTAGCTTCCTACGCCTAGTAGTTTTGGCTGTGCGTTGTCGTCAATCAGTAACTGAAGAATTTTATATATATTGATTGATGATTGATTGATTGATATATGTAGTAGTAGTAGTATATATGTAGTTTAGAAAACATATACGAGGGGGTTTTATGGGGACAATAAAGACTGAAATATATTTTTTTGAGTTTTTGTCTTTATGTTTGTACGTGCATTACGTAAAATCTTAATGTAATTTGATGTGGTTGTATTTGCTGAGTTGAGCTGAGAGATGTATTTTTTAAGTTCTCTTTATGTTCAAAAAAAAATTATGAAAGCTTTAAAAAATGTTAAAATGTTAGTAAAAATATGTAAAACTAGCTGTCGCCCGCGGCTTCGCCGCGTGAGTTTCGCTTAGATGAAAAATCTCTCTTGGAGCTTTTCATCAGATATTCCAGATCTTCAATTTTTATACGTCAGCAGAAAATGCTAATCAGGTTGAACAACTTTTAATAAGGCGCCATTTCCATATATATTATAGTGTAGCTAGTCTCTTGCAGTTCTTCATCAGATGTTCCAGATCTTCAATTTTTATACGTCATCAGAAAATGCTCATCAGGTTGAACGACTTTTGTTAAGGCATCATTTCCATATTTCTTATAGTTTAGCTGTTCTGTTAAGGTTCTTCATCAGGTGTTCCAGTTTTCAAAATAAATTATAGCCTATATGTTGCCCAGGCTTAACAGCTATACAACAAAAAAAGTTTCATTCAAATCCGTCCAGTAGTTTTTGCGTGAAACGCGTACATACATACAGACAGACAGACAGACAGACGGACAGACAGACAGACAAGAAATTCCAAAAATTTTTTTTTGCTTTCTATTATTCTTTTTAAGTGTCCCTCTATCCATTTCAGTCAAAAATACTAAATGTACAGACAAAATATTTTTACTGTTTTATTATATGTATAGATTATGTTAAAGTTTGGTTTTATTTTCAGCAATCAAAAACCACTTCGAAATGTTCGGACTACCAGGAGTAGAGGCAAGGTCAGGCCCAAGAAAGACGACAGCCAACAAGAAACAGGTAATAGTATACAACATTTTTAGGGTTCCGTACTTCAAAAGGTAAAAACAGAACCCTTATAAGATCACTTTGTTGTCTGTCTGTCAAACATTTTTTTGCCACGAACGCTCATAGGTATCAATTTGAAATTTACCTCAAACATGGGTGTGTCTGTACCTAGCGATTGACATTGTTCTATGTATTAATAAATAAGTTAGAATGTTAGTTCTGTGTTAGTTCTATATAAATAAATGTAACTCGTCATTTGTTCCGCTTTTTTTTTTAAGATTTTCGCCCCGAACTGTTGTCGTCAGCCAGCGATGTACTTTTTTATTACGCGTTGTAGAAATATAAAACTGGTGTCAGCCGTTAGTTCTATGAAAGGTCTCACTATTTATGTACTTTTATTCAATAAAATCTATAACATTACAAGAATAAAAGTTCGAAAAGAAATGTTGTGCTCAGCGATGTATTTCTAAAATTCGTAAAAAATATAACCAAATTAGACTTTATACCATAGTTCTTTATCAGATTAGTCTAAATAATTTTGCGTAGTTATATACATAAAATAAATAAATAAACCACTGCGAAACATATTCCTCCACAACTCATTTGTTAACAAAACGTAAGAAAGTTCACTTAAATTTAGCTCTTATTGAGTATGTACATAGGGGCGTAACTTTTATTCTTGTAATGTTATAGATTTTATTGAATAAAAGTACATACCTTTCATAGAACTAACGGCTGACACCAGTTTTATATTTCTACAACGCCTAATAAAAAAGTACATCGCTGGCTGACGACGACAGTTCGGGGCGAAAATCTTTAAAAAAAAAGCGGAACAAATGA
Organism: Ephestia elutella; assembly: GCA_018467065.1. NCBI lineage: Eukaryota > Metazoa > Arthropoda > Insecta > Lepidoptera > Pyralidae > Ephestia > Ephestia elutella. Next base: position 5,700,628 of record CM031566.1, on the reverse strand, counting down.
AGAGTTACATTTATTTCTATAGAACTAACACAGAACTAACATTCTAACTTATTTATTAATACAAAGAACAATGTCAATCGCTAGGTACAGACACACCAAACATGGTCTACGGTCTCATTTAGCTGTAAATTATTGTATAGCCTGACCAGGAATATAAAAACCCTCGCCATGTTGTGGAAAAGCAATAGAACTAATTTCTTACACTGACAACTAATTTAAAAACCTATGTGTCATTTCTCCTGTCAAAGTTTGACTTTTGATCAAGGGCGGATCCAGTATTTTTATTTCTATGGGAAGGGCACCGTTTCCCGTTCTCGAGTATATTTCCGAGAAATTTTTAAGGAAGTTTCAGCTTTGAAAATTTCGAGAACGGAACATCACTAATGGTGGCGGATTAATTTTTTGGAAATAAACTTGTAAGAAACTATTACTAATAAATCCTGTTATTTTAACAACTCGAATCTTAATTTGATATGTACTGTTATGGAACCTGCCTCCACAGTACATATGTACACAAAATAGCAGTCGGGGATGTGGGGGGGAAGGGGGGGCACTTGTCCCGCCTATAGATCCGCTACTTCTTTCAATAATGTTGCAATATAGCTAGGTCTAACGGTACTTGTATAGGAATAAATCTGAAAACTGTTAATTGTTTGTTTGAGAGAGAAATTGCGAGTTTGATTCGCACTTGGCCGGTTTTTATTTTTACTGAAATAAGTATGGAATAAATTGTTAGAGTTTTTATTTATATTTTAGCTTCGGAGTCATCATCGTCGGAGTCCGGCAGCGAAATAACCCTGAGTCGACAGCCGCGTCGCTCTAAGCGCACGCGCAAACCCAAACCGGCCTTCGTGCAGATCGCACAGGGGCAGACTCGCGGGAGAGGTACTAGCATCTCTTGCTGTTACACACATCCGTCACCCTACTAGCATCTCTTGCTTTTACACACATCCGTCACCCTACTAGCATCTCTTGCTGTTACACACATCCGTCACCCTACTAGCATCTCTTGCTTTTACACACATCCGTCACCCTACTAGCATCTCTTGCTGTTACACACATCCGTCACTACTAGCATCTCTTGCTGTTGCACACATCCGTCCCTCTACTAGCATCTCTTGCTGTTACACACATCCGTCACCCTACTAGCATCTCTTGCTTTTACACACATCCGTCACCCTACTAGCATCTCTTGCTGTTACACACATCCGTCACTACTAGCATCTCTTGCTGTTGCACACATCCGTCCCTCTACTAGCATCTCTTGCTGTTACACACATCCGTCACCCTACTAGCATCTCTTGCTTTTACACACATCCGTCACCCTACTAGCATCTCTTGCTGTTACACACATCTGTCACTCTACTAGCATCTCTTGCTGTTACACACATCCGTCACCCTACTAACATCTCTTGCTTTTACACACATTTGTCACCCTACTAGCATCTCTTGCTGTTACACACATCCGTCACCCTACTAGCATCTCTTGCTTTTACACACATCCGTCACCCTACTAGCATCTCTTGCTGTTACACACATCCGTCACTCTACTAGCATCTCTTGCTGTTGCACACATCCGTCCCTCTACTAGCATCTCTTGCTGTTACACACATCTGTCACCCTACTAGCATCTCTTGCTGTTACATACATCCGTCACCCTACTAGCATCTCTTGCTTTTACACACATCCGTCACCCTACTAGCATCTCTTGCTGTTACACACATCCGTCACCCTACTAGCATCTCTTGCTTTTACACACATCCGTCACCCTACTAGCATCTCTTGCTGTTACACACATCCGTCCCTCTACTAGCATCTCTTGCTGATACACACCATCCGTCCCTCTACTAGCATCTCTTGCTGTTACACACATCTGTCACCCTACTAGCATCTCTTGCTGTTACACACATCCGTCACCCTACTAGCATCTCTTGCTTTTACACACATCCGTCACCCTACTAGCATCTCTTGCTGTTACACACATCCGTCACCCTACTAGCATCTCTTGCTTTTACACACATCCGTCACTCTACTAGCATCTCTTGCTGTTACACACATCCGTCACTCTACTAGCATCTCTTGCTGTTGCACACATCCGTCCCTCTACTAGCATCTCTTGCTGTTACACACATCTGTCACCCTACTAGCATCTCTTGCTGTTACACACATCCGTCCCTCTACTAGCATCTCTTGCTGTTGCACACATCCGTCCCTCTACTAGCATCTCTTGCTGTTACACACATCCGTCACTCTACTAGCATCTCTTGCTGTTACACACATCCGTCCCTCTACTAGCATCTCTTGCTGTTACACACATCCGTCCCTCTACTAGCATCTCTTGCTGTTACACACATCCGTCACCCTACTAGCATCTCTTGCTTTTACACACATCCGTCACTCTACTAGCATCTCTTGCTGTTGCACACATCCGTCCCTCTACTAGCATCTCTTGCTGTTACACACACATCTGTCACCCTACTAGCATCTCTTGCTGTTACACACATCCGTCCCTCTACTAGCATCTCTTGCTGTTGCACACATCCGTCCCTCTACTAGCATCTCTTGCTGTTACACACATCCGTCACCCTACTAGCATCTCTTGCTGTTACACACATCCGTCACTCTACTAGCATCTCTTGCTGTTGCACACATCCGTCCCTCTACTAGCATCTCTTGCTGTTGCACACATCCGTCCCTCTACTAGCATCTCTTGCTGTTACACACATCCGTCCCTCTACTAGCATCTCTTGCTGTTACACACATCCGTCACTCTACTAGCATCTCTTGCTGTTACACACATCCGTCACCCTACTAGCATCTCTTGCTTTTACACACATCCGTCACTCTACTAGCATCTCTTGCTGTTACACACATCCGTCACTCTACTAGCATCTCTTGCTGTTGCACACATCCGTCCCTCTACTAGCATCTCTTGCTGTTACACACATCTGTCACCCTACTAGCATCTCTTGCTGTTACACACATCCGTCCCCTCTACTAGCATCTCTTGCTGTTGCACATCATCCGTCCCTCTACTAGCATCTCTTGCTGTTACACACATCCGTCACCCTACTAGCATCTCTTGCTGTTACACACATCCGTCACTCTACTAGCATCTCTTGCTGTTGCACACATCCGTCCCTCTACTAGCATCTCTTGCTGTTGCACACATCCGTCCCTCTACTAGCATCTCTTGCTGTTACACACATCCGTCCCTCTACTAGCATCTCTTGCTGTTACACACATCCGTCACTCTACTAGCATCTCTTGCTGTTACACACATCCGTCCCTCTACTAGCATCTCTTGCTGTTACACACATCCGTCACTCTACTAACATCTCTTGCTGTTACACACATCCGTCCCTCTACTAGCATCTCTTGCTGTTACACACATCCGTCACTCTACTAGCATCTCTTGCTGTTACACACATCCGTCCCTCTACTAGCATCTCTTGCTGTAACACACATCCGTCACTCTACTAGCATCTCTTTTTTTTTTAGTTTCCAAACTGACTGGCAGTTTGAGAGATTAGCATGTTTAAACAAACAAACAAACTCTTTATCTTCTCTGATTTACTTTAATTAACTAAATTAATACTATTTTGTAGTTAATTGGAAGCGGTGGTGGCCGAGTGGTAGGGCGCCCGCCTGTGGATTCAAAATCCTAGGTTCGAATCCTGCCCGGGATACATGAGTTTGTATACCAATCTGACTCATGTTAGTTTTCATCGACCACCACTTGCTTCCGGTGAAGGAAAACATCGTGAAGAAACCTGCACTCTGGTTGATGATTATCAGCTAGTGTGTGAAATGGAGAAGGCAATGGCAAACCACTCCATTAAAATTGCCAAAAGAGTCGTTGTGTATTTCATTCCATATAATGACCACAACCCTCAATCATGAGGAAATACGACTAAAAGAGAGTAGTTAAAACAATAATTATTATTGTGTAGGTTTAGTATAGACTAGCATGGGTCAGGGACCATGTTCCCTTGGGAATTTCTGGAAATTCTCTTTTAGCACTCCCCTACACTCCCTAAGGAACCTACATGCCAAATTTCAGCTTCCTACGCCCAGTAGTTTTGGCTGTGCGTTGTCTGTCAGTCACTTACGTCAGTAACGGAAGAATCCTACTTCCTACTAATATTATCTAGCTTTCGCCCGCGTGAATTTTCCACGGGAACATTGCTTTTTCCCGGGATGAAAGATACCCTATGTCCTTCTCCGTACTTCCAGCTATGTGTATGCGAAATTTCAGGAAAATTGGTTCAGTAGATAAAGCGTGAAGAGGTAACAAACAAACAAACTCACTTTCCGCATTTATAATATTAGTTAGGATGTGAAAGTGTGGATGTGATTTTGTGAGCATGTTTGTTACGCAAAATCTACTAGACGGATTTCGATGAAATATGGTATACGGGTAGAAAAATACCGGGAATAGCACAGGGTACTTTTTATCCCAAAATTTCCACAAGAGCGAAGCCCCGGGACGCGGCTAGTTTTATTTATATTGATTATGATAATTATGCATATTGTAATACTGCTATAACTTGTTATGCCTACAGCAAAAACATTTACGATTAGAAAGAAGCCATATTCCCTCAGAGAACGGAAACCCAAAATCCTACGCCGAAAGACTATCAGATGTAAGTCCTTCCTTCTCTTTCACCACACTAGATGCCAAAATTAAAAACTTGTTTGACGATGTTCGACTACTAATAAATTTAATTCTCCATGTTCCAATCTGTTGTACCAAAGGGAAGCTAGTTTACCCGTGGTCCAACTGGGTGGACCATTGATAGTTTTACTTACCCATGGTACAACTCGTTGGACATAGCCGTTGGACCACGGGTCGGGAGCAGATATAAACATACTTTTGAATTAGTAAACTACACAGATTTGTTGTTATTATAAAATGTGTTTAGAATTAGTTTCCTTTTTTTTAAACTTATTTTTCGGTTTTTATATTGTTATAATGGAAAAATAAATATATGCTATGGATTCATAAACCAAAAAATGTACATGTCTATATTTGCCACTGATTGCCACATCACAATATAGACTCAAACAAGTTAGAACTTGGCGTCTAGTTCGCAATCAAAAAGCCATTCAAATAACTACAACCGCATCATTTTTAGCACAATCGCCGTCGAGCAGCAGTAGCAGCAGCACGAGTTCCGACACAGAGGAGGACCTAAATGTGTCTATGAAAAATAAAACTAAGGGCAGGTCAGTCACTTTTCCTATACAGTGCGACAAGGCTTATAATGAACGTGGAAAAAAGGGACTAACGCCGCCATCTTGATGAATATCATTTTTGACAACTTTGACAAGTGTTCTCCCATGTGTGGTGTCTCCAAAAGTGGTGATTACCATGACGACATGAACCATGTCAATTTCATGTTTTTTTTCTTTAACCATGTATCTAACCTAGAACCTGATATCATCATAGATTTCCATTCTTGTTATTCAGTCATGACTGTATGTTTAATTAGTATAAGATACGCGAAAAAACAATTTTACACTGTTATTTAAGGAGATTTTATTTCAATGGCAACACTAAAATCACTACAGCGCCCCTGACACATTTATTTAAAGCCTTATCGCACTGTACTTTCTATCGATCAACATCATCATCGTACGGCCTTCCATGACCCACTGCTGGGTATAAGCCTCCTTTTGTCTACGCCAACCTATCGATCAACATTTTCCTTTACCATTTCATGCATAAAAAGTTAATAAACACCTAAAATCATAGACAGTCTATGCCTAAAATCTATTTTAGTCAAAATATGTTTTATCTCTTTTAATGTCAAATATTGGAAAGAGAGGGACCTTGTCACAAGGGGTTAAATCTATATACTCCTTCTGGAGAGTCGATGGTACTCGTCGTTAAGCTCAAAGGTAGTCTTTGGACTGTAAACAAATTGTGGTTCACTATGAGGCTGGCATAGTCCCACCACATGACTAAAGTTGAAATCTAATTTAGTTGAGTACAAAAAATATATAAAAAAATCAAAATTAGATTTTAAAAAATCTGATCACTGCTATTTTTACGATCGAGTCCGTCAAACATTTTAATGTGCTTCTTTAAACTCATATTCTAATATAATATATAATGCTAGCCTTTTTGTTTTTAGACAAAAGACCAAAGCAAATGAGGACAAGAAAACCGATAGAGCATTAAGAGACATTCAGCCAATAGAAGTTGACGGTAGCGTGAGATTTTCTTCGGTAAGTTATACATTTCAATTCGACTACAATTTGGGTTAAATACTAAGCTGGCTTACGCAAGTGCGCATATGTTAGAGCGGCGGAATGGCCACCGCGGGGGGCGGGGTGCTAGTGGGGAGGGTGGGGCGGGAAGTGAAACTCCTCCCTGCGCTGTAACGCCCCGCCGACACGTAAAATTCAATACTGCGACGCGACTTGTGGCTAAATTTAAACCGACATTCTTCATATTAGATTCTGACTATAGCGTACCGTAACATGAAATATGAAATTGATTAAGAGAGAAGTTCATAAGAGTACTTGTTTTATGGCTTGGTCAGGATTAAAAACTGTTGATTAGATTAATTATGATTATTCTTAGTAATTTGCACACGTCATTGTACATTGACCTCTTCTCCATTAACACAAGAAACAAACTATAATTTAGGGCTTATTACTGTTACCAAATTCTCCATACAAACTCCCGGAAAGTACCAGTACTTTTCGGTACATATGTGAATTTGTTACCGGTACAAGTCCTGCTATATCACGCCTATTTTAGGTGGGCGGTCTAGAAGAGCATATAAAATGCCTGCGAGAAATGGTGCTCTTTCCTCTCATGTACCCGAGCTTGTTCCAAAAGTTCAACACCCGGCCGGCCAAGGGTGTTTTATTCCACGGGCCCCCTGGCACAGGGAAGACCCTACTGGCCAGGGCTTTGGCCAACGAATGCAGTTTGGTGGGGGGAAGGAAAGTGGCCTTCTTCATGAGGAAGGGAGCGGACTGTCTGAAGAAGTGGGTGGGTGAGAGCGAAAGGCATCTCAAGCTGCTGTTTCAACAGGTATTTATTTTATTTGTTTAATTTGGAAAACCATACAGTTTAATAACTAAATTACATAATAAACTTAATAACTACAAACACATTTAATAGGTTTTCGCATATAGATATCGAAACTTGCTTACTAATAACATTGATACTATTTAAATAAACAAAAGCATAACTCTTAACTGTTATCTTGTCGGTTTAGTACTATCTCTTTAGCATTTCAGACACAATGGGGGCTTTCCGCTCGAATTCCTCGAGAGCTTTCAGCTCGAATTGCAGAATCGCTTCGAATGCCTGGGAGACTGCGAAAATCTGGACGATTATAATGACAGGTTTGTGCAAATTGTCCAAACAGCTGGGTCTAAGGCTTTCAAAACCCGCCGTTTAAAAGGAACCAAAAAGATCTCGGACCTCACCAACAAACTCATGGAAGAAAGACGAAACTTGGTTCTGCAGTCCTCTGACGATGCTGCTCAGTATCGGCGTCTAAACAGACAGATCTCCAAGTCCTTGACTCGTGATTTACGCCAATTCAATACTGACCGTATTGAAGAGGCGATCAAGCGAAATAAGGGCTCAAAAGTGTTTGCAAGGGATCTGTCTGTTGGTCAAAGCCAACTGACCAAGCTGAAGACTGAGGATGGCAGAATCATTTCGTCGAAGCCAGAGCTGTTGGAAGAGGTTGAGAAGTTCTACGGACAATTATACACCAGCGTACGCACACCTGTCAGTAATCTGGCCAAAGATCCAAGAGCCAGATTGACCCGACACTACACCGAAGATATCCCGGACGTCAGCCTTTATGAGATTAGAATGGCTCTCAAACAGTTAAAAAACAATAAGGCACCGGGTGATGATGGAATCACGGCTGAGCTTCTGAAAGCAGGTGGAACGCCGGTATTAAGAGCTCTTCAGAAGCTATTTGATTCCGTCATACTCGAGGGACAAACGCCTACGGCATGGCACAGAAGTGTGGTGGTACTTTTCTTCAAAAAAGGTGACAAAACCCTATTGAAGAATTATAGGCCTATCTCACTTCTGAGCCATGTCTACAAACTGTTTTCGAGAGTCATTACGAATCGTCTCGCTCGCAGGTTTGACGACTTCCAGCCTCCCGAACAAGCCGGTTTCCGAAAAGGCTTTAGTACCGTAGACCACATACATACGCTGCGGCAGATTATACAGAAGACTGAGGAGTATAATCAGCCATTATGCTTGGCGTTTGTGGACTACGAGAAAGCCTTCGATTCGATCGAGACCTGGGCTGTGCTACAGTCTCTCCAACGGTGCCAAATTGACTATCGATATATCGAAGCGCTGAAGTGTTTGTACGAAAACGCCACCATGTCGGTCCGTCTCCAGGATCAAGGCTCCAAACCTATCCAGTTGCAGCGAGGGGTGAGACAGGGAGACGTGATATCTCCGAAACTGTTCACCGCCGCCCTGGAAGATGTTTTCAAGCTTCTGGACTGGAGCGGACTCGGCATCAATATCAACGGCGAGTACCTCACTCACCTTCGATTCGCTGACGATATCGTAGTCATGGCTGAGACCTTGGAAGACCTAGGCACAATGCTCGATGGCCTCTGTAGAGCCTCCCAACAAGTGGGTCTAAAAATGAACATGGACAAGACGAAAATTATGTTTAATATCCGTGTCGCACCCACTCCTCTAAAGGTTGGAGACTCTACACTCGAAGTTGTTGACAATTATCTGTACTTGGGACAAACAGTTCAGTTAGGTAAGTCCAACTTCGAGAAAGAGGTCAACCGTCGAATCCAACTCGGCTGGGCAGCGTTCGGGAAGCTTCGCGATATCTTCTCGTCCAAAATACCGCAGTGTCTCAAGACTAAGGTCTTTGACCAGTGTGTGTTGCCAGTAATGACATACGGAACAGAGACGTGGTCACTTACTATGGGCCTCATAAGAAGGCTCAAGGTCACCCAAAGGGCGATGGAGCGCGCTATGCTCGGAGTTTCTCTGCGTGATCGAATCAGAAATGAGGAGATCCGTAGGAGAACTAAAGTAACCGACATAGCCCGCAGAATCGCGAAACTTAAGTGGCAGTGGGCGGGGCACATAGCTCGTAGAACAGATAGCCGTTGGGGCAGAAAAGTTCTCGAGTGGCGACCACGAACCGGAAAACGTAGTGTTGGCAGGCCTCCCACTCGGTGGACCGACGACCTGGTGAAGGTCGCGGGATGCGCATGGATGCGGGCAGCGCAGGACCGGTTGTTATGGAAATCCTTGGGGGAGGCCTTTGTCCAGCAGTGGACGTCTTTCGGCTGAGAGAGAGAGGGGGGGCTTTCCGAGACCGAAATAAAAAAAAAATAGTTCCAGATGACTTCATAGATGGCGCTCAGTTAAAAGGCGAGTCCGTACAAAGAGCAAAAATGCACGGGGTTAGCATTTTTTGAAATAAAACCTAATAAAAAAAACATCTAAAAAGTATCAACATTTTCATTTGTGCAAATGTCAAACTGTTAAGTGATTTTTTTTCTGTCTCCGGTTGACAAAAAAAGCGCACAATATAGGTACAGCCATTATTACGACTCGGCTTTCATAAAACGCCACCTGTTGAGACTTTTTTATACTGATTATTTTTTCTTAATTTAGCTATCAGAAAATCGCCTATTGAGACACGTTATTTACGATTATACACGTTTTTATCTAATTAGCGGAATCTCCCCCCTACTGTTTTAAAAGCTTTTATTTAACTTGCAATCTATGTTTGTTCAGGTGGAATCATACAACTCACTTTGAAGCTGATATTTTCAACCGATTGAGCTGAGATTTTCATTCGCGTAGCCTATATTTGACATCGGGTCTTCAAATATCTCCATGTCAAATTTTATCAAAATCGGTTCAGTGCTTAAATCGTGGAATCGACAGAAACCATGAAACTGACAGACTTTTGCATTTGTGATAACATTATGGTTTAAAAGATATATGCTACGTATTTGTTTATTATTATTAAAAAAATGAGTAGCCTACTAGATTATGTGTATCAGGTAAACGAAATAGAACACTAACATTGCAACTGGATATTACAACTGGATGAAACTGATACAGATATTACAGATAAATCACGTCTTTATCTCGATAAGGAGTAGACAGAGCCACGATTATTAGTAGAAATTATTAGTAGAGATTTAGAATAATTAGTAGAAATTGAGATGATGAAATATTCCATAGGCCAACAAGATGAAGCCCTCGATAATATTTTTCGACGAGATCGACGCTCTGGCGCCGGTGCGGAGCGTGAGACAGGAACAGGTGCACACCAGCGTTGTGGGCACGTTATTGGCTGAGATGGACGGCTTGTGCGACAGGTAAATATATACAGAATAACTGCTATCTAACGCATAACCTCCTAGAGGTGGTTTAGGTACATCAAGACTAACAACTTTTGTTCTGTTAGCCATGAAGTTGGTGTGTGTGCGCGACTCATATTACTTGGGACTCTATACCATGAGCTATGGACTTCAGTCGTCATTGGTTCTCTGTAGCGTGCAAGACGTTTCTGTGTATTATATTTCATTATACGGAGTTGTCGGAACATTTTGTGTCTATTATTATTTTCGCTATTAGTTCTATGACTTTATTATTTTGATGTTTTTTTAGGGTTCCGTACCTCAAAAGGCAAAAACGGAACCCTTATGTCTACACTTTGTTGTCCGTCTATCTGTCAAACTTTTTTTCTCAGGAACGCTTAAAGGTATCAAGTTGAAATTAATATCGAATACTCGGATCCATGGTCTCTTTCATAAAAAAAACCCTGTATATACGGACAAATCACACAGATTTAGTTAACCCCAAAGTAAGTTCGAGACATGTGTTATGGGATAATAACTCAACGTTACTATATTTTATAACAAATACTAATATAGATAAACATCCAAGACCCAGGCCAATCTAAAAACGATCATTTTCCATCTTGACCCGACCGGGGATCGTATCCGGGACCTCCGGTGTGGCAGTCCGCGTATTGACCTTTGAGCCACGGAGGTTTATACGAGTATACTTGTCTCTCTCTCATCCGAGTGCTTTCCCGGTTACATCTTCAGCGTACGCGTCGGAGCCCAGGGTTCGCTTTGCTACTTTTTCTTCTCCACTTCGCACGGCCTTCGGCATTCTTAGTTGTGAGACCATTGGCACGCATATCCTCCTTGACGACATCAAGCCAGCTCTTGGGTTTTACCCTTACAGGACCGGGCGGTTTATATACGCGTATGCTGAGGATGCAACCGCAATGCAATTCTACTTAGAATGGGTCAATAAAAAAAACTTTTCTTTCTCCCTCTCTCTCTCTCTCTCTTATTTTTCCAACGACATCGACGCTATGGCGCAAATAGGCAGGCAACACTTGTGATAGTGTTGCAGTTGTCCATGGGCAGCGGTGATCGTTTGCCATCAGGTGACCTGCTTGCTCGTTTGCCGCCCTATGTTATATAAAAAAAATAATGATAAGACTTGTTTGACGATACTATTGTGCACGAATATATCTATTTTAGGGGCGAAGTGATAATAATAGGCGCTACCAATCGCCTGGACGCAGTAGACCCAGCATTGCGCCGCGCGGGCCGCTTCGACCGCGAGCTGCACTTCCCGCCCCCGCACGCCGCCGCCAGGAGAGATATCCTGCATATCTACACTAGGGACTGGCGGCCGAAGCTGGCACACAGTGTGCTGGAGCACGTGGCCGACCTCACTGCTGGCTATGGAGGTCAATAGTTTGTTATTCTTGTTCTATTAGCTTCGACCGCGAGCTGCACTTCCCGCCCCCGCACGCCGCCGCCAGGAGAGATATCCTGCATATCTACACTAGGGACTGGCGGCCGAAGCTGGCACACAGTGTGCTGGAGCACGTGGCCGACCTCACTGCTGGCTATGGAGGTCAATAGTTTGTTATTCTTGTTCTATTAGCTTCGACCGCGAGCTGCACTTCCCGCCCCCGCACGCCGCCGCCAGGAGAGATATCCTGCATATCTACACTAGGGACTGGCGGCCGAAGCTGGCACACAGTGTGCTGGAGCACGTGGCCGACCTCACTGCTGGCTATGGAGGTCAATAGTTTGTTATTCTTGTTCTATTAGCTTCGACCGCGAGCTGCACTTCCCGCCCCCGCACGCCGCCGCCAGGAGAGATATCCTGCATATCTACACTAGGGACTGGCGGCCGAAGCTGGCACACAGTGTGCTGGAGCACGTGGCCGACCTCACTGCTGGCTATGGAGGTCAATAGTTTGTTATTCTTGTTCTATTAGCTTCGACCGCGAGCTGCACTTCCCGCCCCCGCACGCCGCCGCCAGGAGAGATATCCTGCATATCTACACTAGGGACTGGCGGCCGAAGCTGGCACACAGTGTGCTGGAGCACGTGGCCGACCTCACTGCTGGCTATGGAGGTCAATAGTTTGTTATTCTTGTTCTATTAGCTTCGACCGCGAGCTGCACTTCCCGCCCCCGCACGCCGCCGCCAGGAGAGATATCCTGCATATCTACACTAGGGACTGGCGGCCGAAGCTGGCACACAGTGTGCTGGAGCACGTGGCCGACCTCACTGCTGGCTATGGAGGTCAATAGTTTGTTATTCTTGTTCTATTAGCTTCGACCGCGAGCTGCACTTCCCGCCCCCGCACGCCGCCGCCAGGAGAGATATCCTGCATATCTACACTAGGGACTGGCGGCCGAAGCTGGCACACAGTGTGCTGGAGCACGTGGCCGACCTCACTGCTGGCTATGGAGGTCAATAGTTTGTTATTCTTGTTCTATTAGCTTCGAACGCGAGCTGCACTTCCCGCCCCCGCACGCCGCCGCCAGGAGAGATATCCTGCATATCTACACTAGGGACTGGCGGCCGAAGCTGGCACACAGCACGTGCACGACCTCACTGCTGGCTATGGAGGTCAATAGTTTGTTATTCTTGTTCTATTAGCTTCGACCGCGAGCTGCACTTCCCGCCCCCGCACGCCGCCGCCAGGAGAGATATCCTGCATATCTACACTAGGGACTGGCGGCCGAAGCTGGCACACAGTGTGCTGGAGCACGTGGCCGACCTCACTGCTGGCTATGGAGGTCAATAGTTTGTTATTCTTGTTCTATTAGCTTCGACCGCGAGCTGCACTTCCCGCCCCCGCACGCCGCCGCCAGGAGAGATATCCTGCATATCTACACTAGGGACTGGCGGCCGAAGCTGGCACACAGTGTGCTGGAGCACGTGGCCGACCTCACTGCTGGCTATGGAGGTCAATAGTTTGTTATTCTTGTTCTATTAGCTTCGACCGCGAGCTGCACTTCCCGCCCCCGCACGCCGCCGCCAGGAGAGATATCCTGCATATCTACACTAGGGACTGGCGGCCGAAGCTGGCACACAGTGTGCTGGAGCACGTGGCCGACCTCACTGCTGGCTATGGAGGTCAATAGTTTGTTATTCTTGTTCTATTAGCTTCGACCGCGAGCTGCACTTCCCGCCCCCGCACGCCGCCGCCAGGAGAGATATCCTGCATATCTACACTAGGGACTGGCGGCCGAAGCTGGCACACAGTGTGCTGGAGCACGTGGCCGACCTCACTGCTGGCTATGGAGGTCAATAGTTTGTTATTCTTGTTCTATTAGCTTCGACCGCGAGCTGCACTTCCCGCCCCCGCACGCCGCCGCCAGGAGAGATATCCTGCATATCTACACTAGGGACTGGCGGCCGAAGCTGGCACACAGTGTGCTGGAGCACGTGGCCGACCTCACTGCTGGCTATGGAGGTCAATAGTTTGTTATTCTTGTTCTATTAGCTTCGACCGCGAGCTGCACTTCCCGCCCCCGCACGCCGCCGCCAGGAGAGATATCCTGCATATCTACACTAGGGACTGGCGGCCGAAGCTGGCACACAGTGTGCTGGAGCACGTGGCCGACCTCACTGCTGGCTATGGAGGTCAATAGTTTGTTATTCTTGTTCTATTAGCTTCGACCGCGAGCTGCACTTCCCGCCCCCGCACGCCGCCGCCAGGAGAGATATCCTGCATATCTACACTAGGGACTGGCGGCCGAAGCTGGCACACAGTGTGCTGGAGCACGTGGCCGACCTCACTGCTGGCTATGGAGGTCAATAGTTTGTTATTCTTGTTCTATTAGCTTCGACCGCGAGCTGCACTTCCCGCCCCCGCACGCCGCCGCCAGGAGAGATATCCTGCATATCTACACTAGGGACTGGCGGCCGAAGCTGGCACACAGTGTGCTGGAGCACGTGGCCGACCTCACTGCTGGCTATGGAGGTCAATAGTTTGTTATTCTTGTTCTATTAGCTTCGACCGCGAGCTGCACTTCCCGCCCCCGCACGCCGCCGCCAGGAGAGATATCCTGCATATCTACACTAGGGACTGGCGGCCGAAGCTGGCACACAGTGTGCTGGAGCACGTGGCCGACCTCACTGCTGGCTATGGAGGTCAATAGTTTGTTATTCTTGTTCTATTAGCTTCGACCGCGAGCTGCACTTCCCGCCCCCGCACGCCGCCGCCAGGAGAGATATCCTGCATATCTACACTAGGGACTGGCGGCCGAAGCTGGCACACAGTGTGCTGGAGCACGTGGCCGACCTCACTGCTGGCTATGGAGGTCAATAGTTTGTTATTCTTGTTCTATTAGCTTCGACCGCGAGCTGCACTTCCCGCCCCCGCACGCCGCCGCCAGGAGAGATATCCTGCATATCTACACTAGGGACTGGCGGCCGAAGCTGGCACACAGTGTGCTGGAGCACGTGGCCGACCTCACTGCTGGCTATGGAGGTCAATAGTTTGTTATTCTTGTTCTATTAGCTTCGACCGCGAGCTGCACTTCCCGCCCCCGCACGCCGCCGCCAGGAGAGATATCCTGCATATCTACACTAGGGACTGGCGGCCGAAGCTGGCACACAGTGTGCTGGAGCACGTGGCCGACCTCACTGCTGGCTATGGAGGTCAATAGTTTGTTATTCTTGTTCTATTAGCTTCGACCGCGAGCTGCACTTCCCGCCCCCGCACGCCGCCGCCAGGAGAGATATCCTGCATATCTACACTAGGGACTGGCGGCCGAAGCTGGCACACAGTGTGCTGGAGCACGTGGCCGACCTCACTGCTGGCTATGGAGGTCAATAGTTTGTTATTCTTGTTCTATTAGCTTCGACCGCGAGCTGCACTTCCCGCCCCCGCACGCCGCCGCCAGGAGAGATATCCTGCATATCTACACTAGGGACTGGCGGCCGAAGCTGGCACACAGTGTGCTGGAGCACGTGGCCGACCTCACTGCTGGCTATGGAGGTCAATAGTTTGTTATTCTTGTTCTATTAGCTTCGACCGCGAGCTGCACTTCCCGCCCCCGCACGCCGCCGCCAGGAGAGATATCCTCCATATCTACACTAGGAACTGGCGGCCGAAGCTGGCACACAGTGTGCTGGAGCACGTGGCCGACCTCACTGCTGGCTATGGAGGTCAATATGTTTTGTCTTCCACATTTACAGCCTAAAACATCCACTAAAGATTTGTTGGCGCCTTACTTCTTCATAAACTGTTATAGCGTAGACATCTTTCTAATGAATGATGATTATGCGGTAATTTAGCTGCTCACTAACCAAATTTAGCTGGGTTGAACCCAGTTCAATTTGGTTTTATGCCTAAATATTTTTGTCAGGAATCAAAATTTTCATAAAAATTTACATTACTATAAGATGACCTAACTAGATTGAAAAATTACTTCCTATCGTTTTCTTTTGAAAAGCTTACAATTAATTTCTCATATACCTATATTCTTCCCTAATTCTGTTATTTAGCTTCACCTGACAATGTCATTCATAGCAAATTTTTTTCAGGTTCCGATCTTAAGGCATTGTGCTCTGAAGCAGTACTGAAGGCGTTAAGAAGAGTGTACCCTCAAGTGTACGAAAGTGAACACGCGTTAGTCATTGATGCGAAGAATGTAAGTTCATAAGATTTCACTTATATTACCTACATATGATATTTATTGCCAAACTACATGTGTTTCTTTGTGTTTATCAATTTTCGCCTCTGCATGATGTGTGTTATGTTTTTAACGATAAATAGTTAGGGTGCTCTCCTTAGTTAGACATACACAATTTCTAGGGCCTGGGTCTTTCTTAGGGCTCCCCTACACTCCCTAAGGAACCCACATGCCAAATTTCAGCCCAGTAGTTTTGATTGTGCGTTGTTTGCCAGTCACTCAGTAACGGAAGTTTTTTAATATTTTGAATGATGATTGATTGAAAATGACCATGTCTCCAGGTGGAAGTGACCCTGCCAGACCTCCTGTCAGCCATGACATCCCTGGTGGCGGCAGGGTCGCGCAGCAGCCCGCCGGCAGCGAGACGACTGCCCGCGCACGCCGAGCCGCTGCTGCAGCAGCAGCTGCTGCGCCCGGTGGACATGTGTACACAGGCCTTACTGTAAGTCACGCTCAGTACTTCTGGTCCTACCTCCAGGTGGCAGTGACCCTGCCAGACCTCCTGTCAGCCATGACATCTCTGGTGGCGGCAGGGTCGCGCAGCAGCCCGCCGGCAGCGAGACGACTGCCCGCGCACGCCGAGCCGCTGCTGCAGCAGCAGCTGCTGCGCCCGGTGGACATGTGTACACAGGCCTTACTGTAAGTCACGCTCAGTACTTCTGGTCCTACCTCCAGGTGGCAGTGACCCTGCCAGACCTCCTGTCAGCCATGACATCCCTGGTGGCGGCAGGGTCGCGCAGCAGCCCGCCGGCAGCGAGACGACTGCCCGCGCACGCCGAGCCGCTGCTGCAGCAGCAGCTGCTGCGCCCGGTGGACATGTGTACACAGGCCTTACTGTAAGTCACGCTCAGTACTTCTGGTCCTACCTCCAGGTGGCAGTGACCCTGCCAGACCTCCTGGCAGCCATGACATCTCTGGTGGCGGCAGGGTCGCGCAGCAGCCCGCCGGCAGCGAGACGACTGCCCGCGCACGCCGAGCCGCTGCTGCAGCAGCAGCTGCTGCGCCCGGTGGACATGTGTACACAGGCCTTACTGTAAGTCACGCTCAGTACTTCTGGTCCTACCTCCAGGTGGCAGTGACCCTGCCAGACCTCCTGTCAGCCATGACATCCCTGGTGGCGGCAGGGTCGCGCAGCAGCCCGCCGGCAGCGAGACGACTGCCCGCGCACGCCGAGCCGCTGCTGCAGCAGCAGCTGCTGCGCCCGGTGGACATGTGTACACAGGCCTTACTGTAAGTCACGCTCAGTACTTCTGGTCCTACCTCCAGGTGGCAGTGACCCTGCCAGACCTCCTGTCAGCCATGACATCTCTGGTGGCGGCAGGGTCGCGCAGCAGCCCGCCGGCAGCGAGACGACTGCCCGCGCACGCCGAGCCGCTGCTGCAGCAGCAGCTGCTGCGCCCGGTGGACATGTGTACACAGGCCTTACTGTAAGTCACGCTCAGTACTTCTGGTCCTACCTCCAGGTGGCAGTGACCCTGCCAGACCTCCTGTCAGCCATGACATCCCTGGTGGCGGCAGGGTCGCGCAGCAGCCCGCCGGCAGCGAGACGACTGCCCGCGCACGCCGAGCCGCTGCTGCAGCAGCAGCTGCTGCGCCCGGTGGACATGTGTACACAGGCCTTACTGTAAGTCACGCTCAGTACTTCTGGTCCTACCTCCAGGTGGCAGTGACCCTGCCAGACCTCCTGTCAGCCATGACATCTCTGGTGGCGGCAGGGTCGCGCAGCAGCCCGCCGGCAGCGAGACGACTGCCCGCGCACGCCGAGCCGCTGCTGCAGCAGCAGCTGCTGCGCCCGGTGGACATGTGTACACAGGCCTTACTGTAAGTTCACGCATAGTACACTATGAATCAAATTCAACTAGCATCATAATATGGCGATTCTGAACTTCTCAGCAGTGGATATCTTGAAGCTTATGCCGTCCTTCTTCAGGAATTCCGTTGTGTGTGAGCAAGGCTTTAGGGTGAGTACAAAAGGTGAACCCTTTTGTACTTACCCTAAAGCCTAGACTCGACGTGCTACCGTGAATACGGACCCCGCTGCAAGATAAGATAATAGTCATAAGTCACGTCGCAGTAGCGTATTTTAGGTGTAAGCGGGGCGTTACAGCGCGGGAAGGGGTGTCGGAGTGTCACACCTCCCGCTAGCGCCCCGCCCCCTGCGGTGATCGTTTGAACTTGCGTGCACTAGCGTGAGCAGGTTTAAAACCGCCATCCATCAAATTGTTTTATATATTTTATTTATTAAGAAGACCAACAGCCATTTATACAACAATAGGTTAACACTTAAGAACTAAAAAAGCCAATTACAGGTCCTCACAAATAGAAAAATGAACACATAGGTAACACGAAGTTGAACTTTTTTTTACACTGTAATCAAATACAGTGGGTATGAATATTAAAATTACAAAAAGTAGTAATAAACTCTAAGGTGTTCTGACAAAAGTAAAATAAAGTGTGGGCTGGTTACCTCAAAATGTTTTTTCAATGGAAGTGGTGGTGATCTATGAAAATTACCATACATGTCAGATTGATCTCATACAGATAGGTACAGATACATACAGAGCAGCAGGTAAACCACCCCTATCTCACTGAATTCTATGTCAGGGTTCTTTGTAGCTGACTGTACATGACGATCACGTACCGGTTCACATGAGATTCGAACCTGTGTCTTTCGGACGCATTAGGTAAATAAAAAGAAACTAACTGGCTGTTTCTACCAAAAAAAACATAAAAAAACAATTTAATTTCGCCCCCAGGTCACAAGACCCAGTATCACCGAGCGTCCTTCTAATCTGCGGCGAATGTGCGGACTCTATAATAGCGCCGGCGGTTCTATGGCAATTGGAGGGTGTGTGCGTGCGGGAACTGAGCGTGTGTGCGTTACACGCTGCGCACACGTTCACTGTGGAACAGGCGTTGATATCAGTAAGTGATAATTGTTTATATATTATTATTTAACTCACTACAGACGGAAAGACAAAACATTTTTGGATTTTCGTGCACCTCATTTGCAGTGATTTCTATATGAGAGTATTTTAAAACATTTTAGGTTTATCTTGTCTATTACGGAGTTTTCGAGGTGTTCTAAGGCGCTGATTGTCAAAATATAATTTATATTTAGATCCAACATGGCCGACATTTTTTTTTCAATTTTGCAATATGGGTACAACAACGATAGTTGTTTGGGTTTTTGGGAATGCAGATCACAAAAATGACATTATTTTTGGATCCAAGATGGCCGACAAAGTTTTTACGATCTTTCATGTAATATAAAAGTCTGATGAGTTGGACAACTGATAGATTTGGCAACTATTCCCCTCCACAGTTGTTCTCTGAGTGTCGTCGTGCGGACTCAGGCTGCGTACTATTTGTTCGGGACGTAGTAGCCGTATGGGCCGCACTAGGTCAGGCCGGTGGTGCGCTGCTGAAGCAGCTGTGGCGCGGTCGCTGCTGAGGAGCGAACCCTGATGCTGGCCACAGCCACGCAGCCGCAGGAGTTGCCTGTAGAGGTATGTGAGGACAGTGTGGGCCGCGCTAGGCCAGGCCGGTGGTGCGCTGCTGAAGCAGCTGTGGCGCGGTCGCTGCTGAGGAGCGAACCCTGATGCTGGCCACAGCCACGCAGCCGCAGGAGTTGCCTGTAGAGGTATGTGAGGACAGTGTGGGCCGCGCTAGGCCAGGCCGGTGGTGCGCTGCTGAAGCAGCTGTGGCGCGGTCGCTGCTGAGGAGCGAACCCTGATGCTGGCCACAGCCACGCAGCCGCAGGAGTTGCCTGTAGAGGTATGTGAGGACAGTGTGGGCCGCGCTAGGCCAGGCCGGTGGTGCGCTGCTGGAAGCAGCTGTGGCGCGGTCGCTGCTGAGGAGCGAACCCTGATGCTGGCCACAGCCACGCAGCCGCAGGAGTTGCCTGTAGAGGTATGTGAGGACAGTGTGGGCCGCGCTAGGCCAGGCCGGTGGTGCGCTGCTGAAGCAGCTGTGGCGCGGTCGCTGCTGAGGAGCGAACCCTGATGCTGGCCACAGCCACGCAGCCGCAGGAGTTGCCTGTAGAGGTATGTGAGGACAGTGTGGGCCGCGCTAGGCCAGGCCGGTGGTGCGCTGCTGAAGCAGCTGTGGCGCGGTCGCTGCTGAGGAGCGAACCCTGATGCTGGCCACAGCCACGCAGCCGCAGGAGTTGCCTGTAGAGGTATGTGAGGACAGTGTGGGCCGCGCTAGGCCAGGCCGGTGGTGCGCTGCTGAAGCAGCTGTGGCGCGGTCGCTGCTGAGGAGCGAACCCTGATGCTGGCCACAGCCACGCAGCCGCAGGAGTTGCCTGTAGAGGTATGTGAGGACAGTGTGGGCCGCGCTAGGCCAGGCCGGTGGTGCGCTGCTGAAGCAGCTGTGGCGCGGTCGCTGCTGAGGAGCGAACCCTGATGCTGGCCACAGCCACGCAGCCGCAGGAGTTGCCTGTAGAGGTATGTGAGGACAGTGTGGGCCGCGCTAGGCCAGGCCGGTGGTGCGCTGCTGAAGCAGCTGTGGCGCGGTCGCTGCTGAGGAGCGAACCCTGATGCTGGCCACAGCCACGCAGCCGCAGGAGTTGCCTGTAGAGGTATGTGAGGACAGTGTGGGCCGCGCTAGGCCAGGCCGGTGGTGCGCTGCTGAAGCAGCTGTGGCGCGGTCGCTGCTGAGGAGCGAACCCTGATGCTGGCCACAGCCACGCAGCCGCAGGAGTTGCCTGTAGAGGTATGTGAGGACAGTGTGGGCCGCGCTAGGCCAGGCCGGTGGTGCGCTGCTGAAGCAGCTGTGGCGCGGTCGCTGCTGAGGAGCGAACCCTGATGCTGGCCACAGCCACGCAGCCGCAGGAGTTGCCTGTAGAGGTATGTGAGGACAGTGTGGGCCGCGCTAGGCCAGGCCGGTGGTGCGCTGCTGAAGCAGCTGTGGCGCGGTCGCTGCTGAGGAGCGAACCCTGATGCTGGCCACAGCCACGCAGCCGCAGGAGTTGCCTGTAGAGGTAAGGGCTTGTGTTTCTTCAGAGGCATAATAGGCCATAGTCTATCAAACTGGAAAAGAAATATGTGTAAAACAAGGTTGGAGGGAGACGTTTCTCTGCCAGGGTGTTTCTATATGCATAGTTAGTTATATCGCTTTAAAACTGTTCCAAGTAGAAGCCATTTTCTTTTTACCCTTTCACCGTCACGCTTTTTTCAGTTGTCGTGCCCCCAGCGCCACAACCTATTTTGTACATTATCATTTATACTGTAGGTAAATAAGCATCATTTTAACTACACGGTTGGCGGTTAAAGGGTTAAAGTGTGTATGTACAGTCAGCTGCAGAAAGACCTGACCCTCTATCTCACCGATCAGGGGGTCAGGTGTACTCATAGACATAGAAAAAAAAAATCATTCTTTAATAGACTGATAAGCTTGGTTGTCAAATGAAGCCGAAAAACGTTTTCCAAATTTAATGACAGTGTATGAAAGTGATGTGACCTTACAACTAAGCATCGACAATTTGTATCGATACTACATAAATAAAAACCTAGTAGTGCCAGTAGTACCTTTGTTGCCAAATTTCACAATTTAAGGTCAATGGGAAGTAGATACCCCATAGGTTTTGATTCCTGTCTGAAAAACAAATTATGCGAAAAATCGTAACATTTACGGTAATATCTCCTAATCACGTTGACGTATAATTTTGATTATTCTTCTACACAATGAGGTTTGTAATAAAAATAAAGATTGGATTTAATCAAAATTAAATATTTATTTTTATATCTATATGTACGTACATATGGTCTATACATAAAAAAAAACTGTAACCAGTCTGTGACTATTCATGAGAGATATGGAAAAAAAATAGAAAACCATTCCTTTTTTTTCCATTCGTCTTGATGATATTAATACTCGTATTAACAATAATAATTAATGGGCGGACGAAGTAAGTACACAGTAAGTCATGTCAGTCATCAGTAATGGTAATTGCATAATATAGTTTCAACGGACTGCTCTTTTAAAATTGAAATGTTTTCGAAGAGCAAATGTCAAAATCAAAGTCATCCAAGACAAGCCAAATAGTCGAAATAAAAGTCATCCAAGACAAGCCAAATGAAGCGCAAGAGCACTATCTGCCTTTTCTCGAAGCGCTTCATAATTTTTTGAACCCTCATAACTAGGGTCTGGAATAAACCAGATAAACAAAATTCTCAGCATATAATTGTAGTAAATCACCCACCAAATTAGGGCATGAAAGTTAGTTACAAACTTAGTTGGTAAAGCAGATTTTCGTATCTTGCCACCAGCAATGTAAAAGTCGTTGTTGTCGAAGTGTCGACTACATATACGAGATCCTTCATTTGGTTGAATTATTTAAGTTGCATTTTTAATTATTTTAAGCCAAGTGTGGCGTCGTTGCCGATCAGTGGTGATTCTGAAATTGAAAAGAAGTATGTATTTAGCTAAGAAAAATATTTTTTGCAAAATGTACTTTACTATAATTGAACTTTTCTAAGTTTCGAATTAGTTTTCAGTTATATATTGAACCGAAAATGATGTTTTGAATTTTTATCGATAATTATACCTCCGGTACTGGTCCTACCCCTAGCGATTGCCTCGAAAAATGCCAATATTTCGATACTCAATATTTTCTTAAATAGTTCTTTTTAATATGCGATGATACATTTTCTTACAAGAAAACAATACAATACACGAAAAATACATCATTGAGACGAACATATCTATGTATATCAACAGAACAAGCCCACTGAAATTCAACTATTGTAAACAACATTTACCTGTGAAAAGAGTATTGATTGGCATTTCTATTAGAAGATGAATCACAATTCAGAACACTACACTACACCATTTTTACTCGATGAAACTTTAAAGAGCTTATCTATAATAATGAGGGAATAAATTAACTTATAAGGTTTGTTTACAATACAATATCAGTTCCAAATTAAGCTTCGATTGTCAAAGTTTACTGAAAATTGGATTCACAGAAGATATTACCTGTCCTTCACCAACATAGGTAAAAACCATATCTGTCATCCCGCTTCCTCAGCTGTCAGTGCCTCTAAATAAAATAAAAAAAATTTTTTGCTAGCTCTATGGGTGTACTGTACAGTACTATGCGATTTAAATTCAATCGGTTTTTGTTATTTTTGTTAAGTTGTCAGCTTGTCATTCAAAACCATTTCAAACCATTCGAAACTAACTTCACTACATATACATTTGTTAAAGAGACCGGAGTGACGTTGCTAAAGCCCGACCCAAGTTTTAGATTCTAATCGGACTGTACATGAGACAAAAGGCATTTTTTTAGATCAACATTCATTTCTGTTGCAGCTTCAAGAGCTGTTCCCGATGTACAAAGACTGCATATACCGAGTCCGGGAGCCCAACGCGTCGGAAGTGATCGCATTTTTGAAACCTCTCATATCTGAGGCCATGCTGCCGCCACCGCCTGTTGAGAACTCTGAACCACCGCCGCCGTTACCTAGAGGTAATAGTTATTTACCTCTATATTTTCTTTTATTAATATTTAGTTTTCGTATTTGTCATGAAAGAGAGATATATATGGAACAACACAAGCTTTTGGCCACCTGACTCCATGCTCATAATAAAGCATCAAATTAACCTGAAATACAGTATTATCCTAAGAATTATAAACTAAAACTAACTATTATCCTACAAATACAAAAAATTAGGATACAATACTAATACAAATTACAATACTAATAAGGCAAAAATTAGGTTTCGCAATCCGCTAAGCCTTATCAAAATTATGTAATGTGATTTTAGTAATGGAATTATGATAAATGTAATAGATGTAATAATAAAAAAATACTCCTCAATATATTTTAAAATGTATTTTTTTATAGTTAAGTACCTACTTAGTTTTAATTTTGTTTTGAATTCCAACACAATGTATATTGTTTTTCTTATCAATTGGAATAAATAAATATGAATACTAATCCTAAAATCCTTTGTTTTTACAGCCCCTCCCCCTCCCCCTCCCCGCGAGAGTGCCGAGGAGGTGTCGCGGCGCAAGCGCAAGGAGGACTACAAGCTGCGCGAGCTGAGGATCTTCCTGCGCGACATCTGCCGGAAGTTGGCTTCGAACCGCCGCTTCTATAAGTTTACTAAGCCTGTGGATCTAGAAGAGGTAAGTGTTTTTTTTTAACAAAGTTTTCTATTGAAAACCGGCTACATTGCATTATAAGCAATTTTGATGCCCACTGGCGTGATTACATTAATATTCTCACTAAAGTAGAAATCATTTAACGTCACCGAAAAATTAATCCGCCAACATTAGTGATGTGCCTTTCTCGAAATTTTCAAAGGACAAGCGGAAACTTTCTTAAAAAATTCTCGGAAACATTCTCACGACCGAAAAACGGTGCCTTTCCTAGAAAAAAAAAATACTGGATCCGCCCTTGATTGAAAGTCAAACTTTGACTGGAGAAATGACAGATCGGTTTTTTAATTAGTTGCCAGTATAAGAAATTAATTATATTGCTTTTCGGCAACATGACGAGGGTTTTTATATTCCTGGTCAGGCTATACCACGATTATCGTGTGAAATTAATTTCGTTAGTAAAATTAGGATTCCCTTGTACAAGGGGTCAATGAACTTTTAGGTCACGTTAAATAATTTATACTTTAGATTAAAATTCAAAATGTATGTGTTGGAATATTCGCAGACGGATACTACAAAATAGTATCATTTCCAGGTGACAGACTACCTGGACATAATAAAGATGCCGATGGACCTGGAGACGATGATGACGAAGGTGGACATGCACAAGTACAACTGCGCGAAGGAGTTCCTCGACGACATCGACCTTATCTGCGCGAACGCACTCGAGTATAACCCGGACAGGTAATGGATAGACCTCTTTGATTTTGCCGGGTTTTTCAGTGAAAATAAACAATAGCATAGAAAAAATAAACTACGCGAAAAGAAGCGATACTTAAGCATGTGTGCCGTAAAATCGCTTACGGCTATATGTAGGTGACTAGGGGTGTCTAGGGGGTGCGGGACGGGGTGTCACCTCCACCAGATGTTTATAATGTCTGGGCTGCTATGATGCGGTCTATCACACATGTCAATCATGACCGGTGGACGCTATTGTCAAATACTATAGAGTTAATTAGCTATGGTTTATTACTCATCAACCCTAGCGTTGAAAATCCGGCTCAAGGAATATTTTTTACTCTTTGGTCACCGGCCCTCGAACTCTGACGTAGGTGAGAGTCTCTCTCACAGAGAGTGTCACGGGTGTAGAAATAACCCGGACAGGTATAGGTGAATTGACCTTTTTGATTTTGTTTGTTCAGTAAAACTAAACAATAGTCAGCCAGAAATAACTCAGACAGGTATGGGTAAAAATACCTCTTTAATTTTGCTGGGTTGTTTAGTAAAACTAAACAATAGCCAGCCAGAAGATAGTCATGTGACCAAAGCAGTGACGGAGTGGTGGCCGAGATAGGGACAACGACTGATAAACCACCAATCCGCTGGTCAGATGACATTGTTTGGATTGCTGGAAAACAATGTGAGACTGTCGAAAAAAGGGAGACCTATACCCAGCAGTGGGTTGATGTAGGCTGAATATGATGATGATGAAACAATACGGCGGGCAATAACAATATAGGCGGGCGTTTCATAGAAACAGGGCGTCCAATATACCTACTACTACAAATGAAACTGTATATCCGTGAACACGTCAGTAACACGTCAATGTGTGCGTTTTCATAGTCATAGCGTCCCAATACACACAAGAACGGGTGAGAAGTGCGGGGGGTGCTATATTGCGAGAGGGGCAGGGAGTTTCCTTACTGTACGTAGTACTTATATTAATTCTGTGACAATAGCCGAAAATACGCAAACACCAAATGTTCATGTGAAGATGCACCAAATGTCCAGGTTAAATTAAAACATATTTGGCATATCTTCGAGTTTATATATGTCATTTTGCTATCGATCAAGGTGTTATAAATGCAAAAATTACTTTCTTCATCATAAAAAAATGTTTTCTTTTTGTTCACATTCCCCGGTGCCAATCAAAGGGCTAGAGGGATGTATAGGTATGAAAACGCTTGTAAATTAGTCTTGCAATATTACTTTATTACATGTAATCTATATTACAAATTACACAGTATTTTATGTAATTGTATTACATCCTCTAACCTTTTGTCCGGGTATTGGATATTAGTTTTAGATTTTAGCATGAAAATATAGGCAATAGTGATATGAAATAGTTAATTTTTAGCATGGTTCTAGATTATTTTTAGATTATACTTTATGCATACGGCATCATTATTTGATACTTATGTATTAGCGCAGTAAATAGAGCGAACCTTCCCTAGGGGTTAATTACGTGCGGTCCAGTAACTCAATTTTTTTTATATTATTGTTTAGGATGGTTGTAAGTATTTAAAATAAATATGGCACAATTGAATAGTTTTTGCATTTGCCGCCAAATTGGAAAAATAAAAAAAAAATCACCACTTTGTTCGGTTTTTCGCTTATATTTTCTTTTAAGTGCATTTTCGCTAGAAAAGTGTTCTACACAATGTTGTAGAAAATTAAATTTGCCGTTATTTACATTTTGTTTCTAGGACTGACAGTTTCCGAGAAAAAAAAATCCTTTGCCTTAAAAAAAATCTAATTTTTCAAACATTCGTCAATTTTTTTTAATTAAGAACGATATAATCCAGTCATGACCTATTTTAGGAGAAAAAGTAGCAGAACAAACATCGTAGGGAATTTAATTACCTGCAAAACGCAATTGCATATTTCTTAACCAACCCTGCAAGGTGGAGAGTAAAACTAAATGATTAAACAACGGAAATTGTTTTTTGCTATAATATTTTACTTTTTACTAACTGAACCTCGCTCCCATGGAAATTTCGGGATATAAAGTACCTTATGTGCTAGTCCTGATATTTTTCTACTAGTATACCAAATTTAATCGAAATCCGTCTAGTAGATTTTGTGTGATTAAGCAACAAATATCACATCCAAACTTTCCCATTTATAGTGTGATTCATTGCAGGTGAGTAACCGGTACCTGATTGGGATACTGTAAAAGTGTCTGTGGACATTATCAAGTACAGATATTAGATAATATTTGCTTCATCAGCAATAAAGATTAAGAAAGAAACCCGATTTTTAAATGAAAAAGTTTGGATGTGATATTTCATGCTCAATCTTAAAAAATCTTCTGGACGGATTTCGATAAAATTTGGTATGCTAGTAGAAAAATATCAGGGCTAGCACATAAGGTACTTTTTATCCCAATATAACTATGGGAGTAAAGCCCCCGGGTGCAGCTAGTAGACAATAAAATATGATAGCAAAAACGTAATATTTTAACTTTTACTTTTACTCCCTACTCCGTAGGGTTGGTTAAAAAAAATTACATGTGTTTTGTAGGTAATTAAATTTCCTTCAAATTTTATTCCAATATATATTTTCCTAGAGTAGGCCATAAATGAATTACAGCGCTCTGAAGTAAAAAGTTTGACAAATTTCCAAATGCGATCAAAAATGCGATTTTTTTAAAGTGCACATCTCCATAACTATAAGTCCTAGAAACAAAATATAAAATGTACATTATAGGAAATTTATTTTTACAACATTGTGTAGAACTCTAATGTAGCTAAAATGCATCTAAACGAAGGTGAGAGCGCAAATCTGAATAAAGTGGCAATTTTTTTTTGTTTTTCCAACATATGGCGGGCGTAGAAGGGGGGAGAAATTGTGCCTCTTGCATTTTAAACACTTAGTAACCATCCTAAATAACATATCAAAAATTCAGAACTATTGAACCATTTGTAAGTAAACCCTACCCTTAGCTCTATTTTGGTCTTTATTCAATGAACTATGGACGGATTTGTATTAAATTTGGTATACACTGTAGAAAAATACCAGATATAGTACATAGGTTACTTTATATCCTGAAATTCCCACGGGAGCGAAGACCCGAGGCGCAGTTAGCAGAAAATAAAATATTATAACAAAAAAAGCAATATTCCGTAGTTTTAATACTGAGTTTTACTCCCTATTCTGCAGGGTTGGTTAAGAAAAATGCAAATGCGTTTTGTAGGTAATTAAATTCCCTACAAATTTTGTTCCAATACTTATTCTCCTAAAATATGCCATAACTAGATTACAGCGTTCTGAAGTGAAAAGTTTGACAAATTTCAGAAAAAGAAGATTTTTTTATTTTTTTTATGAGCACACATCTCGGTAACTATCAGTCCTAGATACAAAATGTAAAATGTAAATAATAGGAAATTTAATTATCTACAAGATTTTGTAGAACACTTTCCTAGCAAAAATGCATCTAAACGAAAATATAAGCCTAAATCTGAAGAAAGTTTTTTTTTTTTTTTTTAGTTTTTTTAAGATTACTACGGACGCGGAAACTTGGCAATTGTGCCCTTTTTATTTTGAATACTCACAATAATCCTACACAACATTTCAAAAAAATCACAATTACTTGACCGTTTGTAATTTGATTCTCGTCTATTTACTGCGCTATATCTAAGGTAGGCGAAAATATCTATAATTAGGTATCTACAGTAAATCGTATATGTAGTTCGTAAATATATGACAATTTCATCCGCTTTCACTAGATTGTCGACAGAATACAATAGATATAACTTGCGATCTCTGTCTATTCATACGAGATAGACAGGGAGCGCAGTTTATTGCCTGCTTTTCCGCTTATCCTAAAAATAAATAGTTATTTTTATTTCTTGTTGGTCCTTTAATACTGGGAATGTAATTTGAATTTTCAATTGAAAATTTGTGAGTACGTATTGCTGTATTAGTAAGCGTCAGAGCGACATTTATTGCCATATACAGTGCGACAAGGCTTATAATGAACGTGGCGAAAGGAACTAACGCCGCCTTCTTGATGATCGTCATTTTTTATAACTTTGACAAGTGTTCTCCCATGTGTGGTGTCACCAAAAGTGGTGATTACCACGACGATATGAACCATGTCAATTTCATGTCTTTTTTTTCTTTAACCATGTACCTAACCTAGAACTTGATTTTTATCATAGATTTTCATTCTTATTATTCAGTCATGATTGTATGTTTAATTATTATAAGATACGCGAAAAAAACAATATTTTATTTCTTTTTTTATACTGCTATTTAAGGAGATTCTATTTCACTGGCAACACTAAAGTCACATTCATTTAAAGCCTTGTCGCACTGTAGATAGAATACAGTAGATGACATTTCTCATTGTATTAAATTCCAACATCTGTTATTAGTCATCTAATGCGTTATATATCATCTAGAATTCAACACAAAAAATTCCTTTGTATTTATTTGTTGTGTACAAAAATTAATAAATAAAAAACAAATCAAATACGTTTTTACGCAGAACATCGTCAGACAAACAGATACGTCACGAGGCGTGTTCGCTTCGGGATCATGCGCACGCGCTCATCGATGTGGAGATGGACAGCGACTTCGAGTTAGAGTGCCAAGAGATTGCCAGGAAGAGAAAGGAAGAAGGCGATATGGCGGATGATTTGCCGGACTTTATATACACCGCTTCGAATTTACGTGAGTTTATCAATACATCAATCATCATCAATCAATACATCAATCAATACATCAATCAACACATCAATCAATACATATAATATAACTGTAACTGGTCCGTGTCTGTACATAGAATACATTTAAGAAAAACAACTATGAGGGGTCTTTATAGCGCCAATAGAAGCCAATTTTTTTAGAATTCCTGTCTGTCTGTCTTTCAGTCTGTCTGTCTTTCAGTCTGTCTGTCTTTCAGTCTGTCTGTCTTTATGTCTGTTTGTTTGTACGCGCATCACGCAAAAACTACTGGACCAAATTTGATGCGGTTTACACTGTTGTATTGTAGAAGGTCTAACTTAAAATCTTGATACGCCGCTTAGGACCAGAGATATAAACATTAGTAAATTACGCGCGAGCGTAGTTACGCGGGCACAAGCTAGTAAATATCATAATAGTTAACAAACTGTGGAATCAGCTTCCTGCGGCGGTGTTCCCGAACCGATACGACATTGGACCCTTCAAAAACGAGTCTAAAGTCCGTTTATTCATAATTGTCATATTATGTAAACAATCTTACCATGTCTTTTTATGATATTACACCAATTTAAATTAAAATAGACTTTTTAGAAAATTAATTTTGTGGTTTGAACTAATATTTGATTTATTTTCAACAAAATTCAACAAAAAGTACTGTGAAGATTGTTTACATAACAGGACAATTAAGAAAAAATGGCATTACGTCTTTTTAAAAGGCTGGCAACACTCCTGCGATACCCCTGGTGTTATGGTTGTTCATGGGCGGTGGTGATTACCTACCATCAGGTGACCCGCTTGTTCGTTTGCCGCCCTATATTATAAAAAAAAGTTGGAGAAATGTTATCAAAGTTGGAGAAATAAAGGGGAGGCTTTTGCCCAGCAGTGGGACTTAAAAGTTAAATAAAAAATAAAGTTGGAGAAATAAAGGGGAGGCTTTTGCCCAGCAGTGGGACTTAAAAGTTAAATAAAAAATAAATTTCGTCAGCTTTTGGACACTTAAAAAAAATATCGTGACTAGATTTGCTATTTACATTACATACATACATAGAATCACGTCTTTATCCCTTACGGGGTAGACAGAGCCAAGAGTCGGCTTTCTGATGGAATGGAGATTTTTTTTTGACATTTCACACAGATTGAGTTATCCCCAAAGTAAGTTCGAGACTTGTGTTATGGGATGCTAACTCAACGATACTATATTTTATAACAAATACATATATAGATAAACATCCAAGACCCAGGCCAATCTGAAAAAGATCATTTTCCATCTTGACCCGACCGGGGATCGAACCCGGAACCTCCAGTGTGGCAGTCCGGCGTGATGACCGTTGGGCCACGGAGGTCGTCAAGATTCAGATATAGTGACAGGTAGCCCATCGCCTATGAGTGGAGGAATCCACATTACAGTTTTATTTAAACTTTTAGAGAGAGATAGAAAGAGAAATTAAACATTTTTCAGGTGTAGACTCGACAGTGAACGACAGTAAGACTCCACGGACGTCTCAAAACGGCGACAAGAGTGAGTCGCAGTCTGTCAAACGTAAACGACGACGGATGAACGCGTGGTCGAAGGGATTGGTGGTCAAACGGCAGAAAACTTCGCAAAAGGTGAGATGGGAAGGATGAAATTGGTTCTTGATTTGCTAACACTTTAAAAAAAGTATCATCAGCAGTTTTTTTTTCAATTCTGTCTTGAAAGATAAATTTTATATGACAAATCGGAAATGAAGGTAAGAGGCCTCTTTTAGAGTCGTGTGGACTTGAATTTATGAGAGAAACTAGATTCGCCAGGGAACTACGCTACCCTACCTTATGTGCTATTCCAGTTTATTTTCTACCATTTTCTACCACGTGTACCAAATTTCATCGAAATCCGCCCAGAAGCGTGATTGAGTAACAAACATCTACACATCAGAACTTTAGCATTTATAATATTAGTGTGATTCTAAAATAGCTCCAAATTGCTAGTTTATTTAGAAATTAACTCCTTTCAATATATTTTCTTAAGTCTAATAGAATTTAATGTAACCTAACAAAATAATATTATTTCTAGACATACAAAGACCCGAGCATGGCGATAACAGACGAGGAATCCAAAGAGAACAAGCCGATCACCTCTACGCCGCTACCTAACGGCGACGTGACGTCATCGTCCGGATCCGACGACGACGCTCCATTGCGCAGGCCGCAGGACGAATCCGACGCCATATTCAACATCACCGCGCAATCTACTGTGAACAACCACGTGCTTGAGAGGTGATGGATTACGTAGAACTTTCTAGATTCGAATGGAACATTCTACAGTGTTCTATGAGACGTGACGACATCGTCCGGTTCCGACGACGACGCTCCATTGCGCAGGCCGCAGGACGAATCTGACGCCATATTCAACATCACCGCGCAATCTACTGTGAACAACCACGTGCTTGAGAGGTGATGGATTACGTAGACCTTTCTAGATTCGAATGGAACATTCTACTGTGTTCTCTGACGTCATCGTCCGGATCCAACGACGACGCTCCATTGCGCAGGCCGCAGGACGAATCCGACGCCATATTCAACATCACCGCGCAATCTACTGTGAACAACCACGTGCTTGAGAGGTGATGGATTACGTAGAACTTTCTAGATTCGAATGGAACATTCTACTGTGTTCTATGAGACGTGACGTCATCATCCGTAGAACTTTCTAGAGACTCGTAGAAATTGTGGTTTCCTAACGCTCAAACTATAGTACATTACTGCCGCGGCTTATAATGAGTACTTTGCTGGT
The DNA here is from genome assembly GCA_018467065.1 of Ephestia elutella. Taxonomy (NCBI): domain Eukaryota; kingdom Metazoa; phylum Arthropoda; class Insecta; order Lepidoptera; family Pyralidae; genus Ephestia; species Ephestia elutella. Next base: position 5,668,257 of record CM031566.1, on the reverse strand, counting down.
CGCGCTGATGATGGCCGCGAGCGCAGCGTAGCGCAGCTCCAGGCCGACACAGCGCGGTCATCGTGTAGCACTTGATGGACGAGCTGAGAAAAGGCCGAGACCGTAGGTCGAGGCTTTTACAGCAAGGGCTGCAATGATGGCCAAGCTGGAAGGCCTAGAGCGTAGCTAGGCTAGCTCGAGGCAATCATAGCGTGACCAGCGAAGCAGTCATTGTGGGCCAAGGCTTGTATAGTGCTTTACTCAAAAATGCAAGTACCAAATCTAAATAAAACCAGCAAGTAATTTAAATAAAAATATATTCATTAACTAGAAATTTAATTAAAAAGACAATTATGAAAAGTACAGTTACTAAAATTCAACACCGACTTTCCCGGATTGATGCACAATTTTTTTATATCATCATCAATCAAGGCGCTACAGCCGCGGGTGGGCCTGGGCCTGGTTAAGTAATTTTTCCAGATATCTCTATTTTGAGCTTTCTGCTTCCAACCCTTAACGCCGATACTTTCGAGATCCCGTTCGACGCCGTCCAGCCATCTCAGCTTAGGTAATTTTTTTATATGCAAGCTTATATTTTTCCTTTGAGTTTCGCGGTATCCAATTTTCAACCACTAATTTAGCTTCATCTTTAATGTCTGGCGGTGTTAAACACATTGAATCGGAAGAATTTTCGCTTTGAGAGCTCATTTTTAGCCAAAAAGTCACTAAATAAAAACAAAATTTTCGCTGAACCGCGCTTTTGTTACTTCTTGGTTTTTTTTTAAGCAATGGTAGTTAGAACTATACAGCCAAATATGGAATAAAATCTTTTTGTACCTATCTCTATAAAATACAAATTCGATTTTTAAAATGTTGAAACGTCAAAATAGCGGCCGGCAATGTTTTGCCGGCCTGTTAGAGCGGCCAGCAAAACTTGGTCGGCCGCAATTTGAAAACAGAACGGCAAGGTCGACTTTGCTCAAACAAGGTTATCAAAATAATGACCACATTACATGCATTTTTGAGTAAAGTTTTTAGCCTGATGGTGTGTCCCACTGCTGGGCAAAGGCCTCGCGTTATTATTCAAATTTGCTATGCCTAAATATTGACTTTTTAAATATTTCTTTCCAGTCCAACGAAATCAACAGAAAAGCCTTCAACCAAGGCATCACCAAAGAAACGGAATTCTGGGCACGAAACGACGAGTGGGGGTAAGAGCATACCTTATTTAAATAACCATAAAGCTGCATAGTAGATGGTGTAATAAATTAATGTTACTTTATCTATTCTTTCAGAAGCAGAGAAAGTACTGATAAACAAGACTGAGTTAGATAACATTGTATATAAGAACGCGAAGGCGCTGCGACTGATTGGCCTCGAGGCCCTCATCGACCTCCACGCGCAGCTCAGGCAAACCATCAACTCGTACGCAGACAAACACGATCGTATGAAACTGCCACAAGACCTTAACACCATAGTCTGTAGATATTTGCAACTGGCGAGGAAATGAAAGGGATGAGAGAATGGTATGTGTTCAAATTTTGAAATAATTTCAACTTATGTGTTTTATTCAAAAACTGGCCAGTGAAAAAAAGTAAATCTAATTTTCTATCAGGCCAGTAAAGAATAGTCAATAAAAAAGTAAAACTGTTACTGGCCAGTTTTTTTCGTTGAGTGAAACAATATAAGTTAGATTTTTGGACGAGGCGAGGACATCGATTTTCCGATGGCGGCGAGTTAGGAGCGTATTACTATTTCATTAATCTATGTCTTATGTATTTTTATGGATAAGCTTAAATTATCGACTTATAAAGGCGACTGTATTTTCGTCCGTAACAAGAACATTTAAATGGTTGCGTTTTGTACTTTATAAAAACTATATTTAAGTAATTCATGTTTAACTTTTGACGCATGAATGTTTTAGTGAATGAAAGAGCCACTATGCGTAAGCTTTCCAATTTAAAATTCTACACGATACACGTCTCTTATTATTAAGTATTTATATGAGTAAAAATATTAGAGACCAAAATCATTTAGTACTTATTTTAATTCTAAATGGCCACTCGAGCGAAGAATGCCTCGAATAATTTAATTAGAAAAAAAAAACATTAATATTAATAAATTATTGAATTTAAATTAATTATTTCAATTAAGTAATCGATAAATTTAATGTGATTTGGTACGCGTGTCTGTAGATCAATGATGGATAATAAATTTATCAATTGAATTGAATATTATTTTTTGAAAAATTAATTAGTGAAGTTCAGAAACGTTTGTGTAAAAGGGAATATTACTCGAAACTCGAGGCAGATGGCGACACCAGCATATGCAGTAAACAACATGCACAAGTCAATGTCATTTTTCATACTTAGATTAACAATAAAGGAAGCTTTTGCCCAGCAGTGGGACCTATTGGCTAAATAAAAAAAAAACAATACAAAAACGTCCGAACGTGGTTATATGAGAGTATAGATAAAATAACGTAATCAAGGAAGTTCAATTAAATGTAGCTCTTATTCAGTATGTACATAAGGGCGAATCTAGACTGACCGATTTTACTTTTGCCTTCACTTTTTGAGCGGGACTGGCCGTCTATTTGTTTATGATACGTCCTATGTTTTTATAACTTTTATGATAACTTGTCACTGTCAATGTCAAAATATTCTGTTTACTCCTTATGCTATTGTTGCCGACTGGCGGCGTGATAACGCAGTATTATTCCCTGTTATACAATGTAACGTTTCCTGCAATGATTGGAGTGAATGTAGAATGAAAATGATTTCATATAAGATAAGATTAAACAATAAATTGCTCTAATCACTGCCGGGTTATTAATTAGAAATTATATTGATTTAATTACTTATGCTCTATCGTCTTGGCCAATCAACGCACGGTATGCTTTCATAAGTGCAGTAAGAATCTACAAGGCAATATGACCTTTAGGGCAAGGTGATAAGATCTTTGAGGTATGACAGCTTCTTGACTGTACATTGCTGGATTACGTCTCGTGTTAATTGTAATAAGCAACGGATGTCTATTGAAAATATCAAAGCTATGTTAGGAGCCAGCATTATAAATGAATTTATCCTTCACTGGTATTAGTATAACAAATGCGCATAGTAGCACGACGTTCATGCTATTTTCCGTCACGGCATATAAGTCGATTTTACTGCCAAGCCGCGCCAATAGATGTTTTATATCAAAAAGTATGTAGTAATTGGCACATTGATAATTCCTACTTCCAATATCGCTTACTATTAGTATAATCTCACAGGAAGCTTAAATTTGTCATTAATATTCTTTGAATTAAAAAAAAATGTTAATAAGTTCCACCGGTTCTAAAAAGACCAATTAAAAATATGTAAATGTTGGTCCCTATATTGGCTATATATTTAGCATTAATGAAACTGACGACATAAGGCCGACACACATAGACTATAATTGGTTTATTAATTGAAACAAATTTAGTTTTCCAATAGATCGGAGAGATAAACTTAATTTCCCTATAGATCGGAGGAAAAGATAATTATTAGTCACGGAATTTCGAATAATATATACCTAATAGAAGTGGCCTATGTCACTGTGAGCGGCGATTAAGTAACGCGTCTTACACGTTTATCGAATGTTGTTAGAATATGACATTTTCAATTACGTATTATAAGGTCCCTCGCCTCATCTGTCTGTTCGCGATAAACTCAAAAACTACTGAACGGATTTTGACAGGGTGGGTGTTGAGAAAGGTATTGGAGTATTATTTACGCGGGCTAAGCCTTAGGTTTAACCTGGTTGCTGTCCACTTGTTTTTAGTGGGCGTCACAGCGACAGATATTTTCATGTAAAAGACTTATATGGCACTTCTATTAACTATATTATTCAAAATTCTGTGATGTTTCCTATCACATCATATGATCAGAAAACTAAATTGCATTTGAATAAACATTCAAGTGGCAAATATTCATTAGTTTGCATAATTTCATTTTAAATTGCTCCTGTGAAGTAATACTTATTAATAAAACAAATTACATGCATAAGTTCGGTTTCTTACTAAATTATTATTAATTATTACTATTTATATGAGAAATTGTTTTGAAAAGACTTAATTTTGTTGTTTTTGATTGATAACCATGACTTGAATGATTTTGTTGTTTTTAAATGATGAAAGTTTCATACTTAAAACCGACTTCGATCACACCATTCATAATTAGTCGAATTGCGAGTGAATTATCATTAACAAGTCTAGAATAGAATTAAAATAAAAGTCTACGTTCCATTGCGTACGTAGAGATACTCCTAGAAAGTACTTTATTTGTTGAAATGTAATGAAATTAATTTATTTCGACGCTTATTGACTTCAAGTTTACTACCGTCTCCAAAATCCAAGGGAAGAGGAGCATATCATACTCCAGCAATTTATTATTATTGTAATTAATTTGAAAGTTACTTGTATACTTCCCATCACGTGAAAAGGCCGCTGGTAGGGTGAGGAGGGGGTGAAACTTGCGCATGGGTACGACTGACGAACCAATCGCGCGCGCCGGATGAGACCCGCCCGACCCCCGCTCACCGCATAGACCGATATATCGCCTACTGCGCAGCTTAACCGCCAGCGGACTTTATACGTGACGGCAACTATATGTGTGAATGTTTGTTACTCAGTCACGCAAAATTCACTGGACAGATTTAGATAATATTTTAAGGGTAAAATAAAAGCTGCATTAGCACATATACTACTTTTTATCCCAAATTTCCCACGATACAAGTTAGGTTCATTTTTAAATATTTGTTACTAGCTTTTGCCCGCGGCTTCGCCCGCGTGAATTTCCCACGGGAACAGTGCTTTTTCCCGGGATAAAAAGTAGCCTATGTGCTATTCCAGGTCATTATCTACCTCTGTACCAAATTTCATCGAAATCCGTCCAGTAGATTTTGCGTGATTGAGTAACAAACATCCTCACAAACTCACAAACTCACAAACTCACATCCAAACTTTCGCATTTATAATATTAGTATGGATTACTTGAGGACGAAGACAAACCGTCGAATTTTCTTACAGAGTTTCATATAAATGGAGGGCATGTCTGGTCAATGAATGATTGTGGATGGTAAAGTCGACAGTACAAACTTTGACTTAGGAAATTTGTTTGGACTAGTTACGAGATAAACATACTAAAAGTCTTGGACCACCAAATCGGAGCCAGTGGGGTTAAGTTCTATGATGTTATGATTGATAAATAAGTGCTACATTACCACCCTCCATAAACTGTAAAAATAAACTGATTCTGATAGATACTTTAAAACAAAGATTGAAAGTTAAGTGGAAAAAAGTTCCTTGGTCAAAGTGCTTTCGACTTTTCCATTCACACTATGGGAGTGTGCATTCATTTACCAAGCTCATGTATAAGTTTCACCTATATGTATATTTACGCGAATGTATTATGTATTTCCGTACGCAATGGGAGGCTTTTAACTGGTTGTTAACTATTCGCTGGTCTGTGATATGTAGAAAAAAATTAGTGTATACAGTACAGGTTGGTTTTCAAAATAGTTGATCAAAATAGCTAACATTATTCAGCCTGGCCCTTGATTCTACAATTACAAACGTAGATGTCGTGCCTCAGTTGTCTCAAAGCCAAAGATATCGTAATAAAACAGTCTTACAGAGATATTGTCACTATATTTTAATTTCTTTGGCTCTTAAGACTCAATTGAGACACGACATTTACGTTTGTGATTTGTAGAATCGGCCCCCTGGTTCCATTAGCTCATATAATAATGCTTCATTATTTTTGTATCATTTTACATTAAAAAAACATCTTCAGGTTTCCCATAGTTATGTGCAAGATATTTAAAGTTTTGTTGGTGATTTCTGTGTCTACAAATATCGCTGATGTTTTGATGAACTTTTTTTTTTTTTTCTTATAAGCTATGTTTATGGATGGTGGATGATACCTACGAAAAATTCAAAATTTTGGAATTTCTGTTAATATCTGTATTTTACACTTGAGCTTATAAGTGTGTAACAATTTTTATGTACGAAAAAGAACGTATCGAAATTCCAAGACTTAGCTGTAGAATGTTGAAAAATCGCATTAGTATGTTGAAAGTTTCCACAAACGTACATTGGGCCACATAGAGAAGTATACCACCTGAAATAGGATCCACTATAAAAAGTGGTATACTTTTCCATGTGGCCCACTGTACAGTCACTAGCAATAACATTCTCAATTGTCACATTCTCGTTCCATTGCTCGTGTCTGTACAGTCACGCATGAACATTAATATGTATTCAATTTTAGACCTTATCTCATTGTCTTAAGGATCGATGTACACATGTTAATGCTTGTGACTGTACCTATTGGGCTAATTCAAAATTATTACATAAACGTAGCGCCGAAAGAGCAAGTTTTCGACCATTAAGTTAACACTATTTATCGTAGGGTAAGTAAGCGTGTATTGTAAATTTACTAACAGTATAATTTGATACTAAAACGAAATTTCGGAGACTACAATTGCGATTTGCCAGTAGAAAATTAAAAAAATATTAGTTGATTATCGTGTAAATGATATGTACTGAATTAGTGTAGGTTGTATCGATTTTTTTATTAAAGTTACACTAAAATTGAAAGAGATTAAATTATGACTTGTGGATTGTATGTTTGTTAAGTAAGCTACGTGTCGGGTCGTTGTAGCAGTTTGATCTAAGACTGAAAAAAACTTTTTTTTGTTTTATTAATTTCATTTTTGATTTTATTTCAATAAAAATCGACATTAGAAGAATAGAAAATCGATATTTGAATATAAAAAGTGACAGTAGTATTTTTTTTTATTCGAATGACATTATTCCGTCCTGCTTTAAGACATTTTTTTTTTTTTTTTTCATTATTTACTTTCTTTCTTACTACTGCTGCGCAGGTCTCTTTTATTTAAACTTCGGCTTAGATCAGACTGAGAATTTTGAGATGTGGTTGTTGTGTTATTGTACGATTCGATTGTTGATTCTAGATTATAAGACCTGGGTGTCTATTTTGTTAACGTTAAGTCATAATTGTGTCTCAATGGTTTTTCAATAGCGATGTTTATTTACATGCTAATAACAAGAACTGCCGAAAATACACTACTATTGCAAAACCATTGAACACAGTTATGTCCTAACTTCAGAAGAATCGGTACCCTGTTGAGTTCGGCTCGCAAGAACCTAAAACTTAGAAGTTACGTTTGAGACAACTTTTCGGATCGATTAAGAAAAAGCAAAAAGCATTGGCATCACAGTCCATCTACAGTCCATTTCTGTGAGAAAAACCAATAATGACCTAAGACAATTTATATCTATCTATACGCAATTGTATTGCTATCACATTCACATAAGGTCGTTATTCGATTTCCTAATGCAACATCAAAATTTTCAAATATATACGCAAATTCCTCAACTCTCGTCTCGCTTACGTGTCTAGAGAGAGAGACAGAACGAGATTCGAGGTCGTATTTGCTAAAAATTGTATATTCGGATGTACGCAGTGTATATGTTACCGGCCAAACCCGATTTCAGGACAAACTAGTTTGGCCTAGGCTTAATTAGTACTTCCTATACGCGATAGAATTAACTGGTATAGCCTAGACCAAACTAAAGCGGGCTTGGGATAAACTGGTTTGTAGTTGACTTTTTTTTAAATTATTTACTACTCTTTTTTTCTAGTTTGGTCTAGGCTATACCAGTTAATCCTATCGCGTATAGGAAGAACTAGTTTAGCCTAGGCCAAGTTAGTTTGTCCTGAAATTGGGTTTGGCCGGTAACATATCGCCTATGCTGAAGAATGATGATAATTTTTAATGCTAAAACTTAGCGTGTTATGGTTCCTTATTATTTAATTTTACCATACATCACAATTCACTGACGTAAGTACTTAAGTTTGGGTTTAAGATCAACTTATGAAGGATTCTTATCAAATGAAACATTTCCGTGTATTTTCATACTATTCTTTGTTAGAAGGTATGACCTTTGCATGAAATATCAATATTTTCTTGCTACTATTACTTTTTATAACATCATCATTTGAAGGACCAAGAGATCTATAATTTTATAGCTGCTATCAGTAACCATATACTCTTTTTCGACTTCGATAGATTTTCTACACATACACAGTTGAATTGTGCATGCATGTTCATAATATGTCATTAAATATAGAGTATTATATCACTGAACCTATAGTATAAAAAATATTCTGTCATTTTGACAGATAGAAAAAAAAGTAAAATTGTTCAAAAACATGGAAATGTTTCTTGATAATGTTAATTATTGTTATAGCACCTGTGTATAAACATTATAACCTGTATAATATAATATTATAAAATAAACTGATACAAAACCGTGTGATATTGATGGAATGGACGCAACTATAGTGGTTATGACAAAAATAGTTACCTCGATCCAAAATAGAATGAAATTCTATGCCATAGAAAAGTTTTATCGTTTTTAGTCTATTTTAACGATACCGTTCATATAAATGTAAATCCGTCTTATCTTTAAATCGCTGTTCATTATTTAATTTATAAAACAACAGATTTAGAATAGATTTTACTATGTATAAAACGTCTACTATACTATGTCTAATAAGCCATGTGTGGATCCACTTGGTACCAATGACGCGCAACATATTCGCTCAGTACAGTTTACTTGAGCGAAAAAAACGATGTGCTATCTCGCTTTAGTCGGTAGAATTGAGAGAGATAGCATGATGTTGGGCGTCAAAGTTGCCTAGTCGTTACTTTATTCTCTGGTTCAGTGGTGTCGTTTCAATAGACTACGAACTCGTTCGGTTATATTGTTATTTGTACTATATTAATAAAATGCTTGCATTTGCTCAATTTGGAGTGTGCGACGGTATTCTTGTAAGCACTCAGTATCCACCGGTTAGCATGTAATTTTTGTATTTATAACATGTATTTAATTAACGGAAAATAAAAGGGTACGATTTCATGTGATATCAATGCGTTTGTTTTATTTATTGAATGTCTGGACTACAAAATTTGTTTCTAGTTTTATGTCAATTTTTCTGCATTAAATAGTCTCGTTTTGGTAATGAGGCAAAGAGTTTGAGCCGCCAAATATGTTTTATTTTATAACAACAATAAATTCTATGATTGGTTATTGTGACCAAATGTGTCAATCCACGGGATTAGGTACCTTATTGGCGTTAAGTCATTTAGATATACAAATCGTACAAGTTGTAGCTTATAATAAGGACAGAAGTCGTCGTTCGATAAGCGTGCAGAGCAGACGTGTTGCAAAAATATTTAAAATTACTAATTATTTGCGGAAACTAATTTGAACCCTATTGCGATAAATTAAATCAGTGTTAACAATAGCGGTCGCCGGCTACTTGTAACGTTTTTGTATCGAGCGTGCTCCCCGCAGTCCCCGCAGTACACTCATCATCATGAATATACAGCGGTCGACTACTAGAAGTGACATGAATGTTGAGCGCAGTGAATCCCAACCAAATTTATCCACCTCGGGTATGTCGAGTCCATTTGTGCCTGAAACATCAACCATAACGTTTCGCAATAAACGTAAGCATTGTGTGGAGGATGATGACGTCAGATCGCAGCTTGCAGGAATACAGACTCAAATGACAGCAATTATGGAACTGTTGACGTCATCTATCAATGCACAAAATGAAAGCAACGCAAGAATCAAAGAAGACATGTCAACTATTAAAGACCAGATGGCTGAAATTAAGAAAGGTCTGGGCCAAAATGAACAAAAATTAGCAAGTTTGAATTCAGAACAGACCGAGATTAAAGCTGAAATCAAAAGTTTAGTAGATTCCATCCACAAAACGGATACAAAACTTGTCTCATTAGAATCTGATGTTCAATCATTAAAAAAACCAAATACTTCACCCTTACTTCAAAAAGTTCCCCAATTTGAACAAGTACTGGCCGAATTACACGATCAAAATTCTAGAAAAAAGAACATAATAATAGCGGGCATCAAAGAACCAAAATCCAGTGATAGTAAAGAACGTCGAGAGAGTGATAAGACGGAAGTGAACAGAATCATTGAAAATATTATAGACAACTGCTCTGATTCTTTTAAAGTTATGCGCGTTGGGAGGTACAACTCAGATAAGACTCGTCCAGTTAAGGTCTGTTTTGAGAAAGAGGAGACAGCCAGACGAATACTCCAATATAGAAATAAAAATAACAACGCTGACTTGAAAATATTTCCTGACCAAACAGTTTACCAGCAATCCAGATATAAAGACTTGAAAGATGAACTTGCTCTTCGGACTGCAAATGGTGAAAATAATCTTGTGATCAAATATGTAAAGGGAGTGCCCCAAATTGCTCAAATCCCTTCAAAAAACTACAACAAGGAGATGACTCACAATCAGAGATGATTCACCATACGCTTTCTACTTACGACACACTAAATTACAATAAAAAGTCACTTAAATTCCTTTATATAAATTGTCAAAGCATCGTAAAATCGGGCAAACTGGATGAGCTCTGCTGTGTGATAAATTCCATCGGAACTACAATTCATGTTATAGTGCTAACAGAAACTTGGATCAAAAGTGAAGAACAGGCCAAGCGCACTCAAATACCTGGATATACGGATTATTACCAATATAGGAAGACAACTGGTGGCGGAGTCTCAATCTTTGTAAGCAGTAACCTAAAACATCATTTTATTGAAAAAACATCGCAGGATGACAATCATTTTCTCTGGATACACCTAGAAAAATTTTCGATTGATATTGGTGCTGTGTACAAGCCTGGTCGGACTAATGTTAAAAACTTCCTAGATACTTTCTCACAACAGTTGAGCCATAGAAATCGAGCACTGGTATTTGGCGATTTCAACTTTAATTTATTGGAGCCCGATCATGCTGTAGAAGATTATCAAGAAACACTACAAGAGAATGGTTTCAAGATAATTAACAAAGTTTCCATCGAATATTGCACAAGAGTATCAAAAACGAAGAAATCCATAATAGATCATATATCTACAAACTTAAATGAAAACTCCCTACATATGGCAATTTTAGAATCTGCAATCGCAGATCACAAGCAGATGTTTCTTGAAATCAATAAATATCAGCCACCTTCTAAGAAAAAATTCCAGTTTGAATCGATAGACTATGAAAAACTACGCAAGTTAGCGGAAGACATCATGACGAAAAGAAATAATAACGATTTTGGTGATTTCATTGTAACTCTTAATAACATAGTAGATCAATGCACCCTAACAAAGTACAAAATCTTAAATCCACCGAAGCAAGATTGGATTGATGCAAATATAATTGATGAAATTAACAGGAAAAATGCACTGTATAAACAACATAAAGACAATCCAGATGATGATACCCTAAAGAAAAAATTTTTGAAAGAAAGGAATAAAGTGTCCGAAGAAATACAAATAAAGAAAAAAGACTACTATCGTAAAAAATTCTCTGCCTGCAAAAATAAACCTAAAAAAATGTGGCAATTAATCAATAACCTAACTCATAATAAAATAAAAGAAGCTGCAGTTCCGTCAAAGCTGAATAAAGAAGGACAAACAATAACAGATAGGAAAGAAATTTGTGAACATTTTAACGAGTTTTTTGCAACAGTTGGATCAAGTTTAGCAGAATTAATCCCTAGCAAGTATCATAATAACAGTACACTTACTACGACGTCGGTTGATCGTCACCACTGCTCTGGTTTGTCATCTTTAGCACCGGCAACAACTGACGAAGTGATAAGCATTATAAAAAAGTTAGATTCAAATACTAGTTCCGGATTAGACAAAATAAGTGTCAAAATGGTTAAATGTATTAAGTATCAAATCATCCGCGAACTAACTAACTGCATAAACCATTGTCTTGAAAAAGGTATATTCCCAAATAACTTAAAAATTGCTAAAGTAACACCTATCTTCAAATCTGGGAGTCAATCAGACCCCAACAATTATCGCCCCATATCGGTCCTTCCAGTTTTATCAAAAATTTTTGAAAAAGTGATTTATAAACGCCTAGATGCCTACCTAAATTCAATCAACTTTCTTTATTGTAAACAATATGGTTTCAGACCAAAATCAAATACTCTTTCTGCAACCGTTGATCTAGTCACAAAAATAAAAAATAGTATTGATGAAAAGAAGCTTTGCCTTGGAATCTTCATAGATTTAAAAAAAGCGTTCGACACAGTCAGCCACAAACTTCTACTGAGAAAGCTAAAAGATATAGGTATAACCAATGAAGCCTTCCAAATATTAGAATCATATCTAACAAATCGTTCACAGGTAGTTTCAATTGCTGATTGTCGAAGTTGTACTGCCCAAGTAACTTACGGCGTTCCTCAGGGATCCGTGTTGGGACCTTTACTATTCCTTATATACATAAACAGTATAAGTAAACTTGAACTTAAGGGCGAATTGTCCTTATATGCCGATGATACAAGCCTCTTTTATTTTGGCCATAACATTGAATCAATCATTCAAGATGCACAAAGTGACCTTGACGTATTGAATGTTTGGTTCCAATGTAATTTGTTAACTCTTAACATTTCTAAAACCCACTACGTAATTTTTTCTGCTAAAAACAAAAAAGTACAAAATTTCACACCATTAAAGATTAATAACTTAACCATTAGTAGATCAGATAGAGAAAAATTTTTAGGGCTAACTTTAGATAACCGGCTATCATGGAAATATCACATCAAAAATATTAGATCGAAATTATCATCCATAACGGGTGCCCTTCGCGGTATAGTTCGTTGTTTGCCTCTTAATGTTCGTTACACCATATACAACTCTATGGTGAAGCCACATATTGATTATTTGATTGAGGTCTGGGGATCAGCAGCCAAAACCAATCTTGAAGGCATTCAAAGATCTCAAAATAGACTGATCAAAACTTTGTTTCATTATGATTACCTAACGCCAACAAAAAAACTATATAAAGAGACTAAAATAATGGACATAAAGAAAACATATAAATATTACTCCTGCATCCTAATTAAGAAAATTTTATCGAAAGAATTGCTAACCAACATCACTATTAAAACCAACAACGAACACCCCTATCTAAGACGACTAAGAAATGCTAACAATTTGGTTTTGCGCCCGCCACGAATAAATTACGGAAAAAAGAATATAACATACGAGAGTGCTCAACTATATAACAAATTACCGGATAATATCAAAAATGCCAAAAAGTTTAAAAACTTTTAAAAAACTACTTAAAACCTACATACTAAATAAAACCTGATCGCTGGTATTTCCTTACTCACGAAAAATATAATACTTAAATTAAAATAAAATAATAACATTATTAGCTAAGTATAATAAATTAAATAAATATAATATAAATTAATGAAATAAATATAACATAAATAAAATATAATAAAATAATATAAATATACCCATATCACTTCAACTTTATTATAATAAAGTATTGTATATGCTGAAATATATATAATAAAAAATAAAATAAATAATACATTATTTTATTTAATTTTATTAATAATCATTTATTATATAATAAATGTAGAATAAATATATATAAATAAATAAATAAAATAAATAAATAAATATATATCTTCTAACATATGCTCGTACATAAAGAAAATATAAAAAAGCAAACTTACTAAATACAGTAAATACTTACTGTACGTCCGTTCCGCAATGTCGCATCTAGTTTTGCTTATCTTTGTCACTTGTTGTCACATCGCAACCATAAAAACTAACCCGTGAGCCGTGCTGTTACGATGATTGCCTTCTACCCTACATATTTTTTATTGTTTAATAATAAGTTCATATAAACTTGTAAGTTCCGAATCTTTCGCAAATTCAATGTTATGTTTTATCTTGTGTAAAGTAATGTTTAATGTACGTTTTGCACGCAACGACATTTGTAAATAAAATTAAAATAAGCTAGTTTGTAAGTTCTCATGTAAGTGATTTATGTCTTATGAGAATAAAGATTTCTTTAACCCGACAGAAGTGCCAACAACCGTAAAGTACCTCTTCTTGTGTACTGTCACATTTGCAGAATTGGATTTTAACTCAACGATACTATATATTTTATACATATATTGAGAAATATTCAAGACCCAGGCAATCAGAAAAATATCATTTTCCATCTTGACCCGACCGGGGATTGAACCCGGGAGCCGGTGTTGCAGTCCGGCGTGATAACCGTTGGGTCACGGAGGTCGTCAAAATTTTGTCTTTGTTGTCCTTTATTTCGAATGGGGGCGCCACTAGATGCAGGGTTTGTGTGAGTTCACTTTTCAGCGTTTGGGAATCTTTCTTCACTAGCAAATCTAAAATAAAACATCGCAGTGGTATTTAATATTTTTATTTTTACACTTTACGTCGGTGACCGTAAACGAATTTTACTACATCGCTCCATCATTTCAATTTCAATTACACGATAGAATGATACTAGAACATAAATATTTTTTCGTATTATTTAAGATCAAATAGATAATCTTTTTTACACCCTAATGTAACGATATCATTTAATTTGTCATTATATTAAGCAAAATACAACAAATTAAATTAACTTATATTTAATTATACTCTTTATCGGAGAACAATTATCTAAGTTAAAACCATTGGAATTACAATTTATAAATACTCGTAACAAAAATGAAGGAACTAAATATTTGAATCTACTAAATTAATAGAATCACATGTTTTACAACTAAAAATAAGTACTCAATGTCTTAAATATATTATCTATTCTTTACGTCCTTACATTTGGCTCCTGATGAAATTCATTCGTAATATATCTATTCTTAAAACTGTGCTGAGAAACTGAAACTATATATAAGTATACTACAGTCGATAGTCTGTAGAGGACTCTTGGGACAACAGTTACTGCCAGGAACTTGAAAATTAATAAAGCAAAGGAACGTGCTACAGTAAACTCGTAAGCAACGCCAAAATAATAGTCAATAAAGACACGAAACACGTCCAAACTTATTCATTAATAATCATTTCATCAAATCTATTAACAAATAACAAACTTAATTAAAAACGTTTCAATTAAAACTTTAACAAAATCACTCTAATACTGCTGAATTTGTACGAATTAGGTAAAACTTGGGACAGAACACAACTAAGACAGGTAACAAATATAAACCATAGAGAGCCAAGTTCTAATGTTAAGTACATCCAGACATGCATACAGGTTCGAAGCAGAATTTTAGAAGACCAAAATGTCGAGTGCTGATGAAGAATTCATATTTTTGGCACATTTAAATTTATACAGACATCGGTTACCATTCATGACCTAACTTACTTTACAAGTACCAATTGAATAATTGAAACAAGACCGTGCTTAGTAAAACTGTAATCTTTGTGCAAAATCGAGGGAAAAAGCATCTGTTAAACTATAATTACATATTCAATAATACGATGTAATTCGTTTTTATATATAAAATCCCTGTAATGATAATATTGTTATATGACGTGATACTAGGTGCTCTAACTGTGTGCCGCCATAGATTGGTTACTGAGATAATGTGTAATGTACAATAATTATATAAAATAGAATCGTAAATAGTGTTCAGTCTTCTGTTAAAAGTTTTGCAGTAAATGTACGACGAATCATCGATGAATAAAATTGTCAATTGGAGTGGCGCCTCGCGGCGAAAGAGAGCGGTGCCTAGAGCAAGACAAAATCAACGAAATAAATACTGTTAGTTATTTGGGAATGTTCATAGCATCGTTATAAAGGAAACATCACTTTCAACATATTTAAAAATCAGTAATGTACAAATAAATCGTATATACAGAAAGTAAACCAGTACCTCTAGTCACATGGTATCACTAAGTCAATATGAATCATTGTATACAATTATCTAAAGCCAGGTAGGATTGAACCCCGAATATTCTAACTTCCATTATTCACTAAAATCTTGAAAGCTCCTTTTTATTTGAACATTGAGTGCAGATACTTTGTCTAACCTGACGCGCACTGTCGGTGTGATATCGAAGTGAAGTTAACTTAAATTGCCAAATTCCACACGCAGCTAAAACCGAATTACATGTAACTTAGTTTTTGAACTAGTTTGGATGATTAAACTTAAAAATACATACTTAAATCTTTCGTAAATGCTCAAGTTTCATCGCTGTTCAGTTCACAGCTATTGAAAAATTCATGAGATGAACGATGAAAATTGAACAAATATGAAAAAGAAGTGAAGGTTCTAAATCTAAAGCTGCTGTTGAAAATAGAAATTTTGCTCATTCATAATTCAGAAACAACTGCGAATGGAATTCATATCGGTTCTAAAGAATGTTTGAAAAAGGATACTTTATTTCTGAAATAGTGTTTGGCTTTATCAAGGTTTTTTTCTCATTTTTTAATGTTTTTGTGTGTAGATGTGTGCGGGTTGGTTGACTAGTGCGTCGCGGACCTTCTGTGTCGTGTCTGCGTCCCTAACAGAACATTTCACTGTATTCACTTCACTAAATACTACAACAATTACAAATACACTACTTATTTATCATTTTAGACACGTAATGTCTCCATAATAATGGTTAATTTAAATTTATTTCCCCATTAAATTTATCATTAACTATTTACATTTAAAATTGTTTATCATCGATTATAACTATCATTACGAAATATTTTACAAACTTTGGTGAAATGCAGAAGTGGAATCGCACATTTAACACATAATATCTACATTAATTTAATTTAACATAGAACAAGGATGTCTTAAATAAAATGGAAATTAGAAAGTTTACAATAAAAATAATAGTATACATGCATTTGGCGTCAATGATTGCCGCCAAAAGCCAATGGAATGTTGCATGGAATGTGTCAACAATAAAAAAGTATTCGGATATTCTTAACGATAACAATCACAACACCTTTCATACTTATTGCACTCCTTCGGAATAAATTATCGCCTATCACTTACGCGATTCAATATACATTTACAATATTAACACATCTTTAAATATAAATTTAACTAATTTAATGTGGACGTCGCTCGTGTGAGCTACGGAGTTCGACAAATACTTTCTAAAAATATTGTTGCAGTTTGAGGGGAAATCGCAAAACTGAAACTTCTCTAGTGTATTTCAAAGAGATCATTACTTATGTAGCTCCGACCGAATATTGCACATCGTTCGTTACGTATACGAGATTTGTATGTAGAGCTTCAAGACTATGTCGCCCTGTCATACAAAAAGATTTCATCTGATTGGCCAAGATAGTATAGACGAATAGAAAGACCATCGGAAGAAGTAAAATGCCAAGGATGCTAACCACTAAGCAAAATGTGTAGTTTAGTAATACACTAACCAAATTCCAGTTTTATTGGCTGGTGATTTCACCCAGGATTCGTTCGTGGTAGAGAGTACATTCCCAATGCGATCAAGCATCCTTTTCTAACAGCTGAAGGTACAGTGAAGATTCGAAGACTACTAGCAGATGGAGGCTTAGTCCTGCCCGTTGTGGTGGAGAAGTGTGCGGGTGTCAGGTGGATGCGGGGGATGTGAGGGTGCGCGATACGAGTCTCCTTCCTCATCGGCTGAATTCTCCTTTGATCGATCGCTCTTGCAATCCTCCTCTTTTGTAATACCCGATAATGAGTCCAGGGCCATCGGCATGGACTGATATAGTTCCCTCGCTTTGTCGTTAGGTGGCAGCAGATGCAGCATATTGAGGGGCATCGGGAAGCCAGGCGGGAACTCCGGATAGAACCCCTGTTGGAACGGATTGAACATGGGGTTTGAGGCGATGTCCGGCTCGGAGCTCGCCGGTCTTTGGCTCGAGTTCTGATGATCGTCCTTATCGTGCTGGTGCTTATTCGGCGGGTGGTTGTTGTTGTTGTTCCCGGAATTTAAGTTCAGGACGTCCAGCGGTCCCCCGATGCAGTCTTTCCTCAGCTGTTCCAGCTTCAGGCTCTTCCCATACTTGCCTCGCACGTACATCAGCAGCGAGTTGTACGGAATGCCGAAGATCCTCGACGCCTGGCTCGTGGTCATCTTCTTGTTCCACACGTGCTGGAGAGCCTCCGTCAGCTCAGCGTTCGTCCAGGAGCGCGGCGGGCCTCCTCGAGGCGCGCTGTGCTGCCCCTTCGGTCGCCCTGTCGAACGAAAACAACATATTTAGCATGCAAGAAAGTTTTGTGCCTGACAAAATTTTGTTGGGAAGTTAATTGCATTATGAACAATGCACCGTGTGATTTACGAGTGCAGCGCGCGCACGACATGTGCCGTGAGCCGGGACCCGAATGCACTACTATCTAATAACCATGTTTCGGCGCAGTCCCAGCTATAACTCCGCTCCCGAATGAGCGGGTTGCGGCGACGTTCCTGTTACCGACACATCAACCTTTATTCTATCTGTTATATTTATACTCTATGCGCAATCTATCTGTTGTATGTATACTCTATGGCGGGCAAAAGCGTGTAAGTACTTCTAAACGCCGAGCGAATTTTGTAACCATATTTGGTAATGTTTGAGACTCTCTGCTGTGATTGGTACAATTTTAACGAACACGCGACAGGCGCCCCGCGCCCCTGCAGAGCATATATAAGTATTTTCACGCCTCACCGCCCGTGCTCATTCTCTGTCTACAATTTATCAAGCGATGTAGTAGTGTTTAAGTGTCGCTGTGTTAGTTTATAAAGGGCTAATCCTCCTAAAAGTTTCCTTGTATTTGTATTTATGAGTTTACTGACAAATAAAACGCAATTACGCGGTTGGACAATCTTTCATTTCTAACAACTGGTCCATTCGAGTCGGATAATAGTAATTCAACCGCGTCGCGTTCCGCGTTTTATGTGGACTCTAGTCAAGTGTTTTAGTACCTACCAGTGAAATTCAATTTCACCACAATGGTGGGAACAAGGAGCACGGCGAAGGCACAACAGGAGGAGCCATCTTCGGTCATGGAGTCACCTCGACCAGCGACACCAACAGTCACCGGTGGCAGCTTTGAGCATGGCGCGCTGCACGACACGGCCGCAGCGCCGCTGACACCCGGTGACACTTCGGCACCCGTCGCTCCCGTCACAACTGCGCCCAGTGGGTCGCACGCCACCACAACGGGAGGACCACAGCTGAACGACACCAGCCAACCGTTGAGAGACCTAACGGCGGCTTTATTAGAGGTAGTTCGTGGGGCTCGCCCCGCGACACACAGGTATGCTGACTTGCCTTATTTTAATGGAAATACTGGTGATTGGTTATATTTTAAAAGTGCATTTAACGAGTCACAATCTGCTTTTACGGAGGCAGAAAATAAGGCACGGCTACGCAAATGCTTAAAAGGAGTAGCTTTAGAATCGGTAAAGGGTTTATTTGTAGGCGGTATAAACGCACAAAAAATAGTGGAAAGGTTAGAAGCACGCTTCGGTCGACCACACGCTTTGGTTACAAACGAGCTGGAAAAGTTACGCCACTTACCAAAGTTGACAGATAGTCCAAAGGAAGTGTGTATTTTTGCTTCTAAAGTAAATAATATTATTTCTACTATAAATGCATTAAATAAAATCGAGTACTTACATAATCCAGAAATTACTAACATTGTATGCGATAAATTGACGACAGTTTTACGACACCGCTGGTATGACTTTGAGGTTATGGCAGACGCATCTGAACCTAGGCTGCTTGTCATCGCTCGTTTCCTAGACAAGGAGGCTGACCTCAATTCAAGGCATGCCAAATGTGAGATTGTCGAAGAGCGAAAAGATTACAAGCGCCATCACTGTGGTACCACAAACACAAAAGTCAGTATGTGCCCTATATGCAACGCCACAAGCCATAGCACTCCAGCCGCATGTTCTAAATTTTTATCCATACCCGTTTCAGAAAGGTGGGAGACAGCTCGTAAAAATAAATTATGTTTCAGATGCCTCGGTAGACGGACATGGAACCACCGTTGCAAAGGAAAGAAGTGCGAAGCGCGAGGCTGCGAGTACTACCACCACAAGCTGTTGCACAACGACGCAGCACAGCGAGTGCAGAGTGACAGCAGCACAACTACACTACGACAGCGAGCGGAGGGCGACAGCACCGAGGCAGCACCTGTATTCGAGTCGTGTAGCAACGCGACTACAACAGCGGCGGGAGTGCCGCGCTCGGTGCAGACCTTCCTTAAAGTTTTACCTGTTCAAATATCAGACCAACAGTAAGAACAGTCATCAGACGATGCCAGCCATGCAGACTACGTCGTGCCACGCCTACTGAGCCGTTGACGGGGAACCTGCCACCATGTCGCCTCGCCCATCATCAGCGGCCATTCACACAAACGGGACTGGATTATTTCGGGCCATTAACAGTCACTATTGCGAGACACCACGAGAAACGCTACGTTGCCCTATTCACCTGCTTGACGACAAGGGCAGTTCATCTGGAAATAGCGTCGTCACTCTCTGCTGATGCTGCCGTGCTCGCATTACGTCGCATGATGGCTAGACGTGGTTGCCCCGACGCTATATGGAGTGACAATGGCTCTAACTTTCATGGAGCTGATGCTGAACTTCGAAAGGCGGCTCTAACCTCTATGCTACAGGAAGCAGACGTTCGACAAATAAACTGGCACTACATACCACCGGGGGCGCCGTTCATGGGCGGAGCATGGGAGCGGTTGGTGCGCTCAGTTAAAACCGCACTGACAACTACATTGCACGAACGTCACCCTCACGAAGACGTCCTTCACACTTTACTTACGGAAGTCGAACATACAGTCAATTCTCGACCGCTGTCACATGTGTCGGTCGCACCAGAAGACGACACCGCCTTAACCCTAACCACTTCTTATTAGGGCGGACCTTCGAAGGTCCCATTGCCAGGGACATTCTCCAAGGTGGATGAGCTTGGACGGTCACATTGGAAGGCAGCTCAACGACTGGCTGATCTATTCTGGCAGCGCTGGGTGCGAGAAGTCCTACCTCTACTTCATCATCGACGAGAGCCGCATGGGCGCGGCGAGGCGATAAAAGTGGGTGATGTAGTCGTCATAGTGGACTCGACGTTACCACGAAATGTATGGCCGAAGGGCAGAGTGGAGCAGGTCTATCCTGGCACGGACGGAGTGATACGGGTCGTAGACGTCAAAACAAAGAATGGCCTGATGCGTCGTCCGACTAAACGTTTAGTTATACTACCAGTAGAATGTTAAACTGATTTGTTTATGTTTGTCATTTTTATTATGCATATTTTGTTGGCGTTGTTATGGAAGGTATTGCTGACTTTTGTGGTGTAATTATTTTTGCAGAATACTGACCATAACAACTACCGTAAACTGCTGCAACTTTGCACGGAATTTGACGTTTTTTACGATTTTCTCGGAACCTATTCATAATTTTGACTCTCAATTGTTTTTAAATGGAAGACAGGCATAATGGCTTGCTATTGAGACCCCAAATCTTATTAATTGCTACCAATTTTCTGAATTACAAGGGCTCAAAGTCGTAGGCAAAGTTGTATGTAAAAGACACAAGTTTGCCTAGAAGGATAATTCGATACTTATTGTACTTATCGTTTCCGTTAATTTATTTTCATGTGCATGAGACAACCTATTTATCCCTTCCAATTTAATCAGTGCAATATACTGTATCATTTTTTTATTACAGCTACTAGGCCAAGTTGTAACAGGTTCTACAGACTTTTCATACAAAAATGTCGTTGACAATAGGGTTGTCCAAAAGAATACAGATTATTAATAATACTTTTTATAAAAGAAAAAAACCAGATGGCTACTTTCATTAAAAAGTCACAATTTTAATGCTTCTTGGTAATAATGTCTCATCATTTTAATCAACAATTATTAATAATCTTAATTTTTGATTGTAGTATAAAAGAAAAGTATGCAAAATGTTGAATTTCTTTAACAATTATTTCTACAAAAAAAATTTGATTATTGTTTTACAAATTTACAACGAGCACTTCTAATATAACTAGAGGAAACTAATTCTAAAATAAATTTGTAAGCACAATGTAAGCGAGATTCACGCGAGTGAAGCTGCGAGTAAAAGCTAGTTAACAAAATTTGACAACCCTAGACCCAGGCATAGTTATGTCACTCAAGTTTTCAAAACACTACACATGATTGCCTTCTAAGTTTTTTTTGATAGAAAACAATCTTTTGCGTAAAAAAACAAGTTATACTAGAAGAAGACAATATTATCCTACCTTAGGCAGTTAATCCTGTGCGAAAACACAGCTTTTTAATAGTTAAAATTCAAAAGTTTTGGAGCGCAAAAAAAATGCTGCCTCACCCACCGATCTTTGTCGTACAACTGACAGAGTATTAATGGAGTTACAATTATAAAAAATGAAAAATATGTTGCCCAAATAATGAATAGTTACTACAGAATGGTAGAAAACGAGAATAAAGCAAGCGAATGCGATATATCGTAATTCAAATGAAATAGGCAAATTTGTGTATAGTTGGATAAGTTGCAGCAGTTTACGGTACCCTTAGAGTCAGATTTGTTTATGTTTGTCGTTGTTTTATGTATTTGTGTTGGCGTTGTTATGATGGAGGTATTGCCGGCCTTTACGGTGTAATTATTTTGCAGAGTACCGACAACATAACAACTACCCTTAAAGTATTATTTATTTCTTGGCCTCTCCGCAAGTAAATAGCACAGTCGTTTGTTTACTTGTGGAAAGAGTTTAGTTTAATTTAACTAATATTGTATGCTAATGTTCATAGAATCAAACTATACTTCTCTATTTAATATGGTTATTTGCTTTATATAGAGATCGGAATTAGCTAAATCTTATTACATATTTTCTCTAAAATGTAGAGTCCATAGATTTAGTAGTAATTGTCGATAAGTACTTTAAGTCAGAGGTGGCAAGTGTTCAACAGTTTAGTAATGACATTGTAACCGATTCTATAATTTGTTTATATTTCATTTAGTCAGCCGATAACTTAAGTTATTTACTTGTCACCAACAAGGCGCATGTGTCGGTAGCGGAATACTGCCTATATGTTTACTGCGTTCACACGGCGGGAGAGATGTTACCGACACATCAACCTTTATTCTATCTGTTATATTTATACTCTATGCGCAATCTATCTGTTATATGTATACTCTATGGCGGGCAAAAGCGTGTAAGTACTTCTAAACGCCGAGCGAATTTTGTAACCATATTTGGTAATGTTTGAGACTCTCTGCTGTGATTGGTACAATTTTAACGAACACGCGACAGGCGCCCCGCGCCCCTGCAGAGCATATATAAGTATTTTCACGCCTCACCGCCCGTGCTCATTCTCTGTCTACAATTTATCAAGCGATGTAGTAGTGTTTAAGTGTCGCTGTGTTAGTTTATAAAGGGCTAATCCTCCTAAAAGTTTCCTTGTATTTGTATTTATGAGTTTACTGACAAATAAAACGCAATTACGCGGTTGGACAATCTTTCATTTCTAACAGTTCCGTTGGCGGCGATTTGTCATTAATTCGATGCGAGCACGCGACTATTACGGCGAGTTTGTCAAAAGAAACGCGGACGTGCATATGCGCGATGTCGCCCCATGTAACTTTATAGTTTTATAATTTCGACGGAGCACGTTAACTCGATTCCGATCAGATAATTCGAAGAACGTTTCGGATTACTGGCGGAATGATATTTTATTATGGAAATTAGTTTTTCTTTTAATAGTCGTCGGGGATCACGCGAGCGAGCGGGACCGGCGAAATTAAAAGGATGTTTTGAATTTGTAGCTCGTTAGCATTTGTAGGGAGCGGGGCACGTATGCGGCATTCGGCGAGTGGAAATACTAATCGATCGGCGACGCGACTATTGTGCGGCGGCGACACGCGCGACAATCGTCGCTCGGGAGTGCATTCAAAGCATACGTTAGACTAGCCGTCTGTTCCCGTATGAGATACGCTATCAGATCGTCTTAATAAACATTGCTCGGAAACAATGGGCGTTTAACATTTAGCGAGCGATTGCGATAGGCGCTGAGATGTGTGATGGGCTGCAGATGCAGTTTGTGCACTATTATTGCGACTATCCATTGTTACTTATGGATTCATTGTTTCTAATATATTTTGTGTAGCTCGGTAGATCATGTTGCCTTGAGTATTCGTAGAACTGTTTTACATACGATCGCTCCGAATTACGTATTCGTAAACATTTATCAAGCGAGACATTTCGTGGTTGTAGTTTTAATTCAAGTTGGACAATAAATAATAGGGCATTATAGTTGCATAGCCGGTTAAAGCTAAATCTCAGCTTTTATTGACAAATCAGTTTACATCACGGAAATATGAATAAGAGTGGAAGTGTTACTTGATAAAATTAGTAAGTGAACCGTGGTCGCCAAACTCACACATTTAAGTTATAAATCATACACTACACTACAGATGAACAATGAGCTTTATTGGTCATTTTTATTTTATCAAAGTGTATTAAGTCAATGCGACTATATCGGACAAACAAGTACCTTAAGTCTTCGACATATGGCTTAATTTGTACTGTACAAGAACGTACATAAGACGTTTTAAAGTCCAACGTCGACTGAAGAAAAAATTCCGCCACTCGACAATAGATGGCGTTTCAAAACTTTTGAGCAACTATGACCCATAAATCAAAGAGAATAGGGTTTAAATTAGCGTCAAATGAAAGTATTCCTAGTGCTACTCGATTAGTGCAGTAGCGGATTGATTATTGCAACACAATATCGATATCGATAGATCAAATTTTCATACAAACTCAGAATAATAAAATAGATTTTCTTTCTTCTATATTGTTTCGCGGATTTATAGTGTTATTATTTTAATCAAAAATTAACGTAATATTTTGTTATAAAAAAAAGTGTGTCGAAATCAAGAAATTATTTTCCTCGAAATGCTCGGAACATATAGTACTAAATAAGTTGTCATCCAAACAACTCTGCCAGTTGCATCTATCCATTTTTCTTTAAAATCAGGATCTTTGGGAAACCTTAAAATTAATATTTCATACAATGTAAACAAAATATATCGATAAAATCCAAAACATTACCTTACTAGGTACATCACTAATCGAGTAGCATAGACGTTTCGGGAAGAACAGAGGAGCACGCGTTAATGACAAAATCGACCTTATATAAATGACATTAAGGTAACTTTTAACAAATAATATTTTAAAGTTTTTATTATCATTATTGAACTTTTATTTTAAAGAAAACAAACGAAATATTACTCACCTGTGGTACGAAACACCTCCATTTTTAAGATTAATTTTGCTACTGTTATTTTTGCACTCTAAAATAGAACAAAATGGCATTTTGACGAGGGAATTTCGACGAGAATTCAATGTCACGAACAAACTACTCAGCGCGAAGTCAGAACACAACTAGAATGACGAGCCGTGTTTGTTAGCAATGCATTGCTTACTTGTGGCGACCGCGCCACGCCTACTTAACACTTCCACTCTTATTCATATTTCCGTGGTTTACATAATAAAATATGCAGCATGTATTATACTTTAATCATTTAAATTTATATTAGGTAAGTATGTTAATATATTTTATGTCGTAGGTAAGTAAGTGCCAGTAACTTGTTAATTTTTAAGTAAGTATATTAGATCTAATAAATTTCTCAGTTTCTGATTGCGCTCAAGTTTTTCAAATCTGGCGGATCAGCGTGGCGCTGATGATGGAGCCAGAAGTTGTATATAAGAGCTCTGTAATATATCTACGCGTCCTACAGAGGCTTAAGTACATATACTCGTATTACCTGGACTAAATGTGCTATGTAGTAAACTTTTTTGACATCAAATGTTAAGTCGCTGATAGACGTACCTAGCGATAAGCCGCCGAGAAATTCCCTGTTCCCGAATTTTTTCCCTTTGAAATTTCCGAAAATTCTCTGGAATTTCTCGGGTTAAGGAAATTGAATTATAAACAAATATATGGTATACTAGCTTTCGCCCGCGGCTTCGCCCGCATGAATTTCCCTAGGGAACAGTGCTTTTTCCCGGGATGAAAAGTATGTCCTTCTCCGTACTTCCAGCTATGTGTATGCAAAATTTTAGGAAGATTGGTTCAGTAGATAAAGCGTGAAGAGGTAACAAACAAACCAACAAACAAACAAACTCATTTTCGCATTTATAATATTAGTTAGGATTAGGATTAGTTCGTTGGTTTGCAATAAAAATTTGTTCCAAATATATGCTAAAGAATGGTCAAGGTAATGCATTATTATAATATGGATAAAAGAATCTTACATTTCTTTTTGACATTAGTGAAGAGCTGCGTGTCGATCGGTGGCCCCCGATGGTCCACGTCCATCAGGGGGTACATCTTGTGTTCCATGCCCGGGGGGAACAGGCCCAGGGGGGAGTCCAGCCCGAACACTGCGGAAGAAAATAGTTTTGTTAGTAAACATGTATTAGAAGATTCCTACTCCCGAATAGGCTACATGCGATCATCCTTTTGGCGCGTGGCAGGAAAGAGAACTAATGTATATTCGTCCACATAGTGACGTCTTTGGAGAAAATGCAGCAGTGGAGTTTGTTGCGCTGCCTCTTCTCCACTTGCGCTTTGGAGGCGGTAGTAACGCCTTTAGGTAATTTTATGACGTCAACTAATTAAAATACAAGTATACGAC
The DNA here is from genome assembly GCA_018467065.1 of Ephestia elutella. Taxonomy (NCBI): domain Eukaryota; kingdom Metazoa; phylum Arthropoda; class Insecta; order Lepidoptera; family Pyralidae; genus Ephestia; species Ephestia elutella. The sequence continues at coordinate 5,641,706 of CM031566.1, read as the reverse complement.
GATTTAAAAGTGCTATTTTTGCCCATTTAAATAAAATCATTTCCTGTCTTTCCTTTTAATGTCAGCTAATAAAATTTCTTATTTAAAACGTAGGTGGCGCCAAAAGGTAGTAATCGCACTCTATAAAAACACCCTGCTTTTTCAAAAATAATGGTGTGAGAATCAAATAACACGGATATGAACAGATTCCAAACAAATAAGCACTTTATTTATATTCTATTCTATTTCATAAAATAAAAACTAGAATAATTATAAAAACCTATCCACAAACATACACACTGCGATTTGTTACACAGATTACACTTTGGTTACACTCAAGAAAACTTAGTTCAGCTACTCGCCGCTAGATGGCGCTAGCAGTCTCTCAATGTAAATGGTATCAAAGGATTTTCGTAGCGGTTTGGTGTGCCAGTATAGTTTGTATAATTCTGTAGTGGGCGAACACACTTCACACTCGATTTATAAGACGGCTAAATATTACAGAAACATCTTAGTTTATTCATAAACACAATAGCATTTAAAAAAAATAAATGTTTTCAAAACTATTATATCTTTGATAAAAACTTAATTATTCTTGAAAAAGTTTTCTTTCCAGACCGAGATAAAAATAACAAAATTATTATCCACCTAAAGACAGTAATCCAATAACACCATTCCCGCAACTGCACTATTTATAGGTACAGTCTAGATTCTATAAGATGTAAATGCTTAGTACTTTCTCGGAGAAGTCCGCCGTCCGTTGAACCAAATGCGACAAATCGATATCTTGTGTCTTGCTTTATTGCAAACCCCTACCTCCATCTTATTCCGGAGGATTTATACATAGTCTGCTATCTCGATTTATGTACCTACAGCTGAGCGGTCCTGGTGACATCACTATTGTGTGGCGTAGGAAATTCAAAAAGATAATACTTAGTGTTTTTCGATTTCTACATTTTAAACTTATGATTTTTTTTATTTCAATAAAAAGTTAACTTCAAAGTTACCGCTATAGTATAATTTTAATTAGTTCCAATACATCTTTTATCATAATTCTATAAGGAAACAATTTCAATTACATTTATAATGCCCGGAAATTCTAACTAATATTATAAATGCGAAAGTGAGTTTGTCTGATTATTACCTCTTCACGCTTTATCTAATCGTCCTGAAGTTTCGCATACACATAGAAGTACTGAGAAGGGCATAGGGTATCTTCATTCCAGGAAATAGCACTGTTCCCGTGTTAAAGTCACGCGGGCGCAGCCGCGGACAAAAGGTAGTAAATAAATTTTATTATTATCTATCAAAGTTAAACTTCTGAACATTCATTAATTAGGTAATTTCCAAGTAAAAGTGGTCTATATAATTCGTCCACTCGTCCTTGCAGTCTTTAGAAAGTGCAAGTGAACATATTCACTTGCATTTGTAGAATTTGTATAAATGTGCTTCATTAGCTATATGTTGCCTTCGATAGTGTGACCATAGTATTAATTAAACGTAGGTTTCATTATCTAAAATAGGTTAACGTTAATATTATAATTTTTTATTTATCGTTTTAGCCACGTGACAAAGGAAAGGGAACGTATCTGTGTTTCAGCATTCTAAAGTGGTAATGATACGAAATAATTTTACGTACGTTTTAAATCTTACGTTAAATTTTTAAATGATTATATTTGGGTACCTACTGTGTATTTTGTTATATTTTAATTTTATTTATTTGTTTGTGATTAGGTACACCAACAGGTTACATATATTATGTATATTATGTTTATTTTATGTATTTTGTATATGTATTTTGTAAAATAGAGAATTAATACATTATGGATAAATAAATGAATGAATGAAAAGATAAATGAATAAAAAAGGTCAATCTTAGTTAAAACTTTTCGATTATATGGATCATTTTTCTACATCTAAAATTATGTTTATGACACATACCTATGAATTGATTCACAATCATAATCAACTGAAATTTATGAAATAGGTTAATATTTTTTTTGACAACTTGAAACGAGATGATTCACATGACTGACCATAAAATGACTAATGATAGTGCACTAACAACTTATAAATATAAATAAATAAAATTAATAGTAAGTATGTGCTTTGTTTAGATAATTATTATAAATTGCGTACTATATTATTACACCACTAATTTCTGTTTTGGTTCATCTCATCAATTCTTGACTAGTTTTACGGATTATTCGAAATGATTGTAAAAACTGCATTAAAATCGTAAAGATGTTAGCGTAAATATACCAACTATAAACTTGTTATTGATATTGATAGAAACCACGAAAATGTGTGTTTGTAATATGTTTATTGTACAAAGAATATTATTTATGACACGATTGACCAAAAAAGGAGTGTTATGTTTACAGGGTTCATGTATGTAAGTATATATGTAAGTTTCTTTATTCCTTCATAAGTCCGGAACGGCTGAACAGATTTTGATGTGAGAGGTAGATATTTTTAGATACCTTGCATTCCTCGGAGTGACATAGGCTATGTGAGTTGTCAGTCGTTTTTTATTTTTAATAATTAGCTTGTTTATTTATTTAAAACTTTATTGCACAAATTAAAAAAAATATATGCTTGTAATATATAAGTCATAAAAAAAAATATACAATGGCATGGAGGAATCTCTTCCAGTCAACTAGCGATAGATTGAGAGGCTATATTACTCAATATAAGCACAGTATAGAGTATTGATAAGGGTAGGTACAAGTAATGTTGAAAATTATTTAAAAAGAAAAAAGCATTAAAGCAGGGTTTGTAACTGGTACTAAATTCTCCATTTAAACTCCCGGAAAGTTCAGTTTGATCAATCATTAACAAAAAAAAAAAGAAAAAAGTTTAAGCCCTGGAAAAAAGTTTGATAAACTTTAAAACTTATACTTTATCGGTCCACTAGTTAAACGTCAGTTAAACGCTGGTTCTGTTAGTTCAACTAATAAATTAATTCACGATGGCCAGTACTAGTTATTTTGCATAACTGCCAATCATTATTATCTGCATTACTCTCTGTACTTAGATAAAATTACGTGTATGGAGCATCTGGATTCTAGATTCAAATGATATGCGCCGCTTATCAGTTGATAAACTGTTTGGTAAAATTAACTGTGGCCAATTCGAAATTATAGGTTGATAATGTCTTACTAAGTAGTGCCTTATAACTACTTGTCTACGAATGCGTAGCGTGTTTTGCAAAAAAAATATGAAAATATTTATTTTTATGGTATACTAGCTTTTGCCCGCGGCTTCGCCCGCGTGAATTTCCCACGGGAACAGTTCTTTTTCCCGAGTTGAAAGGTACCCTATGTCCTTCTCTGTACTTCGAACTATGTGTATGCGATATTTCAGGAAAATTGGTTCAGTAGATAAGCGTAATGAAATAACAAACAAATAAACAAACTCGCTTTCGCATTTATAATATTAGTTAGGATTAGGATTTTTGTACACACTAGCAGCTTATTAAGTTAATGTGTGTATTTTAATTTGTTCAATATGTTCTTAAAGCTGTTGACTTACCTATTATTTTAACTGAACTTTGTTATTTTATAAAAATCGGTATATCACTAACACCTGAATCTCCATTCCATCAGAGAGCCCACTATTAAGCTTAGCGTGGCCTTCGAGTCTCACGACTCTTGGGTCTGTCTACCCCGTAAGGGATAAAGACGTGATTCTATGTATGTAGGTATCACAACATTGTAGCGAATTTAGTCTAACGTCTTATCTTTGTTATCAAGCTGTTCATAACCTATAAATTATATCCTTTTGCGTGAACATGAGACCAGTATCTGGGGGCGGAGTCTCCGAATGTAAAGTTGTATGAGCGGAAACCTTAATTAGAGGTACTAGTACTAGGCCAGTTCTACTGTAACTATAATATACAAACGAGGCTTGGGCAATAACTGGCTGCACTGTTTGTCGATTGTATAAATATGAATAATGTTAGTATAGCATATACTGTTATAGAAAATATGTAGGCTCATATTAGTGCTATTGAGTTCAGAGTAAAAGGGTTTTGTTACTGAAGATGTTTTGATACCGTTCGATGAGTTTTTGAACGCTTAGAAATCTAAATAATTTAATTTTAATTTAATACTGGCTTTCGCCCGCGGCTTCGCCCGCGTGAATTTCCCACGGGAACCGTGCCTTTTCCCGCGATGAAAGGTACCCTATGTCCTTCTCCGTACTTCTAACTATGTGTATGCGAAATTTCAGGAAGATTGGTTCAGTAGATAAATCGTGAAGAGCTAGCAAACAAACAAACTCACTTTCAGATTTATAATATTAGTTAGGATTAGGATACCTACAAAAAATACTAGAAAAGCCTCTAAACAAACCACGACATGTTTCCTATGAAAATATGGTATACGATCTTAGATTTGCAATACAAAAGAACACGATACATTTTTTGTACAGTTGACTATACATCTGATAAGTGTAAGGTTTCATGACAAAAAATGCAAGTTTTTCGTAAACCGCTGAAAAAAGTAGACCATTTCATTGAAACTCCGCTGGGGGCATCATAACCGTGCAACGAATATATTTCATGTGACTTTTTACGTTATGACAACAATAATACAATAAAATAACAATTTTCCGTCGCGTTTGCCGCCAATAGGTTTTGTTACGTCACAATTTCTAGTAGAATAGAGTAAACCTTGCGGTCGATTAGTTGTTTAGTTAACTTTAGTTGTGTCGCTGGACGCTTTCTAATTCGCCACCGACCCCTTCAGAGAGCTGCTCGACCATAAACAATGATTTACGAAACACACCCACGGACAAGCAATACGTTCGCATTCGATTAGTTCCGACGTTTTTTCCACGAATTGTTGCAAGTTTTACAAATTTTCACCAAACAGTTTTCGTAACACCTCGATAGCTAACTTTAAAGCGAAAAAGGCACACGTAACTAAGTTAACGATCGATAGTCTCGCCCCATATGAACATTGAAATCGAAAGCACAAACTTAGTTTGCAACTCGGCTCAACCCTTTCCCGGATGTGTACACAACTTGTCAAACTTCACCCCGTTCATTCAGACAAAAGTTGACGCACTCTCTCCCTCATATGTTGTTGTGTCTCTGTCGTCACACATGCGTGTATAACTATAACCCGGCGTCGGAAAAACTGCGTCGCGACGTGCGTAGGCCGAGGTCGGAGGGTGTCTCGCGGTTCGGTAGGGTTGTGAGGACACGTGATGCGGTGTTTACATTCAGGAAGGGTCCCATTCACGCTCCAGCAGCGGGTCACACACGACGTGCGACGCTGTGTGGGAGGCGCCGCGTGTTGTCTGTGGTCAGGCCGCCCGGCCGCGCGTGCTTGCCGTTTATTTTGCAACGAGATTTACAACTATAACTGTAAATTAACTTTATCGAGCGGACCCGAATCTAGGTCGTATGGAATCAGCATTAATTATCGCTTTAATCTAATACCGATGTCGACTACGTACAATAGATCACATGATAGCGGCTCACGCCAAGGATACGAAAGCCACAGCAATAATATCTCTGGACGCTGTAGTTATCGAGAATGCCGCAATTGGGTTGATCTATTGTTTTCTGTGAAATACACGTCTGAATGTGGGGAATAATTAAAGAAAGAAGTCTAGGTCGCGATTACGATTGGCAGTGACTATCCTTGCATTGTCTTCGATCGCGTGTCCAATATAAGTCCTCATTACATAAATATTATGGGGTGTTGTTCCACGGCGGCGACCGCTCATGACAATTTAATATTTATAAGTCGTAAGCCTTGAATTAAAATCGAGAGTAAATATTCTACCGAGAATAGTGAATAGTGTGTTTTAATTGTCAGTTGTGCTTATTATTCGAGATATTACTGATTGAAGATGTATCGTCAGGGTCGCAATTAATCGTTGGCCTTACTAATCATCTCTTTTTATTTAAAAAAAAATCTTTGTTAAAATTTATTAATTAATTCAATTTCCTTATTAACTTATCAAGCCGAGTTAGATAATAAGATTTGTTGCGCTAAGTACAAAAATATGAGAGTATATGAGAGTACATTAGTACTAATTGCATCTGAGATGCTCAAAAATCCAAAAATACATACAAAAATATGCTTTTACTTTTACTGATTTTGCTTATTAACATACACACAAACACACACACACACATATAAGTACTAATTAATTGTGTAGATTGTGATTGTTTTGTGGGAATTATTCATTTAAGACGGTATTTCTTGACTATCATAAAAGAAGGGGTCAGCATGATCCTTAATTCGGTCTCATGTGTGAATCAGACTAAAAAATTCACATACAGTTTTCAAATAAGCTCCCAATCGGTATTCTAACAAGACGCATTAGGCTGAGCACACACGCGTTTCAATGGTGAGAGAATCCATACAAATGAATTACGGCCACTAAAGCTTTAATTTCGTAAGCTCGCCTCCAATTTGGCTTTTAGCTATTGAAATGTATTTTCGTTAACTTTCCATGTGATCCGTGTGAAGCCACTTTCTATTGTTTCCTTGGCAAATGACTCGTTAGTGTCACAAAGTAATGAAGTCACAGAAGGATAACTTAAGCATCATCTTCCAACAACAACCAATCAACAAAAACAATCGATCACAATTTTTGACTTAATGGACTTAAAAGAGACTTTCTCTCAAACAATTTTTGACTTAAAGGAAACTAACGTTCCCATGAAAAGTAAATAAAAAATGTATTATTATTAGCTAACAGCTGTAACCGCCAGAACAGAATATATAAATTTTACATATTTTTAATAGAAAAAAAAAATAACGTCCTATCCTTTATTTTGTTAGATAGATTCAAATATATGTAGGTTTTTTTTTTCTATTTACTCATTACTTATTTCTAAACGATACAGTACCTACCTATTTGTTGTTCTTTCATTCACATTCAATGCATTCAATCCGTTCTCATTCATTCATTCAAAAATGGTCGAGAGATCAGACGCCATTGAAAAAGATTAAGATGTACTTTGTGCTCCGCTATCAATCAATAATAAAAGTTAATTCCAAATAATATTTTTAACGTTTTATTTAGACCCACCCCTACAAATTCTCGTCCGGGATACACGAGATTATATGGGTCTAAATAGTTTCAAGAGGATTGCAATCAAGACGAACGGCAGCGTGCACGTGTACCGGCCGGTTAACCTCACACGAGTTACAGAGGTTGGTTGGCAAGAAGAAAGACGCGGGCTGCGTGCAAGCATACGACGATGCCAGACGACGACAGAAGTGATAGCGGCAAGAGTGGTAATCCGTCCAACATGGTGGATTCTATACCCAAGTTCACTGGGGATGATATGACGTATTCCTCCGTCAAGTGGGCGCAAGATTTAGAAGATAACGCGGAAATATTCGGATGGACCGCGCAATAAAAGCTAATTATAAAGATTTCTAAGTTTTATTTAGACCCATCCCTACATATAATACAGGTAGAGACTAGCCACAATCCTTACAGATCTCTCTCACTTGATCACTTCCTCTTACACTCATCACTCCATACATGCTCGCCGGTCGAAAAATGCCACTTTCTCGTAATGTCTCTTTCGCAAAATGCCTCTTTCGCACAAAGTGTCTTTCGCAAAATGTTGCGACAGGGACTTAAATTAAACTTCGATTTAACTTTAATAAATGGTTTTGCTATGAAAATCTTAATTTTATTCCATGGTATGGTCCTTCTTATATCTTCACAAGTTCTGTTCTTATTTTATTTTGTGCTCATGCCCCACAATAGTGAAGATGGTACTTCAACAAAGTTCGGCTCATGTATTGGGAACATGACATTCACACTTGCGAGCGAAATTGTCTATTGTTGTCTTGTCTATGCTTTATCTAATTTGCTGCTAATCTACGTAACGTGAGGTAATGAGATAATGTATGTTAATTAGAATTTTACGATATGGTTTGTGGCTATGCAATTGTAATTGGGTTGGACTCATAGGCTTATCATATACATGGTTTGATTTGATTGAAGGTTGTTATTATGTGTGTAAAAATTAACAAGCTTTTTATAATAACTTGTAAAAATAATGCATATGGTAATGAATATGACATGAATATCAAGAAGTTTATATTTTTAACAAAAGTTTTAGATATTGCAGGTTACTAGGTATTGTAAAGATTTCCTACTTTTTTTTCAAGGCGCCCTTTTTGTTTCTAATATAATAAGTTAAAGTACCTAATAAAGATCTGACAGTAGACTGGGACAAATATTGCTAAATTAAATGTCAAAATCGAACTAACAGTCGATATCGATTCAAATGTTATGTAAAATCAACACATTTTCTGTTAATGTAACATCAACCTTCCTTACATGACTTTAGATTGAATTTGGATAAACCCAGATATCAGAATTAAAATATCTCTCGAAAGAGTGTTCGCGTACATTTTCTTTTGTGGTTTGATACAACACGTTTCAATCGTATGCATTCTATCATGTATGCAATATACAGAAATCGATTGTTCGCTATTCGATTTAAATTGGATAAAGAAAAATAAACCGATTCACAGTTACGTTCAGCTTTCACCATACTGAATGTGTAACATAAAATATGTCTCGTAAAGGCAATGTTTGTTACGAATTGCATATATGGTATTAATTGCCATTTATGAAGTGGGTCAGACACTAGTATTACTATTCTATAGTTTTCTATAGAAATAAATATATTCATATAAGGCACATATGTATATGGCGGCTTTAAGTCCGCCATTTACATATTTTTTGTAAAGAAGTTAAATAAAAAGATATAACACACAATGTTGGTTTAAAAGTTTTCTTTGAGTTAATGTAAGAATTGGGATACTATCTCAATGATACAAAATTTTATAACAAACTAGCCGCGCCCCGGGGCTTCGTTCCCGTGGGAATTTCGGGATAAAAAGTACCCTATGTGCTATTCCTTGTATTTTTCTACCCGTATACCAAATTTCATCAAAATCCGTCCAGTAGATTTTGCGTGATTGAGTAATAAACATGCTCACAAACTCACAAATTCACATCCAAACTTTCGCATGTATAATATTAGTAGGATTCGTAGGAAGGATACTTATATACCACCTAGACCCTAGAACTATCAAATCAAAAACCATTTTCCATTGTTATTTGAGCGGGTATCGAACCTGGGACTTTCAGAGTATTGGACGGACGACGACGGTGTGTTATTGCCTACGCATTTACGTAGAGAGAGGTCGTCTATAAAATCTAAAATCTATCTAGAATGGATTTATAAATCTTTCATTAAAATGACAAAAATAAAAATGACCTATATCAATATTCAATCAGAGATTCGATATTGCGTACATAGAATAGAAAATGTGAGATCTGAAATCAAATTACGGAATAATTTATTCTTGTAATAAAAAATGATCCAATAAAGATGTGTTTATTGGTAGCCGAGCGTATATTGATATTAGAAACGGAGAAAAAAAAGGTCAAGCGTGAGTCGGACTTAAACTTTCGCAGAAAACTTACTAATATTAAGATTGTAATATTTTATCTTTTTTTTTTTCTTAAATATCTCTTACGTGCATCATATACTGACCAGTTACAGTTTTTTATTGAGTATTGATGATTGATAATGAAGGTAAGTAGGTACTATTTTAGAGTGATGGTTCTATTTCTACTGTTTATTGTGAATAAATTACTTCCGCAGTACATTTTCAGTTGTCAATTTATTGAATGGAAAATAGTCAGTGAAAATAATTTCGTTTCATCCAATTTGTGAAAGTTTAAATCTAACTCCAAAGTTAACTCACTGGCAAGAATTATATATGGCTTTTATAATGGCTTGTATTTTTAATGTTTTGTTAGAAAGCTAAAGTAGATTACTCATTAGACTAAATATAATTTACTTTTAATGAAGCGTAGAAATTAATATGCTGATGATCTATTACATTTGGACTGAATATATATTTTTAAGCTAAATATAACATATTCAAATACTTATTTAAGTTAATAAGACTTATACGAATAAATAAAAATACTGTAAATAATAAAAGACATCAAAGAGAAAAACCCAAAACCAAAGAAGGAAAACGTTAAATTACTTAAAACGACACTATCATAAAGATTAAAGGTATGGATAAAGTACATGAAGAAAAAGCTGAGCGTTGACCCTTTTATAAGGTAGTGAAAGAACTACCACTTGAAACACAAAAATGGAAGGAAGCCCACCGACTATCTGGAGCCTCGCATGTTTTGATGATGTTAAAATAAATGATAGTGATGATCATGCGCACCATTCAGTGGTAAAACATACTGTTTTTTCCAAGTTCATATTTGTATCAATTTACAAATAAATATATCTTCAAGGTTCCTTACAAACGCCCACGGACCACTAAAACGGTTAGATTGATACAAAATTGTTGTTTACGTGTGTGGTTGTGAATGATTTGCTTTGGCCGGTAATAGCGCCTCTTGCGCATGTGGCTGACTCATGTACTCTGTAATTTGTATCGGAATTACTTAGAATACATGACAGATGCTTCCAAGTAGACTTTTAACTAATTTATTTGTAACATAATAAGTAATTGTTCACGATATGAGCCATTTATTGAATTAATTAATGGATTGCTAATTGTGTGGTTTAGGAACTTGAGGAATGAGGAAGAATGTTCACACAAATAATTTGCAAAAATGGTTTCACAAAAAAGTTGTTACCATAAAAACTAATATAAAATAGAAAGTGATGCTGATGAAAGAAATGGTATATAAAGCGTTAAATTATAAGTCTTACTCATAAAAAGTTAACAAAAACTTTAAAGCCTGTAGTTAAAATATGTATCGATTTTTCGATGTCAAATATTTGAAAGAGAGATAGGGACGAGACAATCCCAAAATAAACTTTTTTAAATTTGGTACATCATTTACTAGTTAACTTCTGTACTCATTTTAACTGGTATTTGTTTGCGGCTCTTCATGTTTTGAGTCTACATATATGAGCCACAAGTTATGGGCTTATGGACTGTTGAGTGTTGTTATTTAAAGACCCTGTACAGCATCGGATTTAAATCTTCCACCATTGAAGCAAAGCCACCGAAAGCAATAAAAAACATTACCATCCCAAATAACCCTTCCAATTCGTTTCGGAAGTCACGTCCTTCCCAAATAACGTGTAAGAAGATATAACATACAGTATGTGGTCAGATAAGTCCTAACAACAAAATTGTGGTTTCCGCAGCCTTTCCCGTTGAAGAAACTTCATAATCGCAGGACTTTAATCTGATTTCGATTTCGTGGCTTTTTGTACAGTCGCATTTTAAAGTACAACCGTATTGCGTTGAAATAAAGCCTGTTTTAGACCGATTTTGATGTGCGGTGGGCCGATAAAAAGTAAATTCTGGTTTCGCCATCTAGCTTCCCCGCATGTCGTAGTATTGTTAATAAGTACGCAAAGTTTCAGCATTTGTGTACCAAAGCCATTTGAGGGAAATTCAATTTGTTATTTCGGGCTTTCAAATTTCAACATTTATGTTGCGTCCAAATAAGTAATTTTTGCATTACTCACGTGAACATGTTCTTTACTTTAAGGAAGGAAGAAAGAGAAAGTAATGGGTGGGTTAACTGTAACACTATTTCTAAACCTTTATCGACTTTAGTGTTTTGCGTAGTTTGCATTTCATTTTTTCTTCCATCGAAGACAAACAGCAATTATATCATGGTTCGACTTCATGCCTTGTCATAGTCGTGACCTGTATATTTTTGTCACTGAGTTCTCCTTAAAACGATTTAGATGGAACTAAGTTGAGAGCAAATATCCCCGAAATTGGTCCAAAGCGCGACGCGTTCGAAATTCATGTGTCGATCGCACTTTTTGGTCGCGTTCGTTTTCGTGGCCACTGATTTTAATTGCTTTCTAAAGTACATTCGGCGCTTTATTCCCATGACGGGTACTGTGAAATTGACTAGCACACGTAGATGCATGACATGTAGTTTTTTCGTGGCGTTTTTTGTGTTTTATCAAGAGAGAGATCTGGCTGTATGCGCCGGTCATTGTGCCGCGCAGTGAGAGGCGCGGGCGCAGGCCTCGTCCGCGTTTCCGAACCCACAACAACACTCGTGATCTTATTTCGATATCCATTCACGGAGACTCATTCAAATTTCGAATTTAACGGGCGGAATCAATTACCAATGTGTGACGACGACATATTGCTACTGTTATGAGCGATGTTCCAGTGAAAGGTTTGGAGTTTAGGGTTGAATGGGTTATGGAATATTAATTATTGCGCCGGCCCTCCCAGCGGGCAGATACGATCATGTATGGGCATCAATCTCGATCAGAATTGTGTCGGCACCTCTTTACCGCCAACAAAAAGTCGACCAAGCTTTTTCTCATGACCGCCGAACAATGCCCGCGCGCACCTCTCTTGTTATTAAATTCGTATAAAATTAAAACTAATGTGTGATTCCAGTTCCGTTTTGGTGATGGGAATCTGAGTTACTGTTATTTATTCATGATATTCGCGGTGAATGTGTGTTCTGGTTCGTGTATAATTTGCAATGTATCAAGATTTGTTATTCGAGGGCAGGCGACTCAATTAAAATTGTCACCAACACAATATACAACTATTTATTTGAAGGTGTGCGTGTCGTGGTGATTGTAACGTAGTAATTTAGCTGGCGTCCCGCAGGGATGTATATTGGCGCCTGTATTGCGTCGTGCATGTAGAGGTGACACATCAATGCATGTACTTGGCTAGTCGTTTAGTGAGCTTAGAGTGAGTCACCAAATGAAAAAAAATCGCCTCGAGCAGTCGCTGGACCAATCATAATCACTCATACATTTGAGTCACTTATAGTGTTAGCAGAAATGGTCAGGTCATGATACACTTTATTAATCCCCAATTAAATTTTCTCAACTGATATTTTTTTGAATATTTTAGTCTAGGTCTTAGTTGCGGTCCAGTCAAGGAGACTGAAGTTTTCAATCTAATAAATAAACATTTCTGATTTCTGAACTCTGTTTATCTTTTTTTGAAAAAAAAAAATTGATTTTGATGTCTGAAATCAAATTCCATTCTTTGTATGGTTTTTATTGATCTGGGTCATAAATACAAAATCATCGCGAGAACTAATGATTTTCGAACAAAAATCTAGTACCAGGGTCGCATAACATGCATGGAGATTTCATTACCCGCTTTCAATACGCGATTATTGATAACTTGGCGCACTCGTAAACAGCGTAATTTACCTCCTGGTCGTCCAAGAGGCTCGCGGCATGCTTTTCAACCAATTAAGTGGGGGTATTTGTCAGACCCTGAGTAATGATCCCCATTGACTCCTGGAGTCCCAGTTAAAACAATAATTCAGCTTAATTTATACCCCAATTCCACATGTAGAACCACAATAGTGGCTAATATGGTAAGCTAATTGGCTGAGGTTGAAGTAGGTTTTAAGAATTGGTTATTAGCATAGTTGTCGGTGTGCATTTGATTAACGTTTTCAATTTCTATACGTTAAACTACTGCTGTTTTATTATCATTTTTGATTTTGATTTAAAGTAAACCTTTGGACACTCAGTAAAAGAAAACAGAATTTTGATATTTGTTATCGCAAGCGTGGCGTATCCCGCAAGATTTTGATAAGTAACATTATTTTGGGGATTTTTTTTATCTTTTGCCGTAAATATAGTATTTAGTAGAAGAAGACGAAGAAAAAACATAGAATGTGCCAGCTGCTTTTCTTCCCGCGCAAATTGTAAAAGTTAATCGAGGGAAAGGGCTTTTAACTGGGGATTCCTCCACTCATAGGCGATGGGCTAGCACCTGTCACTATATCTGAATCTCCATTCCATCAGAGAGCCCACTATGCAGCTAAGCGTGGCCTTCGAGTCTCACGACTCTTGGCTCTGTCTACCCCGTAAGGGATAAAGACGTGATTCTATGTATGTATGTATGTAGTATAGTAATTAGTAGTAAGTATTAGTGGTATTAGAGTAGTTCGATATTGTGTTATAAAATCGAATGAATAGAACATTTTAAAGACAATAATAACTCATTCGTTATTATGTTTAATGAGAATGGGCTCGGAACTTTGTTCCCGTGGGAATTTCAGAAAATCCTCTTTTAATGCTCCTCTACACTCCCTAGGGAACCTACATGCCAAATTTCAGCTCCCTACGCCCAGTAGTTTTGGCTGTGCGTTGTTTGTAAGTCAGTAACGGAAGAATTTTATACATATTGATGATATTTGTTTTATACAATGGGACACATTGTCATCAGTGTCGGAACCTTTAATGGTATGTTATATGGCATTTGTTATGGACAAATCACCACTCAAAATTTTATTATTTTTTTCTTTTTTAACTTTCGTTTAAAAAAAAAAAAAACATTTTAATGGGCTAGTTTATTCACAAGAAGCTAATAATCCATACTAATATTATAAATGCGAAAGTTTGGATCTGAGTTTGTGAGTTTGTGAATTTGTGAGTTTGTGAGTTTGTGAGTCTGTGAGTTTGTGAGGATGTTTGTTACTCAATCACGCAAAATCTACTGGACGGATTTCGATGAAATTTGGTACAGAGGTAGATAGTGACCTGGAATAGCACATAGGCTACTTTTTATCCCGGAAAAAATAGTTCCCGTGAAGATTTTTCATCTAAGCGAAACTCACGCGGGCGAAGCCGCGGGCAACAGCTAGTAATTAATAAAAAATAAAAAAAAAATTTTTTTTTTGCTTTTACGTTTTTTCTTTTTTTTTGTCTTTGATATTTAAACATCTTTCTCATTTTATTGTTGTCTACGTGATTAGCTTTTAAATGAGACCTATTTTATGTCGATAGGACTTTTACACGAGCAGTAACGATTGAATTAGTATAAGAGCCCGAAAAAACAAAATGGCTGCCATTTTACTACAGTAAAAGAAAAAAAGTTTCAAGTGGTGATATGTTCATAAAAAATGCCATATAACATACCATTAAAGGCTCCGACACTGATGACGGGACACATTGTATAATCAATGTTAAGGCCCACCCGTACAAAAATATCATAACCAAGTATGTTCGGATACTAATGCGATTAACGTCATGGTGTATCTACATGTGATATAGTTATATCTAATATGTTATTGAAAGTGTTCTGAATTTAAATAGAAGTGATTTCCGTTTGGTTGGCATAAACCTACTTGTAATTAAATGTTTCCGGTCTGGAGATATCATCTGAACTGATTAAGACATTAAGCAGCTTACACAATTTATTTGAACCTATTTGCGTAAATTGTAGTATGTAAATTGCAGTAAGTATGCACTTTCTTCCAATTTACTCAATATTGAGTATGTGGTATATTTTGGGAAATAATATAAAATATCTAATTATTTATTTCCATTCTCAAATTGAAGCTTAATTTAGTAATGATATAGTTTAATTTAGTTTAAATAATTGTAATTTCAGTTTTCGGCACTCGAGGTCTAGTTGTACCTAATATAGCATTAAGTTAACAATATTTGTAATGACTGTTAGTGTCAAAATAAAGCGAAAAAATAAAATATTCTTGAAAATATTTTTTTAACTCAATAAAAAGAAACAGAAACATTTGTGTTTTTTTTTTTAATAAATATCTATATCAAATATGTCATGTAGATACATATAAAAAACTCCTAGAACAGTCTAAGTATAATAAATATAAAAAATAGGTTTACTTAAATTTACTTAGTTATAAGATTAGTACTTATACAAAATGGCGTTAAGTATACCCAAAAATGATTGCACTAGAATATAATGGAATAATTCATTAAAGTTCTAATAAAATAAATATAACGTGTGTTCAATCTGTCGTTCAATTAAATAAAATGTTTATGGTCCGCAGTTAATTTATATTTGTTAGTTAAGTTTTATTCTAGACAGTATGATTTGGTAAAGGCAATTTATAATAATGCCTACCCATAAACCATATTATATTAATCTACTTTCATAAAAAAGTAGCTTTCAAAACGATTTTGACACAAAATTATTTAGACACTTGTTAGAATTGACAAATTTTCATCTAATTTTAAATATCTTTTCATTGAATAACTGCGTTTTGTTTTCATGCCAAAAATATTTTTTCAAAATGACTAGCGACTGCCAGAATACAGTGCGTTAAAAAATAAAATATATAAAAAATAATAATAGATATAAGACTTTAAAATTGTCATTTTTCAAAATATTCATGGATGACTAAAATATTCAAAATATGCTGAAACTGTCACCGAATTCGAAAACGCAAGTGAAAGTAATGTGAACGATTTTTTTAAACCATAAAGTTGATTTCTAAACCCAATACATATAGAAATTTCACGAATTAACCATTTCTATCAGTACCAGCACCCATTAGGAAATATCTTAGCCCATATAATCTCAAAGATAGCTTTTATGGTAAAATGCCCGCCAGTGCATAATGGTCGGCGTGTGTGTTTGTTTGTCAGCTCGTGCACGACGCAACTCGCTCTCACCTTTCACGACAAGTCACCTGCTAAATAAATAACAGATAGAAATGTCTATGAAATGTCCACATAAATTATGGTTACAGTGCCCCGCATATCATTACGACGCCCACTGGGTTCTGGGTTCTTGTGTCGCAGATTAAGGACGTTCTGTTCCAATGTAATCCTGCTGTTGTGTTGGCAATACCTGTTCGGCGAGTTTTTTCTCAGCTGCCAGTTGTGTTTACACTTGTAACTGGCCATTAAGAATAAAGAAATTAAATTATTTCTTATTTGATGTATGTGAAGTTCCTTCAACTTTTATCATGCAATGTTCCGTAGTCTTATATAAAACAATCGTTGTCATGGAAAATGTTTAAATTTTTAACTAAGTACATAAAATGTAAGAAATATTTTTATTGAAAATGCAATAGCGTTATTTCCATATTAAAAAGGATTTTTAAACATCCTATCTTCTATGGAGGTTTTAAGAAAAACTTAGGATGCCTTTGCGTAACCGTTTTTGAAATCACAATGAAACAAAAAATTAAAAATTTATTAAAAGACGTGAAGTGAGAAGAAAAAAGCTAGTTCTCATAACGAGGCTGCGAAGAAACACATAATCCCATGTCGGACACAGATATGTCTGCGTGTCGGGCGTGTGTTAATTAGTGTCTAATCACTTATTGTTAGTGCCGCGTATGTAGATAAAAAAGCGGCAAGCGTGACTCGCTCCGGAGATGATTCAGTGTTCCGTCTATCCGTTCGAATTTTGAATTATTTAAATTAAATACCATTTTTTCTTATAACACGGGCCTTACCAGAGTCAACCAGAGTTAATAAAAATGAAATATATACCGATGTTTGAGATATTATTTATTTAATGAAAATATTTGATTATTAAAATATACATATTTTAAAAAAAAATATTTTGACTTTATAAAAACCTCTATTTTGACATGATTTTTTTCACTTTGCAAATCTTTATTTCCCGTGTTCCCATCTAACTTAATTGGATATTAAACTTAGGGATTTTATGGCAATTAGTGAATGTCGAGTATTCTGGCATCCGCCTACTGTTGCCTAGGACAAGCTTTACCGTGATTAAGATTACTTTGACTTTCAATTCACACATAAATATTTATGTCTATGTATTGCTAAATATATGTTAGCAATAGATTTCCAATACCAGTAACAAGCGCAAAATATAAAGTGATCTCGAAAAATAAATATAACTATCGGTAAGGAACGAATCGATATTATTTTCCAGCGATAGATAGCAATGAAAAAGTTTCACTTTCATTTATAAAACTAGATTGTCTGTGGTCGAATGGAAACCATTTTCACGTGAAAACGTTTGCTTTTGAGTCAGTACAGTCATCTGCATATTAGCCTACCCAAATATATTGCAAATTCGCTTTTATTTTCGCCATATAAAGGTCTACGCAGGGTTTGAAAGCAGTTGGCGGTTCAGCCGTATTTTATTTATTATTATTCCAATAAACGATCTAGTTTATTGTAAATTGATATGACGGTGTACGAACATAATTTACCTATTTAAAGCACCGGTCGGCAGTAGGACGTGTAAAATTACGTCTAATGTTTTTCAAAAAGATTTATGTATGTTGGTAACAGCCTGAGGCACTTGCGTAAATGTATCCTTCTCGAGTATACTTTTCGGGATAAACTGTAGTCTATATCTATCTTTGTTCCACTGAACTTATGCAAAAATTCATGATGATCACCTGTTTCGGCATGAAAGAGTAACTTACACATTCACAGGTATATTTGTTGGGATGCTTTTCATGACTTATTGTATTACAAGTGTTTAAAAATTATCTACTGGTCATCAATTACAGCGTAACTTTATAGATTAAATAATACCATCATATTATACCTAAGTAGTTAGGTATTATCATTATCAGCTATTTTTAACACCCCCACTGCCATTGGCCCAGCACTGGCCTTTCCTAAGGATAGATAAGGACGATGGACAATGACCCACTATGCGGTTTGGTGACACTAGAAATGAAAAGTTAAAAAAAAATACTAAAGTCAATAGTTATTTTTCGTTAAATTGTTAGCTAAAGTTAATAAATATTTGGTTCTGTCACACACCGCGTGGTACCCTAATAGTTTAGTTTTTGCGGCGCCTCATCACGCCAACGAGACACGTGTGGGGAACTAATCACATATCAACGATATTAATAGCTTCATATCGAAGGATAAACGTCAGAAAAAACATTTTATACAGGTAGGAGGCTTCTTGAGTTAGACTTTATACAGACAGGTTAAATGAAATAGGTGTAAAAATGGCATGTAATAAAAAAAAAATCTTGTGATCTAGAAAATAGTTATCTATATTTTTTTAAATAAAGTAAAAATAATTACATTTACATTTTAGTCATTTATGGTGTCTAACCTAACTGCATAGAGAATAGAGACTAGACGTACTTTCAATTTTTTTTATATTTAATTTACACGATAATACGTGTGTGAATGTATAGTACAATTTGTTACGGTCGTATTTTAATTTGCAGCGTGAATAATTGTTATAATTTATTTACAACAATTACTTTTGGCGCCTAGATCTTACACTAGTGATATTAGCATTACAATTTGTAGTACATTCGTAATTTAATAAAGCTGGCTGGTAAGACTTTTTATTTTTTATTCAAATAAACGAATTTGACCGCACTTATCTCTGGCTGAAGCAACTTCAATCATCAACCCGAGTGGATTGAAAAAAGAAATTAAATTAAACGTTATTTTCGAGATAATTGTATAATCGTCCCCTCTCTAGTACTTATAGTACCTTTAGGCACTATCCACCTATAACGACATTCTTGATTTTGATATCATTTTGCTACACGATTTGTGTTAATGAGAGTAAATAATCAAAGATAGTAATAAGACATATGTTGTAAATTGACGTCTTTGGAGAAAATGCAGCAGTGGAGTTTGTTGCGCCGCCTCTTCTCCACTTGCGCTTTGGAGGCGGTGGTAACCTTATAGCTTTAAGTAATTTTATGACGTCAACTAACTAAAAAACAAGAATGTGACGATTTATAAGTGCTATTTTTAAGCCTATATAAATACAAATAATTGACTTTGACTTTGAATCTACTTAGCTAGGTAAGCCAATGAAAAAACTGATTTATTTTAAAACTATTTTGATAATAAAACTTTCTCTCTCTCATCTGAGCGCTATCCCGGTTGCATCCTCAGCGTACGCGTCGGAGCCCAGGGTACGTAGTACTTCTATTAATTCTGTGCCCAGGGTCAACTTTCCTACTTCTTCTTCTCCACTTCGCACGGCTTCGGCATCCTTAGTTGTGCTACCATTGGCATGCATTTTGATAATAAATCTGAATCTCTTAAAAATTTTAAAGTGGGTACTAGAGAATCATAAAGTAAGTCGAAAGGAGAAAGTACAAATTAAAAAATAACTAACCAAAATACATGTGCTATGATTGATTAAAAAATCAAATTTAAAACTAGAATTCTCAAGTAATAAAGGTAGTGTACACTGAAAGTAGGTCATTGGGCCCGTGGCGATTGAATGTAAATGCGCAAGCGCTTCTGCACGCAGACGTCATCCTTGTGTAGACACGACTATAATCATTAGATGCACACATTTGGGACTCTTTTACGTATTTATTTATGTAAATATCTATTTTATATTGAGCAATCAAATTTCGTTTTTTTTGTAGGGTGAGTATAAACTTGCGGAAATTCGGGACAAAATAATATGAAGTGCAGGAGACGGGCCCAGTTAAAAATAACTTAAGGGAGGATTTTATTTTATATGTTATTGTTATAAATTATATTTAATTTTTTTTTCAATTTCAATAAATTTTAGATCTTTCTTATATCTATACCTAAAACTAAAATATAAACTAACAGAAATATATAGGTATTCTTGTTTTTGACATTTGTTTAATAATATTTTATTTAATTACTGGCAACTTCTCCGCTGAAATGAACGTAAAATATAATTATTGTAGACAATAAGAAGGAAAAAATGACAGTGTCTATTTGAATACAAAAATGTGAATTTGTTGATGTAAAATAAATTAATAATGATCGTTAATAAATTAAAAATCGAATAGATTTTTGCAATATCTAGTATGTATAGTGAGTATTAGTTACTTAATTTTATTTTAGATAAATGTAAATTTTGTGGAGAAAATAAAGTTTTTTTTTATGTAGTAGTAGTTTGTAGTAGATAGTATGTTTGTTTTCAACTTTACATAGCATTAAATTATTTTATCTCGGGAAACGGATTTGCCGGGATCAGTGTCAAGTCAACTTATTGCGGTTGCTCAAGTACTTAATTAAAAATAAATCAATATTTTCTTGCTTTAAGTTGTTTTGCTAGTCTTGATTTATTATAAACTCATTATTTCCTTTATTTTATTATTAATCTATTATCATTAGCATATGAAGACATAATTATAATTAACATTGTATGTACCTAAGTGATAATAGCTTTCTTATAATTTGATTTTTTGAGAATGTATTAGCATCAATTTTATTACGATAAATTCTAGTTTACAATTTTTTTTTTTTATACTTACCCTCAAATGTACTAGGTTTTTTTGATAGATCTGTATGTGTGGAATATAGGTTTAATTATAAATTTCCTCCATCACGTAAGATTTGTGTAATAAAATGTGTCAAAAATTCGAAATTTTATTTTTCGGTAATATTTTGCGACAGTATTAAAATAAGTAATTCTAAAAATTTTAACATGTTTTATAGCTGTAATTATTATAACACTCTTCAATAATATAAAGCAATTCAATTTTAAATTTTACAATTTTTATTTCCTGGAAAAACTTTTTTTGAAAGTTGTGTTAATTTCTCCATACATGTTATAGTCCTTGTATGGAGAAAATAACACAACATTCAAAAAATGTTTTTGCGGAAAATAAAAATTGTAAAATTTAAAATTGAATTGCTTTATATTATTAAAGAGTGTTATAAAATTTACAGCTATAGAACATGTTGAAAATTTTAGAACTACTTATTTTAATACTGTCTCAATATATTACAGAAAAATATTTTAGAGAATTTTTGACACATTTTTTTTCGCAAATCTTACGTGATGGTGAAAATTTATAATCAGACATATACTCCACATATATAGATCTATCAAATAAACCTAGTAGCTTTGAGGGTACACAAATTGTGTAAACTAGATTATCGATCAATCAATATTCATTTCATTCTGTGAGGTTAGGATCTAATATCTTTATAAATATAAGCACCGATTCGAAATCCAAACATAGACTACTTTTTCTCAAAATTCAACCCCAAAGTGGCTGCAATGGGGGGTGAAATTTTATATAAAACACACAAGATACTTTATGCGCAGGCAACAGCTAGTTGTCAATAAATATTGAAATAAAGATAAGTTGGAAGACGTTGCAAGCGATGCATAGCCTCACCCTTGCGTGCGCGCACAGGTTCTCCGTGTCAATGTCGCCGACTATTTTTTACTTCTTTTTATGATATTCATGAAGGTCATGTGCTTGATGGAAGCCATCGCGTGTCCAAACATCGATGTTTACAATAGACGGTAGATATTTACTTGTTTTTCATTACCATTTAACAGGCCCATTTAAGTACTCTGCATTTTTTACACTATTGTTGTTGATTGTAGTCAACATCTAGAACAATATGACCATGGATGATGGTTATTTAATTGATTCATGATCTCAATTTTACTTATAAGATTCATTTTGAAATACATTAACTTAATTTTGCTTATAAGATATGATTTACTTAAAATCATAGCTATCCCAATATCAAAGTTAGTTACAGTATTTGATAAACATTTAGCTTTACTTACAATAAAGAACAATTATGAAATATTATTATATTGAATATATAACAATAACACAATAAAGCAGATTTCTAAATTAAAATATTTGTAAGAAAATTTAAAACGAAGTTGGTACAATCAGGAAGCGGTCTACATTTTCTGATTGCCACCAGTCCCTGCAACCCCTCATTATCGTTTACGCTCCACTATTAAGCATAATCAAGCCCTCATCACGACCATCACACACGGAGATGGAGGAAACAATAAAATGAACACTTATAATAAAACATCGCCCACGGTGGTAAAATTAATACTTATTGCAATATTTACACTGTTTTAATCATATACTATAACAGATAATACTAATTGATTTAATAAATGTATCCGAAAATAAAACTGGCATTTGAGAGTTGAGGCAATTTCAAAATTTGTATTTGGAAACAAAATGACAAGTGCGGAAACGTTCAGAAACTCCCCCTCGTGTATTTAGTTTCCCCACGCACGTCGTGGAGAGCGGAGAGTGCGTGCAACCCTTCATTACAACCTACGACTATTATGGCGCAATCAAGTTCTCGGCACATACGCGAAACTGAGGAAACAATAAAACAAAATTGACGTATAAAACCACTCCTTGAACTAATTCCGGAGCGAGGCTTTAGGCCTGTTGTATAAAATACATTAGACCGTAATTTCTCGGCGGTCGAGTTTTGTTCTCAAATTGATTACTTACGATGTCACGTTTCGGTCAGGAGAGCACGGTTCGCCGAGATAAAAGTAATTTTGTTTATTTGGTTCACGTGAGACGGTATTGTTCGATAAACATTGGCTTTTGTTTGGACATAATTTTGATCTTTAATGTTCTTATGATCAATAAATTATATAAAGTACTAGTATGATTCATAATTGAATTGTTTAGTAAGTATATCAGATGAAAGAACAAATTAATATTCATACCAAGATTAATATTGTCGATAAGAAATTAACAAGCGAGTGTGTTTAACTTAGTCTATAACAATTACTGTCATTTTCTTCATATGCGTTCAGAATCCGAAAAGCTCGTAAAACAACATGACGGCTGGAATGGCTTCCTCTTTCATTTCACGTAAGGAGATCTGGGCAATAATTATTGAGGTGTAAAATTTACACTGACACGCGTATACAACCGATACAGTAGTGAGATGAAACGGTCGAGGCACCGCCGCCATTTAAAGATATTTAAAGCGAATATTTGCGACATGCTATGTTAATGGACTTCCAAGTTAAAACCTTTCACGCGATAAAAGATAATGCACCCGACGTATGAATAGGTGATCTTAATTTATCCGAGAAAGGTTCCGGTTAACACCCGGTATCGGTCGCTAATCGAATCACATGCATGCGATTTATGGTATCGATAACGATGCCAATCTAACGGATCCTTTAATGACTGCCGCGGACCGAGCGGCAATTACGACGAACTTTTAATATATTTTTAGATTCTAATTAAATTACAATTATTATTTTAATTACATATTTGTTTTTAGTATCTTTTTCAGTTTTATCACTTGTACAATTCAGCTCAACTTTTGAATCATCTTTTGCAAATATTTTATTTACACTATCATTGATTAAAAAAAAATCTTATTAAATCTTAATTTTGACTAAAATATTCAAACATTTCATTCATGAATCCTAAAATCGGGTTTGACAATCAAAAGCCCATCGATTCAACCCCCTTATTTTTGCCCATGTCAACTGTAGGTACACGATTGATTGTCCAGTTGACTGGCCTATTACAATTATAATTAAATTACCTTTGAAAAAAAATTGTTTATGAGCTCTACTGTCCATCCATTATCATAAAATAAAAATAGTTTTGACAATGAGTGATCGAGGTCAGTTTTTGCTGCTGATTACTTATGTATTAACAATTACCAATTCAAGCAGGACGGCATTGATAACGTCGACCTTTTGTTTTTTTTTCACCCGAGTTACCTCTAATCAGCCAGGTACTTGCTTAACCACAATAATTCTGATTTTCCTAATTACGTCATTTCTCAGTATTAGCTTATGAGTTCCTGTAATTTAATTGTACTGATTGCACCCACGGTGTATGACACATTAACTTATTAAACCGTACAAAATTATTCACTTCTGTTTATTTATTTTATTGACATACAGTATTCTACGTAGAATACTGTATTCTAAAACTTTGTTACTTATAAAATTGTCCTTATAGGAAAAAAGTATACAACAATTATTACGTCAAGATACTATTTTGGCAAATATCCGAAACGTCACGGAAAATATTGTCACCCTAATTTTTAAATAATTCGCGTGGTAAATATTTTGATGTACTAGTAACACTTGTTTTTTTGAAGATAGGCTTATAGAAATAATGTACTTACTGTGCGGTGGTGTCAGTGATAACGCCGAAACAGCAGACGGCGGCACGGGAGGAAACATGTCTTGGTGTGGTGGGAACATTCGTGGCGGTGGAGGCGCCTCGGCTTCCTGGTCTTCCTGCTCCTGCTTCTGCGGCGAACGCGGCCTTGCCAGCCGCACCGCCTTCAGCCCTCCGCTGGGGGACCGTCGCATCGACAGGTTCTCAGGTGTGTCAGACTCTCCCGAGCGTCGTCGAGGCCGAGCCTGCTTTCTCCTCGGCTGCGGGCTCGCTGGGCTCACTGGCGGCGACGGCGCAGGCGGCGTCGTCTGCACCGGACTCCTCGCCAGCGGCGTCGGCGGCGGCGAACGAGCCTGCTCTTCCCGATCCTGATCAGCAAGCCCCCGCACTTGCAGAGACTCTCCCGCTCGAATTACTGTCCCTAGCTGCTCCTGGGCTACTGAAACTTCTCCACGGTACATAAAGTCCACCACAGCCTGAACCTCCCATCCTTGAAAGTCTTTCAACACGATCACGGGGTGCTTGCACGGGTTTTCGCTGAATATCCGTCGGAACAGAGGGCTGCACGCGCCCAGGAGGACCTTGTGGGCTCGCACTCGTCGCTCGGCACACACGAGGGTGACGTCCACCAGAGTCTCCGCATGCAGCAGAGCCTCGAAAGAGCGCAGCAGGTGCGCCTGGTGGTTGTTCCAGCGGAGGCTGTAGTGTTCCTCGCCGCCGACGGCGGTCGGCTTGTCGTCCATCGCGCGCGCCGGTGTCAACGCGTGTGTCGGAGCCGCGGTGCGGCCTGCAGCGGGCGCGTGCGCGGCCTCGCGCCGCCCTCCGCCCGCGAACACCCCGCACTCCAACCCTTTCGTCGCTCAAAGAATCGCCTTCCCGCCGGACCGTAATCTCATCGCACAACTCCACAGATTTAAGCAGATCTCGTCCGAAAGCACAGTCACAGAAAAGTTGTAGTTTGGGAGCACTGCACACACTATGTCCTGACGCGTCGGGTCGAGGGTGGTCACAGGAGTCGTACGATACGTGTGTCGCGGGCGACTCGCGAGCGCGGAATGAGCTGGCGAGACAGGCGCGCGGTGCGGCGGTGTCGCGCGAATGCCGAATATCGGGTCGGCGTGCGGTCGGCGGGCTGAGCCTCGGGTGTGGGGCCCGCCCAGGCCCCGCCCCGCCGCACACACGCGTCGCACCTCTCCCCGCGCCCCCCCACACACCCGGGACACATGTGTCACATTCCAATACCTACACATGTGACGCCTCCTACACACTATGTATTTTTTGATAACACGCCTACCGGCCTACTTTTCCTTCAAAGAGTTGCGTTGACAGAAGTGTCACTCCGCGTATTACATAGCCGTCATTAGAACACCCTGTAGGGTAGGAGGACTAGGAGGTAAGTAAATCGTGTCGTACACTGGCATCTGGAAACAGCTGGACTCGATTCGGTTTAGAACGCAAGACTTGTGCCAACTTTTGGGTTGTTATTGTTTTCGTACAAAAATGCTGCAATGGGGCCGCCTGCTCTATCTATATCCCCGCACTCATTTGGCGTGTTGCCTTTGCCTCTGTTCTGTTCTGCTTCATTGTTTATTCAATGTTCATTCGCAAAATTGAAATTGAATTCATATCGATATGTCAATGAATGTTATATAGGTGTAGTTTCATGTTTTTAATTAATTTAAATGACCAGGTAGGTGTAAAGTTATTAGAGAGAATGTTCTATGAAGTGATTAAAATAATCTGTCCACGATTATTAATTAAAGCACAGTATCACGACAAAATAATTTCAATGTGTATTAAAAATTAGGTAGTTTTATAAAATATTTAATTGAAAAAAAATGAAATTTTCCGAAATTTAAAACTGTGGACGCCCTACTATACTGACTAACAACTACAATGCAATTACTAAAATATTGATTACCTAATAAGTGTACTTTGTTATTTTATTTAGATCGAATTTTAATTAATGCCTCATGTATCATATATGTATATTTATCTAAGTACGTATATTTATATTATTGTTGGGACCTTATTTTCGAATCGCTGTATAAGTTTTGCAATAAGTCAATCTTTTTCATTTTATAGGTTTTTTGATGTTATATTACTTTGGCTATTTTATTTAATTAGCTTCATTTACAAAATTGTAATTGGATTTTGTTTTAGTAATTTTTTTAAACCTAAGATTTATATTAAATGATATTTTTTTAAATTAAATATTATGAGTACTATAGTACCCAAATTATTTAATCACAAATCAGACTAATTATTTACACATCACATTAATATATTAGTCTGAACCTAATCCATAAGATAGGAAATATATTGGCTTTATTTAATAACTATTCGTTGTCTTTGACTTGAATCATAATGTTAGAAAAAGATTTTTTTTACGTCTATTTGAATAGACAAACTTTAAATATCACACACTACCACTTGCTCAGTTTTTTTGTGTTCCAGGAAATTGTATTTACATTACAACCTGACGCCATAAACTTTTAGGTGATACCATTCACCGGTAAAACCCATACACGGTCTTTCCGATCCCAAACACAATACAAAGCTTTTAGTTCGTGAAACTAAACGGTACTTATGTCCGCGTCAATAAAAATATCTATTAACTCCGTGTTTTATAGTTATTGCCTCCATATTGTCTACTTTCTCGAGTGTTTTTATTAGAGGCGCCGCCCGCCAAAATTTTGAGCTTGTTATAACCTTTATTTTCTTTACACGTCTAGAATAGAGGAATAATAGAAGGTAGACATTATCTGCGAGGGTTTTATAAGGGTATCCTTTTTATTACACTAGTTTAAAAAAAAATATTTTTTTTGTTGCCTCGAATCTACAAGGTTTTTTAAATAGACCTATATGTGTGGAATATAGGTCCAATAATGAAATTCAAAATTAGCTAAGATTTTAGAAATAAACTATCAAAAATCCTTTTATCGTTAATATTCAAACTTCCCAAGGGAGCGGAGTCCTGGGGCGCAGCTAGTAATACTAATTAAAAAATTAATAATAGAAAATAATAAATAACCTAAATTACCTATATTTTTACTATTAAAAATCTGACCAAATTTTCACTGATACATAGTGAACTCTGTCAAATATCGCTCGAACGTTTAAATATTTTTTTATAAAAAACCCCGAGGATATGAAGTCAGTCGTAGCTTTTACAAAATCTGCAAGGTCATATAAGTAAATTCCAACAATTTGTTTAAACAATACCTCAGACCCAAGTACAGGTACCATTTAAAAGAAACAAAGAAAGGCCATGTTAA
Source organism: Ephestia elutella (assembly GCA_018467065.1). Classification (NCBI taxonomy): domain Eukaryota; kingdom Metazoa; phylum Arthropoda; class Insecta; order Lepidoptera; family Pyralidae; genus Ephestia; species Ephestia elutella. Next base: position 5,613,825 of record CM031566.1, on the reverse strand, counting down.
CAAATGTGTTAAGTTAAACCCCTCTTAGTACCTGCTTAACCATTATTACCTACAGGTAATAATGGTTAATACTTAGTAAGAGATATGTCTATAGAACAGATAATACTAATTGTTTTATAAGTGCAGGTGTTATTTAACTGAATATTGTAAGTAATAATTAAGACGATTTTAAACATTTCTCTATAAATCATTAAGGATACTGGTGTCAAAAAGTTTCCAAGAAAACAAGGGTTTATGTAAATTCAATATGGTTTAGCCAGTGATCACAGTCTTACTAAACTATTAACCACCCATTTTACGATACCACATGCCTAACCAAATTTGACACATAAGTAATACTTATGTGTTTAGATTTTGATATGAGAGGTATTTTTTGCATTTCTCCGAGTGACAATAGGCTATGTGAGTTGTCAGTCGTGGTTTTTTATTTTTTAATAATAAGCTTGTTTATTAAAATCATTTAGCTTCTATTGGCCCTATAATGACCCCTTATATTTTTTTCTATGTACAGACATAGCCCAGTAACAGTTTTATTATATACATTACATAGAATCACGTCTTTATCCCTTACGTCAAGAGTCAAGAGTCGTGAAACTCAAAGGCGACTCTTAACTGAATAGTGGGCTCCCTGATAGAATGGAGATGTTTTATTATATACTAGCTTTTGTCCGCTGCTTCGCTCGCGTTAATCCTTTCTTTGCGGATGCCTACCTCATAACATCTACGTGCATGCCAAATTTCAGCCCGATCCGTCCAGTGGTTTGGGCTGTGCGTTGATAGATCACTATATCAGTCATCAGTCAGTCAGTCAGTCACCTTTGAGTTATATATATATAGATTGAAGATTGATATAACCTCATGAGCTGAACATTCGGAGCACCCTGTATAATATGCACTTAACAAGCGGATCGCGTGGCATGCAGGCTCGAGTTCTGGCATTTGGTTGCCACATAAGTGGCTATTACTAACCGATTCTCCATCGTATTGATGTTCTCCTTCTTCTTCTTCTTCTTCTTCTCAGCATATTTTTGTCCACTGCTGAACGTATGCCTCTTGATTTGACTTCCACTCTGATCTTGATGCGGTGATTCTGGTCCAGGTCGGTCCTGCCGTCTTTTTGATATCGTCCGACCATCTGGCAGCTGGTTTGCCTACACTTCGTCTTCCTGTACGGGGTCGCCAGAACAGAACCCTCTGACTCCATCTATCATCATCTCTGCGGCAGATATGTCCAGCCCATTGCCACTTTAGGCGCGCAACTCGTTCACCTATATCTGTGATTTTTGTGCGCCGGCGTATGGTTTCGTTTCTGACCCTGTCTCGCAGAGTGACTCCGAGCATTGAGCGTTCCATGGCTCTCTGAGCCACTTTAAGGCGGTGGACCGTTCCGACAGTAAGTGTCCACGTCTCGCAAGCATAAGTCATCACTGGAAGAACACATTGGTCATATACTCGAGTCTTCAAACTCTGGGGTAACTTTGACTTGAAGACATCAGTCAATTTCCCAAAGGCCGCCCAGCCCAGTTGTATGCGTCTGTCGATTTCTTTTTCCAGCGTGTCTTTCTCTAACCCGACTTTCTGACCCAAGTACACATAATCTTTGACCTTCTCCACCGTTGTGCCATTAATTAGAATCTGGGTATCCGTGGGGCCCATCCACTTCGTTTTCTCCAGATTCATCTGTAGACCAACTTTCCGTGACGCTTGGCTTAGATCATTGAGCATCTGTTTTAGATCTTCAGGTGTCTCGGAAAGTAGAACGATGTCGTCAGCAAAGCGAAGATGACTTAAGTATTGTCCGTCTATGTTGATACCCATGCCGTTCCATTCCAAGGTTTTGAAAATATCTTCAAGGGCATTTGTGAAAAGCTTCGGCGATATGACATCTCCTTGGCGTACCCCTCTTTTAATATGCACTGTCGTGGAAGCACCCAGTATCTGTGTAGTCATTGTAGCGGACTGGTATAGGTTTTTTAGCATCTGAACGTATCTGTAGTCGACACGGCAGCGCTGTAGAGAATCAAACACGGCCCAGTGCTCCACAGAATCAAAAGCCTTCTCATAATCCACGAAGGCAAGGTAGAGTGGTCTATTATATTCGTGGGTTTTCTGTATCACTTGCCTTATAGTGAATATGTGGTCGATTGTGCTGAAGCCTGATCGAAAGCCTGCCTGCTCTTTAGGTTGGTGATCGTCGAGTCGTTTTGTCATACGCGTCGTGATGACACGTGAGAATACTTTATAAATTTGGCTCAGAAGCGCAATCGGGCGGTAGTTCTTGAGATCGGTTTTTGAGCCCTTTTTGTGGAAAAGCACGACAAGACTGTTGTGCCACTGTGTTGGAATGACGCCTGTAAACATCACCTCGTTGAAAATCCATCGGAGTTCTTTTAGTATTGGGCGTCCGCCAGCCTTAATGTGTTCTCCTATAAAATACTAATTTTCATAGTATGATGTGAATATTTCCTATTGTACTCATATACAAATGGGTACTTTATTTTATTTATTTTTTATTTACATGGAAGACCAACAACTTTCTTATAGATTCTATAGATAACAACTTAAAAATATATAGTCGACAGGTCCTCATATCTAGAAAACGGAATAAAATAACTTTCAATTGTGATCTCAGAAAACCAGAATAAGGACAATAAAGAATATTAATTCTAAAAAAAAAATAAGTTCTCTCTCTCTCTCTCTCACAGCGCAGCGTTAAGATTTATTTTTTTCTTTCGAGTGTGTTATGGCTAATGTTCCATGTTAGGTACATATGATTAAATAAAATGCTACATTACATTTTTTTTCTTTAAGTTTTGATAAACTAATAAACAATATTGTCATTTTGATCCGGGTAAACTGTCAGAACCATATTTTCCAATTTTTTATATTCCTCTATATTTTGGCAATTTGTTGATCCAATAAAGCTGCTGACAATTTTTTTTTGCCTTGAAGAAATAATCGTCTGTTTTATTTTCCTCTTAAATAATACACATAATTATGTATAATCAATATGTTTTTTTTTTATGTATAAATCTAAAATTCCTGTGTTTTTTTTTTTTTAAGTTTAATTCATGTACATTCACGTCCATATGTAAACACATCGGTCCTTAAGACAATGAGATAAGGTCTAAAATTTGATATATATCAATCAATGCTCGTGACCGCGAAAAGTCCGCGAACTTTCTTCTACAAGTTGTTTCACGATATCTTTGCCTGTACCTGAAATTGTATCGCGAGTCGTGTAGCTGAATGTATCATAGACAAGACATAGAAAAAAATGTTTTTTTCTAACTCTATGTACCTATAATGAAAACAAATCGCGCGGCATTTCCCAAACTTCAGACGCGTGGTCATACATCAACCCGAATTACCGTTACGTTTGTAGGGTAACCGGAATACCCAGCCATGTGTGATAGCATCTGACCCGGTAATAAAATGGACTGTGGCTGATTTATACCGAATTTCGGAGGGTTGTTTTGATTACACGTATGAGTTTTGTAACTTTGATAAAATTTTGTTTTGTTGCGAATGAAAATAGAAGTAAAGCCTTTGTTTTTGATTTAAAAATAAAGTAGAATAGCGATTGATAAACGGAAAGCGATTGAAAAAAAAAACAGATTCTGAATGTTGTACAAATAGTATTCAGAAAATAGTCTAAATAATTTAAGGATTTTGGATATAGACATTGAAAGTAGAAAATTCATTGGAGATCAATAGAAAGATAAAATAAACAAAGCATTCCCTGAAATTCAGACTATCTCGGCAACAGTTAGCCTATCTAAGACCATTAATAAAACCTGTTTATCTCTAAAAATGCAAGGCATGAAAATAAAATATTCATAAAGCGTCATAAAAAAGCCAAGAACTAATTCATCTCGTTATCTCTGTTCGTAAAAGTGCATACTGCATAGGTATGCACTCCCATGAAACTGAAGTGCACGCGGCGAAGCGAGCGAAATGAATATTTTGGCCGCACCTACCTCGTCTTGTCTTGGAAAAGTGTGCAGAGTAGTGTGTAGCAGAGAAAACTTCTTATTTTAGACAAATGGATAAAGGAGCCTAGAATTAAGTTTTACAGATCCACCTGTCTAAACCAAGACGTTTAACACCCTGTTTATGAAACTTGCTACAAGTCACGGCTAATGTCAATAATGTGACCAAAAAAGAAAAGAAAAGATATGTAACATTTGAGAGACGTGCAAATGAGATGAGACAGATGTGCAGATTTTTATCTTCTATTCTTTGCTCTTGATAAAATGTTTTAAATATTCGCGTACCCTATATATTCCTTAAAATACAATTTTGTCCTCCATGTGGGTATAAATATCCCAGTCCTTGGTAATGTGCTTTTTTATCTAGTAAGCTTAATCACGCTTTGACTGGGTAAACAATTCTATTAAGAAAAAGACAGTCGAATTCCTTAAATTATTCTCACAGTAGAGAGGCAAGAACAATTTCCTGAAAGAGGAGTGGAAAAATTCGACCTTAAAATACAGATGAATCTGTTTCTCCGCGCTCTGTGGTGACCCTCCATGCATGCGATGTTCATATCAGCGCTCTGCTGAAGCCCAAAAAAACGCCGACACTTGTCTGCCAACTTGTACCGCGCATTTAGATTAGTTTCCTCGTCCTACAAGTTCACAACTCTTCAACTTTCTTCCACTATTTATGTTGGAATTGACAGGTAACTATATGTAAGAGCGAATTTGCTTTATTTGGCTGTTCTTGTAAAAAGATTTATTTTATCTCAGCGATTGCGTATGGCTTAGGTATATTTATATGACGTATTGCTAACTATTTTGCATAAAAGTTGATTATTATAGACTTGCTGCTTGAGGTCATAAATAGAAAAATGCCTGAAAGCTATTCTTTCATATAAGGTCCTAAGTAGTTATTAAATATTGACCTACCATAGCGTAGACAAGTGTAAAAGTCTAAGCATCAACTAGTGATGCTATGAACACAATTCAAATAAATAAAATTTGAGTATTTGTCTGTAATTTCAAAATTACTGCAAAATTTAAATTGCATAGTGTTATTAACTTGTTTCATAAATAAGTATGGATGGAACTAAAACTAATCCTGATAAAATAAAAGAAAGTGCGATAAACAAACACATACACAAAATAGTTCATTAGTCGAATGGAAAATCCCCATCTTGATTTCAATTCCAAGTTCAGTGCTTTAAAAATGGCGGCAGCACTGTAAGTTATTTGTTCACATTTGTTCGCGGGGAACATTGGTTTTTCTGTATAGATAGTTATAATTTCTGTAACTTATTTTGTTAACTTATTTTTGCACGCCTAAATAGAGAAAAAAGTGGTTCTATACCTGAATAACAATGATTTAATTTATTTTTATTTTATTTATTTCACAATATAACAGACATAATAATATACTTAATCTAAAATAACACTGTTATAAACCACTGAGGTTGTAAACTAACTGTAACTAAATGTATGTAGGTTGTTACGTATATTTTGTAAATAAATAAATTGATTGATATAAAGCGTTTGAATTGATTGACCACACCCAGGTGTTAAGGATTATGATCAAAATTAATACTCTGCTAGTGATATAGAAACTAAAGTGAAGCGTTATATCCGAAAATAATATTGCCTACACTTGTATCATTTATTTTATTTTAGTTACGCTAGGAAGTTTATTAAGTCGATGTGGTTTCAAAATTTTAGTATTAATTTATTTATTTATTTATTTTAGTTTTCATATTGGTATTTTTATTTTTGTCTGTGTAGTATTTTAGTTTAACAGTAAAGACTCTTCAATATTTTTGAATTAATTTCATTTTTCTAAAGTTCACTAATTTTGAGTTATCATTGCAAGTAACTTCATTTAGATAGACACAATACGAAACCAAATCCTGTGCCTACGATTTATTTATTTAATATTTTTACAAAAACATGTAAATGGCGGACTTAAAGCCGGAGGCTTAAACAGGCTTTTTCTACCAATCAACGAAGAGGTGATGCAGAGAGAAAAGATATCATTTATATATATTGCCTAAATCAGCCATATTGTGAATTTTTATCAAATACAACCATAAAACCTATCTTCAAAATCAGAGTACTTTTGTGTTGGATAACCGGTAACATTGTAAATAAAAGTATTAGGCGTGTTTTAAATGCTTTGCTTAAAAGTACAATATTCCCTTACTTCTCCGTATAGGAGAAACAAAACCAATATATCTAAATGATTGTTCAAGCAGAGATTAGTTATAAATTCGTAATAATTATTTGGAAGTTCTAAATACTTATATTTAATTAAATAATAACGCATACTTACATTAACAATGTATATTTTCCATAACATCACCATAAAAAACAAAAGACGGACTGATCGATCACCTTTTTAAAATTGGCGGGAAGATTAACCAGCCAGAGTCAATGTGACAGCGCACAGATAATAAACCTTATGCGATCAGTCCGTAAATTGATGAATACAAATAATAATTCTAATCTACATATTTATATTTAAAAAGGTTTCTAACAGTCGGCCTTCCTGAATATAAGGCGCGTCCTCGGGCCAAAATATTAAGGGAATAGCTTGAAATGATACTTTTTTTTTTTTGGCTAAATTCATGGAGTCTAGTTTCTAAACAGGAACAAAAGCTATTTAAGAATGTTTATAAACTATAAAGACTATTTACTACCATTAACTCAATATTTTGGTTTAACTGAATTATTGTTTTGAAAATGCCACTACTATTATTTTACATTTCTGTTGGCAATTAGTTTTTACAATTTAACATTTGCCCTGGTGATAATATATATTTACATTTTTATGATAATCAGCTCCAATACTTTTACATTAATTCAAAACAGTTTTATATTTATATCGGTAATACGCTCCAAATTTTACATTTATACACAATAAGTTGTTACAATAATATACATTCAATCTGGTAAAAATTATTTACCATTTATATTGGAAATTACCTAGCTCTAAAAGTTTTACATTCATTCTGGTGTAAACTATTTAATAATATGTATTAAAATTAACTTCAAAAGTTGTACAGTCATCTTTATCAGAAATTTAACTTTATAATAAGTAAAAATACTTTATTGCATCAAAATATGTAGGATTATAATTGTAACATTGTGATTTAATATATGGATAATGCGCACAATAATAGGCGGCCTTATCACAAGTGCAATTTTTATATTGGTATTAAACTTTATCTCAAATACCAATGGCCTAATGCTTCGGTTTGTCTTAGTTAACATTGGCAATTTTTATTGAATACCATTATACACTGTAAAAGGATTACATTTATTTTGCAATAATATCAGCATCAAATATTATACTTTAATTTTATTTGATGCTAATATAATTTTATACTTTATACATTCATTTTGGTATTAATCATTAAATATTGACATTTATACCAAAAGGTAGTTTCATTTTCGTAATATCAATTTGAATACACATTTTGAATAAAGATTATTATTAAGTACTTTGAATATCAATGATCCTAAGCTTTAATTTATCTTGTTTACCGTTGACAACAAGCCTTATATCTTGATTACTCTTATTGTTAAAAATTTACATTTATATATCTTTTATAATAATATTGCCACTCAGCTTCAAAGCTATACATTATTATTTTTTTTTTTTTTTATCTCATTATTATAATTATATTGGTAATAAACTTCAAAAGTTGTGAACTGATTTCAGTAACAAGCATCTTATCTTAAATACTAATGGTCCCAAGTTTCAGTTTATCTTGGATACCATTGGTAACAAACCTCATATCTTGAATAGTCTTATACATAGTTTTACATTAATTTTGCAATAATATTGTAATCAGCTTTGAAAATTATGCATTCGTTTTAGTAAATAACATCATTTTGGTAATAAGTAATTTTGCAATAATGTAATCAGCTTTGAAAGTTATGCATTCATTTCAGTAAATAACATCATATTGGTAATAAGTTCCATGTTATACATTAATGTTGGCAACAAGTCTCGTATCTTAAATACTTATGGTCCCAGCTTCGTATTGGTTACCATTAGCAACAAGCCTCATATCTTGAATACTCTTATATACATTAATTTTGCAACATATCAAATTCTTTTTATATTCATAATTTTACATTAATATTGGCAACAAGCATCGTATCTTGAATACCAATGGTCCCAGCTTCGTATTGGTTACCATTGGCAACAAGCCTAATATCTTGAATACCCTTATACATTAATTTTGGTGACAAGCCTCGTATCTTGAATACCAATGGCCTCCAAGCTTGATATTGGAAACCGTTGGCAACAAGCCTAATATCTTGAACACCTTTAAACACTATTTGGCAACAAGCATCGTATCTTGAATACCAATGGTCCCAGCTTCGTATTGGTTACCATTGGCAACAAGCCTAATATCTTGAATACCATTATACATTGTTACTGGCAACAAGCCTAATATCTTAAATACCAATAGCCCCAAGCTTGATATTGGAAACCATTGGCAAAAAGCCTCATATCTTGAATACCAGTAATATTATTTTATATCTTAATGTCTGAAAGAAAATGATTAGTTATAATTATTATTACTATTGTACATTGTAAATCTGGTTATATTTTACGACCAAGAAATGTCTCATATTCATTTATTCACCCATGTCGACAAATTATTCTAATCGGATTTATTCACCAATGAATAAAACTTTAATGTCAAACACGATATCCACGTTTTGTATAAGTCTAGCTTAATAATTTTTGTTTCATAAGGTAATATTAACAATATTGGGTTATAGTCGCACATTCAGTTGTCGACACATGGAAGACTGGAAGACAGTCACATACAAGCCATCAATGTTTAATTTAACTTTATTTAGTTATAGTGATCGTTGATTGTATTCTTTTTTTTTTTTTTATTATTTGAGTGAAATAAACACATTTGAAAACTTTCTTGGCAGTATTTATGATTGTGACATCAGCAAATAATTAGTACTTAAAAAGGGAACATACAAATTTGAACATGCATCTCTTTTTACTGTAGTGTCCATAGTAGTTTATCTTTTAATTTATAATCATATAGCTCATTATAGTGTAATCGCAAAATTCTATAAATATCTTATTAAAACAATATATGAAAAGAACGTGGGTACATACTTATATGTATCTGTTATGTATGTTCAAAATACACTACGTTTACAAAATAACACGTAAAAAGGTATGTTAATATTATAGGTACATCTTTGGTTATATGTATATGAATGTGACCATAAGTTCACAAATCAAAAAGGTAATCTTACCTACTTTAGATAACAAAAATGAGGATATATGATTTTTTTTTTTGTATTCTTTATCTTATTAATAGATACCCAATAGACCAAAGCCAGTAATATACAGTGCGACAATTAAAATAGGCTGGCTTCATTGTACATGTAATTGGTATCTATATCATAAACAAAAATAAGACATTAATAACTACAACATATAGCTTGTACAAAAGTAAATTAAGCTTTTCTCATATGAATCCGACGATAGTCAGCAGTTTACGCAACTATTATTTAACAACATTACTATTTACCACTATCATTCGTTGTGTGAACTTATATCATAATTTTCATTTTACCAATTTCTATTTACTAGTAAATTTCATGGAATCTTTCTCAGTTTGTATCAACAACTAATCAATATCATAAGAGTTTATGATTTTATCAAAAGGTCATAAACCAGGATTCCATAGCATAGCTTGACTTTGACTAAGTTCTTAATTTATAATTAATTTAATATTGCTTACATGATGTTTACATTGGTTGATATTTTAATGTTTTCATAGGTAAATACATGAACACAGGAAGGGTGTTGCAAGTTTATAGAAAACAAAGTAAGAAAACCAGTAATCTTAAATAACATTATCACTAATATAGAATAGGATCAAATTATATAATGGTAGATCAATATTGTCAAATTAAATTCAAACTAAATAATTGTCAAAATATTGTGACAATGTTTTGACAATTTGTCTAGTGATAGCTTTCGTACATTGTTTGAATTGGTAATCAAAAATGAAAAGTCAAAGCATCTTTTAATTGATCCTATCTGTTGGGTGATCTGTACTTGTAATACAGTTGATTATTTAAGTCCTTACATTACTACCTAATTTCACTATATGAAATTGTATTGTAACGACATATTAATTCTAAGCCCATAAGTCTTTTCTGTTTTATTATTAATAACCTTAATTTACCTATGAATATTGATGCATCTCAACACAATCACTGCATTTCCTTAAAACGAATCATTATATCTGAAATGCTAATTATCGACGTTAAGTAGGTACATTAAACTTAAGAACATATCGAAACAATTACCGTCACTATGTTAATTCAAACATGGATTACATTTATGGAAGGGTTTCTCATTATCTACCTGTATTTCAAGTCGTAACTTTTACATTAGACGACCATTGGTTGAGTTGCATTATACATGATAAAATATAAAATATATCCAAAAACTTTTGTTGTGTAACGTTGAAATAACATCCTTATATGCAAATTGCAGTTGCTGTAAAAGTAGTAGTTTTACTATAAAATACCAAATACAATCTTTTATTATGTCTATACATACATTCATAATATTAAATTAATTATTATCAAATTACATTAACTTCGGTTTACTAAGTGAAGTGTCACAGTATTTCGTGTAGGAGCTTCAGTTACAGTCGTTTATATAGGAGCTTTTAAAACATTAAAATTAACAACAATTAATATTGCTTGTCAAGTTTAATTTAGGTACCTAAGATAAGTCTAATAGGTAGTTGCATAAGGTTAATTTTACAATACAAGATCAAATCGCTTTTATCATGGCATTTTCAAACATTATATTATTGTATCTAATGCTAATTGAGCCATAAAATGAAATACCTATATATCATCAGAAAAGAAAAAGGTAACTATTATGGCACTCAGTTTAAGTCTCAGTTCTACATTATGAAGATTTGAAAAATAACACTATTTGTGTTGAATTTTGAGTATTTGTATAGTTTTCGAAAGGTTTACCCTAAAGTAAATCAAGGTAAAAATACTAGTCTGTACAAATTGTAAAAAGGTAACTGAACTGGTAATCAACATTCAACACATTATATCGGAAAATTTCATTGCATGACTCATTTTTAAAAAAGAAATCTTTTTAGAATGGATTGTTTTATTTTTTTTTTTTTTGTCAAGATCACTTAGGGTTGCCAGCCATACTATAATTGTGCCATAGTAAGTATTGCAGCATATGCGTCTGCTTACTATATACATTGTAACGAATGATATCTTCAAAAATATTATAATCATGAATAATAATAACTAAATAATATTTTACTATAAATGTTGGCAACCCTACCCATTAGGGTATATATTAATATTACTAGATCATCTTATGATATGGTTGTATGCGTTCCAGTTCAAGGAGACCGTTCTAGCTTCTGTTCTGTGGGTCAAACAGCATTACATTTCTATACATATACATATCTATGGATACGTTTATACGTGATATACTTATGTAAAGGTAATTATTTGGACAAACAGTTACGAGAACGGCCATACCCTTGATATGGTACCAGTGACTTTCGAAGTGGCTCAGCATAGCTCTGTGCACACGATGTGGCGCAGCTACCCCTCACGGCGCGGCGCAGCTCCTCTCACGGTGCGGCGCAGCTACTCTCACGGCGCGGCACAGCTCCTCTCACGGCGCGACGCAGCTCCTCTTACGGCGCGGCACAGCTCCTCTCACGGCGCGGCGCAGCTCCTCTCACGGCGCGACGCAGCTCCTCTCACGGCGCGGCACAGCTCCTCACACGGCGCGGCACAGCTCCTCTCACGGCGCGGCACAGCTCCTCTCACGGCGCGGCACAGCTCCTCTCACGGCGCGGCACAGCTCCTCTCACGGCGCGGCACAGCTCCTCTCACGGCGCGGCACAGCTCCTCTCACGGCGCGGCACAGCTCCTCAAACGACGCGACGCAGTGTCCTCTCACAGCGCGGTGCAGCTCCTCTCACGGCACGGCGCAGCTCCTCATACGACGCAGCGCAGCTCCTCTCACGGCGTGGCTCTGCTACTAGCACCGCGTAGCCCTGCACCCTGCACGGCATAGCTCTGCACCATGCATGGCGTAGCTCTGCACCCTGCACGGCGGCGTGGCTCTGAACTTGCCGTTTTCGAGGTACCGCTGCAAAAGGTTTAAACGCCAGCACAATGAATGTTGCTAATACAAATTTCAAATATGATATGCCTAGACGTGTAAGAAACAAAGTGCGAGAGTATTGTATGTTAACACCTGAGTAGCTGATGCTGATAAGATAAATAATAGATGCTGCTGATATAAAAGCAAATGTATTCGAAAATACTTAAATGCTAATGAGTACACGAACGCGATGCGCGGTGATGATGTGCGAAGGTGAATCGTGAACTGATTGATAGATAGACAAAAATATGCATTCGTGTAATAATGCTTATTGGGCGATTTGTATGTGCGGTGAAACCGTACAAGTATATAATTTTCATTTGAAAATGTCTAATCAAAAATGGTATGTTTCTAAAATGTAACTAACAATTTTACCCAAAAAGATAGGTAACCCTTTAGTGCACAAATAAATAACAGTAAATTAAAGAATCACAGACAAACATTTGATGTGCAAAGGTGCATAATCAGGTACTTAGTACATAATTAAAGCAACAAAGTAAGTACCTAACTATATTCATAAAGTATATTCATAAATTATACAGGTACTTATTTTAATTAAATAAAACAAGAAACTTCAAAAAATTTTATTTGTTATTTTATTATATAATGTTTGTCATTACTTGAATAAAATATAGTTAAATGCATACCTACACTTACATTACTCACTTACTTAAATGAATTTACTGAGCTTACTGTACTTACTTATATGTAAAAGTATAAGTACATATTTATGTACATTATATATACGTATGTAAGTATATATTAAAAAAAAAAACTAAGCTAGTCGTTTTTCTACATTTTCACTATTTTGTGATGTTTTTCAATACATAAAATATTTTCTCCAATCAAACTGCTTGAACAAAATTTTACCACTACAGATAATATTTGTCTAGTAAAAACTATAAAATTACATATCGATCCCAATTCTGAATTTGTTGGATAACCGGTAACATTGTAAATAAAAGTATTAGGCGTGTTTTAAATGCTTTGCTTAAAAGTACAATATTCCCTTACTTCTCCGTATAGGAGAAACAAAACCAATATATCTAAATGATTGTTCAAGCAGAGATTAGTTATAAATTCGTAATAATTATTTGGAAGTTCTAAATACTTATATTTAATTAAATAATAACGCATACTTACATTAACAATGTATATTTTCCATAACATCACCATAAAAAACAAAAGACGGACTGATCGATCACCTTTTTAAAATTGGCGGGAAGATTAACCAGCCAGAGTCAATGTGACAGCGCACAGATAATAAACCTTATGCGATCAGTCCGTAAATTGATGAATACAAATAATAATTCTAATCTACATATTTATATTTAAAAAGGTTTCTAACATTTGTAGGAAAAGCTTCTGGGTAAGCTCGCTACACCGTAGAGCTCATCTCTGTCTTCGGGCAAGAATGTGGTCAAGAGCAAACCCATCTTGTATAAAAAAAACTTATCTTGCTTCACATGTCACTAAGTACCACACATAAAATTTCAAATTAACCCTCTGAAAGTACCATAACCAATTACATATTCAGTTAAGTTTATTACAAATTGCAGACAGAGTTGACTCCAGCACCGTGGCAGTCACGAAAGCGATCTTAGAGCGACCAAAACCAATTAAATTCCTCTTCCCATTGAAACAGAGCACCTCGAATGGATTTGACAACTCAGTTATTAATATCAACAACTTCACTTTTGTTCTAGTTTGTACTAAGAAACATGCTCATCAAAAACCAAATTTCCGACATACAGCCCTAGAAATAAAAGGCCTAGAAAATAATCCCTAGGTACCAGTATAAAATAAACTAAAGTGGCTATATAAAATTTTAAATATCCTGTGGTTTTAGGTAATTCATTTTACGAGTAAGTAATGAAGCTACAATAAAGTTAACACAAAATTGATCAAAAATTGATTATTTATTTTTTACTTCTGGCATTATGTTAAGAGTTTATAAAATTATGACTATATTATGTAAATTTGCACACCTTACCAAGGTAAAATGTATTGGGCACAATATTATTGTTAACAACACTTTTGTAACTTACCTACAAAAATGATCAGGCACATTTTCAAACTTGGAAATTAATACTTACTTACATATTTCAAAGTTGGTCTGCTTTTGCCGATCCTATACATACTACGAATAAGTTGTGCCATCACAAAATAGAAAATAGTGAACAGAGTTCGGTTCACTATTATGTTGCACTGTAAATCATTGCTGACCTCTGAAAATACATGGCGTTTTACTTTTGTCTATGGGCAATAAAGACGTGTATGGTGCGTCCTCGATCTTTTTGCACGTGAGTGAGGGCGCCACCTACGTTTTAGATAAGAAATTTTAATAGTTTAGACATTGGTTCCGTTTTCTACCACGTGCAAAAAGATCCTTGTCGCCCTGCCGCCGCGGGTTGTCTACCACAGACAATGTAGATCGCGGCAGAGAACGTGGTAATGAATCAGATGTGTATCAGCGGACGTGTGAGAACATACGGCCAAAATACAAGCCGTAAATACGGGCTCGCGTGCGCTTGCATTCGAATTTGGAATGCGATAGAACTGGCTGTCAATATGTGTCTATTCTTTTTTTTTTGTAATTATTAATGTTTGGCCAATTTTTTTTAAAGATTGGTCACAAATTCTATGGAACCAAAACACATCAACCTGTCCTTCACCAACATAAGGAAAAACCATATCTGACATCCCGCTTCCTCAGCTGTCTGTGACACTGAGTAAAAATATTTTTTTTCTAGCTCTATGATTTGGCTATTGTTTTTTTCAATCCAAAAAGAGTTATTATTTTATAGACCTTTGCAATTAGTATTTTCAGACTTCTGTAGTTGACACACACATCTACTAATCCGAAGATCATAGATGAGGTCTACAGTGTAGCGTGCTTACTCAGCAGCAACCTATTCACTCTAGTTTTGAAGAGAATCAGGTCTTTTGTTTCTTTGATTATTTAGGTAATTTGAAATTCAATTATGCAATATATAACAAAAAAAAACAACAAATTGTCATGTCTAGTTAATTCAAAGGGCTAACTGCTTCGGGCCAAAAATAAAAGTTAAAGCAGCGGGTTGATAAGAGCCGAAAATTTCGATGTTTCGTAGACTGGGGGTAGCTTGCGCGCGAATTGTTAGCACGTGTGTTTGTATGATCGTGGAGTCATAATTATGGATATGGTATTTTTTTCAACAGGTTTTTTTTTGTTTAGGTTTGAACTAATATTTGATTTATTTTTAAACAAATTCAACTAAAAGTACCTACTGTGAAGATTGTTTATATAATAGGACAAGTAAGAAAAAAACCGGCCAAGTGCGTGTCGGACCACGCATAAAGTAGGGTTCTGTAGTCATTTTTGGCACCGCGCTGTTTTGCATTGCTTGCATCATCATCATCTCCCTAGCCTTTTCCCGTATCTCACGGGGTCGGCTACCTAAACCTGTTCTTTTGGAAAAAAGTATATATTTTTATTTTATTTATAATTTCAAAAGTATTCATCACAGGATACCCGAAACAATTTTAAATAAGAGTTTCAGCGCCTGTTTCTTTACGTGAGTGATTTGAAGTTTATAGGTCCAAGACTTTAGAAATTACAGGGGTGGGACACCGTGTAAACGACTTTGGCGGGCTATATCTCGCAAATGGTAAAGCTGATAAAAAAGTGTGCTGTGACAGACTAGGACGGACTTACGGACTGAACGATCTTATAAGGGTTCCTTGTCGCACTACGGAACCCTAAAAACGGAGTTTAGAACATTTAGTGATTTCGTATTATTAGCCATTTTAAGGCACACCAGCTAAGGCATAATTAAAACAATAATGGTGCTCCCACACTGGCAGTTATAAAATGTTATATAACATCTGTTGTCTCTGTTACACTGATGTTACAAGTTAATGAAAAAAAGAGACAGCAAATGTTATATAACATTTTATAACTGTCAGAGTGGTACCATAAGGCATAGCCAGTCACCATTGTCGAAAACGGCCAGGGACATATTTATCACAATTGACGACCTCTGATCCAGGGGGTCCCGGGTTCAATCAAGGTCAAGATGGAAAATGATCTTTTCCAGATTGACCTCGGTCTTGGATGTTTATCTATAAATATTTGTTATAAAATAAATATAGCATCGTTAAGTTAGTATCCCATAACACAAGTCTCGAACTTACTTTGGGACTAACTCAATCCGTGTGATTTGTCCGTATATATTTATTTTATATTTATCACACCTCCAAATACCATATTATATACCTCGCATTTATAATATTAGTAAGATAACATAAATTAAAAAAAAAAAAAAACTTTTCCTCAAGCTCAAAATTTTATAACTCTGTTTTTCATAGCTCATGAAGTTAAAGCCTAAAATGTTATAACCCGATTAACATACACCACGATGCACGTTCGTTAAAGGCTCGTTCACACGATATTCGCGAAGTCAGTGTAGCCTGCCCCTTACTTCTTTATCTTTTTGTACTGTTCTGTTAGTTCGACTCGTTTTATTTCGGATGTTTGTTTGCAGTTTTCGACGAAACTTCAACGTGTAGATGCAATTATAGTACGGCCGAAACCTAAACTCCCGTATGACGTATGTCAGTTTGACAATAATAGTGATGTACCTAAACACGAGTCGCTACGATCATTTGATTTTACGTAAAAATAACAAATCCAAATTAGATAATTATTTTTGTTAATCAGAAGTCTGAACCATCAAAGTAGCTGTCATAGTCACTAACATAGATACCAATTCATAGTGACAAATATTATCTACTCTGATGTCACGATTCGATACAATCGCGTGTATTCTTGTCCCTCTTTCTATTTTTTTTTTGTATTGCATTAAGTTATTTTTTTTAAATTTTAAATTTATTCAGCATTTAAAAATCAATAACAAACCTTATTAAATAAATCGAAAAATTAAATGATGTATCGCGATTTTTTATAGTTACACTATCGATTTATTGTATCCGGATGCAATGGAACTCTCTAAACGGGCTAGCCGGAAGTTCAAGTACTACATTTCCGCGCATATATTTAAAAATCGAAAAATTCGGAACTTCATGGGCTTGACCATGATGACACCTGTCATACGGGAGCTTAGGTTTCGGCCCGATTATAGTCAGTTTTTTTTTTTTGCTTTATTTCGCTCGATTCACTTGTTTGGCAGTTTTAATGAGAAAACGGTAATTTTTATGCTGTACTGGCGATGTACCTACCTATTTTATATGTGCATGGTAATTTATCACTTTTTTATGAAGAAATTGTTTACGATCACTCACATTTTAGCAGCTGATTGGAATGAACTGTTTATTTATTATTTATTAGTATTATTTCTTTATTTTAAACACGTGTAATGAATGACCAGGATGGTTCAAATTTAGTCTTCAATATATGATCAAGGTATCATATCACTTATTACGTAGAAGTTATGGCTAAGTTTATTAATAAAAGTACCTTATCTATGAAGTATATATCTCAAACTCTTGCGGAATTAGTACCTATTTTAAATATAATTATGGCAAGTAATAAGAAAAATACCACGTGAAAATATTTACATGTAGGTAAAACTTATACAGACAAGCGTCCGTTCTCAGGCTTAAGTACTTTACACAACTTTTTTTACTGGGGTTGTAAAACTATTTAGTCAATATGGGTACTGTGGTACCGCGTTCGTCCCTATTCAGGCACATACACCCAAAAACAATGCCACACACCCTTACCTGGGTTTTTACCATCACACATCTCAATTCCGGGAACAGATAAAATAGAAATTTGTAACCTTGTCTTACATTTATGCCTTGTTCCAACAAAAGGAAATTTAACAGCACATGCATAGCGGTAATTCTTTTGTCTATGGCGCGTTCCTTTTTCCAATTTTAAACGCTGTGTCATGTCCTACAATAATAAAGCGCACACACTAAACTGTACCTTACAGAACACGAATTTCGGAAGTTGTGATAAGGCATTAATGGATTGGTTGACATAAATGTGACGTCACTCCACATATTTCAAACGTCGCATGTTGCTTAGCACCAGTTTAACAAGATCTGTGAGGCTCTTCATGCTCTTGGCAATATGTGGGTGGTTGTGGTGTCATGTTATGTTGGTGGTGGTCTCAGGTGGGTTATCAGATAGTTCAAGGGTTACATTTAGTGGAGTATGCGTGGTCCGGCTTACGCGTTGGGGTGCGATACGATCAGACGCATTAGCATTTTTCGATATAGTTCGGGTCGTGTGTCTTTGAGGTCATGTGTTAATGTTGCTGGTCTACACGCGATTTTAACGACGGCATTGATAAGCAAATTTAATGGTGCGTAAAGAACGCTATACGCGTATTTGTAGTCGTGCTACCATTTTGTATAGGAGTTGAGTTTTTTGATTACGTAGGTAGGTAGGCAACCTTTGGGTCGATCACCGGGTTTATTTCTTTTTTTTCTGATAATGGACTGAGAGAGGACCGCCAGATAGCGCCGGGCCTCTACGATATATTTTCAAAGTAGTCTTAAATCCAAGATTATGCAACTAAAACTCAGCTGAATATTTTTACTAAGTTATCATTATCTTTCCAACTGTACTTTAACTTTTTAACTCATGAAATGTGTAATAAAACAATCCAAAAAACAAGTATGTTAAAATACGTCACGTCACGTAAGGGGCGTTCACACTACCCATTACAGACGTCATGTTCGCCTCATAACAACATGAGGTGGCTGAGTGGCAATTAATGTGTACTGCCCTTTAATTGAGTTGTTCATTATTTAAATTTCTTTGGCACTTTTATTTCTTCTTTACTCGATTATATTTTTATTGCAGGCCAGTATTTTCACATCTACATTACTAATGTATTTTCAGGTGATTGCTCCCTGAAAATAATAAATTAATGACTACAGATTTTTTTTACTTCTAATTTTTTTTTTGGCTGGAAGAAATTACATTTGCGATAAGCCTTTGCGCTTATTTATGTATTTACTTTATGTCACTTGTTTGTACGTTTTTTCTGTAAATGGTGCAATAAAATGTTGATCTATCTATCTATCTCGTGCTGCTTAAAATATACATACGAAATCAATATCTCATATACAAAAAGTCACTACTGGACATATAATATCACGTGAATGTTTTCCAAGGTTTGGCATGAAGTGCGTTTTTCGTAGGTTTTACGTTTGTTTCTGATTTAAGAAATTAGAATTTCCGAAGCAGTCATTTCGGTCATTTCATTCTTAACATATTATATGAATGAATGACTTTATTGCTTTACAAGCTTCAAGCTTGTTGATACATACAATGACCAGAAATTGTCGGCATTACAACTATATAAAACTATCCATAAAACTTTAAACTATATTATTTTAAAAAAGAACATTCTCTTATCTCATTTTATGGCAACACTGTAAAATAATACACAAAAGCGTAAGAGCAAGTGCCAAATTAGTTCGTACCTTTTTTTTACGACATATCATTACGTTTACCGAACAAAGGTTCAGAAGAAAAGGCAGGTGGACTGAATTTTTTTCCAAATATTTGTTTTTATGATTCAACTTATAACGCGTCCTGTCATTACCAACGCTGATGTTAAAATTACCACGTGATGACGTGACTATTTTATCATAAAATAAAAGTTTTTTTTTAGTTTTTTTTACACTTTATGTGTCTAGTCTAATTGAACTATGAAGTTTACAGACTTTTGTGTTTATGTTCAATGTCATATCTTCATGTCTATAAGTAATTTTTTTTTATTCCAATCAGCTATGGCCTGTACAAAGTATATTTTATCTTGAATTAAGTTTGTATATAAAATCCATTTATTAATTTGATTAAAACTAACGTGAGAAATAGACAACAATAATATGCAATAGGCTAACAAGACGCGTGAGTATCCGTATCAAAATCATTAATCCATTTATTCTTACCAGTCCTATCATGTAAACAATCTTCACAGTACTATTTGTTGAATTTTGTTGAAAATAAATCAAATATTAGTTCAAACCTAAATATTCAAAAGTAAAACATGTATTAACCACGAAAGTAATTTCCTAAGAAGTCTATTTTAATTTATATTGTCGTAAAATCTAAAAAAGACATGGTAAGATTGTTTACATGATAGGACTGGTAAGAATAAATGGAGTTTATACTAAATGACATAGTAATGAATGTCCCTTCAGACTAGATTTTGTCTCATTTAACTATTATATCGTCCAATTTGAGATTTGATGAAGATTTGAATTAGAAGTTAATTAAAATGTACAAGCAAAATTAGTAGTAGGAATCAACCTAAATGATTGTAATAAACGTTAATCTTTTAATTATGATCTTGTTATCTGTCAAGTTATATTAAGTCCAAATCTTAATTAAATTCAATCCCAAAATACTCAAATGTATGCATAATGCCATAATCACTTCCAAAAACTACAAATGAGGGACAAGAATAGTTTCCAGAACGACCAGAACACAGGTTGACTCGTTATCGATCACACAAACAAACATAATTAATATGGTTACAGAATAGTTGCGGGGTTATGATTCATTAGAACGATACATCGTCAGCTCATGCACTCAATGGGTAAACTTTTAGGAATGTACAAGTATAGAAGAGACATTGTTAGAGGTACGGCGATGTTGCCTAATTCTATTTGTCTCTGTGATGCAAACAATACATACTTCCCCGTCTTTTTTACTGTTGATCTCAGAGCTCATTTAGCATGAAGTAGACTTGCAGATGGTAAAGGAATTTTGCTATTATGACAGGTTCCTAATCGACCTTCAATTAACATGAATACCTCATAGAAAGAAGAATTTTTATATTTATTTTTAGACCTAACTCAAAAAGAAAATACACATTATGATGAATGTTAAAATGATTATCTCCACAAAACGAAACACTTATGAAAAAATTAAGTTGGAAGTGTAAACACTATTCTCGGTCGTCAATATATTATTATTTGGACACTCTATTTTCAAAAATTACATAAACGAAGTTAGTGCCAGAAATTGCAGTTATAGTTGTAGAGTTTTGGACAGGTTGACGCAAAAAAAAAAGAAATTCTTCATACTCTGTATTCTGTGTTCGGGTAACCAAATACAGGGTGTATTTTGAGCGATATTTTCGTAATACATCGCCGACACGCAAGCCACACACGTGCGTCGTTACGACAAATGCAAATGAACGGTTTCATGATCATTATACAGATACAGGCTGATTTTTAAGTACCAAAATTTCGAAGTATGACTTATTCTTTGACGCAATATTGCTAAACGGTTTTTGATGAAAATTTACAATTATACTGCTTATGTTGATACGTATAGAGGCGAAGATATCTATGAGGCAGACGGTTTGATAGAAGATCTGGCTCTTACGGCCACGGGAGGCATTTTTGCTTTGTAAAGGTCTTTCCAGTGCGGTTTTTCCACTTTGAATTACCCAATCATAAATTATCTATAAGAAGGAAGGAATACTTTTACTCCACTAGCTAACTATTGACAAGCAACACCTGAGCTCAACATGTTCTGCAACGTTGCACAACAGCGCGCGACGATGCCAATTTGGTTGCGTTGCGCAATAGATAGCAATCTCGCGCACTGTTTTTTTTTGTTTGTTTCTCAACACAACTTTGTTTAACAAATACACACACAATTTCAAATATTTCCTTTTTTCTTTCAAAATATTTTCAACTAAACTTTTTACAACTCGTTTTATCAACATTGTTGCACTGTTTTGTGATGTTGTAACACATATTGAGCGTCAATGTCGTAGGTCACTTGTTGCCAAGCGAAGACTTACTTGGTTATAAAGTATTTCAATCAATCAGACATTAACATACATAACTGACTCTCGCCGACTTAGCTCCGGCTCAAAGTCACCCGGTCAATACGGGCAAGGCTTGCCAATCGATTATAAGATATGATGGATCGCGTTTTTGTTTAGATAATATTTTTTGGTAATTAGTAATATTTTGTTTCGAAGCAATACCTATTTGATAATAACTCTGAGAAATGTTTTCTGTACGGAGTTATATTTAATTTATTGTTCTTATGTAACAGATTAATGTATGAGCATTGTCTACTAGTTGACCAGGTCAGGTGTCATGTCAAAAATTCAGTCAAAACTATCTTAAGAACAAGTATATTTGAAGAAAAAATTACTTTCTATATATAATAACTGCGATCGCCAACCCGCCTGCCAAGCGTGGCGATTACGGCAAAACCCCCCCATGGATAAAATCCTTGGGGGAGGCCTTTGTCCAGCAGTGGACGTCTTTAGGCTGAGAGAGAATATAATAACTGCAAAATGGGTATTTGGGACGTTGTGGAACATAATTTGTTTTCTACGACCGTATTTTTAATAAAAAAAAAGAAAAGGAAAAATAGAGCATCCTGTATGCGCAGTGTAAATGTCGGCGCAAATTCGGGCTAGCTCGGTACCAGGCCGCGGCGGGCACCCTGTATAATTGCCTGTCTACCACGTGTGCTGTGTATGACTGTTAATTCGCTTATGTCTCACTAACGGTGGCCTATCGTCACGCCATACTTTAAACTACGATCGACTAAGTTAACGAAAAATAGATTTCAAGTTATTTATATGCCTGGAAAATATAAAAAATAATAAAGAGTCATTAGCATAGTTTCAATGTAATAGTACTTAATACATAGATGTTATTTACCTGGAAGACCCCCGAAAAACCAATAAATAAAAAAAATAAAAAAAAAAGTAAAAAAAGTCACTCGGCTCATTAACAAACTTGTTACAATAGAAGCAGTTTAGTTAAGCGTTAAGTTGAACTCATCAAACGGTACTTAAAAGGTGCTCGATCTCGCACCATAGTTACCAATTGAAATGTCACACAATTTGACACTGCGCAGTGCAATAAATTGTCCTTCAGCGATTAGACTGTGATCATTTCAATAGGTCGACAAGCCGTGGACACTGGTCGTTGATTCTGATACTTCGTTTCAATGGTTTTTCGATAGTAGTACTCTTTTTATACGACTGACCAAAAAAGGAGTGTTATGTTTTCAGTGTTTATGTATGTAAGTATGTATGTATATATGTATGTAAGTTATTCCACCATAATTCCTGAACGGCTGAACAGATTTTGATGTGAGAGGTATTTTTAGATTCCTTGCATTCTTCAGAGTGTCATAGGCTATGTAAGTAGTCAGTCGTGTTTTTATTTTTAAATAATTTTAGTTTTCCTTAAAGAGGGAGATATTACGACCACCAATAACCGGAGAGAGTGAATGTGATGAGTGTAGACGATGCGAGAGATCTGTAAACATTGAAGCAAGCGGAAATCCGTATTCTTTGCCTACCTCCACTGGAAACAGGTGTGATAATACGTAAATGCTCTTAAACATATCAAGAACTGTCCAAAACGTTCTACTATTGAAACACCATCGACACACGATTATGACTTAATGTTAAAACTCGACACCCAGGTCGTGGCTCGGCGTGGCGTGGCGTAGATGCCTACCGTGGGACAGCAGCCGGAATGCAACTGTAACCAATCGATTATCAAGAATCGATTTTTCAAAATAACGGTAGCCATGAGCGATTTACATCTCATAGTTACGTAGCAATTTGTGAACGTGATCGATGAAATTTCCTTTTGCGGGGAAACGTTGTCCATTGAAGCTTCGACTGTTTCATAAGGCACGGACGCAATGGCACGATGCGGGATACTGAAAGCGTCCAAATTATGTTGACCTGTGTCCAGTTCTTTCTTAGCACCTTCTTGGTCTAGTTTGTCGAAGTGGTTGCGGGGGAGAGGAGGTACTTTTAAATCGGTCGAGTGACACATTGTCGCCGGTCGCACGATTTCCCTGTCCGTCGAGACGTGACGAGCTACGCGTGGTCGTTGTTTTTATTTCTGCCAATGACGGGTGTTGAGGCGTGGTATGGCCAGTGCGAATCCCATTTTAATCTCACACTTGTTATAACTCTTATCGCTATTGATTTAAAGACTATTTTCATGTTTTGTGGCTACTGGTTTATCTTGGTTAGAGCTGGACTGACCGAGGTGGGAGTGATATGTTTTTTTTAGGTCGTACACACGCCCACTTGGCGAAATCGTCAATAAAGTAATCGGCTCTCGATTGCGTCTAGCGATTTTTAAATTGATTTTAGTTTTGTTGTGTATTACTATGAGTTTATTTATGTTTTTTCTCAGTGATGGTGTCGATTGAAGCAAGTTAACTGTTAAGAAATTGGTGCAGTCACGGGCTATGTTACTTAAGTTGTCAATAGAGGTAGAATCAGGTTGCCTTAATCTGAGAAATGCCACTCAAAGTTTGCCTTTTGTTGGGCAATCTATAAATTCTATACCACCTTAGATTTTATGAATGTTTCAACTCTGAAAAATGTATGAATGACGAAGTAATGAATGAATATAGAAGTATGACGAGGTTGCCGTCTAAGTATGTGGAATGAAACACATTCAATTTTTGTTTCTGCTTTGGTATCTTTCATTTATAAAATACCTACGAACTATTAACTTTTCCTACATCATCGGAGGCAGTTCAACCTTTAGTCACTTAAATAGACCTTCAAAAGATTTTAATTTATATTCTGTAATAAAACAGACGGAAAACAAAGTGATCCTATAAGGATTCCATTTTTGCCTTTTGAGGTACGGAACCCTAAAAACAATATTTTCATATGTAGAATAGGAGAAAACTCACAAAAATGATACTTATACCTCATTATTTATGGAAATAAGTAATTTTTTCATTTTAAAAAATACTTATACCACTGACAATATTCATCATCAATATCAATACATATAATAAAACTGTAACTGGTCTGTGTCTGTACATAGGAGATATTTAAGAAAAAAAAATACGTAATAAAAATAACAATCTTTTTTAGAATTTTTGTCTATCTTTCTGTCTGTATGTTTGTACGCGCATTACGCAAAAAACTACTGGACCAAATTTGATGCGGTTTTCACTGTTGTATCTGTTGGATTATTGTGTTGTGTTATTGTTGAAGGTCTAACTTAAAATCTGGCGTAAGTTTCATTGATACGCCGTTTAGAACCTGAGATATGCGCGGATGAAGTCGCGGGCACAGGCTTGTCTCAGTAATAAAACAACTAATAACAAAATTACAACGAATCATCTATGTCTACCGGCTCGATCTATTACATAAAAATCAAGTTCATTATTCGATCGGTTAACAGTAACATAATTGTAGTTAAAACTTGTAACGTAATCCCGAGAGATATCTTGTAGATTTGTGTTTTGTATTACTGGCTAGTTCCTCTTGTCACCACAAGAATATTTTTTTATTTTTATTTATTTATTTATTTTATTTATTTTTTATTTACATGGAAGACCAACAACTTTCGTATAGATTCAATAGATAACAACTTAAAAAACATATAGTCAAACAACAAATATAAACATACACAAACATACGTAAACATATAGTTTTTAGTTAGCTTTTGCCAGCGGCTTCGCCCGCGTAGATTTCCCATCGGGAGCAGTGTATTTTTCCGGGATTAAAAGTACCCTATGTCCTTCTCAGTACTTCTAACTATGTGTATGCGAAATTTCAGGAAGATTGGAGCAGTAGATGAAGCGTGAAGAGGTAACAAACAAACAAATAAACTCACTTTCACATTTATATTATTAGTTAGGATTAAGATTAGTTAGGATTAGGATTTGAGTGCATTTGACCTCTATCTTGCCTGATGGGAAGCAAAGATGAGGTCTAGGGTGGTACACGCAAACTCAAAAACATGCCTATTCACTCTTGCACTGAAAACTCCTAAATTATATGTGACTGAGAAGCAGCGACACGGAGAGAGAATTCAACAAGACTTCATACCTATAGCACAGAATTAATATTAGTACTACGTACAGAAAGGAAACTCCCTGCCCCTCCCGCAATATGGCACCCCCCCGCTCCTTCCGCACTTCTCCCCCGTTCTTGTGTAACTGTGGGACGTTCGACTATGAAAACGCACACATTGACGTGTTACTGACGTGTTCACGGATATACAGTTTCATTTGTAGTAGTAGTAGGCATATTTGACGCGCCGTTTCTATGAAGCGCCCGCCCTGTGCCTATAGATCTGTATGGCTGTTCGTACCTGACCAGGTGACGTCATGAGACTTCTAGGTGCAGTTTGCAAGTATTAGAATAGAATTAATAAAGCCCACCCCGTATGCTACCGGGCTCAAAAGTTCAGTAATGTTTTTTTTTTTTTATTACATAGGGCGGCAAACGAGCAAGCGGGTCACCTGATGGTAAGCGATCACCGCTGCCCATGGACTACTGCAACACCAGGGGTACAAGAGTGTTGCCGGCCTTTCAAGAAGATGTAGACTCGTTTTTTGAATGTACTTATTAAAAAGTACTAAGTATTTTCTATCTCTCTCTCTGGTCGGTTAGGTTTAAAGAACATTTATTTTCTCGGTTCTTCATGACTGAAGATCGTGGTCATGGTAGGACGGAAGTCTGGATTTAAAGAACTGTCTCCAACGGCTCCTGTCAGCTGCAATATAAGCGGCAGTGTAGAATTTTGGTGTCTGGATTCTTTATTTGGTCAGACTATCTAGTGTAAGAAATATGGTACTAAAACTATATAATTATGTAGATAAATATATATAGTATATACATTTATATAAAAACAACAAAGATTTATAAAATAATTATTAGAAATAATGAGGGTAAATGAATAAAAATGTTTTTCAATACTGAGTTATCGTGACGGTAGGAAGGGATTCAACGGTCACTTCTTGTTGAGCCGCCATGCAGTAAACATCGCACGAAAGATAAGTACTATTCTATGTTGTAAAGGTTATGTTTGAACGCAGGATTAGTTGTTCATACTGCTAGTAAAGTTAAATTATATATAATAGTTATTGCAATGTATTCGTTAGTGCTTAACGATTATTTTATTACTCATCAGTGTTGTTCAAGGGTAGAAATAAAATTAATAGTGTCACTTTGCAGAGTAGCATTCTTTACTATTGGTTTAATCGTAATACTTATTATCCTAGATGTTTGTTATTAGAATACATAAAGAGCCTTTATAAATATGTATTTAACAGTAGTTACTCGATTACAGACATGACATGGTTATGGTGTACTTATTGTTAACTGATAATGTAACCGTTACATACACAAAGAACGAACTAATAAATAAAAATATATAACAGACCCCTCTCGCATAATAGGGACCAACACTGTTCAATGAGTTTCTTTCGGGGTTTCTTCTCAGCAGTGGTCGTTCCGAAGCCCTAGTAGTATGTAGCTTTGAAATTAAAAGATATTGAGACACAATTTAGAATAAACAACTTTAATTGGAAAGTTTTAATAAAAGTATGTGGATTAACCTACTTTGCTTTATTTATGACCCTAGTTATATACCTATACTATAACCTCATCCTAACACTAGTTGGTGAGCGGCCTCTGGGTCTTTTTTCCTCTGTGCTTCTATAAGTATCCTATCTAATATTATAAATGCAAAAATGAGTTTGTTTATTTATTTGTTTGTTTGTTGACCTCTTCACGCTTTATCTACTGAACCAATCTTCCTGAAACTTCTCATACACATAGTTAGAAGTACTGAGAAGGACAAAGGGTACCTTTCATCCCAGGAAAAAGCACTGTTCCCGTAGGCAATTCACACGGGCGAAACCCCGCGGTTTCGCCCGTGTGAATTGCCCACGGGAACAGTGCTTTTTCCTGGGATGAGCAAAAGCTAGGTTTCTCTAAAACCTGTTTATTTACATTATTGGTACCTTTCATCCCAGGAAAAAGCATTGTTCCCGCCAGAAATTAACGCGGGCGAAGCCGCGGGCAAAAGCTAGTTTTCTATAAAATCTGTTTTTTTTTTACATTACTGGTGCGATTCCTATAGGAACATCGGGAGCCCACCAATGGACCATTATGATTATGACATGACTGGCACATCTGCCCGCCGCACGCGCCGCGCCAAAAATAGGGTCAATGAACCCTTTAGCTCAACCATAAACTAAACTATAATTTTTTTTTATATTAAGTTTGTTGAGTTAATTTTATTAATCGTTGCAAGGATTTTCGAAAAAAGAAAGGTGGAAAAATGCTCAATTTGATACACATACATTATATGATACACATATTGATGTACTTACGTATTTTGACATTCAGAAATAATCAATTTTGAAATCAATATCTATCATCATCGACAACCATTTAATGTCCCCATTGCATGGAAGTAGTATACAAAGGTACTTATTACTTCCATGCCCCATTGTTTGGGGCACTGCATGGCATAGACTTCCTTATGGATGGGTAAGGAGAATGGGTTATGCATGACCAATGATTTTTTTTTCTAACTATGGTGGCTTTCCAAGTGGTTCAAGATATTGATAGACATCTCATTGGTGGTTTAGATACGAGTACTTGTTAGCGCGTTCAAACAAATTCTTCAGCTTTATTATATCAGTACCTATTTAATAAGTAAGTTATTAACCTAAAATTTTTATTACAATATCCAAGTTTAAAGCACAAGGTATAGTTTATACGAAACATGCAATTCATACACACACTAATCGCGGATGGCACGACTCTCGTCCCGTTCCCAAGACGTAATGGGCAAGTTATCGATACAACCGAATCTCGATTCTATCGATAACATTCACACATAGCACACGCTCTAGTCGTCTTGTCAATAGAGATGAGCCGGCGGGGGCTTTGTTGTTATCGATTATCGATATCGATTTTTCGACGGCGGTCCTGTCACTCAAAGACTTTTGAGTTTTTGTTGGCCCGTCGATATATTGGTGTGGCAGTGGTTGTGTGGTTATAGGAAAATAATAAAATGTCTAGTATGATATTAATCGACTATGGAAATAGGAAGGAAAATGACTAGAAGTCTGGGTATTTCTGGTGTTGTTTAAAATTAATCAATTCGAAAATAGGCCTACATTGTTACCAAGATTGTTGTATTCAAATAAATTATCTATTGTCCATACTTGCATCACCTTTATTAGTTTTTTGCAACCATATTAACTGGCTTCCTTTTTTAGTGTCTTTTGCTTAAATATGTTATTTTTATTCATTACAGATTTATAATTTCTCAACGTACAAATGTAAGTTAGTGGTAAAAACTGTTTAGACTATGTACGACCTTGTATTTATTCGAACATATGTATGTAAGTACTAAATTGTGCCTGTGGTTTTTTTCAAATAAAATAAAAATAAAATTAGATAGAATCAAAATAAGTAACTTACGAAGTATAAAATTTTGTGTAACTATGTATAACTATTATTTACCTATGAAAATTGTGATTATAATAAATAAATAATTTATAACCACAATTTCCCTTTTAATATGCCTATTAAAATACACGTTCGGTGTTTACGTAAATAAACCTACACAGTTTATTCAACTATGTAAGCAAGTTGTCAAATAATGTCCAATCAAAATACTTTATGGTCGTTAATTGAATTGCTAAATATATTGCTAGTGGGCGGCGACGTGTTAGAATAAACATACATATATGTACGTATACGTACAGGTTTACGAGTATTTTCTTATAAGCTATAAATTTTGTAGATCAAGAACGAATTTGATTTTGTTAATATAATAGTTGCATATTGTTATGAGATAAAATTCTCGTAGATTCCACTTACCAACAACAGTTGTAAGTGGAATCTTGTACACAACTTAAGTGGAAGTTGTACACAACTATTGTTGGTAAGTGGAATCTACGAGAATTTTATCTCATAACAATATGCAACTATTATATTAACAAAATCAAAAAAAAAAATGAAAAATCTTACTAGCATGTGTTCTGATCAGACATTTTCACAAATGACCGAAACGCAACAATTAACTCTTGCACCACGACAGATGGTAATATATCGATAGTATTGGTAGTATTAAGTTGTGTAAAGACGTGGTATCGGTCTGTCCATCTGGAGCGATAGTTTTTTCCCTCTGATGAAGCCTATGACGGCCATACCGACATGTCTCAAACTTTTTTCTTGACACTCAGATAATCCGAGGTGTAATAGAATTGAAGCTATTACAGATAATAATATAATTAAAGATAAATGTAACAAAAAAGAACATATTCTAGCAATAGTTTGTTACCAACCTTTTACAAACAAGAGAAATGCTGATACTTGTCGAAGTCAGAAACGTTGTTAAAACAGCTTAATATAATAAAAAAAAAGGAATGCTGATAATTATATGCCAGTAACATTGTTAAAAAATTCAAACGGTGCACAATAACACAAAACGGAACATAAACATTGCAGATTTAAAAATAGAACACTCAAATTGGATTACGCAACAGGGCTATTCACTGGCCACTCAGTTCGACGACCCTGTAATATTAAAAAGTTACGGACAATGGGAAAAGTAGGTAAATTTGAAAACAGAATGTCAATAGCCGGCGGCCGGCCGAACCTGCCCCACGCGCCCTTGACTTGCGGAGATAAAAAGGGGGAGATGACCGGCACTGACCCCCTCGCCGCCTCTCCCCGCTGCCCTCTGCCCACTTTGGTGGTTTATTGCCATTTTTATCGCGCCCTAAACTTAGTTCAATGCAACTGGTTGCTAAGAAAGTCTAGTAAAAGAATCTTACTTTAAGAAAAAAAAACGATTTATTTCTTATTAGAATGATATGTTTTAGGTATTTTCTAATATGGCCATCCATATTAGAAAATATATTTAATGACTATATGTATGTTTTTGTATATACGGGACATGAGAATGTTAAATATTATTCAATTAACGGGATTCAATAAATCAAGACGCAAGATTTTTTTCATAGCTATTTAACGATTTTCCCAAAAACAATAAGAAAGATTCGGGTTCAGAAAAACTGTCGAATAGTCCAAAAAAAATAATATTTAAAAGGTGCTATCAACCTAAGCAAAGTAAAACAGCTGATCGTAAACTGTCCCCTCGGCGGGCGCGACCTTGAGCGCCGACCCCACTATTGAAATTAAAAAGAAGCACCCGAGGTTACTGGAACTTTGCACTTTAAAAATGGAATTACCAGTTGCGTAAGGTTAATAACCGCTGGGGAAATTTTATATTCCTTTGCTGTTCTTTTTTTAACTTCGAGTTTCCACACGTTCCATAGATGAATTTTGTTATGTTTATTTTTTAATTTTTCGAATTTAATTTACGTTCATGATACCATTAACTTAAATTAAATTCGTAAGACGATTTCTTTTTTTCTAAGAATATGATATCATATAACCAAAAGTTTTTTCTTTACACACTCAAATATTTTTTACGGATGCGTTATGAATATTAACCAAAACTAGTTAATAAATTGATTTATTTTTGGTTCATGTTCATTTGGAATGATTAAATAAATAATATCATGGCAGCATTGGCCCAGACTGTATGTTTTTTTTATAAAAGATGGGTTTGCTCTTGTCCACAATCTTGCCCGAGGACATCTTGTCGATGAAGCCAAAAATATTCCTTCACTTTATTCTCAGGTTCTTGTAAGTTAAAAATATCGTTGCCAGTACCTAGACGCAGTGGCTCCAACGGAACAATCAGGGGCCAATGTCCACTGCGTTCCATTCATTCTGCTTTCTTGAAGAAATCACGTCGCAGGCCGGAAGACGATTCGACGCGGACCGTAGACCAGAACGCTGCCTTCACACTGGCCATTAAAAAAAAAATATCCGACCGAAACAAGACTCTCAGAAGAAAAATATAGCGTTCGAATTTCAAATTGTATCGTGATGATGGAAACAATGATTTGTGTATCAGATTTTGACATTTATTGGTTAGGTATTAGGGTTGATTTTTGACGGATGATTGAGCAAATGTGGTGCATTTCCAATCTTCTTCACGCGTCGCTGCTGAGGGTATGTATCGCAGAGTCACCGTCAGATGTCGATGCGTTCCGCGCTGATACGAGTTGTAGGCTAGAATAAAAATGGCACAGAATTCACTCGGAACTTCGGAAGATAGACAAATCAACACTTTATTGTACCATTTACAGAAAAGAAAATACAAAGTAGTGACAAAAGTAAATACGTAAATGAGCGCAAAGGCGTAAACAAGTAAGAAGTAAACGTAGCTCAAAAACTCTTTTAATTTGATACATAATTTTACCCTGATGTAATTCAATATGCGGCAAATAGATATTTTACCAAATAAATCTAAAACTATATATTATTAATTTCCTAGCTATTTGTATCCCAATGCTTGGCAAAAGCCTCCACTAACTTCCTCCACGTATCTTGGTATTTTCCTTCCATTCTCTGTCAAAGACTCTCAAGTCGTCCCTTACATAATTTACAGTATTTAATCTATGTTTGCTTTGTGAAAAATGGCAATAATGGCTTGAGGATTTTGTAGAGCAGAAAGAATTTCACCAAAGATGTCTCTTTATTTAAATTCAGGCCATGAACAAATCGAAAAACCTTCATCAATTTGAAAATTATGTAATTTAACACTCATAAAATAAAGATTTTTAAGCTTGGCAAATACCACTAAGTTAGCTAAATATCTACATAATTATGGACCAATAAATATTATAAAATAAATATCATTGACCAATGACAATGTAAAACTTCTGTGTACTCGATTTCTCAAATTCAGTTCCCATTGACTGACCGGTTCAGATTTAGTTAATTGATGGGAAACTCGTTTATTTGGTTCACTGCGGGTACTTTCTAAATCACAGTTCATTTTACACATCACTTCTTAGAAAAACTAGCTTTGGAACATTGATTGATTTTGGTATTTTTTAATCTTTTTTTTTTGACAAAAGATGATGCTGAAAAAAAAATGTAATTCTTTTATTTCAGGCAGGACCCAGACAGGACAGAGAATTGCAGACAGGAGATAGTGTGGCTAAATTGATTCGATAAGTAGAAATTAGAGTACACTATCAATCACCACATTGGATCGAATACTTATTGAAAGCATTCGCCGTTAATAAGCGTTGCTACAGACGATTTAGACAATAGGAACAATGCACAAACCACTTACCACGTAGGCAGGCTTCTAGCACGATTCCTCACGAATAGTTCTTCCTTTAGACACCTGGCCGGCCAGCCACACACGATTATAAAGTTCCAAAAACACTGTTGAGCACTTGAAGTTTTATTAAAAATAATTGAGTAAAAGGGCTGTAATGTTTGGTGCGCGCGCGCCTTCGCTTTCACGTACAGACACGGAGAGGTTTTTACTGGTTCTGCCACCAGCCTTCTGCTACCAGCCTATGGCGTTGATCTCTCAGACACCGGTAGGATCTGCGCATGCGCCAGCGGAAGTCCGGGCGCCCCATTGGCTAAATAGAACTGCAGCACAGCGAATTGTGATTATTGATAAGTGCATCGGTAAGGCGCGCGAAATTCAAATTGAAAGGTAAACAAGATTTGCGTTGAAAACGGAACATTCCGCCCACCAAAATACCAATAGGATTTTCCCAGAGTAAGAATAAGAAACGGTAATTAACGATAAATATGTTTAAGTTATTATTCTAAACTTAAAAGCTAACAAATGATAAGTTGAAACGATTATACGGAGGGTAGAGGACATAGTTTGACCAACGGTCTCTTAAGCGAGTGATCCCTGGCTGTTCTAACGGTTGCGACTCGAACTACCCCATCAGGGCCAGGATGCAAGGAAACAACTCGTCCTAATGCCCATTGAAGAGGAGGCCGATTGTCCTCTTTTATAAGTACGATTGAGTTTACAATTAACGGTGTTGAGTCCGTGGTCCATTTTGCTCGCTGAGTTAACCCATGTAAATATTCATTTTTCCAGCGTTTCCAAAATTGTTGTTGAAAAGATTGGATAAGTTGCCATCGATTTAGTCGATTGATTTTTACGTCCTTGTAGTCGAAGTCAGGAACTGCTGTAAGAGGTTCCAGCGTTAAAAAATGACCGGGCGTAAGAACGTTCAAATCGTTGGGATCCGAGCTCAATGGACACAAAGGCCGCGAATTTAAAATTGATTCGATCTGAGCGAAGAGTGTGGTAAGCTCTTCAAACGTTAAGACCTGATCGTCAACAATACGGTACAAATGACTCTTTGCGGCTTTGATTTGGATTTCCCACACCCCTCCAAAGTGGGGAGCAGAAGGTACGTTACGTTTAAAATCTATTTTTTCCGCATGAGAGGCTTGTTCGATACCTGACGCTAGTTGTGAACTTGCACCAACGAAATTCGTACCGCAGTCAGAGTGAATAACATTGCAGCGGCCGCGACGAGAAACGAAGCGACGCAATGCCGCGATGAAGCCGTCAGTCGATAAAGTAGAAACCACCTCAAGGTGCACTGCTTTTGTGCTCAAGCATACGAATAAACACAAGTACGCTTTATCGATTTTAGCACCACGATGAAGCCCGAGCTTAATTCGAAAAGGCCCTCCTAGATCGACACCTACGACAGAGAAGGGTTTTGCCTGATTGACACGAAAGGCCGGAAGGTCGCTCATAAAGGGTTGCAAAGGTTTCGGTTTAAGACGGTAGCATCTTATGCATCTTGAAAGATGATGACGTACAGCATGCTTTGCCGCAAGTATCCAAAACTGTTGTAAAATCAGATAGTTGGTTGTGTTCAGACCGGGATGAAAATTGTTTCGATGAATAGATTCGATTACAGCTGATGTAAGAACACTCTTTTTGGGCAATAATGCGGGATACTTATGTTCGAAGTCAAGATCGGAGCGCGATAGGCGCCCGCCTACTCTGAGTATACCCTGCTCGTCCAAAAACGGGTTTAGTTTACGAAAACTGCGAGGTAACTGTATCTTTGATTGTAATTTGGATATGACATCCAAAAAACAACGATGTTGGAAATGTTTGACGATAATTAGTAACGCACGATGACGCTCAGCGTCCGTTACGAAAAGATTATCTGATCGCGGAACAGTGTTACGCATGTTATTACAAAACCTGCGAACGTAAGCGATAATGCGACAGATTTTATCTAAAGAAGAATATTTTTCGAATAGCCGATCAATTATAGACGTGTGATTAACGCTTTCGATTTGATCCGAAACGAGAACCGTGGTGCGACGCTGCTCAGAGAGCACCGCATTGTCATCGTTTGAACGATTTTTCGATGTATCGATTGGCCACTCAGACTGTGGTTGAGACAACCACTCTGGGCCCGCCCACCATAGGGCATTGTTCAGCAACTCGTGAGGCAATTGCCCACGCGAACAAACATCTGCAGGATTTGTGACAGATGGTACGTGCCTCCAGCACTCGGTCGGCACGATATCTTGAATGTGACTTACGCGGTTTGCAACGAATGTCACCCAGCGAGAAGAAGGAGCTCGCAACCAGGACAAGGTAACGGTGGAGTCACACCACACATAAGTGTCATGAACAGGAATCCGCAGCGTGCCCTTGACAAATTTGATAAGGTCTGCGAGCAAAAGTGCACCACACAGCTCTAGGCGAGGTAACGATTGACGTTTCAAAGGAGCTACACGAGCCTTAGCACAAACGAGAAAGACGCGAACGGAGCCGTCAGACTCGGTAACGCGCAGGTATATAACGGCGCCATATGCTGCTTCGGAGCTGTCACAAAATCCATGCAGTTGATATGATTGAGCGCTATCGGTAGCGTATTTACGTGGAATCTTAAGATTCCTAACTTGAGGAAGCTGTTCGGAGAACTTTTCCCATAGAGAGATAATTTCCGGTGGGGGCTTATCGTCCCATGAAAGACCTAGAATCCAAAGCTTTTGAATAAAGCATTTAGCTTGAATTGTTAAAGGAGATAGAAAACCCAGAGGATCGAAAATTCTGGCAACCTCACTCAGAATCGTTCGCTTGGTGCACGGTTGATTAGATGGATTAACGGTAAAGACGAACGAATCCGAAGCAGGCTCCCACTTAAGGCCCAGAACCTTGATAGTTGTGTCTTCAGTTTCGGTAAAAGTGATTGCTTCTGAAAGACACGCCTCCGCGGGAAGATCGCTAAGTAGCTCGGGTCGGTTACTCACCCATTTTCGGAGCTCAAACGAGCCAAGACCGAAAAGAGCGATGAGTTGAGTTTTGATTTCTCTGGCGTCCTTCAGCGATGAGCTTCCGGATATGACGTCATCAACGTATATGTCGGAAGTTAAAACGGTTTTGGCCTTTGGGTACTTGTGACCCTCATCGTTGGCCAGTTGCTGAATAGAGCGGCACGCCAGGAATGGAGCGGAAGACACTCCGTACGTTACGGTATTTAATACGTACTCTTGAAGAGGCTCATCTGGGTGAGCTCGCCAGAGAATACGTTGATAATCACGATGTTGAGGAGCTAGGTTGATTTGACGGTACATTTTGGCGCACGTCTGCCATGAAGACAATTGCGTGCTCACGGAAATGAAGAAGGATCTCTACGATATTTGATTGTAGCTTCGGTCCCGTCAGCAGCGAGTCGTTTAGCGATTTGGAAGTTGCATCTTTAGCCGAGGCGTCGAATACAACGCGAAGCTTCGTTGTAGCGCTGTCGGGACGTAGCACACAATGGTGCGGTATATAATACTTGCCTTGACCCATTTGCTTGGCAGGTACCAGAGTCATGTGACCACTGTCGATATAGTCAGTCATGAACTCCACGTATTGTTGGTTTAAATTGTGATCGCGATACAGACGCCTTTCAATGGCATGAAAGCGTCGTAAGGCTATCTTCTCGAGAACCTTCAAAGACTGGCTCCTCGTCGTCCTTGAAGGGGAGACAAACTACATATCTACCTGTCTCGTCACGGTAGTGATTACTGAGAAAACTATTTTCACAGCGTTGCTCTTCTGGGGTCAATCGGGAAGATTGTGGAACGTTATCGATTTCCCAGAAACGTTGAACAATTTTGTTTAAACTATCGTCTACGGTAGAAGGGGCTACTCCTAGTAGACTGGACGATGCGAGTCTGGACTTCCCAAGAAGAAGCCAGCCGAAGACTGAGTTGAAAGCTCGCGGTTGAGAGGCGTTACCCTTCAGACGTTGTTCGAGAAGTGACTCAGCAAAGACGTCGGCACCTAACAAGACGTCGATCGGACCGGGGATGTCAAAACCAGGATCAGCTAGCGGTAGTGTTTTGACCTCCTCCCATCCTTTCGTATTTAGCCTTGCTATCGGTTGATCTCCGCAAATGCTCGGTATGACGAGCATTCCCAGACGAAACTTTACGTTACAGTTGGTGCCAATGTCGCATGTAACAAAGCCACTGACTGAGGCAGGGCTGCCCCCTAACCCATAAACGTTGATATTACCAGTTATAGGTTTTAGATTTAATCGTTGAGCGGCGTGAGCCGTGAGAAAATTGTTTTGACTGCCGGTGTCAAATAACGCGCGAAATGTATGAAATTCACCAGAAGCATCACGAATCTGGACGAGAGCTGTTGCCAGTAACACGGTTGTGGTTACGGTTGGATCAGACTGAGTCAACGAATCCTTAGCCACTAAGGTCGCCGAGCTTGCCGCCGACTCCTTATGTAGCAAAGTGTGGTGTTTACGTCTACATTGTCGACATGAAAACATTGATGTGCACTCTCGCACTGAATGGGATGCGTTAAGACAATTGTAGCACCATTTCTTTTCAGTGGCCACAGCCATGCGCTCATCTATTGATTTTGCCAAAAAATCACTACAGGCCGAGATGTGATGTTCATTACGACAGTAGGCACATTTACGAATCGGAGTGCTCGAATTATGAGCAGGTTTCGCTTGTTGTTTATCACCAACATTTTTATGAGTAGTGACGGTGGGAGCGACAAGCGAATGCGTGACGTTATGTCGCTTGAACTTCTGTGAAGTTCCCGGTGTGTCCTTTGAAACGTTAGCGGTTTTATTGGTAACATTCGAAAAGTGCGTGTCGCGAATTAATGCTTCACCTTTAGAGTGTAAG
Source organism: Ephestia elutella (assembly GCA_018467065.1). Lineage (NCBI taxonomy): Eukaryota > Metazoa > Arthropoda > Insecta > Lepidoptera > Pyralidae > Ephestia > Ephestia elutella. The sequence continues at coordinate 5,575,798 of CM031566.1, read as the reverse complement.
AATGCCCTTAAATGGTTATACTGTGGAAGCTCAATATCGGTATGTTTTTCCTCAAACTCGCGTCTTAATTTGGTATCGAGTTTGGCCAGAACATTATAACAAAGAACAAAATCCCATTTATCGGTAGGTAATTTTAAAGTTTTTAAAATTGTTAAGTTCTCATCGATCGTGTCTAAGGCGCGTCGAAAATCTTGAGCGTTCGAAGTCTTTAAACTAACGTCCAAGATATCACGCCAGCACGTAAACGCTAATTCGCGTTTATCTTCATAACGGGACTTGAGAGCCTCGTACGCACTTAAATAATGTTCACTTGCAACAGGAAAAGTTCTAATGAACGATAAAGCATCACCACTTAAAACTGACACGAGATAGTGAAATTTCTCAATATTACATAAGGAGGTAGAATCATGTATCAACGCGTTATAAGTTGCAATGAACTCAGGCCATTCCTTGATAGCACCGGAAAAAGTTGGCAACGAAATTTTTGGTAACCGCATATTTCCACTGTGCGAACCGGTCAATGAATTATGTTTCGAAGTGTCAGCTTGTTGAGATGAACGTTGTTCAAATTTTCGTTGAATTGCCAACACTTGAAAATACAATTCGTCAAATCGATCCTGAAGTTCATCGTCCTCCTCATCGGCATCATCCTTAAGAAGGTCCAAAATAATAAAATGGGAGTCATGAAAACTATCAGCAGTCGTTTTTATTTCATGACAATATGAAAGAAATAACCCTACTTGTGATTCATCGGTATTGGCTAAGGTACCTACTTCCAAAGCCTTCGTTAAGCGATTATATGCTATAGTTCGTTTACGTCGCAAACTGGGCAAATTATTAATAGTGTACGTATTTTCGATACCCTTTTTAATAGTAGGTTTAGATTTACGCCTTGATAGTAAAGACATAATTAATATCAAAACAATAAAACCTGATAGCAACAAATATTCGGATTCGATAAAAAAGTTTAGTTGCGAACGTCTTCAGCGAGACCGCGTTCACAAGAATCGACGAGAATCACTGGGGCGGTATTACACGACAACAGGTAATATTGTCACCTCAGTCACCTGAGTTTTAAATTGAAATAAATTAAATTGATAAGGATGAATTAAATGAGCGTTAGGAACACTAAAAACGGTTTGCGATATTCGTTAATGTACGGTAAATAAAAAAAATAAAAATCAGTTTTTTTGTAAAAACAAAAAACTATGATTTTTAACCTAAAACGGTAATAATGAAAATGTGAACGCACCAAAATTCGTTGAAAATATGATACGATAAACGATACAACGTCACGATAAAAAATATTTCGTAATTTGAAACGAAATAAATTTTCGATAAATAAATATCAAGAGGAAACGTTGAACGGTTGGAAAAAAGTAGTCGAGTTATAACGAACTATCAACATAAAATTATGAGAAGGTGGATTTGCAATATTGTATTATTGCGAACGGTAAAACGGTAGATAATTTTATGCTAATAAGTATAAAACGACAAAAGAATTTATTTTCAACAAATATTCTAGAAACTGATGGAAGCCATCTTAAATCGATAAACGGTAGGTAAGGTACTCAACAAAACAAAATGGAACAAAGACTTGTTTTCCGATTAGTAATTGAAACAAAATGTTATGTTTATTCGTTTTAGCTGTACTAGTAAGTATAATAAGCGTGGAATACGGTAAATGAAGTAGCAATTACTAAATCGAATTGGTATTTGGCGGCAGACTGAAGGTAGGTATCCAAAGTTCCCGGGTTTCGGCACCAAAAAATGTGGCTAAATTGATTCGATAAGTAGAAATTAGAGTACACTATCAATCACCACATTGGATCGAATACTTATTGAAAGCATTCGCCGTTAATAAGCGTTGCTACAGACGATTTAGACAATAGGAACAATGCACAAACCACTTACCACGTAGGCAGGCTTCTAGCACGATTCCTCACGAATAGTTCTTCCTTTAGACACCTGGCCGGCCAGCCACACACGATTATAAAGTTCCAAAAACACTGTTGAGCACTTGAAGTTTTATTAAAAATAATTGAGTAAAAGGGCTGTAATGTTTGGTGCGCGCGCGCCTTCGCTTTCACGTACAGACACGGAGAGGTTTTTACTGGTTCTGCCACCAGCCTTCTGCTACCAGCCTATGGCGTTGATCTCTCAGACACCGGTAGGATCTGCGCATGCGCCAGCGGAAGTCCGGGCGCCCCATTGGCTAAATAGAACTGCAGCACAGCGAATTGTGATTATTGATAAGTGCATCGGTAAGGCGCGCGAAATTCAAATTGAAAGGTAAACAAGATTTGCGTTGAAAACGGAACAGATAGTGTTAGTAACAATGACAACTTATAACTATGTTAGTAGGTATTTTAATAAACACAAGGCTTAGTCAACACGTACTGTAAATAATCTGTAATCATTTATCTATCTATCTACTGGGTCATACTGGACAATCAACCTTGCACTTTTTAGTGTCAGAGCTTTTTTAAAAAAAACTTTATTACACTAAATTACAAAAATTATGTACATATGGTCAATTTATATAGGTTTTAAGTCAGGCAAAGAGTAAGCCTTTAATAATATAATCAATGGCATGTTGACTACAAATTCTTATTTTTACACATTTCTATATAGGCTGGATCTAGTCGGAAAAAATATTTAGAATATTAAGGATTTTGTTTATTTATTACGAAATTAAATACTAACTTTGTCACTGCTAATAAAATACTGAGTAAACAATTTAAAATACTTTCGTCAAACATTTAATATTTGACGATATGTATTTATAAATAACTCATGTATATATTTTGTCTTCTAAAACTCTTCAATGCAATAACTCTTAATAACTCTTATCTAGCAATTACTTTCGTCAAATGTAAAAAAAAACATTATCATCTAAAAAAAATATTAGTACAAAAAATGTCCTATCAACCTAACGCTGGTCGACTGGAAGAGATCCCTACACGGGATAAGTCCGCCATTATGCATTTACCTTTATATTTTAAGTCTATGTTATGTATTATTTACTCGTACAGTAAAAATATTACGAACAAACAAAAATAAAACAATGTAGCAAAATCTCGTAGCGTTTCGTAGCACAATCGCCACATGTGAAAGACATCTACGCGTGTGTGACGCGTCTCTGCTACGAGCTGCTACGAGGAGCTACGACACGCATTAGTATTGAGTTCTTTTTGTATGGAGTTTAGAAAGAAAATAAAAAATGTTGTATGTATTAATATTTATTATGAGTGTGACAAATTATTCTATTCGCATTTTAGAACGCTAAATGCGTAATGCGCTTATGGACTGAAAATAAAAAACTTTTGTTTTAATTGCTCCCAATGGTGTTAACTTGAAAAAATCTCTCTTAATTATATTTTTAAGTTATATCTTCGCGGTATTTTTCACTGATTTCAAGGAAAAAAAATTAATAAAAAGAATTACTTTGTTTTTCAACAAACTTTTTTTTTATTTAACAAACTTGTTGAATAAAAAGAAATACTTCGTTTTTTAATAAACGGTGGTATAAGATTCTTAAAAACCAGATTTAATTATATGACAGCAATGTCATACTATGCACAATTTAAAGTAATCCATCTTTTTTCCGGAACATGTTAAGATACAACCACAACATAAACAAAAATCAGCCCCAATCGTAACGCAAACAATAAACAATTTCCCACAAAAACTCCCAAACAAAACCCTCCCACGTCAACTCCCAGCGGAGTTCATTACACATCAACAGCGAACTCCAATCAAGCTTTCATTTAGTCGCGATCCAACAATCAATACCCATATCTAGAGGAAAAACAAAAAAACAACAAGATAGATGATCCGAGGCTGCGCCAAATCAAAAAGAACAAGCCATATCACTTAGCGCACACACACAAACGGTTTTATTAAAAAATTCTACATATCTCGCGTCTTCCGATCTAACCCCCCCGCCCCCACCGAACGAGACGGAAAATAAAAAATACGCGAAAGAAAAGGATGGACGGATGCGAAAATTATAATTGCCAACTGTAAGTAAATTAACACCGCGGATCGGGAGTGTCTCCTTCACGGGATGTGTTTTCTTTCGTGTGTGAAAGAGAGGGATATGATTTACATACATACAAACACAATAATGGACAGCGTGGAAAATCGAAGGAGATGCAGCGATCGGTTCGGCTCCCATTCTGCTTTATGCATCGCATCCGGATGCATTATGGATGCACCCGCGAAAACAACGGATTAAAACAATCCGGTCTAGGGATAATGGATGCGACTGCATATATTACTTTTGGAATTTAATTTTCTGATGGTTTGCTCGAGAATAAATTGCAGAAGCATTTATGGATTCACTTTCTTTCTTTATATCTACGTATTAGAACTTAATTCAATTGTAAATGAAAATAATACAATAGGTAAAGAAATTAGATACGGTGAAAAAATCCCGCTCGCATGAAATTTTTCCACCATATCTAATTTCTTTATGAGAGTACTTTAGTACTAAACTGCATCTGAGATACACAAAAATCAAAAATAAGTTTCATAATACTAGTAAGCCAAATGGAACATTTTTACCGCATGTAAATGAAGGACAATATTTTGAAGGAAATTGAATCGAATATCTAATTTTGTGTTAAATTCACAAAGTTAGGAAAAAAGAATCATTTGTTTTATTGAGTTTTATTTTCTATGAAAATTGTAAAATCGTTTTTCCGAATCGCAAAATTAATACAATATTCCTTTATAGATGGAGTCTTTCTGTCTTTCTTTGAACAAAACCATTTTGTACTTTCAAACTTCTAAACTTTTGCGAGTAAACGGTATAGTAGCATGGCAGAATACTAACTCTCTTACTAACTATGTTGATGTAAACATTATTAGTGGAGTATATGTGGAGTACTAAACTATAATAAAGTAGAGTAGCTACCATCACGTGCAAGTTTCTCTATCAATTGTCTTTCTCAAACTTGCGTCCACTCCACTCAACCGCACACTACACCAGCTACTCTACCAATGTAAACAAATAAAACTTCTTGGAGGTTAATTGTGTTCTAGACGGTCCAAGACCAACCCCTTTCATAGTGTTCTATCAGTGAGACCTATCAGCATGGCGTTTTTTTTAAAATACCATTGATGTGAATTCACATTTTTTGTCCTCGGACAAGATTGTGGTCAAGAGCAATCCCATCTTTTATAAAAAAAAAAGTTAAATGAAATGAATTTTTATTATATTTAAATAGGCTTAAAATAGCAATTAAAAATCATCATATACTTAGTTGACGTCAAAAAATTACTTAAAGCTAAGGTTACTACCGCCTTCAAAGCGTAAGTGGAGAAGAAGCGACGCAACAAACTATACTGCTGCATTTTTGTAGTAGAGTAATAACTCTCACACGTCACAAGGACAGATACCACATACAAAGTCAATATCGCTGATTATTTGAAAAAATAATTGTACATAAATTTAGACATAAATTATTTACACATTGTTGGTCACACAGATAGATACCGCATACGAAGACAAAAAATATCGCGAAATTATTCGAAAAAAAAATTGTGCATATTTTTTTTTTATATATGAATATTAAAAGTCGCGAGTCTCACCTCAAAACCGGATAAATGTCTCCTCTGTGGCTAAGGAGCTTAGTTCTCCGCCCTGGATAGATGGCACCTCGGGGGGCTCGTATCTTCTCAGGATTATTATGAATTATACTTTATTTTTGGTGGTTAGCATACCTGCTGTTGCTACCTATTTATACGACTACTAATTGCGCCCCGGGACTTCGCTCCCGCGGGAATTTCGGGATAAAAAGTACCCTATATGCTATTCCAGGCATTTTTCTACCCGTATACAAAATTTCATCGCTTGAAACGGTGGTAGTGGTGTGGTGGCAAAGCGCTTGACTTTTGTATACGAAAGGCACAGGTTCGATTCCAGGCGCGGCCCGAAATATACCTACCTCTTCTGAGCTCGTAGATCAATTGGGTTCATGTACTGTCAATTTCATTGTCCACCACATTTTTCCGTGATAATTGTTCAGTTACTGACAATAACACACGTTTTATTCATAACACATTTGATAAGAAAAAAAATTTATCTTACCTACTTTTACTTTCTGTACACAATGTGCTAAAAAGATTGAAAATTAGAGTATTTAAGTATAGTTTCTAATAATATTACATTTACTATTTAGACCAAGCGCCATGTTAAAAGTTTAGAGAAACGCCTTTCAACCCTAAAGAAAATAAAAATATGATTTTCAAACCATTTTTTTTAATAGCCTACAAAAGCCTCCCAGTATATATAATCACGTAATTTATATAATATTGACAGTGAGTAGGTCAAAAAGACCCTATCGCTGTATACGTACTACGCAGGAAACAAAGGCGTGCGACGGTTGACCTCGCGCCCCCATGTCTTGCGCCGCCCGGTAGCGCCGCGTGCAATTAATATGCCGAGGCCGCGAGTACTGCGACCGGCATTACTTGATACTTGAGCTTTATCGTATTATTTTATTGCAAAAATTTTGGTGACTGTATGTTTGTTACTCAATCACGTAAAACCTTCTAGGTGGATTTCTTGGTGCATGCGTAAAATATAACCTGCAATAGCACTATAATTCTTTTTATCCCGAAATTTCCGCTGAAGCCGAGCCTCGAAGTGCAACTAGTGTACGTAAGAATATAGGCCATAGGCAAAGATATGCAAACTAGACAGGTGGCGAAAGACCGTAACGTTGTAGATGACTCTTTATCGCAAACCATTTTGCAGGACTTGATATGGTTATGTCTAATGTCAAGCTGTGCTAGTAATGTTAGAGTAACAATAATAAATTGGCTGGTCAACAAAACACATAAGAAGAAATACTAGATCCGTAAGTATTTTTAATTAAACATGATATTCTACATATTTCATAAACACCTACAGGAGAATAGAGTCGCACAAATTTTATATGTAATGGTGAGAGGAAATAACTGAAGAAGTCTTCTCAGTTTTCAACTACAGTCACTGCACTATGATCAAGCAGTCACAAGCTCTTTAAACTCAACAAGTATTTTTATTAATAACCAGCGCCTCCTAATAAGCCAGATTGGCAAAGAAATAAAAAGTATAAAGTACAGTCCACTCCCCACATAGTCCTTACTCCTAACAGTATACGACAATTTTAATTCACCTACTAGAATGGATGTATGTTTGCTTATGTTTATGTTTGTTGTTTATGTTTATGCTTATATTTTGTTTTATCAAGTAGTTTCGTAACAGATTCAGAACCATAAATTATTAGAAATTACATAATAAATAATTAAAATATCTAATTACAATGATCAAGCTACAATGGTTGACACATAACCCGTCCAAGTTTTCTTTTGCGAAAGAAGAGAGAGAATTTTTGATCAATAATTGTCACTGGGCGGCCCCCTCCCCCGGCGGCGCGAGGGGGGGTGAGGAGGATCCTGCGACGGGGGGGAGCCGAAGGAGGGGGTAATTACGAGTGCGTTTTGTTACCGAGATGATAGGCGCGAAAAATGGCTTGCGCGTGCCTTTACGTGTCGCCTCTAGTTCTGAATATTCAGTCGGCCTCCTGATGAAATATTGAATAGATCGCGTAATTTATTCTCGAAGGAGAGTTTCCGAACGCCGCGTTCCGTTCGGATATTGAAATTAGGCGCTGCTTTGCTTAAGAAAAGCGTTTGTTTGACGGGTGTCCTGAGCGGTCCTTTATGCGACCAATAGCGTCGAGATTATTATTTCTGACTCTCATTATCATGGTGAAGATGTATGAAAGTCTGTTAGGTTTTGCTCTTAAATTTATAACTACTCTGCATTGTTCACTTCAATTTACTCTTTTTACTATTTTTTTTTAAAATTTTAAGGCCAGGCGTTTATCCAAACTTTTGAAAATTTGAAATAGGTATCTTTATTGTATGTCAAATTATCTTTTTTAAATTGAAAGTGTTTATTCATACATATTTTTGGATTGCAATTTGAAGCAGTTTCTTAATCTATATAGTTTATAAGTGTTTCAATGATTGTAATTTGTTTTGTATGCTATAAAAAAAATGAAAGTTGATTTTTTCTTTCTAGTTAGTCTTTCTTATGAGATCTTTGCTTTGCTTAAAGTTAAAACAAGACCAATTTATTAAGTTAATTTTTTTGTCACCTATTTGGCTATTAATAGATGTTAACCTCCTTTAGGCAGAATCTTCATCCAGAATTAAAAAAAAAATACCATTGGCCTACCACTAACAGAAAAAAAGAAAACCCGAAAATGCAAACTAAAAAACAAAATTATGATCACAAATTTAAATAAGGGCAACGAACGCTCTCTAAACTCATTTAACACACGATCAATACGCAATCTTTCTACCCTTATCAAGCAGAAACTTAAAAAACATCCCTCACCCCTACAGCTACAGCTCACACACACTACTCATTATAAGGGTAACTAATCACTGAGCTATGGAGAAAAAAACGGGAATTTTTTTATTCATTAACCACCCTCTTCTTGGAACTGTCACTGAATTACTAAAGAATCTGTGGAGGCAATTGTTTTTAATTTTATTTTCTATTGTTGTTGTTATATGTAAAGGAGTGGAAACTTGCGATTAGAGATTACTTTTCAAAGAAGCTAAATTAAGGAAAAATAATTTATTTTTCCCTTAATATCCAGTAAGTATGATAAATTGATATTGTAGCGTCAAAATAATGTTAAAAAAAAAATCTTGCTTCATATATAGCATGTTTTTTGATGATTTATCTCATTGTTTCCATATTAAAGCTATACAATAGCTATAGGAGATAATATTCGATTGATCAAAAATTATTCTGTACCAATTTTACATTGTATATCAAATCTTTACAACCAATACATCAATACAACAAATTAATTATACAAAATATGATCTAATCGCCGCCGGCAGCAATCGAGCGAGCGCATTAGTCAAAGATAAATGCGTCTGCTTCGGCTTCATGTTACACATTTCCGTCCCCAATTTTTTTTTACGAAATTACTCCTACATATTACAGGAAAATGAGAGGGAAGACATTACTCACCAAAAAACACATATTATTATCTCCACATCTCTCGCTGTTCTGCTCACACACCCACTGTTCTTGACGTAAGGCATGAATTTGCATATTTGCATTCTGTAAGTGCAATAGCTTGTTTGAACCTCCTTCTTTATTCGGCGCTTAATTTGCGATTCTTAATTAGGCACTTGTATGGAGAGCACGCGTGTATGTGAATGGAAAATTTCGGTTAAGGATGAAATGTTAGCCCAAAATTAAGAAAATTGTAAAAAAAAAAATTCAACTTATGTGTGGGTGTATAAAAAGGTCTTGGAGTGTACGTACGTTCCAAAGAATTATTTGATACTAAGTACGTATTATACAATAAGATAAAAGTTTATGAGAATTGATTGTACGTTACGTAAAGAAAAAATAAAAAAATCTATAAAAAAATAAAAAGTAATGCATGCGGTTATTTCATTGCGAGCAACTGAAAATTGAAACACTTAATACGAACTATATGGACCGGCATTTTTTTTCGTAACGACGAATACAACTATATCCTATCCTAATCCTAGCTAATTGTTTGTTACCTCTTTACGCTTTATCTACTAACCTGATCTTCCTGAAATTTCGCATACACATAGTTAGAAGTACTGAGAAGGACATAGGGTACCTTTCATATCACGGGATAGTGCACTGTTCCCGTGGAAAATTCTCGCAGGCAAAAGCTAGTATTTTTCATAAATACAAATGAATCAAAACATTTGAAATCGAAAAACAAGACGGTCACTTAAATAAAAAAACAAATGCAGTACAAACAATTCAATTTGTTTGAAATTCAAGTGCGTATGAAGGAAGTCGTAAAGGAAAATGGGCCAGTTTTCCCGTAACGCCGCCACAACGACGTGTCAAGGTGAGCCCCGTGAAATCTCACCACTATGTATATGTATACAGGGCTCTGTTAGTGATGGGACACGATGCTGCTATGATAACGCGTATATGATAAAGTTGAATCAATATGATGTTATTGTTGAAATCATAAATTAAGTACTTATTTTGATCACGAGGCAAATATATCGGGATTAATAGAGTCTTTGAGAGATCTATAAGAGGTTATGATAACCGAAATATTAATAGGATACCAGCAGGTTGTTTTGTAAAATATAAAATATCAGATTAATTTTAATAATGTTGTTGATCAAGGACGAGAAAATTACTTTATTACATACTCGTATTACTCGTACGTTAGAAGAATATTACCTGGAAGTTAGTATATCTTAAAATTATTATTATAATATGTAGGCAAATTGATGTTTGTATAAATTGAAAAAATATTATTATTTAATATAATATACCACAAAAAACGAGAAAATAGTAACTGTTATCTGACACTTTTCAGTATTTTAAGATACACATCTCCGCTCTACGCCGTAGAGCCTTAAGAAATGGGGACTTTCTTACTTACCTCCCCATTCGTAACATGTGGCCAGTGTTACTGGAACTTTTGGGAATCCTCCCAATTCCCTCACATCCCTTATATGGGCCAAAGAAAAGGGGGGTGGGGTGGTTCAAGTTACATCAGTGCAAGATGTAAGAGTGACTCAAGTTAAATTAAGAATGTGGAGTTCGTACACTTTTTTTTCTTTTTTCGCTTACTTTGTTTGTTGACGGGAAGTTTTTTGACATTGTTGACTTGGCCTCGAGTTTTCTTTTAATTCTTGAGGCGTTCATGTATGTACCCCGCCGTTACACCTTCCTCCTGTACGTCGGTATTTTTTTGGTCGCATTAAGGGATTTTGTGATGGAGAGGTGTATTTTTCGGATTACGACGTCTTTGATGTCTATGATTAAGGTTTGTAGGATACGTTTTGTTTATTTTGGCACAAGGGTTCTTTAAGAGGTAATACGCGAGGGGATATTTTCTCTCAATCACCATATAATATTATCATGCCTGAATGGGATAAAAACTTGTTGGCACTTTTAAGCCGAAATCTGTATTTTTTATTGACCATGCAATAAATAGATCGATGTCATTAACCCGGTCCCGCCTAGTTCTAGGAAACATAGACCGCCTTACCGCAGTAAAAACCGAGGAATTAATTAAAAAAGTACCGCTGAAAGTGAGTAAGTAGCTGTTAATTTCAGAGCAAAGCAGAGGATTTTCGATCTTGTTCTGATGTGGATAAGAGCTGGTTGGAATGCATGTGAGACTATGTTAAGAAAGCTATTACGGACGAGTCAGATGAAGCGTGTCGCGCGACAGTCTAGCGACACGCAAAATGAATAAAAATGCTGCGTGTAGTAGCCACACGTATACTTTTAATTATTTATATACATTTAGGTAATGATCTCATCATACCATTCCTAACTTACATAAACTTCTGTAAAGGCAAATTATGGTCGGAAGCAACGTTTGCAATAAAGGAATACAGAGATCTATCTATACTCTGAATAATTCTGTGTAGTGTAGTAGTGGATGTAAGGTGTATATGTAAGATATAATAGAATGAAATGACATTAACAAAATTTTGGGCAAATCCTGGATGCGATCTGCAAGAAACCGGGCAAAATGGAAAATCCATGAGGAGGCCTATACCCAAAAATGGGTGATACCGGGCTACAGTAGAAGAAGAATAGAAAATCTTTAACCAACATTTAAACAGTCGTCTAATTCAGTCGTTCATCCTTCACATGGCGATCCTGCCAGTCCGGCAGCGCAGCCGTTCCTATCCTACATATCCTAATCCTAACTAATATTATAAATGCGAAAGTAAGTTTGTTTGTTGGTTTATTTGTTTGTTACCGCTTACCTTCACGCTTTGTCTATTGAACCAATTTTCCTGAAATTTTGCATACACATAGCTAGAAGTACGGAGGAGGACATAGGGTACCTTTCATCCCGGGAAAAAGCACTGTTACCGTGGGAAATTCACGTGGGTGAAGCCGCGGGCGAAAGCAAGTGTAAAATAAATGAGAGTGTTGAGGGTCGTCAAGCTGAACTCTCGGTACAGCGTGAATTTGAATTCAAATGGTGAGAGCTTCTACGGAAAATCTGGTGACCTTCATCGCACCAAAGAAGATTTTTGGCCGGAGGGTATCGTTTTCTGTCGGTTTCGTGGGATGCGTTCAATGTGAAGATGGCAACACTTGTAGGGATATAGTTGTGGGTGGTTGTAGGTCTTTTAACAGGTTGTCAGCAATATTTCGGCTAATTTTTGCCGAGATGTAACTACATAACACTTGTTTTAGGTGTAGATTTTTGTTCAATATTACTTAGTGAAGTAGATTTTCCACATGAAAATGTAAAATAGGAAGAATGTTTGGATACAGTATTACATCGTAAAGTAAACAAATAGCACGTTGGACATTCCTCGACGCCGACGGCAAAAATTTTGGTTATCTGTAAAGGTTTTTCTCAACTGTTCCATGACTTCGTTCCCAGGTGATACAATATTTATACTGTTCCGTGCATTCCTAACAAATTTCGTCAAAAACTCTTAAGCCTATTCATTTGATTTTTTGTAAATATTTATAACAGTATGTTTATTTTTTAATAATAAAACTTTTAAATTCTAAACTTTTAAATTCTAAATTTTTAAATTATTAATTACTTGCACCATATTACTTTTATAATATGAATACTTTTTAAATTATGAATACCATATTTTTTATATCAAAATAATTTTCAATGCGTATGTATGTATAAATCTATAGAAAATATTCGTTATGAGACTATTTATAGATTTGGTGCGGAAGGGAAATCCCCCAGTGAAATCAGAGGAATTTATTCGCAAAACGTAAGGCGCGATTTTTCCTCAGTTGAAAAGTTTTGGTCTTTTTTCTTGTATGCCATTGTTCGTTGGTTTTTTAAGCAAAATAGTTACTCTATAGGAATGGGAAAGTTTATTGTGGAAGTATGTTTGAATGTCTGTTTTTATCTACACAGAACAAGTTGCACCACAGGGCTACGGTTTTAAAGAATTTCCGGATTTCCAAGATAAAAATAACTTGTATGTTAATATAGGTTACACAAAACTACAGAGATTTATACAGGGTGTTTGGGTAAACATCTGTAACACCCTGTGTTTACCCAAACACCCTGTAAATAGTACCTAATAGTTTTTACATTTAAGACATACATTTACTGCTTTTAGTTACCCATATAAAAAGTATCAAATGACCTATTCCCGGTTTCATTATATAAGTCGTGTACCAAATTTTATCGTTATAATTATTATTACACTCTCAAACACTGAAAGTATTTATTGGGAAGAATAAAGAATGAATTTAATGAATTTTTTGTTGTGGGTTGAGTGAGGCACATAAATCGGTTGAATAAAAAAAATGCATAGGATGAGACATCAGAAGATGAATACGGCACGACCCCCTTTAATTGCAATTATAATTTTACCAAAATAATAGGATCGTTAGACAAATATAAAGTCACATGATTTAAACAGCTTTTTACTTCATATATCGTATTTTACGAAATCTCGGTTTAAAATAGTAGAAAATAAATATGTATTGGAAATCAACAAACGACCCTCATGTCCGCTGCGATAGTTTGCGGTCACACTGCACTCGTACTCGTCTGTAATTGGTCAATCGAACGCTTCACACGTACCTATTGTGGATATGAAACCGCAGCGAATCATGGTCCCCCAATTATGCTTACATTACCACTCGTTTTGTTTTAATTTTAAATCGGAATTGGTTTGGATTAAGGATTGAAATAATATGCTTCTAGCTGTGTACTTACCTTGGCTTTGGTCCTGTGGGAATATCTTTCTTATAAGATTTACTCTTTGAAACCTCATACTGTCTCAACTGACAGTGGTTTCAAGGCTTATAGTGGTAGTCTAGAACTATCTATATAGAAGAATTATCTTTCAAACAAAATTTATGCAGCTTATGAGAATAGATGGGTATAGCGAAGCATCTTAGAGCATTTACGTCGTTTGTGCATGTGTTGTGTGTGTTTGAGCCATTTTTTAGGCGAAACGGAGGTGGCAGAGTAGAATTTTTTAAAATGTTGTGCCATAGGTAAGGTACATAGGTGTGCTTCCGGTGAAGGAAAACATCATGACTAAACCTGCACTTTGGTTGATGATTATCAGCTAGTGTGTGAAATGGAGAAGGCAATGGCAAACCACTCCATTTAAATTTCCAAGAGAGTCGTTGTGTGTGTTTCATTCCATATAATGACCACGACCCTTAGCCATGAGGAAATACGACTAAAAGAGATAGAGATTGCTGAAAGACTATGTAAAATCTGGCATCTCGATATTGACCATAGTAAATTTCGCGTGGTCGAAGTCACTGTAAAAAGTTAGTGAGATTATAACTATGATTGCAAGTATACTAACAAGTACTTCGTCAATACTTAGTGAGATATCAACGGACAGACAGACCATATAAACCGCAGCAGGTGTGGGGCTTGGACCGTGATTCCTGCCGTAATGTGCCGATGGTCGGAAGCGAAGGAAATTTGCGGTCGCCGCCATCTTGACGAGTAGGTAATGTTAGTGTAAATATATTTTGATCGGATTTAAAAAGTTATCTATTAACCATAGACAAAGAAAAAAAAAGACTTGAGGTCCCGACTGATGGCAAAAGAGAGAGGCAAGCCGAAAATGAGGTGGTCTGACGAATTGTCGGCCTTTGATAGGCAGTGGCAGCAGGTAGCGAGCGATAGAGGTAGTTGGAGAGATAAGAGGATTTTGCACAGCAGTGGAAGCTATAAATATATATCTATACCTACCTATATAACCTATATATTTTATATATAAATAAAAAAAAATGCTACTAACCAAATTGGAGTTTTAAAAGTATTGCACTAATAACACGGGTTTCAGAGCTCTTACTTTGACGTGTCGTGTTAGATACTCGGATTTTTAAGGAGTCTAAACATTACACTAATTATAAACGATTACGAACGCTGATAAACGATTACCAAAATTTATATATTTATTATTTCATCGAAACATTGTTCTTATATCAAAGTGAATCCTTATCCTAACTAATATTATAAATGCGAAAGTAAGTTTGTTTGTTTGTTGGTTTGTTTGTTTGTTACCTCTTCACGCTTTATCTACTGAACCAATCTTCCTGAAATTTCGAATACACATAGCTAGAAGTACGGAGAAGGACATATGGTACCTTTCATCCCGGGAAAAAGCACTGTTCCCGTGGGAAATTCACGCCGGCCAAGCCGCGGGCGAAAGCTAGTTACTAATATTATAAATGCCAAAGTGTGTTCGTTTGTTTATGTTCCCTCTATGAATCAATCCTTTTGAAATTTCGCGTACACATTGTTAGAAGTACTGAGAAGGACATAGGCTACCTTTCATCCCGGGAAAAAGCACTGTTCCCGTAGGAAAATCACGCGTGCGAAGCCGCGGGCAAAAGCTAGTTTAAAATAAAATTTCTAAAGCGTCGCTTGATTTTTCACTGCATCAAGAAGCCTAAACAAACAAAAACTAATTGTGAAAGCTGAAACGGGCGGGAAAAAAATAAAGAGCGTTAATTACTAAGAGGCGAAGCGTTCGATGTGATTGGCCTGAAACAACTGATGGCCGATTGGCCACGCCGATGTGTTGCCACCAGCTTACTACTTCCAGTGACTAAAGAAGAAACTAAAAATTCTCTATACCGATTTTACGGATGAACGTAGACAGTGGCGACATTATTTGAAAATCGAATTAGTTTATCATTAGATTGTTTCTTCTAGTGTCTCATAAAGGTACTAAAGGTTATTCATACCGATTAGACTCATGGACGTAGATAGTAACGACATCATCAAGAAGTGTCAAAAATTTGCAATGGTTTATTTTTTGTTCGCTACGTGCCGTACCTACGCAATAACGCGACGAATCGACGTGGTTTGTAATCTGATATTGCTAATTTGTTCGATCATGTATGAAAACTGCGCAAGAGTTTTTACAGTATGCTAGTTCTATTTTAAACCTTGATCGAAAATAGACTAGTGAATAAAGTAAGTTCCGACTATTACCGTATTAAGGATAAAGCGAAGGGCTGTTCATTGAACAATTTCCGCTGGATGGCGTTGATAGCAACATTTTCCGTTTTATTTTTTTTGTTGCGTTGTTGCAGTACTTATAGGCAAACATTTTGAATTGGCGAGCGGTAAACATACTATTTTATTTATTTTATGGCCTACGATTATATTTCAGTCAACATAATGAAAAAAAAGCTTTAGAATAGAATCTGCCATGAATCTTCGTATCTCTACACTCACTCACACTACGACGAGAGCTTTCAAAATGACATTAAATATAGCGCAAAGCATTGTTATAAATTTAAAAATACGCTACTAGATGGCACTTATTTCAAAAGAGTGTCTAACTACAATAATGCCAATCGGACTGGCTGGCAGCATAAGAAAAAAGAAAAAGAAATTTAAAAAATACAAAGAGCTAAAAATAACCTATAATTTTTTCTTGTCATTGTCATATTTTGTAAGAAAGCAAAAAAATATATTTATGAGAATTAATATAGGTACCTATGTAGTTCAAGTTCGTATCAATAGGACTCAGCAACGAAAAAGTCCTCCAGCGCGTTGCAATGTCTAGACTTTTGTTGCAAACTGTCAAAAAGCGCAAAGTTGAATATTTGGGACACGTTTTGCGACACAACAGATATCAGCTGCTTCAACTTATGGGAAAAATAGAAGGCAAGAGATGTGTTGGAAGACGCAAAAAATCATGGCTGAGAAACATATGTGAGTGGACCAGAGTCACCACGGTTGAGGAGCTGTTTCGCTTAGCGACGAACAGAGAAGAGTTTGCGAATCTGACGGCCAACCTTCAGTAATGGAGAGGCACTAGTTCAGTAGTGCAAAATCATAATTTGTAATAAGAAACTGTAATTTAAATACCTATCTACCAATAACTTCAGCAGTTTGGATTTCACCACCTCTTAGATTCCCAACACAAATCTAGCAATAGTTCGAACATCCATTTTCAAAAATCAATCAACAAGCAGCACCGCAGACGTTATGGTCATAATGTTCTATTGAATTGTATGACTAGAATTATATTTTTTTAAATAAAACTAAATAGTACATATTGTTGACTTTTATTTTTAGTAATGAAGTGGACATTTATTTTCCGAACTTTTTTTTATTAAAGAAAACAAAAGATTAGGTATAGTTATTCTATTCCAACATAAATTGTTAAATATTGCAGTCATTATTCATGATGACTCCTTCATTGCTTGGAATGATGAATGGTAATGATAAATTCTTCATCACGACAAACCTGTGTTACAGTTTTTGTTTTTGTATTACAGAATTAGTGTATAAAGAAACACTCTTGTGCTGTGCATTTCCTGCCACAGTATTGACATTTGACACGTGTCAATACTATCGATAGTCCTGCAACGCTAGTAGATAGATATGTATATAGTGTAGACTTACATCGATACCACGACGAATATCGATATCTTTTATTGTTGATATAAATTAATATCGTTTTTAAATATGCAACAAGCTAATTATTAAAAATAAAAAACACGACTGACAAGTTTTTACTCAAAAAGTATAACTATTTACAAACATATAAGTAATATACATTTTTCAAATCGCCTTTTAAAGCCCTTCAATTTGATACCCCACTCGATAAGATTGATCAAATTTTATTGTTTTTTGGTCTGCTATTTATCGCATATATAATCCGCCATTTTGTTTTTATGATGACGTCATATAGCCTATGTCACTCGGAGGAATGCAAGGAATCTAAAAATACCTCTCACATCAAAATCTGTTAAGCCATTCAGGACTTATGGTGGAATAAAGAAACTTACATACAGACTTACATACATACATGAACCCTGAAAACATAACACTCCTTGTATGGTCAGTCGTGTAAAAATAAATCTGCAAATAATAAATGCGTATTTTATGCATAAAGTGAAAAAGTAATACACAGGTACCTTATTTACATTTTAATTGATAAATTGTTAATACTTATCCGAATCTGATCGATTAGATTCAGCACTGTCAACGGTCAATACATAATCACACTTTCAATGAAATGTATTTAAATAAAATCGGAAAAAAAATAATTAATATAAATAAATCACGGAGGTCGAGCCCACCTCGACTTTATCGATAATTCAAAGTATCGATACTTCGTGCCCTAGAAGTTCTAGGATTAAATTAGACGTTCAGAAAACATGTTGTGAAATGCAAACTAAAAAAGAATTAATCAATAATATTTGTTTTCTTTGAAACTAAATATAAATGTATGCACATATTCCTATAGTTTATTTTTTGTAAATGAATACCTACGTGTATAATATCTACCTACTATAATGTCTTTTGATAAAAGTATTTTTTTCAAAATTAAATTGTTTAAGTTTCAGAACGAAACTTATGATTGTAAAAATAATTATCTTTTTGGGTAAAAAAAAGCAACGTTGCCATCTTACACCTCGCACAGATCGGCAACAACGTATCGATGAATGCCTGAGATGAATTCGCACAAATATTCCAGTCCAGTCATATAAGCTTGTTGTAATATATTAAATCTAGGGTTCAGTACGTATTTTTATGAAAGATTTTTTTATGGTGAAATTTAAATTTGATAACTGGGACTTTTGAATATGAAGGCAGGGATATCTGAATATGACATCTTGACATCTGGATGTGAAGACCTGGGTGTCTGGTCATGTGCATATGAAATGCTGGACAGCTGAATATGAAGACCAAAGCTTCAGGAGATGATCACCTGAACATCTGGAAATGAAGATCTGAAAATGTGGAGCTGAAGACCTGGACATCTGGACATCACCTGCACATATAAATTTGAAGACGTGGGAGTCTGGTCATGTGGATACGAAAACCTGGACAGCAGGACAAAGTCCAGGACATCACATCCAGATGTACAGGTGATGTCCAGATGTCATATTTAGATAGCCTGTCTTGATATCCAAAAGTCCCAGTAATCAAATTTAAATTTTACCATAAAAAATCTTTCATAAAAATAAGTATATTGAACCCTAAATTGTATTTAATATTGAAACTTGCTATTTTATAATTTTTTAGCATTTCATGATTTTCTTTTGTTTTTCACGTACAGCCGATGGCGCTGTCAAGGCAAGCAACATCGAGGTAGCATGCATTTAGGTCTCAAAGTGCTTTTATATAAATAGTAGTAGTCAGTAGTTTGTAATAAATCTGCTAGACGTCGCCCCTAAATGTCACAAAATATTACGCACACATCAACAAGAATCTCAATTTTTGTCGTATTTTAAATGCTGTTTTTCTCGTAAATTATTATACATTATTATGTTAAATTCAACATGAGAGCACAATTACTTCATAAGAATTGGAAATTCGATTTTATTATGAGAATCATTAACGAAGTTTAGAGCATTGCTGTAGAACAAAATGTATGGACAGCCAAAGCTTGGCTTTCACCTTAAACTGAAGTTTTTTTATTTCGTACTATTTTGGGTTTTCTGTGACATTTTTCTATGGTTTTCTTTGCTTTCTGACTTTTCCACACGTTAATAGATAAAATAAAAAGTTGTCTTTTGCACAATTTATTGATAAAGTGTAGGTTACATTCAATGCAAATTTTAGTTCCGTCGAAACAAACTTTCGTCATTAATGCGCATGTAACATTTATTTTTTACACGACTGACCAAAAAGGAGTGT
The DNA here is from genome assembly GCA_018467065.1 of Ephestia elutella. NCBI lineage: Eukaryota > Metazoa > Arthropoda > Insecta > Lepidoptera > Pyralidae > Ephestia > Ephestia elutella. The sequence continues at coordinate 5,556,110 of CM031566.1, read as the reverse complement.
TATGTTTGCAGGGTTCATGTATGTATGTAAGTATGTATGTATGTATGTAATTACTTTATTCCACCATAAGTCGTGAACGGTAGATGTGAAAGGTATTTTAAATGACATAGGCTAGGTGAGTGTCAGTCGTGTTATTTATTTTTTAATAATTTGCTTGTTGATTTTCATAGTTTTAATGAATGAACTACCTTTAGAAAAAATCATGTCAAACATAATTTACTCAAACCACGAGCAAAAAAACATTAAATTAAAATGCTAACCAGCAAACTTAATTCGAGTTAGTAAAATATAACCCACAAGGGCCTAAACAGCCACAAGTTTCCGCTCCAGAAAATTGTAATACGCGATAAAAATAAACGAACAAACGATTTAATTACACTTAAAAATAGTTTTGTCAACTCAATTTCGAGCCGCTGGGTTATCGTGGCCATTTATCTGCAGTGAACGTGTGAACATGGTCCGTTCGACCGCCTTTTAACCTGGGTATAATCGGCACTGAAAATATGGGGTGTATAGTAGGCAAATCATTTTCTTTTCTTTGGAAATATGTTGGTCTTGTCTGGATAGAATATTTTATTAATTTCCTAGGGCTTTAAACAAAAGACCATTAACACTTGATACAAAAGACAATGAGACACAAAATAAGTATTTTTAAATTTATTTCCCTTTTATTTATTTTTCTATTTATTTTTATTTTATTAAAATTACACAAGTTAAAATATCAATAAATAGTCGCCAAACTACGTAAAAGTTAGTCGGCGAAAACTAAAAAAGAGAATAACTTTATTGTTATAACTGCTGTAACAGTCTCGTGTCCGGTAACGTGTTAATAAAAGTATAGTAAAGCAGTACACTTTACAAAAAGAATAATCTATACATGTAATAAAACAGTAAAAATATTTTGTCTGTACATTTAGTATTTTTGACTGAAATGGATAGAGAGTTAAAGAGAGAGACACTTAAAAAGTATAATAGAAAGCAAAAATTTTTTTGGAATTTCTTGTCTGTCTGTCTGTATGTATGATCACGCTAATCTCCGAAAGTACTGAACCGATTTGACTGAAACTTTTTTTGTTGTGTACCTATTAAGCCTAGGCAACATTTAGGCTATAATTGATTTTGAAAACTGGAACACCTGATGAAGAACCAAAACAGAACAGTTAAACTAGAAGAAATATGGAAATGGCGCCTTAACAAAAGTCGTTCAACCTGATGAGCACTTTCTACTGACGTATATAAATTGAAGATCTGGAACATCTGATGAAGAACTGCAAGAGACCAGCTACACTATAACATATATGGAAATGGCGCCTTAGTAAAAGTCGTTCAACCTGATGAGCATTTTCTGCTGACGTATAAAAATTGAAGATATGGAACATCTGATGAAAAGCTCCAAGAGACCAGCTACACTATAACATATATGGAAATGGCGCCTTAGCAAAACTTGATTAATCTGATGAACATTTTCTGTAGAAATCGAAAATCCGAAACATCTGAAACAGTTTGGAACACAAAAAGCGTTTTTCATCTAAGCGAAACTTATGCGGGCGAAGCCGCGGGCGACAGCTAGTTCAAGAAATATAATTTGACACATCAGTGCCTTTGTATAGCTTATTTTAGAATAGGGTGAAATGTTACAACTAATCATGTAGACTAAGAAACATAATGTATATCTTGCGTTATATTTTAAAACTTGTCTGCTAAAAAAAATCTGACCTAAATCACCAATCACAAAATTATCCATTTTTATACACACGGCAACGGAAACGCGTGCGTGTCGAATCGCGGTTGCGTCTGCGACTTAACTCAAAGATGCTATCGTATTTTCGTTATTAATTACAGTCGAATAAAGCGGTGGAAGGGTTTGTGAGCATATTAACTAGTATAATTTATCGTGCGCAGGCTACGATACGTGCTGATACGTATTTTGGTAATGCGCGGGCTGATTTTTACGACGGTCGGCACGCGAGGGTTAAGGACAGTCTGTAAGCGACGATTCGATTTGTCGATTCGATTTTTAATGATAAATCGTTAGCTGTTAGCAGGCTATTAGTGGAAAAAAATATGGCCAAAATAGTTTTAAATCAAAATGTAATTTCAATCAAAGAACATGTTGGTGAAACTCTACAATTTAAAAGGAATTAATTTTCGTGCAAAGCTTAAGTTTGTCGTGTTTTTAGTGTAATAGAAAATATGGTAAACTAGCTTTTTTTTCTGCTCCCGTGAGAAATTCACGCGGGCGACCCCGTGAATTTCCCTCGAGAACAGTGCTTTTTCCCGTAATTAAAGGTACCCTATGGCCTTCTCAGTATTTCTAACTATATGTATGCAAGATTTCAAAAAGATTGGTTCAGTAGATGAAGAGTTAACAAATTAATTTTCGCATTTATAATATTAGTTACGATTATAGAAAAAAGAATGGCGAAAATAAATTAATTTCGTAGGCATAAATCTCGATTTTTGCCTAACTATCTTCTACTATTCGTGTTATGAAAAGCTGCCTTTCTCTGTCTATCAATGTCCAATCTACTAAACTGAACAATTTTGTATGGTTTCCACGAATTTCTAGTATCTGAAGAATATTTTATCGCAGAAAGTGTCGCAGTTCAAACGAAAAGTGACGTATAACTTCGACTTTTGCCTCTATTTGCCTTATTTTCACGCAAACAACAAAACAGATTATTGTACACAGTTGTTTTGTTAATGTTGCATAAATATCGGAACATGGCATGGGCTTTAGGAATACTTCCCAAGTTCCCTTTTAGTTACCTTTTAGTTTCACAAATACGTGACTCGTCTTTTAAACTAATTCCGAACAAATAGTTTTGTCATGTTTCATTTTGAGAAAACTTTATAAGCTGTATTCGACGTTATTTCTGTTGTTACAAGGTTAATAATGTGTTGATGTCGAAATTCACATATTTGTGAAATAAATTGTGGGAGTTTCGTGAGGGATAGTTTGAAATATTTATCGAAGTTGACATTATAGTGTTCGTTCCTAGGTATGTTTTAATTTGTTGGAGGAATCTACATATTCATATTATGAAGTGACATGATTTGCCACATAGTATATGTTTAACGAAATGTACTATGTATATGTAGAACTAAAGTAACCGACACAGCCCGCAAAATCGCGAAACTTAAGTGGCAGTGGGCGGGGCACATAGCTCGTAGAACAGATAGCCGTTGGGGCAGAAAAGTTCTCGAGTGGCGACCACGAACCGGAAAACGTAGTGTTGGCAGGCCTCCCACTCGGTGGACCGACGACCTGGTGAAGGTCGCGGGATGCGCATGGATGCGGGCAGCGCAGGACCGGTCGTTGTGGAAATCCTTGGGGGAGGCCTTTGTCCAGCAGTGGACATCTTTCGGCTGAGAGAAAATATGTTTAACGGAGACGCCAAGCTCGGACGAAATGTCATGAACAACGCTACAGTCAATGAGCGTGTTGAGCTTGTTATGTAGTCGGCATAAGCTATCTGACATACTCTTGTAGCATTAACCTGACATACTCGCTCTGATATAAGCATACTGCGGTGAGCTGCGGACTGAACACTGAACAGTCCTATATTTAGGTACTGGATGGAGGTTCATCGGTGCGAGAACTGAAAGTAATGACGGTCCTAGATAAGTTCTAGGTACATTTTTTTGTTTATTTTAACCTACTATTATTTTACTTTGATTTGGCTTCGGTTGCAATAGAAATTATTTATTATTTATTTTATTAAAGCCGAGAAGTTTCTATTACGCTTCGCAAAAAGTAGGTAATTTATACATATTTCTTTATACAAGATGGGTTTGCTTTTGACCACAATCTTACCCGAGACAAAGATGTGGTCTACGGTGTAGCAAACTTACCCAGAAGCAGCCTATTCATTCTGGTTTTGAAGAGTTCAGGTTGTATGTGCTCGAATACACAGACGCAGGCAGGGAGTTCCACTTAGTAGCTGTGCGAATTATGTATTAGATCTAATATAAATGGTTTATGCTAATGCTTATACTACGTAGTCCAGTTGCTCTAAAACCTATACATTTTTGATCTCCAACTCGACATAATATAAGTACAGAGCAAGTACCAGAGCTCATTACATGCAGATGGAGGAGACGCTGGTCGATCGCAAAATTCACTTAAAGCGTCGAACGCTCGCTGAATATCTTAACCAATAACAATCCACGGGCTAATTTTAGCGTGTGGACTGGACGGTGAGACGAACCGAATGGTATGGTTCCGTACTATAATATTTACTAGTTGAGCACCAGGGCATCCGCTCCTGTGGGAATTTTGGGATAAACAGTACTCTATGTGATATTCCAGGCTATGTTTTACCTGTGTACCAAATTTCATCAAAATCTGTCCAGTAGTTTTTTTGTGATTATGTAATAAACATACTCGCTCACATCTAACGTTAGATGTGTGTATGTCGTCGTGTCTAACGAAAGTACTTTAGAATTTATAATAGAGGGTTATTTCATAGATAAAATTATTCAGCTGTAAAGATCCCGCTGTTGGAGAAAGACTCCCTCTCGTTTAGGCAATGACTTTCTTGTGCCAGTTAGCAGTTTAGTTAGTTAGTTAGATCTTTTCTACTACTAAGGTTATATGGTTATATAAAATTTATATGGAATTAATCTTTTTCGAGGTTAGCAGGCAGAGAATGAACAGCAGTGCCAATTTTCCTTAAATTTTGTACAGGGGGTTACCCCTGTACCTGGTTGTGTAAAAAACCTGGAATAGCACTTATCCAATAAAATAATATCCTGGAATAGCTGCATCCAAAAAATCCCACAGGAGCGAAGTCCCGAGTTGCAGCCTGAGACCATACGTTTCATCTTTTGGGTAAGTAAGTAAGTACTCAACCAAATGACTAGGTCCCAGGCATTCCTACGGTGAGTAAGAGTCTCATACTTAACAGATCAGTTGAGAGATGACCCACATAGTTTTCCGATTTCTCCCTTCTCCACGGACCCCCAACGTCCTGGTTGACGTTCGACGCTCAGTAAAGCAATTTGCGGGAACTGACGGGCCGTGCGTGTTTTGTTTCAACACCTTATAATGGACAAATTAGCACTTTATATATCCACTAGCTTTTGCCCGCGGCTTCGCCCGCGTGAATTTCCACGGGAACAGTGCTTTTTCCCGAGATGAAAGGAACCCTATGTCCTTCTTAGAACTTCAATCTACGAGTATGTGTTTGCGAAATTTCAGGAAGATTGGTTCAGTAGATAAAGCGTGAAGAGGTAACAAACAAACAAACTCACTTTCGCATTTATAATATTAATTAGGATAGATTGAGTATATTAATACTGGTATATGTAATACATCATCCTATTTCCTATTAACTAACTTATATTATAAATACGAAAGTGTGGATGTGAATTTGTGTGGATGTTTGTTATTGAGTAACGCAAAATCTACTGGACCGATTTGAATTAAATTTGGTACACGAGTAGAAAAATACCGGGAATAGCACATATGGTACTTTTTATTTCGAAATTCTCACGAGTGCGAAGCCTTGGGGCTCGGCTAGTGTAGCAAAATCGGACGGATTATGAATTGGTACACTGGTGAAAAAAAAACAGGAAAAACACAAAGGCTTTGGTATTGAAGCCCCGAGCTGATATCAGTGTCCTGTCCCACCGCTGGACAAAAGCCTCCCCTAATTTCCTCAACCCATATCTGTCTTTTCTTTCAAGCTTTTATCGAAAACTCTCAAATCATCCGATCAAGTAGGTATAGGATACGAGTAGACTTATTTGCCCCACACGTACATACACACATACATATTATCACGCCTTTTCCCATGGGGGTAGGCAGAGACTAGCGCATTACATACACACATCTCTATAAGCCTCTATATCGTGTATACTCGTATATACACGATTCACCATCTTCCTTTACAATAGAACATTAGACTTTATTTTTAGCCAACGATTTTCGTAGAATTGTATTGCACACACATTGCATTGGAGAGTATTATATTAATGTTCTACAAGGTCTGCATATAACGTTATTTGAAAATCGAAACGCGAGTAAGAGTGAACGCGTAGGTTTATTTCTAGCACATTGGAATCAAGCGATACTATCGCGGGCACTTTCGGTACCAGCGGACACTATAAATTAGATCCGCGCGCACATTACCCTGTCTCCTAGACTAGGCTGTTTTTAATTAACGGCTATGTGTTCTCATTCCAATAATAAAACTGTCTTTATTTCTGTTATATAGACGATTTTTCTTTTGAATTTAATGCGTATGTCACAAATGAGAAAATCATTCAGTTCATTTTTAAGTGAATAAAAATATCTTCCTATCTCCGACCTTGGACTCCCCGGCTACCCCATGTGTACGTACATACGTATACATATTATCACACCTTTTTACCGTGGAGGTAGGCAGAGACTAGCGATATCCAGTTGCTACGATCCTTACAGCTCTCTTAACCTCCTGGGATCAGCATATCCGCCCCTGGATGACTATAGGCACTTCGCAAAAGGTGATATTCTGAACGTCATGCAGTCCTTCTTCAGAATTCCCGATGCGGGTGAGTAAGGCATTGGTATAAGTACAAAAAACCCAAGGTTTGAAGTACTTCCGGACCTCGGACCTCTTCCTCTACACTCATTCTTCATCTCACTCTTCATACATGGTCTCCGGTTACGGGTGCTTCTAATATCTCCCTTTTTATGGAGGTTCGCAATCTGTAATCAAACCCCATGTGTATTCTAGGTTATAATGTAACCGTGTACCAAATTTAACCAGCCAGTAGATTTTGCGCGATTAAGTAACAATCTATTTATTTTTGACCGAGTGAGCGAAGCGAGCGAAGGTCTCTAAATCGAGTTGGGGGCGAAACACATTGTTTGTATGTATGTATGTATGTATGTATGTATGTATGTATGTATGTATGTATGTTTGTACCGCGATAACTGCCGAACCGATGGTCCAATTTTGATGAAATTTGGTAGGCATGTAGGAAATATCAATAGAATTTTCAAGTTCGTTGGGCATCAAAATCGGTTCAGTAGTTTTTGAAATATTAATAAAAATGTCCGCGATTATGTAGCAAACGAAACCATAGCGTGTTCTAACTTTGGATAACGCCATCTATGAATTATGTTAGAAAAGTCGAAATCAGAGTATATCAATAAAAACGCGAGTAATAATCGCGAGGTCTAAGTTCGCGGCGAACTACTAGTTTATTTATAACATTATTCACCAAATAAAAAAAAAACTTTAAAAATGGTGGACTTAACAGCATATGGCATTCTCTACCAGTCAACCACTAGACCAAACAGAGAGTAGTAAGGTAATCTACACATACATCCAAACTTTACGAATTATAATTCTCTAGCTTTTTGAATTTCCCACGGGAACAGCGCTTTTTCCCGAGCTGAAAGGTACCCTATGTCAAATATAGGTAAAATAATATTGTAAATGCGGAAATTAGTTCGATTCTTACAGCGGTAAGAATTTTAAAAAATTTCTGGTCAAGAGCAAACCCATCTTCAATAAAAAAAGCTGTATATAATTTAAACAGCATATATTTAGGATTATTTTTGTTTCATACAAAAAATATCCATTTTTTTTGCGACTATACACAACCAAAGATGTAAAATCACTACTAACAAAGTAGATATATCCAATCGAAAGCGCAGCCAATCGAATATCATAAATAAATACTACCATAGTTGATATACAAATATTATCAGTCATAACTAACCAAAACTAATATTAGTACGCAGCGGGGATCGAACCCGTACCGCTAGACCGCTACCGATACAAGCGTTGTTGACAGCGCAACAAGTTTCATAAACTCATGTCTGGTACCTACCATAGTAGTATACTAGCTAATGTAAGTTTAGGACTAGGTGTGCTTTTGCTAAGCTTTTATTTATTTATTTATTTGTTTTTTCGGATCAAATTTTGACAGCTGATTTAGGACCAGGAGACCTATTTTTGAAAGTGGGACATACCGCCGAAAACGAATAGACTATTATGTCGCACTCGTCCCATTATGTCACTAAAAACATAAAAGCCATATTTTAGAAATCACTCGTCTAGCAATGTTGCCAGTGATATGAAAATAATGCAAGAAACAATTTCTGCTTCAATCTACGCAGCGAAAACCGAATCGGTAACTAATCGTAAAAAAAATGTTCGTAAATTTTCGATCAAAGAGAACGTAAGCGTTAAACGGAACGCAAAAATGAAAACTCTAATAGACTCCATTTATATCCGTATCCGGTTGTCTATGTCATTAACAACCAATAGAATTTCGTCATTCAAAATTCGTACATATGTCGTTAATGAGATTGGAACAAATCTACTCTCCTCTTAGATCTGGTGGAAACTGGGCCTTAGAACAAATTCCTCTCATCCTTAGAAGTCGGAAGGGCTGCGCGAAGGCGGCGTGCGTTTCCCACTTTTATGCTCTCACCCTATCTAGTCCACCCAGGATCGACACCCAACGGGGAAGTTCTTAACGCTAAGTGAAATTATTGTCTCTGCAAAATGCATTTAATTCGATGACTGAGGGTCGTGGTAATTATCTGGAATGAAACACACACACAACGACTATCTTGGCAATGTTAATGGAGCGGTTTGCCATTGCCTTCTCCATTTCATACACTAGCTGATAATCATTAACGAGAGTGCAGGTCTCCTCACGATGTTATCCTTCACCGGAAGCAAGTGGTGGTCGATGAAACTTATCATACCATATACAAACTCATATAGCACGGGCAGGATTTAAACCTGGGATTTTTGCAGCCGCAGCAGGCGACCTACCACTCAGTCACCACCCCTGCTAATTCGATTAGGTTACAATAAAAATTTGACGCAAAAATGTCGCGTTTCCGTGATATTTAGAGTCATATGTGTATTACGTTAAGTTTAAGCCACTGCACTGGATTAAATTAAAATTATTTGAAAATGAAAATTCATTCATTCCTTTCATTTCATAAACAAGGACAATCTACTACCCTGTCCTCTTTTACAGACTTTTGGTTGATTGCATTTGAATTCGCCTCATTTTAACACCTATTTGTATATTAGTATAAGGTGTCATTTATATGTAAATGATATTTGATAAATGCAACTATTAGGAACCACCTGTAGTCACCACCCACCATCGCAATTTAGTAGTCAGCGGCATGCTACATCCTGGCCCGAAAAAAGACTTTAGATTAAATTAAATATCGAGCTACGCTTTTTTGCCATGGCCCGTAATTAAGTTAAGCTTTTAGGCCGCTTTTACTAAGATACCATTTGTAGACAAATATATTTTTGTTACATAAATGAAAATCAATCAAATTTATTTATTTATTTATTCAAGAATAATGTTAAAAGAGTAAATAAAGACACAATAATAAACAATTACAAACAGTTCAACTTAGAATTAAAAAACAGTTTCAGTCTGCTAAACACTTCAGAGGACACTTCACATCCTGTAGATATACAATATAGTAATATATTACAATCAATCAAAACAGCTTCTCAGAAAGTGGCACATACCAACAAGAAAGTCCAAAAACTCACACAACAGACCATAGATCTCATAGAATCCCGACAACTTGCAAAAAATAGTAACGATCCAAATTATAGAATCCTTGATAAGAAAGTTAAACGAAGCATCCGCCGTGATATGAGAACGTATAATACACAGCTCGTAGAGCGAGCGCTTGTACAGGGAACATCACTCAGAATAGCTAAGGAAGGCATCAGCAGGCATAAAAACTGGATAACAAATTTGAAAGACAAACATGGAAAAACACAAACAAATCAGAATCAAATAACCCAAATATGTACTGAATTTTACAAGACTCTTTATTCCGACTCCGCCCAAGAAGATAATTCCGAAAGCCAACATCAGTCATCTGATAAACCTGTTTATCCTATTACCATAGGAGAAGTACATATCGCAATAAAATCTATGAAGTATGGAAAAAGCCCTGGAGAGGACGGTGTAACTTCAGAAGCTCTCAAACTCGGTAAACATGAATTACTGCCTTATCTCACCCAACTATTTAATTCCATTCTGTTTTCAAATAAATTACCGCAAAACTTTTGTCATTCAAATATAATTCTATTACTAAAAAAAGGAGATAAATCCAATATAAATAACTACCGTCCAATAAGTTTAACTTCGCATTTATATAAACTTTTCATAAAGATAATACAAAACCGAATTGCACCACTTCTGAATGATAGTCAACCCCCAGAACAAGCCGGATTTCGCCCGAACTTCTCTACCACTGACCACCTCCATACATTGAATCAGATCATTGAAAAACACAAAGAATACCGCAAGCCTTTGTACATAGCATTCATAGATTACACCAAAGCATTTGATAGCCTTAATCACCCGGCCATTTTTGTAGCCCTAAAAAATCAAAACATTGATAATACTTATATTCAAATACTACAAAATATATATCGCAATAGCACAGCTTCTATTAAACTTCAAAAACCTGGACCGGTATTTTCCCATAGAACGAGGGGTCAAACAGGGCGACCCGCTATCTCCACAATTATTCACGAGTTGTCTTGAGGAAATATTCCGAAAGCTGGCTGATTCATGGGTGACAGTGGGCATTGACGTCGGCGGACAGAAGTTATCAAACCTACGTTATGCTGACGACATTGTTCTCTTTTCCCAAACGGCAGCTGAACTACAACTAATGCTAGAAGATCTGAGCTCGGCGAGCCTTGAGGCTGCACTTGAGATGAACCGGTCAAAGACTAAAATAATGACAAACAGCACCAAATCTAAGATCGAGGTAAATGGGCAGGAATTAGAATATGTCGAGGAATATATCTACCTAGGCCAGTTAGCAACCTTCGGCAACAGGCAAGACAAAGAAATCGATCGTCGCATCGAAAACGCCTGGAAGAGCTACTGGTCGATGAAAGCGCTAATGAAGGGAAACCTTCCACTCTGTCTTAAGCGCAAACTCCTCGACATGTGCATTCTGCCCATTCTGACCTATGGTGCGCAGACTTGGTCACTGACCGAAGATCAAAAGTCCAGGCTCAAGGTCTGCCAACGAGCTATGGAGCGCAGTATACTAGGTGTACGTCGCATAGACAGAATAAGAAACACCGACCTGCGCTCCAGAACTCGAATTGAAGACGTAGGCGCCAAGTCAGCTAAGCTAAAGTGGAACTGGGCTGGACATGTTTGCCGCATGCCGCCCAAAAGATGGGCCCGACTAGCTACACTATGGGTACCAGAGGGACGTAGACCTAGGGGTAGACCGCGAACGAGATGGCGAGATGACATTGAATGTTATCTGCGGGAGTGGAAGCGTGTTTCTCTGGACAGGGAATTGTGGAAGGAGAAAGGGGAGGCCTTTGCCCAGCAGTGGGACACTTAAATAGGCTAGAGATAAAAAAAAAAAAAAAAATGAAAATCAAGACATCCCAAGTAGTTTAAATATATTTACGAGACAAGGAGCATACTTTTTCTGCGTGTGTTTGTATGTATAATTAATTACGTCGTGAATCCCAAAATAATCAAATACTTTTATCATAGTTGAAATTATAAAAAGAGTCCTTGAAACTAGCGGCATAAAAAACAAGCAAGACCAATCGGGCCAAGATATAAATTAGTCGTAGTGAACAGCATAGAATAACTGTGTGTCACATGTACCTGTAATGAGAAATATAAATTATGTGATATCAAACACGTCTGCGTATGCGGCGCCCGCGGTTCCGTATATTTGTACACAGATTATATTGCTATTGCAAGATGCAACGTTTTGTGGTGAGCAAAGAAATTAAAACTCAAAATGTATGAAGAGTCTAAAGGAAAAACTATGAATGTTAAGAAGAGATTTTCATGTTTCAAATGTAAGTGGACATGCTTTATTCTAAGTTTGATGGAAATGAAAACAATTCTGCTAACGTCAATTCATAATCACGTCTCAATGGCTTGTCAATATTAAAATTAAACTTATGCTTAAAAAGTAGAAAAAAAAACATTAGTGCTGAAAACCCTTCGAGACACAACGTAAACACTGAAACAAGAACTAAAAAAAACTTATTTCAAAGTATATTTATTTTTTTTGGTAACAGATTTGCGGGCTTACATAACCTATCAGTCATCAGTCAATCATATAGACCAGTCTAGAGCCTAGTAAATTACTTGTAAATAATGTCAAGTCAATCAACGAAGTCTATAATTAAAATCTAACTTCTAAAGTGCCATTCAAGTGAATAAAATAATTATCGTTAATAATAGTTGTCTCGGTTAATTTATGATATCAAAATATAGTAAAACGCGTTGACGGAATCCCACGTGAAATTCTTGACACTTCTAATAGATTCATAAGTCTTCGTCAGGCGACATGTCAGTTGAATGGACGCCCGTATTCCTAGTATTTACATATTTAATGACGTAAAACGTCTTGGCGTTTGCTTAATGAGATACACGGTACACTGTTGCGTTGTTCGTTGGATTCTGCTCAGAAAAGGTATTCCAGCAAGGTATTTTTGTTATTGTTGTTCGCGATTAGAATGCAAAGTGCTTGCTGGGATTGGTAAAGTTATATGTGCGATATAATATACGAAAATCTATTATAATTTTTTTCTGAATAATGGTAATATGTATCTATGTTATATTATTGGTGAGTTAAATACCTAAGCTTTAGTTTAAATTCTTAAGACAAATACCTAATTTGTCAAAAACTAACTTACGTTAATAGTTAAGATGTCAAATGTCATAACAGAAATGCATTGAAGTGTAATTACAAACAGTAAGATTAGATACCTATTTTCCTTTGAATCATTCCGACATTCAAATAAAAACATATAAGTACTAAGCCGTTTAAATGCATAATGTGACGTCCAATTTCCAATTCCCTATTATGCTTACAAACATAATAACCAATATGAAAAGGCTATTCAAAGGAACACGCATGGCACCATAATGAGGGCAAGAGCGGGACCGCGCGATTGTCACTGGTGCGCTATTGTTCACTCTATATGGGGGCGCCACTGTGCTACCGGCTACTCGATTTGGCCGCGTCTAAATAAGCATAGATCTATGCGCGCGGCATCGCTTTTTACTACAACCATTCTCACTTGAACTCTCCTCCAACTACTCACGTTTGATGTAAAAACCATTGATTATATTTTTAAAGGTCAAGATACGTTGGTTGGTCTGTCCACTGTTACGTATGGAGAACATTGTCAAAGTTACAGCTTTCTTCTCTGTTGTTGACTTAATTAGTAAGTTGGATATGTGAATGGCAGGGCAATGCATTCTCCGTATTCTGAGTAAATCTAGGAACATCGTTATATTGAAAATATGGGTGGCGTGGCGTAATGTCCAGGGACGTCGGTTTGTTAGTGATTGTGTTTTGTGGCTGTCTCGGCGGATTTGGTCTGAGTGGGTGGCGCAAATATCTAGTTCATACGCCAGCCTGCTTTGAGCGAAATGTAACTGTTTAATTCAGTTTATTTATGTGCACACTATTCTATCACATGTAGTTTTATGATACTATAACTAAAAAAAAAAAAAAAATGATACTATAACTTCTTACTTGGTCGATTTTATTTCAGCGAATTTTTTCATGAAAAGATTGGTTTTTAAATATACTTACCCTTACTGTAAATATAAAGATAAATTTCACGAAAGTTACAAACCACACATAACTAGGTCTCATTTTAGATATCTGTTTATCTTTCAAAAGATGGAATTTAAGTTCTACTAAAATGTTTTATAAAAGTTCTATTAAAATAAATCATTTTAGTAGAACTTAAATTCCAACTAGGATTCTTATCATTGAATTAAAGCCAAGAAACATGGAAATTAAGTTGTTGTATGTTCATTAAATAAATAAAAATTATATTTATACCAGTGTTTTGTAGCCAATTATATATCCAACTGAAATAAAACTTAATTAAATACACAGAACCGAATTAATATCACATTAAGAACTGAAAGCTTGTTTATGGTCAAACGTAAATACGATCAACCCCAAGTAATCAAGGGAAACAAACGGAAGTCAACATATATCACCAATAACAATAGCTTTATATTAATTAAACAAGTTGCGTGCGCATAGACAATACCGGTTCGTAATAAAGAATCAATAATACTAAAACCGTGTTAAATCAACATCGGGCGGGCAGAGACAAGAATCCGGCAATTTATGGTCGTCTACAGAGCTAGCAGGGGACAGACGCGGCGGCGATTTTTAACTGTCCGTGTCAGCTTCCGTAGTCGCGCTGACTACTCCCGTTGTACCCATTACCTATTCTGCCCTCCACTTTGAGAAAAAAGTACCGATATGTCCACTAGTGGGGGCCAATACTATTATTTTTTTCCTTTGTTCAAAAATGGGGAATAATGCTTCTATTATGGTAAGTATTTTCTAGTTGTCCAGTAGGTAACATAACAGTGGTGGACCACAGGAATGACACTATACTAGAATTTTCTCATTCTCTACCAGTGGGAGGCAGCATTACCTGTTTTCCCGATATTCCCCAGTAGGAGACAACGGGAGCAGACGGTCGCGCTCGATCAATGTTGGTGAAAAATGCAAGCGATCACTCCTTTGGTGTTTAGTGTTACGGTGTAGTGTGAGCTTGAGTTATGCGATGTTTTCATAATTCTGATGTTCTAGAATAATCTCTGAGAATGTAATTTGTCATTGTTAACTATCTATTCTTTGGCTGAAAAGTATTTCTTTTTTAAAACTAAATCTATCTAAATAGGTACTAAGAGGTTGGTAGTTTTATTCCGCACTTTTTATAAAAAGGGAATCTTCTATAATGACTCCTGTGTTAGTTAAATTTGACAATAATATTACACTTTGCCAACTTAACTTCTTTATTGACAGTTAATATTTCTTATGAAAAAAATTTGATATGATATTAATATCTAAATTTTCAAAACTCTACGCAAAGCCTAATTTTATTAGGGACGCGCCCGCACCCGAAAAAGGCGCGAAACACACGCGATGTAAAAAATGGCGGCGTGCGATTTGAATGCGTGAATTATTGTCTTTGGAGGAGAAATAATACACCTTCGGAAAATAATATGAAACACTCACATAATGCGGGTGAAAAATGGGAGATGGGAACGCTTTGTTGTAATACTGAAAAGTGGTTTTGACTGTACAATATTGCAGATCGCGGCAATGTTTTCGAGGTTCCAACCCATTTGCGGTTTCCATGTTATGTTTGGGATTGTAGCACGGAGAATGTGGATAAGTTTGCTCTTACATATTTTTGATTTTAGATTTCATTTAAATATTATTGAGATTGGTTCATCGAGATATGATGAACTACATACTTATAAATAGGTATATGTTTCTGTGTACTGTCAAGAGCATTTATTGTAAATTTTAGTTTTTATGTAGTAAACTATATCTATGAAAAAAAAAATCTATCTTTATAAATGTGAAATGCAACAAAAATAGCAGCTATTAATACCTACTCGTGCATTGTTATCCAAAATAACGAATTCATTATATTTACAGCAATATTCAAGCACTTATAATTTAGTTGCTTTCTAGGCAATAGTGAATAGGCTTTTTTTTATTTTTTTTGAATATTTGCTTCCCATCAGGCAAGACAGAGGTCAAACGCACTAAAATATTCTAATAATAAAAAAAAATCCTATGGAATAATCTCGTAACCTTACATAATACTGTGTTAAGCACCACTAAATCCAAATGCCATAAATTGCATAACAGCGCAAAAAGAAATATCTTGAGTAGCGTTGCACGACTATCGATAGTTTGACTATCGAACTATTGATAGTTTGACTATCAAACTATCGATAGTTCACCTTGAAAAATAGTCATACCTACTATCGATAGGCCATTCATAGTATCGATAGCCAATAGTTTGCAACACTATTGATGATAACCAAAACTATCGATACTATTGATAGTATTGCTTTTCGATACTATCGATACTATTTAATTACAATACTATTAAATTTTTACAAGCTATCGATAGTGCGATAGTGTCGATTGTTTGTTGAAATATAAGTGTCAATAGTATCGATAGTAAAGATAGTGTGACTATTTCTCAAGGTCACAATACTATTGAAAATACTATCGATAGTCAACACTATTGCTGCAACACTAGTCTTGAGAGTTCTTACGAATCCTTGGCGGTCAGCCGGTTGACTGGTCGGTTTGATCGCCCTTTGGCGGCCCTCATTACTGCTAATGGGCAAAAGGAGGAAGCCATATTGTTGTTAAGATGCTGTTAAGAATAGTTGAAAAAAGTTGCATAAGAAATGTATTGTGCATTATAGTTTACTAAGGCAAGAGTGAATAGGCATGTTTTGAGTTTGCGTGTACCACCCTAGACTCATTTTTGCTTCTCATCAGGCAAGATTGAGGTCACTCAAATTTTTAATAAAAATAAACTTTTTTTGTTATATACTTCTTCTCTTTTTGCCTACAGCAGTGATGTATTTTGTACCTACAGAAAAGACGAAAAAAATATTTTTTTTTTAGTATTTCATATTATGCTTTTAGGGTATGGTTCAAACAACTTTGTGACAAAGAAACTTTATAGTTAGTTAATTTAAAAAATTAAAGTAAGTAAGTTAAGTACTTAAATTAATAAAATTAGATTGACAGGCAGTTATCGATTTTTTTTGTTATAAGAATCTACTTTCACTGATGTTGAATTAATTACAAAAAAATTACATGCATGCAAATTAAATGAAATGATAACAACCGGTATGCACTCAATAACAGGTTGCCAATAACGAATGCATTCAATCAATCGAAGTAAATCGAGCCAGTCACTTTGACTCGATACTAAAATATTTAATTTACAGAAGGATATTTTATCAATTGACAATAGCTATGACTAGAGTATTTACTAAAATCGTTTGCAAAAAGTATCGTCACGCAAATTTGATGGCGGGTACGAAGTGTTTTTAAGCTACGAATTATATGATAATTTCAGACGCTGATTGATTGGTTGGTTGAATGCAGAGCAAAACCGAGAAATGTAAAAATTTAAATTTTGCACAGAAATTCTTTATATGTATAGCGTAAGGGAGAACGAAAGAAATTTTGAGAATTCCACCCAAAGGGAATGAAATGAAACGAAATTCACGCGGACGAAGTCGACGCCATAGGTAGTAACCCTACCCTAGCTTTAAGTAATTTTATGACGTCAACTAACTAAAAAACAAGTATATGACGATTTAAAACTGCTTCTTTTTAGCCTATTTAAATAAAATCATTTACATTTAATTTAAAAGTGCCATTTTTTAGCCCATTTAAATAAAATCATTTTCATTCATAGGCTAGTTCTGTATAATCTTTATTCTGTGCCAATGCTACCGTACACGGTGTTGGGCGGGGACCCATCTGCATATGGTGCTATATCTTTATTGATCTGCGGTTATTGGCCGCTAATCATCTGTGGTTTTCAATCTTAATGAAAATCCTGGGCTTGTCAACGTGGACGCGTTCTGATACTTGTCCATGGATTTACAGGTTGTGAGTGCTCTGTGTTAGAATGGAAGGATAAAATTAGCTGTAGGCAAAGATTTGTAAACTAGCTGTTACTTTGCTGGAAGTATCATATTTTTCATACAATCTTTCATCCCCGATTTCAGTATCTTAGGGGTTGATTTAGAAAAAAATAGCTTATCTCTGATTATTCGACGGCAACGTCAGATAATCAATTATCTCCATGCTTCATTTTATAATAATTCGTTTTTATAATAAGCACATTTAAGGTATTATGAATGTGTGTTATTTCTGGGCCTTAATATTTATTTACGATACCTAATAATTAGATCTTCAAATATTTACAATAATAATAACTAATATTACAGGATATTTCCTGTAATACTACACAGATTTAAATAGGAGTTATTTACATCAGTGCAAAATTCTAATTAACATTTGACAAGAGGCTCTTTTGAAAATAAACTATTGAATGCTGGTACTACGTTAATACAGACTAGTTTTGATTGCAACGAGGTGCGTTATAGCTAGCTCCTACACTATTCCATAGATATTCAAATGTTACGCTGAATGGCATATAATATCAGATTTCCGGTCAATTGAAACAAAATGAAGCCTACAAAGTATCATCTTTACGCTTCCGAAGTAATATTGAGGCGTCTTAAATTTATATTAAACGTTTTTAACTAACACCTTATACCTCTGTACATATAGTTCATTGGGTGTTTACGTATTTCGAATCAAGTCACGTACATTGCTTATTTTAAATATGAGCTATATTTTGACATGAGACAAAACTACGCAATGTAAGTCGAATTGCCGCAAATACACGCACTACAAATAGCCATGAGAAGAGCCAGCATTATACGTCTATAAGAGACTCAGTAAAGAGGAACTTACAATATCTAATCCTATAAGCAAAATGCAAATTTGTCAATAAATGCAACACCAAATACCCCACATGCAAATGTAATGATATACCAATAATGTAAAACGGTGCTTTGTCAGACAAATATATGAAACTCACCGGTTATTACGTCAAACGACTTTATTGCCATATCGTGGCAATTCCCCCGTTCAGTTAAACGCTAACTATAATAATATATGTGTGATAAAATGAAATGGCGTGCTCAATAGTAAGTTCCACTTATGTGACCATAATAACGCTTTCGCATATCAGAATTGCTAATAAAGGGAGCGAATTGGCTTTGTTTTGATCCTGTCCTACAACATCCTGACTCGAATTTCAATATCAACAGTTATCTTTTTTGGCAACATACACATTATTATGAGCATTTCATCAGGTATTAAAACGAAATATTATAATAACAAATTAAAAATAAGAATGAGACGGTGTACTGTCTCATTATAATTTATTCAAGTTTAATAATATACAGTACAAATGAAAAATTATGAATGCATCTCGGTAGCTTGCAAGTGCCAGTCTTGATGTCCCCGCGAGACGGTTTGATTAGCCTATTTAGATGATTACGAATTGTTTTATTACCAAAATAGGATTAGAAATGGTTTAAAATATTAAATTCCTTACATGTACTAAAATTTAAAAGGAAATAAAAATTCAAATCATTCATTCACAAATTAAACCTTCACAGGGCACTTTTTAACGACAACTTTAATATAAAAAAATATATTATAAATTCTCAAAGCTGCAAACTACTAGCAAGGAATGACTTTCGGGCCAGGATGTAAATATATACTGAAATGTATGCCAGCAGCGCGGGCGCTTAGAGAGAACAGTGGCGCCTCCGGACAATCGCGACATAGTTACGTACCAAATATCTTGAATCGAAAGTAGTCGAGGATACCATATTAATTAGACCATTTCAATTAGTAATCAGGATTAACAGACTTCATGAAATGAACAATCGAAAAATTCCTAATTATAATCAATTCAAACTTTATGCCATTAAGAGTTGGAGACTAATGTTGATAAAAGTTGCCAGTACGATGGTTACCCAAGGACTTTCACATATATAAACAAGGTAGGTACTTCAACCGCTGCTCTATGAGAACCTCACAAACTGCAGCATTGGCAGCATCACAAATATTGGCCCAACACTGTACAACATTGGCAGCAGCATCACAAATATTGGTCCAACATTGGCCAGCACAGGTTCAGCGATAAATGATAAAGGAGATTTAAGAATATGCCAACGCTAACGATGGACTGGCCCGAGGCTACTTTGTACCTTATCTTTAGTATCGGGTAACGGCGCGGCGTATGCGCACATTGATTACTATGTGTACTAATTAGAAATAGCCTGATGAAACCAGTAGTAGTATAGTTTCTCTATATTTGAGTAAGTTATTGGAGTTATTTTCTTCAAGTGAATTATTTTTCTGGTTGCACATGCACAGCATGGCATATCTATGACAAACCTAAACCTACATGTAAAAATCAAATCAGGTTTGTTACACTATTAATTACATAGAGCAACACGGACTCCGGGCCGCGCGCGGAAGTCCTTGTTGCTCGAAGATTAATAACTATAGATCTCGACTGATTTTTATGAAATTTGGCGCATGGACGGAGTCAAACTTGGTAAAGAACATTTCAGTTCATTTTATTCTGAAATGCGAGTGCAGAGACCTGTCAAATGAATTTACTACATTATTATTTCGGGCGCCCTAGGTACCGCTGGAGCGATGAGGTTCTGAAAGACCTACAGAGCCTCAGAGCGGAAAACTGGCGAGAATTGGTGCAAGACCGCAAAAAATGGCGTCATCTCGTGTCGGAGGCCAAGATCCACTTCGGGTCGCTGCGCCGCATTAGTAGTAGTAGTATTATTTCACTACCCCTGGTACATCCAGTAATCTTGAGGTAAACTAAGGGAAGAAAAAATGGCCTTGGTACACCTAGATGGACTTGATAGCTAGGTGGACTATAATGAGGTGGAGATTGGGAGGGTCTCGCTCGCTCGTCGTGAGATGAGTAACGCTTAAATTTGAGAGCGAGCCGACAAGGTACCTCTTTTTTTATCTGTGGAAAGATCCATTCAGCCACAGGAAGCCGGACGGGTATGTTGGACTCGAACCCACTAAATCCACACGGTGACAACGCTTACCGCATAAGCGAGGTGCCTCCTCACCTAACCCTCATGAAACTTCTAATCATTTCTCCTAAAAATCTCCTAACATAGATAGTTCTTTAATTATAAGAAACATGCTGTAAAGTGACGTCTTTGGAGAAAATGCAGCAGTGGAGTTTGTTGCGCCACCTCTTCTCCACTTGTGCTTTGAAGGCGGTAGTAACCTTAGCTTTAAGTAATTTTCTGACGTCGACTAACCAAATATAATGACGATTTAACTTTTTAACGACAACTTTAATATAAAAAATTATATTATAAATTCTCAAAGCTGCAAACTACTAGCAAGGAATGGCTTTTTTTAAGCCTATTTAAATAAAACAATTTTCATTTAATTCATATCATTAATTAGATCAAACAGCGATAATTCCCTTTATAACTACATGCAGTATCACTGCATCAAATGCGACTACATAACATTTAAGCTGACGTGAGTGGAGCGATTGCGAGCACAAATTACCTTGTTACAATTGTCTAAATACCAGGTTTTATTACAGCAATAAATGTACGGAACACTACCGTGTGCCGTAATCGTATGAGATGTAATTGGATTAAGCTTGGTCGACATTCTGTGCTTTTGAATAAAATAACTTTTTACAATTGTTGAAGTTTTATTTAAATAAACTTAGTGACAATGCATCTCTACATTATAATAAAACTGTAACTGAACTTTACATAGGTAGATAATTAAGAATATAATGTATAGAATATGAGGCTAATTAATAGCATCATAGAAAGGAAATTTAATAACAAATACAGGAGAGTAATAATTACAAATTAAAAACTAAAATACAAGCTAAATGAAAATACCTACTAAAATTAAAAACTAAGGAAAACAAAAAAATATTAATTACAAGTTGTAAAGCCCCTCAAGAGCGTAGCCCCGCGGCAACGTGCCCAAAAGGCTGGCTGCATTGCCAAGTTGTATGGCAATGCTTAGCCTTTGGCCAAAGAAGCTGCCGTTGGTCACAACGGCTGGCAGCTGAGGCTAATATAAGAATATGAGGCTAATATTAGACAAAACATTTTTTTTAATTTTTATTTGTCCGATCTTCTATCCGTATGTTTACGCACATCATGCAAATCACTGAATGAAATTTGATGAGACTTCAAATTTTTGAAGGTGTTACTAAAAATTTGTTGCGGTTTTAACAGTCGTTTTGGTAGAAACCTGTAGATAATTCGCGCAAAAGCTAAATATTAGAAGGCAACATGTATTGTTTAGGAGAATGTGTCTAAAGCCTGTGCAAAATATACTTAACCCTGTCGCCACCTCAGTGTCCACACGACTTGCAACATGTACAGTTGCGATCATTGATAAGTATCCAATTTTAGACCTTATTACATTGTTTAAAAAGCCAATGTGTTTACATATTAATGTTGGAGACTGTACACTATCTCAGTCACGAAACTGATGGAGATTGCAGCTTTTGCGTCAAATTTTTATGGTCCTGTTGCAACAGACATGTTATTTTATGACGCATATGAGTGTATGGTTTATAGTAGTATTGTGATGTAAGATCTTAAACGTTGAATGTATGACTCATGTGATATTTACTGGTGAGTCGAGTAGGGTTTCATCATACGTAGAGTCATACATCTTACAAATAGCACCC
Source organism: Ephestia elutella (assembly GCA_018467065.1). Taxonomy (NCBI): domain Eukaryota; kingdom Metazoa; phylum Arthropoda; class Insecta; order Lepidoptera; family Pyralidae; genus Ephestia; species Ephestia elutella. The sequence continues at coordinate 5,533,935 of CM031566.1, read as the reverse complement.
AAGATAATTTATTTCATCGAAATACAGTACATAATATATGTAATAATATCGTTTATTTTTCTCTTACAGGGGTGTACATTCATTTATATACAGACTTGTTCACCCTTGGTTAGAGACTAGCTCCTGAAATAGGTTCCTATGGGAACCTGTGCTACAGGTAGCTAGGCCCCTCCCTCGGTTTACATTTAGTATTTTGTTGCCATTTGGTGGACACAAAAGTTGATAAAATCCTGTAAGAGATACTAGTGAAAGTAGAAAATAGAGAAAAAGAACTAAAAATAAAGATAATTATCAAATGTTATTCTTAATGATAAATCGCCCGGTGGTATGACCTGCTGGAAGCTCTTCTGGAAGGACGGGTAATTTTTGTGAAACGTCCTGCCGGAAGACGCCAAAAGTCCTGCTGGTAGTACGAGATTTGTATGAAAAATGGTCTGGTCCTTCCGGCAGTACGGTGACCTTGGCCTCACGTCGCCAGGGCACGAACGCGCCGCCCCCGTGTATACTCGTGCGCCATCGCTTGCTGACTAAAAGCCAGTATATTATACCAACAGATTTCTCTTTTCCAAGAAAGGGACAGAAATACTGTATTTTTTAATATAATTTTGAACCCTATACTATATAGTATTAAGACCCTGTTATCGAAAAAAGTTGCGTCCTTCCGGAAGGTCTTAAAGTCCTGCTAGCGGGACTCCGGGCGATCTATCATTAAGTATGGGAAACACGAGTGGGAAAGCATATATGATATTGTTGAGTTTTGATGACAAAATATCTCGATGGTTTATTCGAAGTTTATTTTGCAAATACAATTGTAATGGCATAATAGCCGGCTAATACATTTCTTTCTCACCTTGCCTCTGAACCAGGTCCCGGGTTCGATCCCCGGTCAGGTCAAGATAGAAAATGATCTTTTTCAGATTGACCTGGGTCTTGGATAAATAAATAAATAAATATATACGGACAAATCACACAAATTGAGTTATGTATGGATGTTTATCTATATATGTATTTGTTATAAAATATAGTATCGTTGAGTTAGTATCCCATAACACAAGTCTCGAACTTACTTTGGGGCTAGCTCAATCTGTGTGATTTGTCCGTATATATTTATTTATTTATTTATAGGTTGTTCCACTGTCTTTGTCCTTATCAAGAGCTAGCAGTAACGCAGTATCCAAAAATTTAAATTGTCTATTTCCTAAATAATTTCAATTCACCTGAATTGCAACACAAAAAGATCTAAAAGCATAAAATCTAGCCGATCTAAAGTTGCGAAATGTCTAAAATTGAAATTACAAGGCGATTGTATTCAAGTAAGATTATATGAAATGTCCGCGGGCGGTGGTACAATGTGTGCAGATAATCAGGTGTTGCCCAGTACCCTATAAAACGAGGAGAAACGCCACGGGACTGCGTACAGGGTGATTCTAATTGGTAAGATTCAGTTTCATAAGTAAAGAGGAGTTCGATAGCGCAGTGGTTTAAGTGCTCGTCCTACGATATCAGGGTGCCGAAACTACAAAAAAATACTGATCTATGAAACGGGAAGCATTTTGATGGCCGACTAATTCCATCTCATTCATACCCGCAGTGCCTCGCATAATTGCATCTCTATCGGAATCCTCGTTTTGACATTTGTATCGGACACTTTTTTGGTGATTTTCATATGTGGATAGGCTAGGCTGCCTCCGTTCTGCATTGACATTTATTGATCCGGTGGTCGTGGATTTCGATCCACGACCACCGGATCAATAGAGTCCCAAAGTTTTAATAAGTTAGCCGTCACGGGACTCCCGGTAGATGTAAAACAAATGAGCATCGTGGCACGACACATCATGCCATTTTCTGTCACGGCATTCGAGTTGCCAAGCCGCACCAATAGATGTTTTACAACAAACATTTTGGAATTCGTGCCTTTTGGGACAAGCGGGGCGGTCAAAATAAGGGATCATTGATATGCAAACATATCATGAAAGCTAGTTATCAGTTCAGTAAGTGACTAATACCGCCACTCCGAGCAATTTGGCCTCTACACATTAACAAATAGTTTGTCTCTCCAACCTTTTTCAACCACACGGAGACCTTCAGTTTAGGCCATTTTGGTAGTTCTTTGGCAATCTCCACCCACTTCACTTCATCATCATCTCAAGCCTTCTTCGACCATTTTAGAGTAGGCCTCCTCCAATTAGCTCTATCCTGGGCAGTGTGTTGTGTATCCAGTTGTTGCTCTTACTGCACTTAATAAATAAAATACCGATAGAAACGCCATCATCCCGTATAATGTGTTTCTCTTACGGTACATTGTCCTTCGATATCGTGGGCGCTACGCTACCGCTCGCCTATGGCTTGGTGCGAGAGGGGTGCAGGGGGGGATAGCTGACCTGCTATGTGGCTTATAATATTGATAAAGAATGAGTTGTGCGTCTAGGCTGAACAAGTATTTTCAAAAGTTGCATTTGTTTTTTCAAGCTCTTGAGTCTTTGGTCCCCTAATATTCGTCCACCGGAATAAAAGTTTGGTATCAAGATGAATCCAACGAGTTCAAATTTGATAGGTTCGTGTTGTTACACAGTTCTTAAGGATCTTTATCATTTGATTAATTCAGTTGAAGATCTTCTTTTAACTTACTCCAAAATATGATAACTATCTAGACTTTGGCAGTTTTTAGGGTTAGTTACACTAGCTATCTTCTACATTTTTCTTACAGAACTTATAAACATAGTATTATTACCTTCAGCTGGAAATAACCCTTACAAATTGGTCAACCGGAAACTCTTGAAGAGCTGAGTCACATTAGTCAGAAACTCATCAAACACATTTCTGTGACTATGTGGACATAGTTGTATTTCAACACTTACTCCACACATTATACCCAAAATGCTCTATAACCAAATATGCTAATTTTCTCATAAGATAGTAGCAGAAAGGCTAATACATAGTAAATCTCAGCCTGCATAAATAAAGCCCTCAGAAATGCACCATACATCGTGTTTTAGAGATCGACACTGAAATATGACTCTACCCGGATAGGTAGAGTCATATTAACCTAAGCGCATAAACTTGGTTATCCTAACTAATATTATAAATGCGAAAGTGAGTTTGTTTGTTTGTTACCTCTTCACGCTTTATCTACTCAACCAATTTTCCTGAAATTTCGTATACACATAGCTGGAAGTACGGAGAAGGACATAGGGTACCTTTCATCCCGGGAAAAAGCACTGTTCCCGTGGGAAATGCACGCGAGCAAAGCTGCGGGCGAAAGCTAGTATTATTTAAAAACTTAAACTTCAGACAACTTGAGAATTAATTAATTTATTATTTACTATGTAACTGACAGATACCGCTGGAGAGATGAGGTCCTAAAAGGTCTGGAGTGAAGCTTCTTGTATCGGAGGCCAAGATCCTTTTTGGGTCGTCGAGCCATCGAAGTAAGTGACTGACAGAACAAAACTGAACAAATGGGATTTTGAAAAGCCAGTGGCATATAATAAGGTGCACTTGTTAGTAACACTTATAAAAAACAAGGCATGAGAGATGAAGATGATGAGATAAGAGAAAATTATAATTTACCTACGTATTTTTTTTTGTCAATTACGGTTTATTTTAAAGTACAAATGTCAGTATTACTAACTACAGATTCCTGAAAATTTATCAAAAGTTTATCAAAAATTGTTTTGTTAATACATCGAAGGGGATATTCATCTTATCGTAGCTAGCCTCTACTCCGTACACCCAATTCATATATTTATGAGAACTTGGTCTTTGAAATTCTGATTATGTAACTGGGTACTCTTGTATCCGTAACCTGGGTTTCTTTGGATGTAACGGTAGTAATGCATTTGTTTAGTCTCATTATGTTAATACTAGCTTATGCTCGACGACTTACATGCTTATATGTAGCATCCTACAATCCAAGAAAGTTTGGATGTAAGTTTGTGAGGATGTTTGTTACTCAATCACGCAAAATCTACAAGACGGATTTTGATGAAATTTGGTATATGGATAGAAAAATACCGGGAATAGCACATAGGATACTTTTTATCCTGAAATTCCCACAGGAGCGAAGCCCCGGGGCGCGGCTAGCCTGTGATTAATATAATAGGGGGAGGGTTTTGCTCAGCTGTGGGACACAACACATTAAAAAAGTAATAAATATAGTATTATATACTTCTGGTACAGTACAGTATTTTTTCTTATTGAATAGTACCCTATATTCTTTTGTATATGTAGGGTTGGTGCGTAAGAAACATACAAGTTCAAATAGGAGTTTCAAATTACGTATTGTTTATAAGTAATCTGATATAGTTTTTTTAGAAACTGATATTTGTTACGTTACTTCTTTTGGTCATATATTCAAAACTCTACGTTAAAAACGCTACATAGTAAAATATCCTGAAATACGATCTACTATAAAAACTGGTATACTTTTCCATGTGGCTCACTGTACATACATATAGTACCGTGGCTGGTGAAAGCCAATTTGTTGAGCACAACATAAACAATAGTCCGAGATATAAGATACTGGTATATAAATTATGACACAGCCATTAGACTTTAATTGTTAATTAGTTTGTGCTCCAACACTGAGAAACGTGTGTTCGTGGTCACTTGTCAAGGCCCTTATACACTGGCCGTACGCGGGAAATATAATAGGTAGGTACAACCCAACAACCCAAAAAGATGTCATTGACATCGTATGATTTGTTATATCATTATGTTAAAAAATTATATTAATGTCAATCAGTTTAAACATTCAATTCAGGAAAAATATATTTTAGTTGGTCATCATTTCAATGACAAGTTCGAAAATTATAATATTTAAACAATTAAACCCATTTGTAAAAAAATATGGTCCGCATTGCATAAGGGATTTTTTTTATCGATTAAAAAATAAACATTTTTACAAATTGTGGCTTCTTATGTATTCCTGTTTCAAATATATGTTTCTTACTGAAAACAAATATTAAAATGTGGTTGGGTCGGTATAGAAATTATATTTTATTATTGTTAAAACCTGCCTTTATATACCACAAAGACATTTTTCTATTTATACTAAAATAATCCGATGCAAATCACAATTTATTTATCGCATATTGCTATCTGAATTGTCAAAATTTTACAGTTTAAGTATTTATAGGTAAACTCCATTTTTTCCTAATAGTCATATTATGTAAACAATCTTAACAGTAGGTACTTTTTGTTAAATTTTGTTGAAAATAAATCAAATATTAGTTTAAACCCAAACACCCTAAAGTAATTTCCTAAAAAATCTATTTTAATTTATATTGTTGTAAAATCATAAAAAGACATGATAAGATTGTTTATATAATAGGACAATTATGGATCGTTGGACTTTAGGCATGCCTTCTCATGCAAGTGTGCAAGAACCTTTAGCCTGGCCAAACATATAAATAATATCAGTATGTGTAATTACACTGCAGTAATAACATAGTGAATTAAGTATCAATTTGTTGGTACAGATGGAATGGAGCCTATTATAGTAATGTCACAATATGTAAATACGTGTACGAGTTATGTGTAACATATGTACGCAATAGTATTAATATACCTACTATGTTACTTGCCTGATTTATACTTTTTTACTTAATTTTGTTTTTACTTTTTATATGTTATTTAAAAATCACGTCATCATAGTATTCTGCTGTTTAATGATTAAAAAAAAGTGAAATAGCTATAAAATAATACGGCATTCAGAACTGTTCAATACGTTATTCTTTCCAACCAAAAATCATTATGATAATCATAAGTTTACAAAGAACGAATTCCTAAATTTAGTTAGGATACATATAAATCCTGTCACAAAAGCTCGCTATCCTAGTGAGCTTTTGTGACAGGATTTATATACCAGAAAAATGAAAGATACTTATATAAAAACTACATACACCTGAAGCTACGAACTCATTCCATCATAAAAAGGACACAAAAACTATAAAGACACTCAAACTAACTGCTCAATTTTCGTAGTGAAGTTCACAATATTTGAACTATAAAACATATAACAAGAAGGCTCGTTTAGACGCTAGTGCGCAGATAACTTGCCTTTATGATGTGAAAAGTTCAGTAACACTCTCTATTCATAATATTTGAGCCATAAAAATAACGCTTTAGGATAATGTACACGAGGCAAGTGGACGAAGGGGATAAAATGAAAACATTATTTTTAGAAACAATTTCGTTTGTTAGATCTTGGGTTTTGAAAATGGAAGTGAAAAGTTTTAGGAATAGGGAAAGACGAAGACTTAAGAAGGGATAGGTAGAATGCGTCAAAGATAGCATTAATATGAAGCTAGGCTAGGGAGTGTCGAGTGAAATGGCAAGTGAAGTGACAGGATAAAACGAAAAGAATTAACATACTGTGCCGTGTAAGTGGGAAAATGAAGAAGAAATCTTGGTGCAGCTGTGTCATACTGTTGGAAACAAATCCAAAATGTCCTACTGGTATAACAAAAAGTTACATAGGACATCGTGAAACAGGGAATAATAGTTATCTATTAGTGTTTATACTCCACATCATGTGTATCTGTTATGTATTTGACACAAAATGATTATGAAAATGTCGACGATATTTACGTGACAGCCCCAAAAACGAAACGAAACCATACATTAACGAATTGTTTAATCGCTTACTTTCATACAAATGAGTAGACTAGCAGCGCTTTTTGCGCTCGCTTTCGCTTTGATGTCGGAATAAAATTGTTTTTGTGGTTGGTGTGTTTTTGTTTCTGGCTAAGCCTCGATATTTTAATGTTCATTCGTAAATACTAACATACAAGTGTGTGAGATGTAGTTTTTAAGTTTTATAGTATGTTTAGTGCGAGTAACTATCCCCGTGTGAAAGCAACCTTAGCATTATGAGTTACGCTCACGCCAGTACTTTACGAGGCAGTGTTGACGTGTGTTTTGCAAAACTGATTATCAAGTAGGTACCTAAGTAAATGGAAACGGCCGGCTGCAGATAAAGAACTCTGTCTACAAAGGAGTGGCCTTAAATTGCTAGAGTTGAGAACTTTGTATTGGCATTGTTGAAGTTTAAAGCAATATACTTAGGACGGTGATTGTATTTTTTACTTCGATATAAGCAAGAACATAGTAAATTAAATGAATTTTTACAAAATTAATATAATCTACTTAAATTGTGATTTTTGATTAATAAAGGTAACGGAAACATTGGAAATCTAATAACGGGTTTCCGTATTTATCCTGTGGTGACTCATCTTCCTCGTTATTTTTTCCTTATTCAACTTATTTCTGTTCCTTACTCAAACCACAATAATAAGATTGTGATACAGCGTTTAACTCTATCACAGATTTACAAATACATACCTTATTTTTATTTAATTTTGCCATTTGCCTTCTCTATTTCACACACATTATCAGATAGATAGATCTTTAACTTAAATGCAGGTATCCTTACGATGTTTTCTTTCACTGGAAAGTACCTTAAAAAAGGAGCTTACTCACGCTCAAATTTTAGAATCGAATTTATAGTATCATATTATTCTGATTTCTGTAGATTATACTAACGATATCTGGGATAATTAAGTTATTCCTTTCATATCCCCTTAAACTGATACCTTATGGGATCCTACTAATATTATAAATGCGAAAGATTGGATGTGAGTTTGTGACGATGTTTGTTATTCAATCACGCAAAATCTACTGGACAGATTTCAATGAAATTTCGTATACGAGTAGAAAAATACCGGGAATAGCACATAGGGTACTTTTTATCCCGAAATTACTACGAGAGCGAAGCCCCGGGGCGCGGCTAGTTTGTCATATTTTTATTAATGGTCTATCCCGATACGATCCACCCCTAAGGAAATTACGGGAATCAGACTGGAATTTAAAAATATATAATATTGGCAGTGGATTAGTTTGGGGATCAGACGGGAATCATTCAAAAAAAAATAACTATAAAGAACAATCTATAGCACTATTTCAAAGGCTAAATCGCAAGTACGTCGGCGCGCGCGCACTTCGTATGTGGGTTAGTGTTTGCGAGCCAAATCAACCTGTCTGCATGTATGAGTTACTGTAAACGTCTAAATTATTGCTTCTCTATGCATATGTGTGGAGTGCAACCTACTCGTTAGGACCAATTGATTGATGTATGCGCCTTAATGTATGCGCCAACTGTTTTAGTACCGCTAGTATAAATGGTGCAATTTTTGGTTTGTTTACTTGGCATAACTTTAGGCTGGATATAAACTTTAGTATTATACATTTATTTATTTAAACTTTATTATCCTCACATACAAAAGTACAGTAAAAAAGATGGACTTAATGCTAAAAGCATTGTCTGACCTTAGGGTTGAGCAGAGAGTTCATGTGGGTGGAAATAAATTCTATTATACAAATTAATTATTGGTAAATTAAACAGATACATATAAATAAAATTAATTAATATACGTATAATACAAATAAACACAAAAACATACGTACCTTTAAATATATTTACAAATAAAGATGAAGCAATCAAACATGGGTCAGTTTTGCCAATGATAAAGCATATGTTTATATACAGTTACTTTAAAAAAATCTCTACTAAGAGCTCTTCTGATGGAGTCGGTAAGCGCATTCCATACATACTATCTGTTATTATAAGCTTTCGTATTGATTGTTTATCTGTCGTAATGTGTGTTTGTGATCAAATAACCCATTGAATTTGACTTAAATAAAGATTCAAACATGGGTCAGTTTGCCAATGATAAAGCATATGTTTATAGACAGTTACTTTAAAAAAATCTCTACTAAGGGCTCTTCTAATGGAGTCAGGACCGGTCATACATGCTATCAGTTAATCCTTCGTCGTGATTGCTTATCTGTTGTCCAGCAGTGGACGTCTTGTCGGATCAAATAACCCATTGAGAGACTTAATTCCTTGTTTCCACTATACTTTACTTAAGTTTATATGGGACTTATGGGACTTATCTGATGATGAAACCAGAAGGTATAGAAAGGTAAGGCCATAGGAACTTTAATAATGAATCAACCTAATCGAGTTTGGGTTCATTACATTTAATTTTTACAAAGATACTGATATCTAGAAAAAAATTCGTAAGGAAAATATCAAAAATGTTTTGAATTATCTAAAAATCCTTAAAAATAGTATACGATTTATATACTGAAAGGGTGATTTCACATTGCCCACTTATTGTCAACTCAGCCACAAGACATCCATAGACAATATGCCTCTCCCATAGAGTTTTCCAGCCTTTGACTTTAAAATCGCAGATATGATCATAGTAATTATGCATAAGATTTGTACGCTGTTTGATTAAAAGTGGCCTAAACCTACAAACAGAAAAAAAAAACAAAAATGTTTCTTCTAACTTTATACCAAAACCACTTTTTCAGTTAATTTCACTGCAAAATCTTTCGGTCCGATGGGCCCAGACCCGAAAACAACACAAGTTCTACATATCAGACTGGTAGTCATAAATCCTTGCGACACAGACGATAAACAATCGCTCTGCACTGCGCTGGCGCATGAATACTGAATGCTATGCTCGTATACATCAGGTGTTGCACAATACTGAATATTTGGTACGCAGGTTTCAGATACGAGGCGATGTGAAAACCATATTGTGAGTTTGTTGCGCCGCCTCTTCTCCACTTGCGCTTTGGAAGCGGTGGTAACCGTAGCTGTAATTTTATGACGTCAACTAACTAAAAACGAAAAGAATTTGACGATTTAAAAGTGCTATTTTTAAGCCTATTTAAATAAAACAATTGACTTTGACATAACTGACAATCAGCATTTTTGTTCTATCTGATGAGCTCGCTGATTTTCAATTGAATTATTTATTTATTTTGATAAATGCTGCAGCACACTAATGATAAGATATAATGTTGAAGATTTGCTGCTTTTAGTTATGTTGTGGGTCTAAAATAACAGCGATAAATTTATCTATGCCTCTTTTTCAACCGACTTCCCAAAAAAGGAGGAGGTTATGTGTTTCGATGTATGTATGTTTTTTTTTTATGTATGTTCGCCGATTTCTCCGCCTACAGTGGACTGATTTCCGAAATTGCTTTTTTATTCGTAATGGTATATGCCCAAGTTGGTCCCATTTTAACCACGTCAGAATCTGTTCGGTAATTTTAAAGATACCTAACAAACTATAAAAATACCAACATTGCATTATAGAGCGAAAGCCTGCGATAGCATGCCCTTCCTTATTTTATTAAAACTAAAGATTTTCAGTGTATGTTCCCAACATAGAAATAGCGATTAGCGACTATAAAATTTGGATCATGATTACTTAGTCAGATTATTTGTAGCAATAACATTTAAAGTGGTAACTCAATTTCCTTAAAGTAAAGTTTTTTAAAGATTTTATTCCTAATAATATAAGAAATCACGCCATCCATTGCCAGGCAATTGGTGCAGATATAAATCCCTGCTAAACATTGTAACTTTACTCAATTTTAGTTATATTTGTTTTATTATAAAAGCTGAATTTAATGTTACTTTGGGAGGCCCCAAGGGTGCTTTTTATACCTATAAAAATCATCCTTGCTATCCATATTACCTGCATAAGAAACTAAGATCCAAACTTCATACCTAGTCGCTAATATTTTTTACCCGTATATACCACGCAGAAAAACATTCAGCATTTTTAAAATAAGGAAGGTTTGGTCGTCGAGGGCTCACGGTCTATTTATGTGCCAAAATTAATAGACAATATGACATGTTCTTACATTTCAAATCAAACTGACATAAAAAGTTTCGAATTCTTAATTCTTTATTTTCGGCCAGCAGTGAAAGAAAAGTTTAAGTTTTTATTGAAGAATATTTTCTTGTACTCTTAAAATGATAAAATAAAACTTTTTTCCAAAAAAAATGAACCGACTTCCATCATAAAACTTAAAAACATAAAATAACAATAAAGAAAAATGTATTAGCATGCTACCTACTGAATGAGGTGAAGTCGGTGCCAAATTGAATATTAAATAATCTAAATTAACATTAAAATCATGTATATAATTATACAAAATGCCTAGCTAAACAATTACATAGTCCTGCACTTGGCACCGACTTCACCTCATTCAGTAGGTAGCATGCTAATACATTTTTCTTTATTGTTATTTTATGTTTTTAAGTTTTATGATGGAAGTCGGTTCATTTTTTTTGGAAAAAAGTTTTATTTAAACAAAGTTTAACAGAAAAACAAGCAGAATTAATAGAATTGCTGTTTGCATATGAATTTACGTAATTGAAGGTAGTTAGTAATTAACACCTATGTTTTTACTGTTAGGTTAACAATAAAGGCTAACATGTCACATCTCTTTCTTTCTCTGCTCAAAGATTAGATCCGAATTACATACAATTATTAATTCAAATGACTCGAATAATGACTATCAAATTATTTATATATTCACACTTACGCTGCACTAATTGCCTGCATATTTATAATTTCAATAAAGTCATTTCACTACTCGAGACGCCTTCAAATGGAATTACAAGTTTTGCAAATGAATTTATCTAAAATTGCGTAGTCGTCGCCCCCTTATCTTAATCTAGACGCCATAATGCTTAAATATATTAGTAATTTGTAATAAAGTAATGTTTAAGTACTGATTTCTTGATCAATTTGGACTAGACGTTATAAAACACTCTTTGATTTTTCTTTATACGTTTTTCTCATATCCTCATTCCCATCTTCAAATTAGTATTGTGACCTTTGATTTTGCACTTAAATCATACTAATAATTTTTATTTCTCTTTTACAAATTTTTAAAGATCAGTAAAGTACATGATACAGTTTAATCTTATATTTGGGAAAGATTAATGATAAATACGTATAGTGTCCAGCCACATCCTATTTTTTTAAAGTCTCATATCAAATGCCTAATTCAACCTCCAAGCCAATTTTCTTGGGAAGCACATACATCAACTTTTTATTTCGAAAAATAACAAACGAATAAAGTTTGCCATTGTCAACTAAAATTAATCAAAATTCGTCCAGTTGTCATTGCATGAAAGAAAGAAAAAAACCATCCATTCTCATTATCTTTTACGTTTATAGGTAACTAGCTTTTTCCCGGGATGAAAGGTACCCTATGTCCTTCTCCGTACTTCCAGCTATGTATATGCGATATTTCAGGAAGATTGGTTCAGTAGATAAAGCGTGAAGAGGTAACAAACAAACAAACTCACTTTCGCATCTGTATATATAAAATCGTTAATGACTGATTTTTACGATCACCGCAGAGACGAAACTACTAAACGCATTGACTTGAAATTTTGCATATTGGTTTATTGTATAGCATAGATGAGCAATAAGGAAGAAATTATAGAAATTCAATCCCTAAGGGATTAAAAATGGGGTTCAAAGTTTGTATGAAACTTCGCTATTTTTGACGCGAGACGTATGAAACCTTACATTTACGTTCTTGGTTCATAACATATAACGATGCAATCATTGGTTTTTGAAAGTTGTACCCCTAAAGGCGTAAAACCGTATAAATAAAACAGATTGGGAAATCAACGCAGAGACGAAACCGCTGAACGTAGTACCTTGAAATTTTGCATAGAGGTTCGTTATATAGCGTAAGTGAGCACTAAGAAAGGAATTTTGGATATTCAACCCCTAAAGGAGAAACAAGATAAAAGTGGTCGACTATACCATACGAATTCATTCCCTTGGGACACGGAATAAATGGCTGAAATTTTTACAGGAGTTAGGTTACTACAGTTTGGTTGGAACACAAAAATATTTTTATCTAAGTGAAATTCACGCGGGCGAAGCCGCGGGTAACAGCTAGTTTATAATATTAGTAAGGATATTTAGAAGGATAGGCTAAAGGTTTTCTTCTCATTTAATTTTGATTCTATACATTTATTACGTTCATATCTCAGAAACCTTAATAAATGTGAAATTTCCGGAGCGGGTCGCCTTATTCATTTATGTATCACTTGCATATGCTAATACAATCTCGACCGCACTATAAATAAGGAAGTTATGATAAGAGAAACGCATATCATTGTAACAATTTATTAAATAAAGCATAGAAGGCTTTTTAATTGCACGATATGATCAACTTGGACTTTTTGTTAAAAGTACAACTGAATTAAAATGTTTTGACAATGTAGTTTAGTAAGATTAACGAAGACCGAGGCTGGATCATAGAGTTAGGTATAAATCGCTTTATTCTCTGGATTGCAGCAAAATTGAAGTCATTGTAAAAGTTAGTGTAAAGTTAACAGTAAAACATGTTGCTTTTTGACATTAATAGCCTCGAATTTGAACAATTTGTCAACTGATGCAACTCATATTTTGCCTAACCTGTACTTCGGTTCAGTTAAAGTTACGATTATTATAAAAAGTAAGATGATGCAATTCAGCCTAAGTTTGCACAAGTATATACATAAGTATAACATTATATAAGTCTTGTTGTAAAATTAGATACATAAGACTGTTTGTTTTTCGAATAAAATAAATACCTAAATAAAATATTTTTGGTAAAAGTTTTATTATACACGTAAAGAAATTTTTTGAGCCGAGCCAAGACGTAACAAACAGACAAGTTGTTGTGACTTTTTATAACAGAATTATCGGCCATTATGTCGCTTTAGCTATGTACTTTTCCTCATGATATTTCTATCCTATGGCATCGCCCATTTTTCTACCTAGCTTATATACCTGATCGACAGAAGGATGCGCGCCGCGACGCGATGCTGTGTTACGACTTTACAAGGCAAACACTACACCGCCGACAGCCATTCATATACATTTGATACTACAACGCCAATATCATAGGATACGTATACATTGGATATTTACGCACCGCGTCGCGCTAGCTTGCTGCTTTTGAAGCTCATCTAGGATAACGGGTAAGGAAAACGGCAGCACATCCAAATCATGCCACGCCCATATTATAATTAATGACGAATCTCTAGCAAAGCTACATTTCCTTTGTCATTAAAGTCTCATGTCTTACTCAGTTTAACGGTATTGTAATAAAAATTAATGGCATGTCAATACAGGAAGTCTTAATTGCACTTATAACGAAGTGCAGTAAACCAGCCGCTGCAATTTATGGCAGTCATATCCTTCGTATGTGGAACGTAATGGAATGATTAATTTTTTAATCTGAATACGACTTATTTATACTCACTCATTCTAATTTCACATTATTAAATAAATATAATTATTAACAAATTTACCGCGCAGATTGTAAAAGTCAATCGAGGGAAAGGGCTTTAAACTGGGGATTCCTTCACTCATAGGCGATGGGCGAGCAACCTGTCACTATACCTGAATCTCCATTCCATCAGAGAGCCCACTATTCAGCTAAGCGTGGCCTTTGAGTCTCACGACTCTTGGCTCTGTCTACCCCGTAAGGGATAAAGACGTGATTCTATGTATGTATGTACGTAATTATCAACAAGCTAATTATAAAAAAATAAAAAAAAACACGACTGACAGACAACTCACATAGCCTTTGTCACTCGGAGAAATGCAAGGAATCTAAAACGAATGGAAATAGCTTTTTGAGGGTCAAAAGGTGTTCTTAGGCGTTGTTTATTCTCCACCATCTTATAATTATTTTTCTCAATTTGAATCTATTCTTGACTCTTTCTGCTCCGATTACACACATCACATAATCATGGGTGACTTCAACACTGATCTTTTAAAAACTGATTTACGCGCCCAGACGTTGTGTCATTTAGTGAAGTCGGTTAATCTGGAGATATTAACATTAGATGCTACTCATTTTAATCCCAAAACTCTTGACACATGGCTTGATTTGATTTTGACGTCTTCTTTGGATCTTGTTGTTAATCATGGCCAGTTAGCTGCACCGGGTTTTTCGAAGCATGATATCATTTACCTTCAATACAAATTAAAACCGCCCAAACCTAAGCCTGTTACTATTTGGATGCGTAACTTCTCGAAAATTAATTTTGACCAGCTCAAAAAGGATGCTGCTGATACTGATTTCTCAAATGTTTTTAACGCGGTATCAGTTGATGACAAAGTTTCCTTATTAAACTCTGCTATCTTAAAGCTTTACAATGTTCACGCTCCTTTGCATGCCGTCAAAGTTAAGAGGCCTCCAGCTCCTTGGATTGACAGGGGAGTTCGAATGGCCATGACACGGAGGGATCGGGTATTTCGGTTCTTTAAACGTAATAGATCGGATGAAAACTGGTGTTTGTATAAGAATGCGCGTAACCTCTGTAATCGGATGGTAAGAGCAGCTAAATTAAAATATTTTCAAAGTGAGCTTTCTTCCAACTCTTCTGCCAACACTTGGAAATTTCTTCATTCTCTTGATCTAGGAAAAACTTCTCATAAATCTACTTCTATGTCTAAATTTTCGCTTGATGAATTTAATAATCATTTTTCCACTTCCAGCTCACTTGATCCTTCTGTCAAACTTCGTACTATTTTCAATATTTCTTCTATGGCCAACCTTCATTTAGATTCCTTTTCTTTTACTCCTGTTTCTGAAGAGGATATTCGTAAAATTATGGTTTCTCTCAAATCCAATGCTGTTGGTTGTGATGGCGTGAGTCGGCAAATGATTATGAATTTACTTGATATTCTTCTTCCTGTCATTTCTCATATAGTGAATTTCTCTCTCACTTCTGGCACTTTTCCATCTCTTTGGGCAAAAGCTTTTGTTACCCCTTTACCAAAAACTAATAATCCTCAAGCTTTAAATAATTTTCGACCAATATCCGTACTACCATACCTTTCTAAAGTTTTAGAAGCCTCTGCACATTCTCAAATTTCCTCTTATGTATATAAACATTGTCTCCTCACGCCACTACAATCTGGTTTCCGGCCCGGACATAGCACTGCCACTGCCTTACTTAATGTAACCGAAGATGTCCGCCTAGGCATGGAGAATTCAATGATCACCATAATTGTTCTTATTGATTTTTCTAACGCCTTCAATATGGTTGACCATGACATTCTTCTTGCTATTCTTCAATATATGAAATTTTCCCCTTCAGTCATGGATTGGTTTTCCTCATATCTTAATAACAGGCAGCAGGCGGTACGTGTGGATCGTCAGTTATCCCAGTGGATAAATATTACTTCGGGTGTTCCACAAGGTGGTATCCTTTCTCCGTTGCTATTTGCGTTATATATTAACCTTTTTATCTCTTTGTATTAGCTGTCCTTACCATTTTTACGCGGATGACCTGCAGGTTTACGTTCAGACCACTGCTGAAGATGTTAACAACGGTATTGACCAGTTAAATAGAGCTTTATCTGATATATCTTCATGGTCGGATGGTTTTGGTATTAAAATCAACCCTTCCAAATGCCAAGCCATAATTATGGGCAGTTCTAGGCAGCTGGCTAAATTAGACATGAGCGCTGTTTCACCTGTTATTCTGGACAATCAAATAGTTGCTTTTAGTGATTCTGTTAAGAATTTGGGCCTGCATATGGACTCTGTACTAAGCTGGAAGCCTCAAATTACTGAAATTTGCAGAAAGGTAAATTATTCTCTTCAATATTTAAATCGCCTTAAGAACTTCTTACCTATCAAAACTAAAATTTCTCTTGTTCAGACTCTTGTTTTTCCCATTATTGACTATGCTGATGTGTGCTATCCTGATCTTAATGTTGATCTTCTCAATAAGCTCGATCGCCTTATTAATAATTGCATTCGTTTTATTTTCTGTGTTCGTAAAGTACGATCACATCTCTTCCTTTCTATCTGAGCTCAATTAGCTTCCTATTCGCCAACGCAGGCAACAGAGAATACTCTGTACACTCTTTTCTGTACTTAAAATCCCCTCTCTCCTGCATACCTTAAAAGTAAATTTCATTACGTTTCCGAATCCCAAAGCCGCGAGCTTCGTTCTAGTCACACTTTACGTCTTCAGATTCCCCATATTAGGACGGACTTTATGTCGAAATCTTTCACATTTCAGGCTATACGACTCTGGAACACCTTACCCGACGATATCCGTAACATTTCGACTAAACCCTTTTTCAAAAAACAAATTCGTTCGCTGTTTCTTAAGGAAATTTCAACGCAGCAGAAGTAACCATCTATGCTCTTTTATATTTGTGTATATATATATATATGTATATGTATGTAGTATGTATTTTATTATATTTAAATATGTATGTTTATTTGCTTTCATATTTTATGTAGTATATTTGTAATACCTATTTATACAAATTTTAGTCACTTTGTGCAACCCAGACATATTTATTTCTGTTTATCCCAAAGGTTGACTGGTAGAGAATGCTGTTAGCATTAAGTCCGCCTTTTATACCATTTTTGGTTTAATAAAGTTTTAAATAAATAAATAAAAATACCTCTCGCATCAAAATCTGTTAAGCCGTTCAGGACTTAAGATGGGATAAAGAAACTTACTTACATAAAAACATACATACGTTACTTGAACCCTGAAAACATAACACTCCTTTTCGGTCAGTCATGTAAAAAAGGTAAATCAGCCGGCATCGAAGCAGATTCAAGTTTAGATTAGGTCAGAGCTCCAGCGAGAGGAATCTCCTCACGATTAGAGCCGTGTTCAAAAGGGGTGTTTCTCTGGCTGTCTTTCGCCTTGTACATTTGACTCCTATTTATATCCTAACTTCCTAACTAATATTTTAAATGCGAAAGTGAGTTTGTTTTTTGTTACCTCTTCACGCTTCATCTACTGAATCAATATTCCTGAAATTTCGCATACACATAGTTAGAAGTAGGGAGAAGGACATAGGGTACCTCTCATCCCGGGAAAAGGCACGGTTTCCATGGAAAATTCACGCGGGCGAAAGCTAGTTTGTCATACTTTTTATAATAGTAGAGCTTCCTCCTATTACGTGGAATAAAACACACACAACTTTCTTGGCAATAGATATGTTTACCATTGCCTTCTTCATTTTACGTGCTAGCTGATATATCATCAACTGGAGTGCAAGTTTCCTCATGATATTGACTTGATTTTTACCTACACTGGAAGCTTAGAGGTGGTCTATGAAAATTACCATATATCAGATTGGCATACAAACTCATGAGGCAGTAAGATTTGAACCCAGGACCTTTTAACCACAGGCGGATGTCTTGCCCACTCGACTACAACCGATTCAAACATCAATCAGTTATATTACAAAGCTTACTGAACTAAACAACAATTGAAAGCCCTGAACTTTAAAACCATTCCTTTATTATTTCATGGACTTATACGATGCATAATATTGCATGAGTCTATTCTATAATGAGCTCAAAACTCAGACCCGACTCGCAATAAATCAATTATAGCAGTAGCATACAGGCTCTACAGTGCTACACATCTGATCTGTTGCTATCTTAGAGTAGCTATTATAATAGGGAGTGCACATTGTATATATTGTTACTTCTTACTTCTGTGGCGGAGCGACCCGAAGTAGATCTTGGCCTCTGACTCTCTGACACGAGACGACGCCATTTTTTGCGGTCTTGCACCAGTTCTCGACAGTTTTCTGCTCTGAGGCTCTGTAGCTGTGAGGCTCTGTGTGTGTTGTCTGTTTATATTGTTATAGAGAGTTTAATTACTCAACCAACATAATGTAAAATTTTATCAACTTTTTTATTTATACATCTTCCAAATTATAGATAGAAAAGCTTGGTATAAGCGGGGGGTAGTGGAAAGCTAAGCTGACGATGATAAGTATGATTTCCCAAACTATTAAATTTCTGTTTTTTTGTAGTAATCTGTACTGAAATGCTTAAAATTTACTCCCGTAATGATAAATTATTTTATTCCCAATTATAATCGGGAATAAATTTTAAGCTTTTTAAGAAACAAAGTTTGGAGTCCCAAATAAAAACTTAAACCGAATTACGTAAACAAAATCGTTTCTTCAGATATTAGACCTAGATTGGCCTCCTTTCTTGATAAACTACATAAGGAGATTTAGGTATATAACTGACCAGCACTTCAATGCTCACACAAATTGACACGCCATCGCAAAGCTCAGCCAAAATAGAGGGAATTTCATGATATAAAGTCTAAATTAGCTCGTGCTCTATAACCCACAAGCAAAGCTACACTACCTGCACGGTTGCCAACATGGCAAACTGACAGTGAAACCGTCCCGTTACCGTCTCTCTTTAATAGGCCGATATTAATTAACACATGCCTCTCGCCACTATAAATCTCGACTTGTCGACATGTCGATATGTCGATACTCGATAACCGATGGCTACTGGTACGCACTGTTTGTAATTGCGTGATGCCATGCGGAGATATTGAGATTATAAATTGATATTTACTCTTTCCATCATAACATTATTATACCTTAAGATTTATCTATGTATCTATTATGGATTCTTGTAAAAAAATCATAACATATAATCTACCAATTACTAAAATTAAAATCTCGAAAATAGGCCGATACATGCATAAGACTGCAAGAGGTTGCAGTATCCTTAAGGTAGTGTGAATCATTTCACAAGCTAATTATTAAAAAATAAAAAGCACGACTGACAACTAACATTGCCGATGTCACTCAGAGGAATGCAAGGAATCTAAAAATACCTCTTACATCAATATCTGTTAAGCCGTTCAGGACTTATGATCAAATAAATAAACTTACTTACATACATACATGAACCCTGATAACACTCCTTTTTTGGTCAGTCGTGTAAAACGACGTGGCTTAGGTCGAGCGCTTCTGGGTCTTCAGATGAATAATGGGGCCTTGCGTTCCCCTGTCGTAGTCTCAGATATTTTTTTTTATAGAATACTAGGCAAACGAGCATGCGGGTTGCCTGATGGTAAGCAATCACCGCTGTCCATAGACACCAACGACCCTAAAAAGGTCACTGATGCGTTGCCGACTCTTTGAGAAGCGATTGGCTCTTTTCTTAAAGGCCCTAATGTCGAACCTATTCGGGAACACAGCTGAGGGAAGCTTATTCCACAGTTTAGTGCAGCGCAATAAAAAGCTGCGCGAAAAACGGGCAGTAGTAGATATAACGCAATTAGGGACACTAATTGCGTTATATCTACTACTGCCCGTTTTTCGCCGTTTTTCGGGACACCGAGGTGTTTTTAGTGGGATCGAGCCCATACCCATACCCATTACCATATGTAACTCATGTTGACAGAATAAATGAATTATGAATTATGAACCCACTCTGCTGTACCCGCGGCAGGATGGCAATGCGAATCGGCATTTTCACCTCTACAAAAAGGCTAGAAATAACTTTTAAATAAAAGTACCGGTGCAGGCAAGCTACAAACCAAGCATTATTAGTCCTGCCTGCACTAAATTTAATCGAATTCTATCCAGGAGATTTTCACACATAATATCACCATAACAGAAGAAAATGTGAATTGAATGCCTACTTAGTTTTTTTGAAATAAAAGTACCTTGGTCTATTATTTACGATCTGGATCTTTTTGACCTATATTCAATAAAGCTAAAATTTTTCGTGAATCTGCAATATTTAGAAACGTTTGCTCTTAAATAATATCAATATTTGTCTCTTATTAGTCTATAAATACATAGAATGGATGAGTCATGTATTTATAAAGTACTGTATTTATTTAACGAATGTTAGATTCTTATATCAGATAGTTAAATTAAAATTTATCATCCTCGGTATCAAATTACAGGCACATACGCCTCGACATGACGGATAAAAGGGGAATAATGTTTATTAGACAGTCATGAAGCTACTATTAATTGTCTATTGACAAATCTACAATAGAATAATGAACAGGGAAGACATAGAGTCGTTATAAGATAATATAAAGTAGAATGAAATGAAGTACTGAAAAATGCGTAAAAATAAATAGTGATTAATTCCCTTTCAGTAAGGTCAAAAGGCATAGGTACTAGTTGGAAGAAATCCAATATTGATCATAGAAAATGGAAAAAAGTATTGTTGATCAAATTGTTCCTACTTTACAAATAAATTGGCGGCTAAATAGGCTACACTTAAAAAATTCCATGAAAAATTTGGGATAAAAAGTTATTTGTTATTATCATCATCATCCAAGGCGCTACAGCCGCGGGTGGGCCTGGGCCTGGTTAAGTAAATTTTTCCAGATATCTCTATTTTGAGCTTTCTGCTTCCAACCCTTAACGCCGATACTTTCGAGATCCCGTTCGACGCCGTCCAGCCATCTCAGCTTAGGTCTGCCTCGGCTTCTGCACCCATCGGGCTTACTCTCCAGCAGACGTCTCGGTACTCTGGCCTCATCCATTCTCACTACGTGCCCTGCCCATCGTAGTCGTCCAATTTTTGTGCTCTTAATGATGTTAGGCTCATCGTACATCTCATAAAGCTCATGGTTGTATCGCGTCCGCCATTCATTATTCTCACACACAGCACCAGCGTCGAAGTATCTTGTCTTCGTCCCTCCTGCTCATAACCCAGCACTCGGAACCGTATGTCAGTATTGGTCTTAGCAATGTTCTATACAAGATAATTTTTGTATGTCTCGTAAGTAATTTTGACCGAAAAAATTGTAACAGACCAAAATGGCACTTATTGGCAGTCATAATTCTCCTGCTGATCTCCGATGAAGTGTCATTGTCGTGTGTCACTAATGTTCCAAGGTATATGAACTCATTGACGCTGGCAAAGGTCTTGTTGCCAATGCTGATTGACGAAGGTCTTGGTCCTTGACATTTGTTATTCCCAGATATAATACTTACGAGTACTTACTTACTACTGCGGTGCAGCGACCCGAAGTGGATCTTGGCCTCCGACACGAGATGACGCCATTTTTTGCGTTTTTGCACCATCTCTCGCCAGTTTTCCGCTCTGAGGCTCTGTAGGTATAATATTTCTTCGATATCCGTCTAGTAGATTTTGCGAGATTGAGTAACAAACACATTATAGCCTCACACACACATCTCAACTTATATTAATGGGTTAAGTTTGATCAATCAAGGTGATTTATTATCAGTTTTAAATCATATAAGTACCTTTATATGTTTTTATTAGTGAGCAATTCTCCACGTCATTCCCTGTTCAGGTTCCCTATAAAAAGACGCAGCGGAGTGTTGGACGGCGGATTTACGCTCATGTCGCGTTCGATTCCCGGCCTGGACACCGCATTGTGCCTAGTATTCATATGCCAACACTCAATTTATGCCTCCACCACTGCCACCATTCAATTCCCATCATTAAAATATCTTTGCCATCGCCTTATCACGAAGATTTTAAGGGTCATTTTGCAGTAGTCATGGTTGTGATGGACGGTAAGGATGTGGTAGGAAAATCAGATATTACAGTGATGGTAATTCGTTTCTCCATAACACGGACCTGATTTATTGATATTGGTTTGTTAATTATTTGCTTTGAGTAATTACTGGGAGCTATTTTGTGATATTGTGCCCAGTTGCATCGGGCTATGTCCTTGTATTTACGCCACTTGACGCTTGGAGTAGTGATCTCTCGACACTAGTTGAGCTTTTGACTGGCGTTATGTTAATCCTTTAATATTATAATATTATAAATTAATAACAATTGTTTGACAATAGACGCAGTGCCTGATGTAGCCTCTTCGTCGTTGAAGGATTGTGACGGTAGATAATAGCACAGAATAAGTGATCTTAGTGACTATAAAACCTAGTAAATTTATATTTGTAAATATTTCTTCTCATCTAGATGCTTTGGCTAAGTTAGGTAAGTGTGATACTGATAACTTAGCGTAGTGGTGATGGTTGAAGAATTAGTTTAGGCGTCCGCTTGTTTTTAGATTCTGGGATTGAATTTGGTTTAAATTTGATTCATGTGTGGTAGATTAGATTATAGTTTGCATTGTAAACCACACTTTAATCGAAATGTTGTCTGCAAAGATGGCTTTGCCTAATTCAGCTATTTGAAATACTTTACTCAAAAATGCATGTAATGTGGTCATTATTTTGACAACCTTGTTTGAGCAAAGTCGACCTTGCCGTTCTGTTTTCAAATAGCGGCCGACAAAGTTTTGCTGGCCGCTCTAACAGGCCGGCAAAACATTGCCGGCCGCTATTTTGACGTTTCAACATTTTAAAATTCGAATGCAAAAAGATTTTATTTAAAACACAGCTGTTTGTATTTTATAGAGATAGCATATTCCATATTTGGCTGTATAGTTCCAACTACCATTGCTTAAAAAAAACAAAGAAGTAACAAAAGCGCGGTTCAGCGAAAATTTTTGTTTTTATTTAGTGACTTTTTGGCTAAAAATGAGCTCTCAAAGCGAAAATTCTTCTGACTCAATGTGTTTAACACCGCCAGACATTAAAGATGAAGCTAAATTAGTGATTGAAAATTGGATACCGCGAAACTCAAAGGAAAAATATAAGCTTGCATATGAAAAAGACATTGTTCATCGCCGGCTTACTGCGGACAGTTCGTTCAATAAATAATAGTATTATCATTCATCATAACTGATGTCAAATAGATTTTCTGAATAAATATTGGAGTATGAATATCTATAATTAAAATATACCATTTAGCAAGTATTTTTTGCGTTTCCGATACTCAAATCAAAGATGTCGGCCTTCACGTGTGTTCTGGGATGCCATTATCTAAAATAATATTACATTTAAGTAGTACATTTTTATTCTTTGATGAAAGATTGGGTTAATTATTTAATTTTTTAGCATAATATATTAGTTTTATTTATTAAGTACACTCATATCACATCATATTTATATTTTTTAATGAAGAATTATGTATTTATGTTAATTTTTACTTAAATAATTCAATATTGCGATTTCTTTACCTGGTAACACTCGATTTTTCAGCTTGATTTTGACGTTGACCGGTTGTCGTTGGTCGACATTGACACTTGGATACTTGTCAACAACTATCAACGTCAAAATCAAGCCGCGCCCATGAATCGAGTGTTACCAATATTGAATTATTTAAGTAAAAATTAAAATTAAAATAAATACATAATTCTTCATTCTAAAATATAAATATGAAGTGATATGAGTGTACTAATAAATAAAACTAACATATTTTGTTAAAAAAATACCTAATTAATCCAATCTTTCATCAAATATACGACTTAAATGTAATATTATTTTAGATAATGGTATCCCAGAACACACGTAAAGGCCGACATCTTTGATTTGAGTATCGGAAACGTAAAAAATCCTTACTAAATGGTATATTTTAATTATAGATATTCATACTCCAATATATATTCAGAAAATCTATTTGACATTAATTATGATGAATGATAATACTATTATTTATTGAACGAACTGTCCACAGTAAGCCAAGCTCCCATACACTTTGAACAAAGTCCTTTGTGCATCAATCCGGGAAAGTCGGTGTTGAATTTTAGTAACTGTACTTTTCATAATTGTCATTTTAATTAAATTTCTAGTTAATTAATATATTTTTATTTAAATTACTTGCTGGTTTTATTTAGATTTGGTACTTGCATTTTTGAGTAAAGCACTATACAAGCCTTGGCCCACAATGACTGCTTCGCTGGTCACGCTATGATTGCCTCGAGCTAGCCTAGCTGCGCTCAAGGCCTTCCAGCTTGGCCATCGTTGCAGCCCTTGCTGTCCTCGCTATAAAGGCCTCGACCTACGGTCTCGGCCTTTAACTCAGCTCGTCCATCAAGTGCCGCACGCTGACCGCGCTGTGTCGGCCTGGAGCTGCGCTACGCTGCGCTCTCGGCCGTCATCAGCGCGACCAGCAAAGTATTCATTATAGGCCGCGGCAGTAATGTACTATAACCTTTGTTTACTTCAGATGTTTTTGTAATGTTTTTTATTTAATGGTGCCTGTTGATGCTATTGCTGTATGTTAGGCGCATTAAGAAAAACAGAAGAGAAACACTAATAACAGTACAGTTCAAACTGGCCGTTGTTTATACAATTAAATTTGTTTATATCCACGATTTAAGCTGTTGATCTAACTCAAATTAATTTTATCCCGAGATATTCGTCGGATCTCACTAATCTGTAAGCCGATACCGGGAATATGATACTCCATTGTGTTGTCTTTCCCGTAATTAAGTGCTGAAGGATCTAAGTTTTCAAGTAACGGAGTAATAAACATTCAACAGTCGCGTCCAATTTGTTTGGGAAGACTTTTGTATTGATGACACTAGCTTAGACTTTGTGGGAATTTCATAACATAAGTCTTACTTGTCAAGGATGTTAGTATTATTCATGGTTCTACTTTTTTATGAGGTCTTTGTTTGAATGTCATCATAATCACATTTTGCCACTGTTGAGCGTAGCATAGTTTTCTTCTTTTGTATGCCATCCATTTCTTTTTGTTATTTTTGAGTCTAAAAATATATTTTAGTCTCTGTCTGCCAGCTAACGACTGCAGATATGTTACACACTAGTAAACAGTCCATTTTCATCACTATTTTGTCATCATTTTCATTAGACCATAAGATTAGAAAAAAATTATGATTTTTTTCTAATTGACCGAGCGAGCGAAGCGAGCGAGGGCTATAATTCAAGTTGGAGCGAAAAACACATTGTTTGTATGTATGTATGTATGTATGTATGTATGTATGTATGTATGTATGTTTGTTCCGCGATAACTCTCGAACCGTTGTTCCGATTTTGATGAAAGTTGGAATATATGTAGGGATGGTTAATAGAATTTTCAAGTTCGTTGGCCATCAAAATCGGTCCAGCCGTTTTTGAGATATTTAATTTTTTGTGAAAATAAATATTGTATTTTAATAGTCGCGAGGTCTACGTTCGCAGCGAACGACTAGTAATTGTGTGGTAACAATAACTGTGAGGTACTTTGATCTATAGACTCAGAGGTACATTTTGAGTTACGTGAGATTCGAACCTAAGACAAAGAGAAAATTATAACTAGCTAATTGACCGAGCGAGCGAAGCGAGCGAGGGCCATAATTCAAGTTGGGGCGAAAACAACATTGTTTGTATGTATGTATGTATGTATGTAAGTATGTAAGTATGTATGTATGTTTGTATGTTTGTTCCGCGATAACTCTCGAACCGTTGAATTAATTTCGATGATATTAAGAATACGTGTAGCAACTATCCATAGAATTTTTAAGTTCGTTGCGCAACAAAATCGGTTCAGCCGTTTTTGAGATATTTTAAAATAATAATCGCGAGGTCTAAGTTCGCGGCGAACAACTAGTTATATAAAAATAAAAAACACGACTGACAACTTACATAGCCTATGTCACTCGGAGGAATGTAAGGAATCTAACAATACCTCTCACATCAAAATCTGCTAAGCCGTTCAGGACTTATGGTGGAATAAAGAAACTTACATACATACATACATGAACCCTGAAAACATAACACTCTTTTTTTTGGTCAGTCGTGTAAAGAGGAACTTAAGATAATAAATAATTGATCACCCATCTCGTGACTGACCTTTGCGAAAGTTGTTTTTTGCTGAGCACGCAAACTACTGATCTACCGATTTATTTTCCGACCATGACATTTTCCGACTTTGATATTTTCCGACTTTGACATTTTCTGACTTTGACCTTGACATTTTCCGTCTTTGATATCAAACGATGTATCGCGATTTTCATTGTCTTCCCTCTAGCACCTGTAATTTAAAAAAAATTAAGCTAAATTGCGACGGTAAAATCACTCAACATATTTTCCTCACAGCTATATCCAACTATTGTATAAACCCGCAATTCATTACTCGTTTTCAAAACATGTACACAGTAACATTAGATCTACATATAAATCAGCGACACACAGACACTTTCCCCGGCACGCGACGATGGCAGATACGATTTAATGAGAGTACCTGTAGCCAATTGATTTATACGACTGGCTGGAAATACTTCATCTGAATGTATACACTGGCGATCCAACCCTGCTTCGTTCGAGTATGTATTATACTTATAAATAATCCGGAATAAATTAGCTAAATGATAGTGAAAACCGCATCAAATTCAGTTGCGTAGTATAAGATCTAAGCAGACACGGAAAGGTACTTCAAGTAATTGATATTCAAGCGCTGACTGATATTGATATTGAAAATTGTGTGAATGTTGAAGAAACTACACTTCACTAGGAGCGCCCCCGGGGCTCCGCTCCCGTGGGAATTTCGGAATAAAAAATACCCTATGTGTTACTCCAGGTTTCATTCTATCCTTACACCAAATTTCATTGAAATCCGTCCAGTAGTAGCAAACTGTCACTATACCTGAATCTCCATTCCATCAGAGGGCCCACTATTCAGCTAAGCGTGGCCTTCGAGTCTCACGACTCTTGGCTCTGTCTACCCCGTAAGGGATAAAGACGTGATTTTATGTATGTCCAGTATTGCGTGAAAGGGAAAATACATCCAAACATGCCTTTTCACAGACTTTGACGTCAGGGAAATTTTCTAGCTTTTGAATGTCCAGCAAATTATAATAATTGAATACGATGATTACATCCAATTAAATGATTATCGTCAAAACAGGAGCAACCATACATTATGTGCTTAACTAATAAGTAATTTTACAATTACCCAGTTACCCATTAGGGTAATACGTAGGACTCAATTTGATCGGTATGTGGAAGTTGTATTCTGTTAGTCTAACCGACTTCAAAAAAGGAGAGTTACCGACTTGATTAAAACTTACTTATCTTATACCTCAATGTAATTGACGATGCTTATTTACAATTTATTGCAATAAGAATTGAAAAAAAAAAAACTGTGAGACGATCTTACTGTAGGCAAAAAAAAGATACACTACGCGAAAAGAAGCCACACTTAAGCATGTATGCCGTAATATTGCTCATAGTATGTGTGTGCGCGGGGGCGTTGAGAAGCACGCGGGACGGGGAACCAACCTCCACCAGATATTTGTATTAATATGACTTTCCTCAGGGCTGCTAGAAATGACGCGGCCTATTACTCATGTCAATCATGTCATGACCGGTGGGCGATATTGTCATATACTATAGAGTTTAGAGTACAGTCAAAATTTTGCTATTGTTTATTGCTCATCAACCCTAGCGTTGAAAATCCGGCTCAAGGAGTTTTTTTTCCTCTATGGTTACCGGCCCTCGAGCTCACACGTACAGGGAGTGTCACGGGTGTGCTGTAGGTGATATCTATATAAATTTACCTTTAAATATCAATTATTTAACTAAGATCGACAGACAGTCAGACTCTATGCTTCGTTATTTCTACCCAAGTCTATATCGATCTTCAAAAGTCAAGTCTATATGCGCAATAAACACAATATTAGCTCAGAAATAACGTAGCAAATGATCTACGAGTCAAAATATTTCGGAA
This sequence comes from Ephestia elutella, assembly GCA_018467065.1. Taxonomy (NCBI): domain Eukaryota; kingdom Metazoa; phylum Arthropoda; class Insecta; order Lepidoptera; family Pyralidae; genus Ephestia; species Ephestia elutella. Next base: position 5,505,717 of record CM031566.1, on the reverse strand, counting down.
ACAAACGTTGTTTAAATTGATAGAGCAACTCGGACTTTCCGCGCGCGGAAGTCCTTGTTGATCGAAGTCTGAGTTACGTAAATTTACATAAATTTTTAAAAGCATTATATTATTATATATCCTATCCTGATGATCCAGAATATGTCCGCAACCTGTGGCTATCGGCTAATGAAAACGCTCCCAGTTCGCGTAGTATTTTGCATATTGGTTCGATAACCGCCTACGGAAGCCGTGGAGATACGGCTAATGGAAAAATATATATTTTCACAGAAGATCTTGCGACAATTGCGAGATACTTGGGTCATTGGGGAAGTGGAAATCTGTATTTTTTTTTATTTATTTAGAACCATAAACAATAATAATAAATATTTTATTGACCAATTAGACAGTTGTACAGTACAATCACCAACATTACCCTCATATAAAATGTATTTCAAAGTAGTTAGTAATACTACAGATAATACTTAGAAATAGCACACAGAACAAAGCTTTTATATGGTTAGGTACCTATGTTTAGGTACATGTGTAATTAACAATAGGTCTATACCTATGTATGGTCTATACCGAGTACTCTATAGTACTCGTAACAATTTAACTGGAATAAATCTTTAGACATTTGAGTGTGTATGTATTTATATAGGTATATGTATTGTATATATATATATATATTTTGTATGTATTTATGTATACTATGGTGTATGTATTTTCGTGTTCTATTCTTTTTCTGATTTTTGCCTTACGCTTCCCTTCTTATTTCATTCAAATATTCCTTTCAAACACTTGGTTGACTGGAAGAAATCCCTTTTTGGGATAAGTCCGCCATTGCACTATAGTTCGTCTAGAACAAGCTAGCTGGACAAAAGTAACTTTAAGATTTCCAAGAAACATTAGTGTGAGTAGTTAGCCTGATAGTTCATTACAACATTAATGCTCATTAGATTTACATTCATCGACATAAACATTGGTAATGAGGGTAAGTAATAAAAAACTTTGATAAATGCATAAATTTAGTTGAGATTTCGCTTCTAACAATACATCGTGTTATAAGTATGTTTCTTTGTTTTTGCTAATTTTTAGTGATGGATTCGGTTCTTAAGGATAAGTACTATTTTCTCAATTGCTTAATCAATGTGTTAAAGAGTGTTTTGGTTAATTAAATAACATTCAATCACGATAAAGTGATTTGTGTTGCCTTATTTGAATTCATTAGACAATAAGTAAAATTCCCCGGCTTACCCCGAGCCAATTTTTATTTTAAATTATACTTTTAACTATCTTTAATATTTTAAAGGCAAAAATTTTTGCTCGATTTTTTGCTCAAACCTATTTTTTAATTTTTTTAGGAACATAGTTTCTAAATCTCAAAAATATACTTTTTCGAAAAGTGAGTGAAACATGGCTTTAAGGAGAAAAATAGCGCCATGTTTACGTATATTTTTAGTATTTACGATTTAAGTGGCATATCTGAACAATCTTTGAAGCATATTAAGCTTGTTATTACTAGATTTATTTCAAAACTCGGTGAAAAATGTAAGAAATCTTGAAGGATCCTGAACAGATTTTTAGAAGCTTATACTGAGTGGCTAAAACGTGCCTTGATATTTGAAGTATACTGTGATCTTTCGCAGCCATTTACTTCGTCGGAGAATCCACCTGGGCCTGGCAGACCAATACTAGATATTGCAAACGCCAGTGCCAAGACAAAGCGTAGACGTGTGAAAGACTTAGTTAAGTCTCGAAGTTCAAAAGTTTCCAGTAGTGGTTGCAACTGAAATTTCCAGTATACTATCAGGAAAACGAACTGTAGCAAAATTGATAAAAGAGATTATCGATAGTCCTGAGAAATTGAAAGAACGAACATCCAGAATATAAACATCAAAGGTGTCTTAGCAGTGACGAGGCTCTGGCCTACATCGTTGACTCAAAATCTACTACTGTAAAAAAAACTGGATTGCTACCTACCTCCCAAAGTTTTAAGTTTAATTATTTCATCAAAACCTGATGCTTAATCCAGTAACATCCCAAGTAGCTTTCGAAATAATTCTGAAGATTATTGTATAGACGACTCTTCTGAAGATGAAGGAAATAGTGACAACGAATTAGATGTTTATAACTTTTTTTATGTTTTTTTTATAAATATATAAAACTCACAAATTTATTATACAATGTATTTGTGAATTTTATAGCATATAATGCATGAAATGTGAATGTTTAATAATACTATGTTGCCCTTTGTAGTATTAGGTTAGTTATTATAGACAAAAAAAAAATAACAAAAAAAAATATAAATATTTCTTTCATAAATGTGCATTTTTATTTCATTAAGTAATCCCTCATGCCTTGCCAACAACTTTTAACGTTTTAAACAATCATATAACAGTTAGTCCCACCTATTGAAAGCAAAATATAACAGAAAATAATTTTGTCCAGCTAGCTTGTTCTAGACGAAACACAGTGCATTGTACGCCTCTCTTTTTGTTTCACTATGTTTTGTATTTTTCTTGTGTGTATGTGCAATAAAGAGTTTACAAACAAACAAACAAATCAGTAATTAACCTAAAAAATGCCTTTCCTAAAAGAAGGTAGTGTATTACGAGGACCTGGGTTCTGATATTGCTTCTAAGTACATTATTATGAGATTTTATTTGTGTTTGAAATCAAATCTTGCAAGTTAAACTACCGGTTCTCGATTTTGATGGCTGAAGTTCAGCCATAACAATACAATATTTATTTAATTAATTTAAGGAAGACTTACAGCTAAGAAATAAGTATGAATTAAATGTGGAAGTACAGAAAAGAAAGCAAATTCAAGTCACCACAGATTGAATATCAACACGACGTGGGAGGGAGTCGAAAAGTAGTCTAAGGTGTAATGAAATGAACTTATCTATCTAAATAAAGACTCTAAAACCCTATAAAAAGTTTCTCATCAATATTCTATCAAAAATTATAGTTTGTTTAGTCTATCCCTAGTAAGTTATCAAGTATTACAATGTTATAATAATTACAATCATCTAGGTATAATTCCTGTTATTACGAAGACTTTGCTTACGTATGCAATATAACGCAGCTTATTTACAAAGTTTACCAAATCAAACTTCAAAAAAAATCTCAGAAATTCACAATAACAAATTGAAATAAATTGTTACTTCATCCTGTTCTTATTTTAACAATTTACATAACAAAGGAAAACAGAGATCGTTATGAAATCGAAACAATTGGTTGTTCTTTGAATAATAATAATAATTGTTCGAGTTACTCTAACTTTTAACTTTATGAAATAAAACAAAGATTGTGTTGATAAAATTGCGGTAGAATGTTATGGTTTTGTGACGAAAAGTTGAAAAGTTCTATAATTATATACGGTTATGGTATTTTTATAATCTCATTTCTGTTTGCGATTTGACAGTTTTTTTTGTAGGTATATGGATTTGTAGTAAATTATTCATTTATTACGTCTATATTTTATGAGTTCATTATATAATCGCGTTGCATTTTATAGCACCAAATTACCTCTCTGTTTGGTCTAATGGTTGACTGGTAGAGAATGCCATATGGCTTTAAGTCCACCATTTGTACATTTTTTTTTAATTTTGTGCAATAAAGTCTTAAATAAAATAAATAATACCGATATATCCGTGATATTATAAATAAGTTCTTGTTGTGTTTCTGTAAGATCCTGTATTCCTTATAGCTCACACTGGCCTTAGATTTGTCTCAAGTTGTCTTACATGTGACACGATATAATCTTCTTCTTCTTCTCTATGTGCGTATTCATCATTGAATGTTGGCAGTCAGCTCCTTAAATTTAGCCTTGTTCAAAGCCACTGAACAGTTATTCCACTGTTTTGATTCCCGTCCACTCTCTGGTGTTCCTGAGCCAAGAGATCTTCAATATAATATAGAGTGTTTAGAAATTGTTTAGCCGACTTATATGCCTCCCTTTGTTTTTCTTTGTTGTCAGTTGTCACTGTCAACTGAGATGTCTATGACATCTGAAACGTCAGTCATTGCACCTAACCTCAAAAAAAAACACCGGGTCGTTCGAGACCGGTCTCTCTAAAAATAAAATCCATTTTCTTCAAAACATCTGAACCTTATATTCCCAAGTGTCCTGTGCGTGCCCCCGGGAGAAGGAGAAAGCACCAAAGGATCCTGTGAGTACCTTTCCCCGAGTCGGCTATATTTATTTTTGTTTTAATTCCATACATAGAGCATTAAACAGTGTTATTGTAAATTCGTCCCTATAGTTAATTCGGTACCTTAAAACAGGAGTAAGGACGAAAATGATGTCACAATTTCGAAAATCAAACAGTTTCAAATTAGCGTCTCTACAGTTTTTCTGTACTAACGACGCATGAGTGAAGTAGCAAATATAACAGCTACGATAATATTGATTTAATCCCTTGTCGTGTATTCGTCTGATCCCATGATAACACCGTCAGCTGTCGAACGAAATCAGATCTTATTTACATATTTTAATAGGTTACCGTTTTCTATACACAACGCGCATGATGATTGGGTCTGTTTTCTCATGCGTTGATTGGTGTTGAAGGTATGATGAAGCACGAGCTTGTATCTTCATAATCAGAGGCTGTAGACAAAATGCTTTCGATTTTGCTTTCTGCTGTTAGACCTTTGATTTAGATAAAAGCTGGTTTGTTAGGGAATAACTTTCACTTCAGGGTAGCTAGCTGAAATACGGAATAATTAACGTCGAACGTGGCAATGGCAAGGTCTAAGAAACATTTCTAATAATGGAAATATAGAGATGTGTAATCAAGATACAAAACTAAAATGCACCAACTCATTCGGTGGTACTTTTTGTAGATGTGATCATTGACAAAAACAATCTTTCTAAATTAGACTCTCTTTATAAGTTTAATAATATTTCATGTTTACTTTTAGCAGATAACTGTTGAAGTACTTATTTATTTATTTATTTTATTTATTTTTATTTTTAAGGGAGACTTACAGCATAAGAAGTTAGAACAGATAGAGTAAATAAGAAGCAGAAAGTCAATTACAAATCTTCACAGGTAGAAAAAAACAAGAAATAGAAAAACTCAAGCAAACAAAGTGTTACAATAGCCAGAAACAAAAACAATAATAGAACAAGTCAGAATAAATACTAAACAGAAATAGAAAAGAAAAATAAAACTAATTATAAATTTAAAAAATATATTTATTACCTTCCACAAAATCTAGTTTTGACACCGTCAGGTTAGCGCAACCGTTAGAATCTATTCCCGTAATGGCGGAGCGCCCCAGGAGACACTGCATGGTATCTATCATGTAACATTACAATGCATGCCTGCTTCACGTAGAAAGTGTTCGGCAACCAACTTGCAACCACTTAGAGTAGGAAGTTGGGGTTTTGCGCTGTTATTGTGGGTTAAGTTTCGATTTAATGTACTAATGTGGAAGGAACTCAGGAAGCGCAATTGTTTGCGCGAACTTGGACTTTTTCCAACCTCCTTCCTCCCATGGCTTAACCAACCCATTGGTTATATACCTTCTGGTTATATATTACCATTCACAATGCCTGTTAAGGTAAATTTGTATATAGAAATATTAGACATTTCAATGTGCATGTACAAATTAAAGTGAATAAATGAATATGAATAAATAAGCCGAATCACGGGAGGGTACGCCGGTCTTAATATATGGCCTCTATCCGGTCGCACCTTGACTCCCTACAAATTCCCAATGGTGTCTCCATTTTTCTTTCCTTTTTTTTACTCGGACTGCTAAAAATGTATTATCTCTTGCTCCGCATTGGGCCTGCGTGGTGGGTCACCACCTCCTTGTTCATCTATCCATAAGGAAGGCCAGTGCTACACCAGTGGGCATATTAAAATGGCTTGTCGTGTATAAAAAATAAAAAAAAATAAAAAGTGTATGTTGGGCGTTGTGCGCAGGGGTCTCCAACTATTTGAAGCGAAGACGGGCAATATCCCTGCGCAGAGAGATTATACACGAACACTTATTTTAGAGAGAGCCGGATGTAATGCTCAGGATAGAGCCTCGTACTTTTGAAGTACAAGGACCTCTTGTCTATTAAGCCTTAGGTCCTGGGAGTCATGGGCAGGGTGACATCATTAATACAATATGGTTGGGATAGAATATAGCATTTTATTCCATAAACACACTAGCCGCTGAGGGCGGGCACATGTTATACTAATACCAAAATCTGATAATTCTTTGCCGCAATTAAAAGTTAAAATTAACATAAACCAAATATAGGGTACCTGGCCAGGTCCGTACACAAACGTCTGTGCGCACTTAGAACGTCGTTCCGCTCACTGTTATGATCCGTTGGGTTCGAGCACTGGCGCTGGTCGCGACATCAAAGAGGCACGGCGCTCCTGCGACGCTCCGTCGTATGCGAGATAGTAGACGCTGGCTGGACCTTCCGAGGTTTGCGCTGAGCCACCATGGGGACATCGGATCGAAGGCGGCGAAGCGGCCTTTGGTAATAAGGTTAGGATCCGTGTGTAGCACCTTGGGGTCGCCGACGACGGGGCCTGCGCCGTGGCAGGCGGTCCACGGTCCGGGAGAACCGCACCCTCTGGTGATGGGAGGACACTCCAGGAAGCGCCAATTCATACGGCCGGGCGGGCACGTGGATATCAACGGCTCATCCTCCTGACAACTTCGTGGCGGCAAATATCCCCTGTGTCCTTGCGCGTATCGCGGATTTTAAAGCTAAAGGTTAAACTATAGTCCCATGACGGGGTGCCGAGGGCGGCGAAAGTGAAAAAAACCCCAAAAATTTAATGATTTTGCTCAAGCCATGTTAGTCGTGGCGCCTACCCAGGAAGAGAAAGATCCCTCCACTTGATTTGACATTCCGCCTCGTCGCGTTCCATTTCGCCCAATTCGGACGCACGTCAAACCAACTTTTAAACATTCTTTAAAAGAACTAATGTTTAAATAAGGTATTTATTCGTTGAATATTATAATAATCTAAGTCGACGATATCAAAGGAGAACAATCAAAATTCTACAACAATCCAGCCATGATTTCTTATTTGTTTATGATAAGAAAGGTTGGTTAGGAACTGATACGGAACGTGTGTCACCAGCTGTCAATGTCAGACGTCCAACTCTATAGATCTCAGTTGACAGTCTAATCTAATCATGGGAATGTTTTGTTATGAATGTTTAATTTTCGATATAATTCCGTAAGTACACAAAATCGCGTCGAGTTATTGCTACCAATGGTTTCGGCGTGACTCAGAGAACGTTTTGATGTGCGGGTCTCCCTGTCTTCCTATCAAGTATTGTAAAAACAACATATGAAATTTGTGTACCGGTGTTTCACTTTCCAATTCAATTTGTCTGGAAACTAATGGATTTGAATGCCTGCCATTGTGATGCGTCGAGAGCCTATCATGCAGGTAATACGCCACAGGAACAATATCCCAATATATCAACTATTTCACCCAAAATATGATATGCAAGGTTAACCAGCCAGAAGTTCAAAATAATTCTGTAGTTATCACTACAGGCTGATGATGAATCTGTGTGTACCTAACCTCTAAGTGAGGAGATATCTATGGAGGAGATCTTTGAGTTTGCCTCGCATTTCTTTAATTAGGACGTAATTACTCCAACGTCAACTAAAGGTCTTAATGTTCCCATTTACCTGCAAAATGGTTTGACCGATAGATGGATAGATAAAAACTTTATTTGTAACTAGCTTTTGCCCGCGGCTTCGCCCGCGTGAATTTCCCACGGGAACAGTGGTTTTTCCCTATGTCCTTCTCCGTACTTCTAACTATGTGTATGCCAAATTTCAGGAAGATTGGTCCAGGAGATGAAGCGTGAAGAGGTAACAAACAAACAAACAAATAAACAAACAAACTCACTTTCGCATTTATAATATTAGTTAGGATTAGGATTACTCCACAGTACACACACGATAAAAAAATATATTTCTGTATAGGCTGCATTTCCACCGAATAGAATATCACATACCGATTTCCACGTGACCGAAACCCCGGGCAAAACTCGATAAATCCCAGCTACAATACTAATACCTGTCACTGTTATTTATACCTGTGATTTGTCATAGTTTTAGTAGTTGCCTTAGAAAGCTAGGCGCGGCGTATGTATCAGATGGAATAGACATGTGTACAATGTGCATCTAATGTATCTGCTTAGCATACCCGCCCACTTCGATGCCAGTGACAATACGCGGTCCTGTCACTGTTACCCGTTATAGTTTTAAATTTATTTTGCATGATGGTGACGGAATCCTTGAAGGGACACGAAGCGGTGATATTTAAGTTGATTAGGAGGTCGCCTTTGGTTGAAGGGTCCCAGTTTTGAAACCTACTCCTAAGTTTGTAGTCCAATCTGACTCTTAAGGTCAATTAAATAATGTAACCCTGATCTCAAGTTGATGATAGAAGCTAGTGTGTGAAATGGGAAAGGTAAATATGTTATTCCACTCATAATTAAATACATACATACATAGAATCACGTCTTTAACCCTTACGGGGTAGTCAGAGCCAAGAGTCGTGAGACTCGAAGGCTACGCTTAGCTGAGTAGTGGGCTTTTTGTTGGAATGGAGATTCAGATATAGTGACAGGTTGCTTGCCCATCGCCTATGAGTGGAGGAATCCCCAGTTTAAAGCCCTATTAAATAATAATACAATTAAATAATAACTTAATATTCTGTAATTGCATAATAAGGTGTATTTCATTCCACATGACGATACTCAGCAATGAGGAACACGACCAGAAAAAACAAGATCGTGGCTGATAAAAACATAGAAAAGCTCTCATCACAACTTCATCACTAAAGTGATATTTTTATATGGAACTAGTGCCCCTAGGCTTTGCAAAGAAGGTACACACATAATAATAGCCTATGTCACTCAGGCATAATGTAGCTTTCTATTGGTGAAAGATTTTTTGAAATCGGTTCAGAAGTTCCGCAGATTACCCGACAAACAAACTCACAAATACTTCCCATTTATAATGTTTGTGTGATATATAGTGTCCTTGATACTATAGCACAGGGCGGGCGCTTCATAGAAACGGCGCGCGGCGCGTCAAATATGCCTACTACTACTACAAATGAAACTGTATATCCGTGAACACGTCAGTAACACGTCAATGTGTGCGTTTTCATAGTCGAACGTCCCACAGTTACACAAGAACGGGGTAGAAGTGCGGAAGGAGCGGGGGGGTGCCATATTGCGGGAGGGGCAGGGAGTTTCCTTTCTGTACGTAGTACTAATATTAATTCTGTGAGTATAGTTTAGGTAAATCTGTGTGGTCGTCATCGCCAAATTATGCAGGACTAACCTCATATTCGATGCTTCTAACATCAGAATAACTTCTCATCACCAAGCTTAAGTATCACACAGACTATCTACATTTGACCTGTTTAAAGAAAATCTATTAAAGAATCTACATTTTCATTAATCATACAGACTAGTCCAATTTATAACCATTTTACATCGATCGGGCCTGGTTACGGATCATTTCCATTGTATATATTAATTTTCTGTCATTACGCTATCTTAGCCTCAAGCTTCGACAACATCTCTATCCGATGCAGACAGATGCGAGATAAAGCTGCGTATACATGGACGAGAGTACAGTTTAAAGTTAACTGATTTTAAAGTAGCTACTGCTTTTTTAGAGCATTTGACAAGTCCTGGAAATATCAAAGAAGGGAATAGGGAAGGGAATAGTAGAAATATAGGTAGGCTTTTGCAAATTGCAGTACATATTAGCTGAAAACTGCTTCTTATTTGAGTATTTATTGGAGAAGCTAACAGAAACTATTCCATTAATTCCACTAATAATGCAAAAAAGGTCATGTTTCTGTCCACATAATGACTAATATGCACAAAAATGATGTTCTCTACTGGTAGGTTCCTCAAGAAGTACACCATCATTATTAAGACTCATTATTGTTCATTCTTCATACCGCAAATAGAAGGCGTTTATTCGTGTTTCCAATAAACGAATGATCTCATGTATCTACTCGGTTGAAAAAATTTTGAAATCTAGAAATTTCTCACATTTTGCAAGCTTGTAGATCTGAATCAAGCCAAATTTCTGTTCAAACTTTTCCTCCGACACCATCATTATAAAGACTCGCAAATTCTACCTCAGCAGTCTGCACTGACCCTAAAATTCCGCATGCAGCCTGCATCGCCAGTGTATCACTGCTTGGCCTCCGTTCGTCACAGTCACAAGTAATGACATGGCGATATTCTTATTGATATGATGGTCACAGTCTGCAGGCGTATCTGGTGTACCAACCGGCTTTAAATATACACTAAGTAGCTCGCGAGAAAATTTGTATCGTTCGGAATCTATTTATATAGGAAGTCGGTTGAAAATAGACAAAACTTTTCTTATTATCAGTTTTTATTTAAGTGCTATTAACTGATCGAGAAACACTACGTTACGGTCCATCGTAAAAGTGATAGAAGTAGGAGATATGGCGCGTTAATAAAAATTTGAAATTTTGATTGTGTCACATCACACAGTTTCTAGATGATGGGTACGAAAAGAAAGGAAGTTTCAAAGTGTATTTGGTCGTTTCACACCACAAGCGATTCGAACTGCGGTCCGAATCGCCCAAGAGACCTTTCCGAATGCGTTTTTTCGCACCACTGGTTAGAGCGGTGCGAATGGCCCAAAGTATCTCCCTGGATAAATTGGGTCAATCGCACCACTCCTACAAACAGTGCTCTTGAGCGATTCGGACCGCAGTTTGATTTACTTGTGGTGCGAAACGATCAAAGACCCGTCTTAAGACAATATAGTCGGACGACCTTAAAGCATTCAGCAAAGGAATAGAAAAAGTACAAACTTACATTAGTGAGCTCATACGTAAGAATATGTAAACCAAGCAAACGAATCCAACTAAAGGCACGCGTCTGTCGACAAATCTCGCTACGGTTGCAGCGAATTTGAATATTAAAATTATCAGTTACTAGGAGCCTTTCGAAACTATTACATATGCACGACAAAAAAGTCGTACGGTTTCCTGTAAGTAAATGGCACATCACGATCTATCGCATCGCTTTGCATGCGCTGGCCTCGATGAGCCTGGATTGTTTATATAATATAATCTAGACTTATTCCTAACTGGGTACGGTCAACAGCAAAGTACTGTATTCATTCAGTCGCTAGTGAGGTATTCCTCTTAGAGTACCATTTCGAATAGCTCTGCGTGTTCTCTTCAGTAGCACCTCGATCAATAAGCTTCCATATATATTTTTATATATTTTTTTATGAAACGTACTCTAATAGAATAGCTAGGAGCTGAAGTAGGAGCTATTCAAAAGGTGCTCTAATGCTCTGATAGGAATACCTCATATTACTGGCGTACTGCCGCATATGTAGAATATGCAGTGGAATTTGACAGGTAGTCAACTTACCTAAGGCTTAGTAAAATTAATCTTAAGGATGTCTTGAGGTTTCAATGTGAGTGAGCCTAAACTTACGATGTGTAACATTTGACGGACAATTCTACCACCGCGAACTTATTGGGCAAATCAAATGCTTTCGCTCTAGCTGTTTTTACTCGATCACTCATCTAGTTTAAAAAATCAATTCAAAGACAGAAAAGTGAGAGATAATATGTACATCCAAAATATTTATCATTTTGAAGTCGGTTACAGTCTAGTACAGGCATTTACACATTTGACGTCACGGCCCGCCATGCGCGCGCTGCAATTATTTAAATCAGGCCGATGCGCATTGTCACCGCGCGGTGCGCATGTAGGTGCAATCAGATCCAGAGACTTCCTGAATAACTGGTCGGATTTCAATTTAGAACATCCTGCTACAAGATGGATTATTAAAACGTTTTTTTTTTTTTTTGGCCTACCGTGGCACGACAGATCACGGCAAGAGTTTTAAAATATCATGGTCTTTTTTGGGTTATGTATTTATACTGTAAAAACCGCTAAAATCGCTGGGTTTCAAACAGAAAAGTTGCATAGTTCCAAAAAAAAAATACAAAACTTATGCCAATGACCCTATGGCCTTTTGACGAAGCATGCTGGAGATAAACGTGTGTATTGTTTTTTAATCTTATGAAATAAATAACTTTAAAAAAAAATTTAATCCATTCATGTATCGCTACTAATAGCCTATCTGTATGCTCAAATGTGCAAGTTTGACATCTACATCGTCAACGGCAACGAAGTTAGGAACAAGTCATAATCGCAACATCTCAGTTAGTCGCAAATCGCACAGCTTTTAGCCACTAAGTGGTAAAATGCTGCGTCAGCGCACGGTATCAGATCTAACATTCTGCGCACGCGACTATGCCACTGTCTGAATAGACCCGTTCTCTCTGTGCCTTTTTGTATGTCCCATAGTTTTAATTTAACTAAAGAAATCGAATAGCATTGTTAGCTATTACATACTCTGAAAGAAATAATGAAGACCTATTTCAAACGAAGATAAGATTTCAAAAAAGACATGTACCTACCTACTGAATTATCTGGGTATATTCAATGCTTATTGCCTACAACGAATGTGGAAGTACATGCAACTTTAGATATTTATTACCTATGTTCAGTTCTTTACCAAATTATTTATTCATTGTTGAACATAGGTAATACGAGTCTTATTACACTAGTATTCGGTTCTTTTGGAAATATTTAGATAATCACAAAATTTGTATTGCTTAAAATATAAATAATAAAATGAATTCTTTATTCACAAAGTTGAGTACAATTTTAACAGGATACAGATTATACAGATGCCTGTATCTTATAGTCTAGTGTTCGACTGTATATAGTTCAAAGAGGAATGAATTTTGGAACTTATTTGGTGCCTTAGAGGATAGCAACAAAAGCTCGAAACAAAAAGCTAGAAAAATTAAAGTTAATGTAAAAAGTAATGTATTGTTATTTGTGTAGGATCCAAAAGGAAGAAACTCGAAAGAGACATAATATATGTCCTAGAGTGATAGAGTGGGATTGCTAGAGAAAATGTTGATTTAGCCGACTAATATTTACTGTTGCTGATCTAGTGTTATCATACATTTCAAGTGTTGGTTATGATATTGACGTGGGTGAAGTTTTGCAAGCAGGTTCGAGATTTATAAGGGCTTTCGTTGTTGGTATTCTGTGTCATTGTTTTCTGATGTTTGATAGATGTATAACATCGAATTTCACCGTATTATCATAATCCTAATTAATATTATAAGTGTTTGTAAGTTTGTTCGTTTGTTTATTGTTTGTTACCTCTTCACGCTTTATCTACTAAACCAATCTTTCTGAAATTTCGCATACACATAGTTAGAAGTACTGAGCAGGACATAGGGTACCTTTCATCCCGGGAAAAAGCACTGTTCCCGTGGGAAATTCACGCGGGAAATGGGAAATTCAAATTCTTTTGAGTAATTTTTTATTTTAACTCATCAAAATCAGGAAATATCGTCCGTTGCAGTTTCATTAGTCAGGTGCGTGGGAACCAAATCCAATTCATGAAAAGCGACGGAAGCGTGTAACAGATGTTCACACACACACGTACACTTCATATGTGACTACTGTCTCTATGGATATATACATGCTCACAGCAATCATCTCAGATATAGATACATTATGGTTTATGGTACTAAAAATCAGCCAGGCAATACTAAAGTCGAGCTAGTATCATATAATACTAAAATAATTACTAATCTCTGAAGTAATCTTTGTAATATCTACTCACTAGTAATAAAATACGAAAAGACCTAGAACTAGTCTGGAGAAATAACTTAATAAACGATATACACATGAACTGCTTTAAAGTGGTCAGTATTAATTTCTTTAATTAGATTTAAGGGGAATATTACAGTTGATAAGCATTTTTTTAGTCGTATTTCCTTATGACTGAGGGTCCTGGTCATTATATGAATGAAACACACACAACGACTCTCTTGGCAATTTTAATGGAGTGGTTTGCCATTGCCTTCTCCATTTCACACACTAGCTGATAATCATCAACCAGAATGCAGGTTTCCTCACGATGTTTTCCTTCACCGGAAGCAAGTGGTGGTCGATGAAAACTAACTTGAGTCAGTTTGGTATACAAACTCATGTAGCCCGGGCAGGATTCGAACCTGGGATTTTGCATCCACAGGCGGGCGCCCTACCACTCGGCCACCACCGATTGGTAGGGCGCCCGGACACCATTGATAAGCATGCGGAATTTAATTTTCTTAAGAATTTAACTACTGTAATTTTCATAGCTGCTTGTCTTCATATAAGATGTAAAAATAAATAGAATTAAGACTATTTCTATTACAATTTAAGGCAGAATTAATCACGTGTAATAATATAATATTGTGTCGACTAGTTTCGATCTTGTCAGGAGATCATTTTCAAGTCGAATGCGAATCAACACTAGACACAGTGTTGCCATCTTTTCGTCAATGAATGATTATTTTGTTTGATGTGGTTTTGTGCAAAAAAGTAAAAAAACATCATCGTAGTATTAATAAATTTCTGTCTGTTCTTCTTTTTGTCCATAACCTATTTCTCAGAAAGAGAAAAAGTGTAATTTTTCATCGTGCGATTTATACAGGGTGTTTTTTAAATCATTGGCATCCTTTCTACTGGTGAAAGTACTCATGAATATGAGCAACTTTTTGTATTGGACCGACTCAATCCGACCGAAAAAAAAATCAGCTGTTTCATACATTTTGGGTTTCTAAGTATTGTAAAATAGTATGGAACAGCTGATTTTTTTTTCGGTCGGATTGAGTCGGTCCCATACAAAAAGTTGCTCATATTCATGAGTACTTTCACCAGTAGAAAGGATGCCAATGATTTACAAAACACCCTGTATATACAAAAAAGTAATTTCATCCAATATACGCCTTAAGGCTCTACTTACGTCTTTTATGCTCCTCATCCAGTTAACTTATTAACATATCTGATACACATATCTCGGAAGCCGTTAAAACTGCGCATAAAATTCAATTGATACGAGCATTCCCATTTAGCCGACTGTAACAGTAAAAGGTTATACACATTTGCACATGAACGGACCATGGTCTATTTTATAGCTTATAATAGTCACTGACTATGTAAAAGCTGCCACAAATCATACTTGCTCTTTGAAGGGATAACCACAAAGTACAGGCTACCGGGCAGGGCTGCATTCAGGTGTAACAGTGTGGGCTATGTCTAAGGGCCCGCGCAATAAAAAAATGTTGGATCAAGAATTTTAATTTGAAGTATTATTGAGAAAACTATTGTTTGTTTTGTATTATATTGACGTCTTCTTGAAAGGCTGGCAACACTCATGTAATACCCCTGGTGTTGCAGTTGTCCTTGTCAATGAGCAGCGGTGATTGCTTCCCATCAGGTGAAAAAAAAAAAAATATTAAAAAACTAGCTTTCGATCGCACAAATTATACAACAAAACCTTTCTCATGACTTTTCTGGTCATTGGTGAAACGCAAAAACCATGAAAAGTTTCAGTAGTTTTTGAGTTTATCGCGAACAGAGAGACTGGCGAGGCGATGGAGTTTATTTTGTATCATGTAGTTTTTTTTTTTATATAGCTTGTAGAACAGATAGCCGTTGGGGCAGAAAAGTTCTCGAGTGGCGATCACGAACCGGAAAACGTAGTGTTGGCAGGCCTCCCACTCGGTGGACCGACGACCTGGTGAAGGTCGCGGGTTGCGCATGGATGCGGGCAGCGCAGGACCGGTCGTTGTGGAAATCCTTGGGGGAGGCCTTTGTCCAGCAGTGGACGTCTTTTGGCTGAGAGAGAGAGAGAGAGTATTTTTTTAGTTAGAGGTGTTGGTGAAGTGGTAAAGACATTCAAAAACGGCCTATATTCAAAAACTCCCAGATTTGAACTCTACTCGTACTTGAAGAACATTTTGACTAATTTTATTCGACCTCCACTAGCTAGAGTGCGAAATGGCGAAGGTAATGACAAACCACTCCATAATAACTCAGAAGTCGGAAAAGGCTAAGGGCCCCAAAATTACATTGCCTAAGGTCCCTCATGATCAATCCGGCCCTGCTACCGGTTCAATAAAGATCACCCTGTATGCCCACATCAATTTACATCACTTGTAATACACTCCAATGAATACACAAATACTTTAATAAGTATATATCGGAATTTAGTACACTCACGAGCAAGAATAGCGGGCGCCGCAAACCCCAGATCATGAGTAATGTCTAGACCTGGCGCGATTTTATTTATAACTATAACTGTAACACACGTAGATAAATGCATACACTGACAGGCAAATTAAACTACACGTCCAGTGCAATTCGAAGGTGAATGGGTTTAGATATTTCTGCTATTATGAGCCATGTTCAATGCGCAATGGTTATAAGACAAATTATTTCATAAATATAGATTTCTACTGTAAACGTATGTAATTAATATTTTACAACGAAGTAAATAAGTCGTTAATTTTAATCTATCTTATGTTATTGAATAATATCTATGACTTTTAATAGTAGTACTTACTTTTGGCTTTTTAGAATACATGACATATATTTCAAATCGTTGCGTGTGTTTTATTCCACATAAATACCGACTGTAGAAAAAGAAACTTCAATTTTATTATCATGAATTTTTATTTTTTTCATAAATTTACCGAACATCAATTTATATAATGCCTTTTATGCCTAATTTCTAGGTTTATTTTTTTAGTCAAGTTTAGTTTTGTCAATTTGAGGAGATGGGTTTAATTGAACTATGCCTCCTCCTTTATAGTTCCTGACATAATTTTAAACCATAGGTATTTGTTAATCAAAAGTTCACTTTTTTATATTATACAAATGACATTATTTAACTGTACCAACACTATAAAATATTTCTTTCAAAGATACTTCAACTATTTTTTTAGCCTGTTGCCTTATCCCACTGTCGAGCAAAGGCCTCTTTCATAAATCGAATACTCTCAATATATGTTCAAAGCAAATTATGAGTTACAGATGATTGATCGCGTGTATCCTTTTCCATGCCAAGCAGTATACGGATATCTCCCGTAGGAGCTCCCGTGCAATATACGACGGCAGGTGATTACCGGGCATGCGCGCGCGCACATTCTACTTTGTAGCACTTTATGTTTGCATTACTGACGTTACATATTTAATGTTATTGCGATTTATATCCAGGACAATATATAAAATCAGTTCATGGGTTTCAGAGGCATTTAAATTGAATTTGCGTGTTTGTTTTATGAGGTTTTCGAGTTATGTCCTTGGTTGCATAACCTGCGGTATTTGGTTCTAAGATAAGACCTTAGGATAAGACATATCAATCGATATATGGGTTAAGATGGATTTATATTGTAATGTAGATAATTTTTCGGATAGAGATTAGATCATAAAAAAAAATCTCAAGATTTTTTGTAAATTTTGACCTCAATCATCGCAAGCATTTAGGAATTCAAGTTATAATAGATATAAATTTAATTTTTCCATACTGCTTCATACATACGAATCCATATACTATTATTAATGCAAAGGTCTGTCTGTTACGCTTTCGCCAACTACCTGTTCGAATTCTATAAAATTTGGTATGGATAGATTGGCAATTTTTTTTTCAATTATTGCACGCAGCAATGGAGGTAAAAGTTCCTTATAGAAAACACACAATATAATAAAAATAAAGTAAAATTCTGAATTAATAATTCTATTAAATAATCAGTATAATATATAAATACTAGCTTTTGCCCACGGCTTCGCTTGCGTGAATTTCCCACGGGAACGGTGCCTTTTCCCGGGAAGAAAGGTACCCTATGTTCTTCTCTGTACCTTTAAGTATATGTATGCGAAATTTCAAGAAGATTGGTTCAGAAAATAAAGCGTGAAGAGTTAACAAACAAACTCATTTTCGCATTTATAATAGTAGTTAGGATTAACCAATTTTATGACTGTATGTTGAATTTACGTCGGAAACCGTACAAGATCTCTCCATCAAGTTAAAGTAAGACACGACGGTTAGTTATGAGGGCTTCAGGGTATACTGGAATGCAGACAGACAGACATGCGTAAATCATTTCCCGCTAAGTCTATGTCAAATGTTTACGATGCTTATAGACATATGTTTTATTTGTGTCAGCCTGTATGCCGCCAACTATTGTAGGTAATAAATACGCATATCCTTTCTCAGAGTTACAGATGATTGATCAGGTTCATCTGCCTGCGACTGTATTTATTTATTTATTTAAACTTTATTGTACACACATACAAAAGTACAGTACAAAAGGTGGACTTAATGCTAAAAGCATTGTCTGACAGTCAAACAGTAATATGCCTTGGATCGGGAGTCTTGGAAGAGGGAGAGAGAGGCCTTTGCCCAGTACTGGGACATTAATGGCCATTAAAAAAAAATATATATACTTAATGTACTTAAAGATCAGGATCCAGGACCTGTACCAGGATCGCCGCATCAAGATCAGAGTGGAAGTCCAATCAAGAGGCATACGTTCAGCAGTGGACACAAATATGCTGAGAAGAAGAAGAAGATTATACTTAATGTACTTAATACACTATATTTGGTGGTATTCATGTAGCAATGGTTTACATAGAGGTAATCCAGGTTACTACAAGACTTACCAAGCGCAGGATACAGGAGGATTTATTATAAACAGTATATTCGGGAACAACCAGCAGGAAGCGAGGCCGAAGGCCGAGCTTCCTGCGGTTGGGCCTATATATATAAAGCTACAATACGACTGACTGACTGACTGACTGACATAATTAGTTTGTTCTACGGAACTCGGAACTCGGATAAAGTAATGATGGGGAAGTGTGGAGGGGGGGGGGAGGAGGCACGGGGAAAAATACGAAAGTGGAACTTGGAGAAGTTCTGGATCGGGTACCCCTACTGCCCGCGGAAACCATAACAGATAGGGGGGGGGGTGCTCGACCAAATGTCATAGAGAACCCTGGGTGACTACCACAGCCGGTGTTAGTTTCTGGTTTTTTTTACTTTTTTTTTTTTCATACAAACTTGACTAGGGATTTTGAGGGGGAAAACAGACTCGCAGAGGTTTCCTGTCATAGACAATATCGTAGGGGGTGACCGTGGGACCCCCGACTGACAGGTGTTTTTTTTTTTTTTTCGAAAAGTTTTGTATGGGCCAGCAATGTCACCAGCCGGGGAGCCGAGGCCGAAGGCCGAGGCTCCGCGGCAAGCGAGGCCGGAGGCCGAAGCTTGCGCCTGCGAGGCCGCGCAGGCCTAGCTGCGTCCAGGCGAGGCCGAAGGCCGAGCTCCGTCTCGTGCGAAAAGAATTGGGCGAGGCCGCAGGTCGAGCCATCCTCCTTTATGGATGACTTATTCATTTCATCCCGAACCAGCCGGGGAGCCGAGGCCGAAGGCCGAGGCTCCGCGGCAAGTGAGGCCGGAGGCCGAGCTACGTTTAAAACGAGGGCTGGGGGGGCAGCCGCGCAAGCGAGGCCGGAGGCTGAAGCTTGCGCCCGCGAGGCCGCAGGCCGAGCTGCGTCCAGGCGAGGCCGGAGGCCGAGCTCCGTCTCGTGCGACAAGAATTGGGCGAGGCCGAAGGCCAAGTCATTCATGGATGACGTGATGATAACAACTCATACCTCAAGTCACCAGCCGGGGAGCCGAGGCCGAAGGCCGAGGCTCCGCGGCAAGCGAGGCCGCAGGCCGAGCTGCGTATATGAATCCGAGAGGCGAGGCGAGGCCGGAGGCCGAGCCCCTTCTCCAGCCGGGGCAAGCGAGGCCGAAGGCCGAGCTTGCGCCGCCAGCGAGGCCGTAGGCCGAGCTGCGTTTTAACAGCAAAGAGCAAAAGCCAGAGCAGCCTTTCGGCTCTTCACCTAATCCCAACCGACAACATTTCTTCGTAGATGTCTTTTTCATAATTTTACTAAAATTTTTCGTGCAATCGGAACTGTTTTTTTATAATTGCCCTGCACAGCACGCGAGGTGCTTGCACCTCGCGCAGCACGCGACATCTAGTCTTTCTATATACACTCAAAGGTGACTGACTGACTGACATAGTGATCTATCAACGCACAGCCCAAACCACTGGACGGATCGGTCTGAAATTTGGCATGCAGGTAGATGTTATGACGTAGGCATCCGCTAAGATTGGATTAACGCGAGCGAAGGCGCGGGCGCCAGCTAGTAGAAAATAATAAATAAGAAATAGTAGAATGCATCCAAGATAGCATGAATAGGAAGGAACTGTCAGTGAAATAGATAGATAGATAAATAGTTTATTTATTGCTACAAACACACACATACAAAGATGAGTAAGAGACATTAAAACAATATACATACATAAAATCACGTCTTTATCCCTTACGGGGTAGACAGAGCCAAGAATCGTGAGACTCGAAGGCCGCGCTTAGCTGAATAGTGAGCTCTCTGATGGAATGGAGATTCAGGTTTAGTAACAGGTTGCTTGCCCATCGCCTATGAGTTGAGGAATCACCAGTATAAAGCCCTACATTAAAACAAAACAAAGAAGAAATAAATGGAAAAAGAATGACATAAAATTTTTTTCCTAAAAAAATGAACCGACTTCCATTGTAAAACTTAAAATCATGAAATAGCTTAATAGGCAGATTAACCAAAAAGAAAAATGTATTGGCATGCTACCTACTGAATTAGGTGAAGTCGGTGCCAAGTGCAAGGAGTAAGGATATTAGGCATTTTAATTACACATGATTCTAATGTTAATTTAGATCATCGAAATAAAACTACTACAGATGATTTAATTTGGCACCGACTTCACCTCATTCAGTAGGTAGCATGCCAATACATTTTTATTTTTGGTTAATCTGCCTATTAAGTTATTTCATGATTTTAAGTTTTACAATGGAAGTCGGTTCATTTTTTTAGGAAAATTTTTTTTTATCATTTTTAGTTCACTTGGCGCAATTTTGTTGTCATGAAAACTTAAACTTATTTTTTCACTGGCCAAAATTTAAGAAATCGAAACGTTTTATGTCAGTTTGATTGAAATGTCAGAACTTGTCAGAAATCTACGTAATTTTTGGCACATAAATAGACCAAGAGCCCGAGATGACCAACCTGCCTTATTTCAAAAATGCTGTATGTTTCTCGGTGTCAAATTTCACGTATATCCACGTGTAAAAAAGATTAGTGACTACTCATGAAGTTTGAATCTTAGTTGCTTATGCAGGTAATATGGATAGCAAAAGTGAATTTTATAGGTCGAAAGCACCTTTAGGGACCTCTTAAAGTATTATTAAATTCAGTTATTATAATAAAACAAACATGACTATAATTTAGTAAAGTTACAATGTCTGGCAGGGGTTTGTATCGGCACCAATGGCTTGGCAATGGATGGCATGATTTCTCAAATTATTCGGAATAAAATCTTAAAAAACTCTTACTTTAAGGAAATTAAGCTACCACTTTAAATATGATTGCTACAAATTATCTACCTAAGCAATCATGATCCAACTTTTATAGTCGCTAATCACTATTTCTGTGTTGGGGACATGCATAGAGAATCTTGAGGCATGCTGTCGCGGGCTTTTGCTCTATAATCCAATGTTTGAATTTTTATATTTTGTTAGGTATCTTTAAAATTATCGAATAGATTCTGACGTGGTTAAAATGGGACCAACTTGGGAATAAACTATTTCGAATTAAACAATAATTTCGGAAATCAGTCTACTATAGGCGGAGAAATCGGCGAACATACATAAAAAAAAAACATACATACATCGAAACATATAACCTCCTCCTTTTTTGGGAAGTCGGTTGAAAAGACAGAACAAAGAAGAAAAAATTAACATACTATGCCGACTCCACATAAGTGGGATAATAGTAGAGAAGAAGACGAATATAAAAATACCTACCTGAATCCTAATTTGAACGGCCAAACGGCCATTTCCTTCGAACGGCCACATCACTTAATAACTAGTGGTTCTGTCAGAACAGTAGACCTCGCGAGCCCTTCCACGAAATAACCGATATTTTACCGTGTCCCTGGCTAAAAAGAGTTTTGAAACCAACCTACCAATGCTGGAAAGAAACTAAAAAGTTCTCATATTTTACCCATAAGCCCAAACATGTTCTTGTGGTTGGTACCACTAAAAAAAATACTGAAACCTGCCTTTTTTGCCTCAAATAATATAATAATAAATATAGACGGACAAATCACACAGATTGAGTTAGCCCCAACGTAAGTTCAAGACTTTACGGGATATTTTATAACAAATACATATAGATAAATATCCAAAACCCACGTCAATCTGAAAAAGATTATTTTCAAAGTCAAATTTTCCATCTTGACCCGACCGGGGATCGAACCCATTAGGCCACGGAGGTCGTCAGTCGTCAGAAATGCATGGTACCTATTGGTTATATGTATGTATTGCGCAACAAAATTAAAGTTCAAAAAAGAAAGTTTAATTTGAAATCGAATCTCTCTGATTAGTAGGTATGTAGGTAATACCTATATATATTATTTTTTTTTATAATAGGATTCTAATCATACAATGAAGTTTTTTGATATCAGATTTATTTCAAGTGTTCAAGATAATTCTATCATGCAAAGCAATCCACAATACAATACCATTAACCAAATAAATACACACAATTCAAAGCCAAGCAAGACAAAAATAAGCCATATGATTTTTAAGAACCATTTAATTTTATTTAATAAATAAATCAAGTCACTCTTGTAAACGTATTAGCGATTTTGCGAGTATTAAAAGCTTTGCTGCGCCATCTATTGATTTTTTTGTGAACTATCGTATGAGAATTTATAACATATGGATTTATAGCGGTTTTATTGAATTTTACTATGTTGTTCAAACAAAAAAAATGCGTCTTAATAAGAATAACAAAAATGTCTAATGACATTTTTGAATTATTTTTTAAATAGCTGAGATATGAGGTTTTTTTTATATATTTCGGCCATTTTTTAAAATTTCGAAAAACTGGCTTGACTAAAAAATTCTATAAAATTACCGAACCTGCTTACAAAATTTCATGAGAATCGGTTCAGAAATGCGACCTGTAGGCGATAACATCCGGACAGACAAAAGAATTTTCGGCTAATGGAAACTGAGACGCTTCGCTCGCTGCGCTCGCTCGGTCGATAAAATAAATATATACGGACAAATCACACAGATTGAGTTAGCCCCAAAGTAAGTTCGAGACTTGTGTTATGGGATACTAACTCACCGATTCTATATTTTATAACAAATACATATATAGATAAACATCCAAGACCCGGGTCAATCTGAAAAAGATCATTTTCCATCTTGACCCGACCGAGGATCGAACCCGGGACCTGCTGTGTGGCAGTCCAGCGTGATGACCGTTGGGCCAAGGAGGTCGTCAAATGTCCACATCCCTGAACGGCCATTTCGTTCGAACGACCATATATGAAAGGCCATATAACTTAAATAGCCATATACCTCTTATTAAATCTTAGGCCTCTACAAAACATGTAATTAGGTTAATATAAAATTAAATTATCAGATAACTTTATTCGAAGTCATTTCCTGAGACAGTTTTAATACGACACACAACTACTTATAATTAAATATCCAGGAAGCCTCCATAATTCCATCCTCCACATACGCGAAACATGTATAACTTATGTAAATGATATCAAGATATTGAGTTGCATCAGGAATGGCCAAGGACCATCCACACTGGCCTCTTTGAAAACGTTTAGTTTCCGCCCACGGTTTTGAATAGGATTTTCTTTCTATTTGAGTGTTTTATGTCAGATTTTTTCTGATCCCGGTCTACAATATGCATTTCTCAAGATATTTTCCTTCATCGAATTCCTCTACAGACTCTGAGGTATTGTCATTTTCCGACTATGTTATTTTCCGACGTGGACTTTCTCCGACACTGAGATTTTCCGACTTTGACATTCTCCGACTTTGACAGTTTATGACTTTGGTATTTAACGATGTATCGTAAATTTCGGGCGTCCTAGAATCATACCCGCGTCTTTTGGGAGCAAATCTAAGTCGAGCCGCCTGAGCCATAATGAAGACTAGATTATACAAGTCCAGTGTCCGGCCGTTTTCCCATCTCTGAGCAGTATATGGACGCGAAATGAACATGACTCTAAGTCGAGAGGCAATTGACTGCACATAAAACCTATGGATTACCGGCACTTCGTAATTTTACCATGGAAGTAGTAAGTACTTTGTACAACTGGAAGGTTCACTGAGACTAGAAAAGCGAGCCGAAAGAGAGGCTCGAAATCGTGGCGCGTCCCTTTCTGACGAGGGTGACCATGTTAAACAAAATTCTTAGGACCAGTGAACCACATGTCACATGTCATGAGTCAGTCTGAAGGCAATTGAGCCTACTTTCGTAAGTTGTGTGTGAGTCAAAATCACGCTCGTTTGCGCTCTTACGCCCCTACAATTACGCTACTAGAAAAATATGTAGCTATGCCATAGGTTCAATAAAATATAGTACTATTTATAAACTAAGTAAAATAATACTCAAGTTAAAAAAACGATTTATTTAATTACTTAAACGTTATTGTTTATTTTATTTACTTATTGGGGACGCCAGCGCAAGCTCCAGACGGGTGATCAGTCCACTCATGCCGTGACCATTTCACCCAATTCCCCGAGACCCGTATGTATAGGGTTTTGAGTCACCTAGTAACTCACGTTGGTGGCGACCCACTGAATCTACCTGTTACTTTGCAGGATTTTAATAACTGCCCTATTGTTATGTCGCTCAGATCATCCTCAGATAGGGCGTCTGAGCCCAATACTTCTCTCCTTGCAGCAGCGTAAAGCTAGTTTAATAATCCGCCTGGTAATCCTCAGGTTGGAAATGTAAGCTACATATTACGAGTTATTAGTTAATTTCCCACGAATCATCCCAATCCATTTTTTTCTTAATTCTATATTTGCGGTAATCTGAAAAAAAAAATCTTTTTTAGGATACATTTATTTTCTTTATAACTATTATGTAGTCACCCTACTACCAGAAATGAAAACTTACCCGTGGAAGGAAATCCCACAACCTGGGTATGATTTCTTTATTGCAACCTCTAATAGTACAACATTTATTAACCATTCTCAAACTCCAATAATAATAATTATTAAAAACAATTAAATTCACGCGCTACAGAATAAAAGCAGCCATTTTGTTTAATTTGTGTTGCTAGTGTATTGCAAATATTTACTATTTCCATAACTAGAAAGTTTTTCATGCTATTACGCCCTTAGTACACCGACGCGTTCGCATGCGAAAGCGATTCACTGCGAAACGCTTGCGATTGCGAAACGTCTGCGATACACTGCTGGTTTTTATATGGCATGTTTTGTAGAATGAAATCAAGAATTTATATTTTAATATATTGGTGTATATTTTTGCACGTCGCATCGCATTGATTTCTGATTACATGACGCATTGCGAAGCAAAACATGACATTAGCGAATCGCCTACGTCGTCATTGTAACAGCTACTTCGCAGCTACGTGCGAACGTACTGATAAGGATGCAACTATACTAATCTCGCTTAGTTTGAACGAGACACAGCATATACGAAACGCTCTCATCCAACTGACAAGTTTCGTTGCCGTATGCGAACGCGTGGGTGGAATAAAGGCGTTATTAATTAACTAGCTGTTGCCCGCGGCTTCGCCCGCGTGAGTTTCGCTTAGATGAAAAATCTTTTTATGTTCCAAACTGTAGTAACCTAAACTCCAGTACCTACTCAAAATTTCAGATCTCTGGTTATCCAATTATATTAGGTACTCGTAGTACAGTCACAGTGTTAAAATGAATCAAAAGTGATATTTCATTCAATAAACGATCTTCATCTGCTCGTTATCTACAATTTCCCGTGTAGGTCCACTCCCACCCCGAGTCCCTCTTTGTCTTATCCCGTGTCCTGGTTATTTATATGTCAGTAGAAAATGCTCATTAGGTTGAACGACATTTGCTAAGGCCCCATTTCCATTTATTTTATAGAGTAGCTGGTCTTTTGGAGTTCTTCATCACATGTTCCATAATCTTCAATTTTTATACGTCAGTAGAAAATGCTCATCAGGTTGAACGACTTTTGATAAGGCGCCATTTCCATATAGCTGTTCCAGTTTTCAAAATTAATTATAGCCTATATGTTGCCAGGCAGCTATACAACAAAAAAAGTTTCATTCAAATCCGTCCAGTAGTTTTTGCGTGAAACGCGTACATACATACAGACAGACAGATAAAAAATTCAAAAAAAAATTTTTTGCGTTCTATTCTTTTTAAGTGTCCCTCTATCTATTTCAGTAAAAAATACTGCATGTACAGACAAAATATTTTTACTGTTTTATTACCTATATGTAAAGATTTCTTCCAATATGTTGCCTAATGAAAATGATTTCAATTAATAGTTGTATCTAGATGGTATCTAGTAAATAAATAAGAAATACTTACACAACGAATTTCCATTGATTCATTGTAAACGTTTTCTACTAAATAGAAGTAAATTCTTAACATAGCAACTGAGTGAAAGGGACACAATGACGGGAAAGTGATTCTCTTTCGGGCACGTTTTTTATTTTAACTATGATTATTTTAAAAACAGTACTATTAACTTCAACATTAAGTTCATTTTTGTTTGTCACGGATTTTGAAGTAAACCTTCCAGTTGTACAAAGGTACTTATTACTTCCATGAATTTTACAGCTTTGCAATGTCATTGGCTGGATTAAGTATTGATATTGAAGGCCTTCAATATCAATACTTAATCCAATTGATTAAACGATGTATGTTCGTATACATTACTGGAACCTCATCATATTTTTTATAACATAGGGTGGCAAACGAGCAAGCGGGTCACCTGATGACGTCACTGCTGCTCATGGACAACTAAAAAACCAGGGGTTACGGTATTATACAGGGTTATTTGCAATATACGAATAACCTTCCTACGGGTGAAAGTACTAATAAATATGAACATCTTTTTGTATGAAAAATCTGCTGTTCCATACATTTTGCAATACCTACTCGCCCAAAATGTATGGAACAGCTGTTTTTTTTTTCAGATTTCAGAGTCGGTCCCATACAAAAAAGATGTTCATATTTATGAGTACTTTCACACATAGAAAGGTTATTCGTTTATTACAAATAACCCTGTATATTGTATCTTTACTATAAATTACAACAACAGCAATAAGTACTTTATTAGCTCACAAGAAATTACATTTATTTATTTATCTTTTATCTATATATCTATATACTTTTATATAACTCAAAGGTGACTGACTGACTGACATAGTGATCTATCAACGCACAGCCCAAACCACTGGACGGATCGGCCTGAAATTTGGCATGCAGGTAGATGTTATGACGTAGGCATCCGCTAAGAAAGGATTAACGCGAGCGAAGCCGCGGGCGCCAGCTAGTAGATACATAAAGTAACTTCTTCTTCTTCTTTTAGTGCCTCTCCATTACTGGAGATTGGCCGTCAGTTTCGCAAACTATATAAAGTAATTAAAAAAAAAGACAGATTCGCAAAAGGCGGCCTTTTGGCTGAAAGTACGAAAATTACACACCAAAACCTTCATCATGACCCACCCCTTCGATTAGTGAAAACCGCATCGAAATCCGTTAAGTAGTAGAGTTCACCGCATCAGTTTGCAATACTTATCCTAACTAATATTATAAATGCGAAAGTGAGTTTGTTTGTTGGTTTGTTTGTTACCTCTTCACGCTTCATCTACTGAACCAATCTTCCTGAAATTTCGCATACACATAGCTGGAAATATGGAGAAGGACATAGGGACTTTTATCCCGTGAAAAAGCACTGTTCCCGTGGGAAATCCACGCGGGCGAAGCCGCGGGCGAAAGCTAGTACGAAATATGAAAGGGATGATTTTAATATAACAATTTCCACATTACAACTCATTGTTCTGAGTAATTAAGGTCGCATGCGGGTAATAGGAAAATACTGTTTGGCAGTAATTAACTATAATAATAAGGCAAATAGTGTGAACCCTCATTGAGGCTTGTAAAGTTTGAGTTGTGTTTGCTAACGCATACGATAGTTACACCTAATTAATTTAGAAAATAAGACTGAGATTATTAAATTTTATAAACATAGCCTACAAAAATCTTTTGAAGGTCAGTAAAATTCATAGACAAAAAAATAAATATTTTTCTTTGCAACTTTATAGTAAAACTAGCTTTCGCCCGCGGCTTCGCCCGCGTGAATTTCCCACGGGAGCAGTGTTTTTCCCGGAATGAAAGGTATCCTATGTCCTTCTCGGTACTTCTAACTATGTGTATGCGAAATTTCAGGAGGATTGGTTCAGTAGATAAAGCGTTAAGAGGTAACAAACCAATAAATAAACAAACAAACAAACTCAACATTTGTAATATTAGTTAGGATTATTTTCAAATTTAAACCATGGATTCACTAATTTAAACCAACTGAGCGACTGCTAATTGGATTAATTTTTGATGCGCAAATATTTTGTATATTTTTGGTTGCTTTGTGTTTTTTAGTTTTTAAAAGTATGGCTCGTTAATATACTGGGTGCCAGAGAGCAACACGGACTTCTTGCTACCCGTGTTGCCTCTGTTCTCATTAGGATAATTCGGTATGATTTTGTACCTAATAGAGAAACCGTAAACATATACATACAGGGTTATTTTGAAACCATTGGTCAAATTTTCGCAGCAGATTTGGTTGATGAAATGGAGCAGGTTTCCAAAAAAATCTATGTCAAAAAATGAAAAGAAATTTTTTGCTTCCCATACAAATTGGTCGATCAGCTGATGGGACTTAGTATGGAAAGTTGAAATTGTATGTTATTCTTTTACGAGTACTATAAATTTCTTTCGGACGTACTTAGTTGTATTCCAAGTACTGAGCATATTGTAAAAATTTGGCGAGTAGTTAAAAATTAACCCTGTATATGTTTTTGGTTGCTCTATGACTAGGTACCAAGGAATTTGTAAGTACACGTAGTACTTATATGTAGTATATCCTTGCTGGGTGCAAAAAATAAAGGACGCGTTAACAACGCACTGCGCCGGCGCAACAACACGCGGTATCTTGTATCTTGCGCGTGTACTAATTCCTTAATTAGGTGGCAAAAGCAAAATGGTCTGTTTGAGTTTTCACCTCCAAATCAGATCGCGTTATTGTCAGGAAGTACTGTGGAGATTTGATGTTTTATTCAATCTCTTGCCAGTTCGGCATTCGATTAATAATTTAGTGTTTTAAAATATTTATGAAAAATAAGAATAAGGAATTCGGTCTTCCACCGCGGATCGAAACATCAAGTCAGAAATACAATTTATTATGATCTCTCTTTAGTCGTATTTCCTCATGACTGAGGGTCGTGGTCATTATATGGAATGAAACACATACAACGACTCTCTTGGCAATGTTAATGGAGTGGTTTGCCATTGCCTTTTCTATCTTTATTATGATATGAGATATTAAATAAAGTGATTTGTACCTAAACACAGTTTAATTAACGACAAACCCCCCAGTCGTTACAGTACCTAGCTCTGTGGTTAGATCCAAAGACATGATTCTAGAATACTGTTGCCTTTAAACTGGAAGTAAAATCATGAACCAATGACTACAACAAAAACGAATCTGATGCCTAATTCTTATCCTGATATATGTGAGGAATTATTAATTTAATTTTGCACATTGTGCGACCATCTCATACTACCTACTCCTTAACCTGACAATATAACAGTACACACAAGCAACGTTATATCGGAGGCGTGTGTCCAATTTAACATATCGTGCGCGGCAATATCTCGGCGCAGGACAGGCGACAGGCGCGCGCGCAAGGTGCGTAGGCCGGCGTAACTACTGCGGTAGCGGCTAAATCAACCATTGTCTGATTGGGTGTAGCCTGCCGCATTCTTCGCGATAGCCTATGCGTGGTAAGAAGCGACAGAGTTCCGTTTTGAATTTTTTTGAAAATTACTTCTGCCAGAATCATTTCCTCTCCTTAGTCTGTGTAGAACATGATTGAAGTCATCTTATCAGCAACATTTATAGCAAGAAGCGATTGCGTTCGAGTTTCAAAGAAAGCCTTTCAAACAGATGCCTGCTTGCTCGTTTGCCGCCCTATGTTATGAAAAAAAGGAAGCCTGTAAATTTCTAAGTTTTGAATTTTACAAGCTTGAATTCGCCTGTGTCGTCACCATCTTTGATTTAACTTGACGATAAAATGTCTTGTTGTTGTCTGTTTGTTAAGAAAAACAACACTATCCACCTCATATTGATGAGGTGGAATTGCTACAAAAATCCGAATTAATTGTGTCAGGACCATGACCTATTATCTAAGCACTAGTAAGTTACTAAGTTAATAAAAAATAGTGAATATATCTGTATGTTTGTAGAGTCTACCGCACATGCCGGCCGCTCGCGTGTCGTCTGCCGCTATATATAGGTGCGGTTCTGACCGCCGCGCCCCGCTGCGTCGATTATACGCATCTGGACAGTTAAACTGGTGCTTTTAAGGCTACAAGATCTTGTAAACTTAGTAGCTCAATATAGCAACTAAGATTAAGAATTGTTTATTTTTAAACTTTATTTTTATTAACCACAATTGGCCCAATGGTGGCCAAAGGTTTCTCCAATAGCTTTCCAATTACCTCGTTATCTAAAGCAATTTTGAGTCATGAAGATTATCAAATAAGTATTTCACGTGGCAGAAGCAGCTGGCAAAGGCTAGTTGCAAAATATCCAAGTTTACGTCAAAATCGAGCAATTATCCAATAACGCTACAATCACAAATCCTTGCAGCCGAATAACATGACATTATATGTTACAAAAGTGTACTGGCATTAATAACTAAATTACAATCATAAATAGCACTAGTTGCGTCAGGCTTAGGGTTAGCACTTTGTTTAAGTGATACGTCTACGTACGTATACAAAATATAAATTTTTAAATTAATATTTTTGTAAGATTTAAAGAAGAAAAAGCAAAAGGGGTTAGTGGTAGAGAAGACTAGAGCCTTTGGAGCGTTGTTTTACTACAGACTTCCTTAATTTGATCACCTATTTGGGCTCATCATCAAATGAATGCCAAGACATACTTATTATTATAATTGGGGTGATACTATTAACACTAACTAGCTTTGATTAGATATGGTATTGTTTTTAAAATGGATAAAACTGGTACTTCAGCTATTTCAGGGAATGAAACACATACTGTATCAGGTCTTTATCCCTCATCCTTATCGTGAGGAAACTTAGACACTGACAGCTGACTGTTTAGTTTACTAGTGACAACTGGCGCTAGTTGGGAGCAGCTATCAAGTCATGTCAGATACCTTTAGGCGACTTGAGAAAAACTAACACTACTGTTATCTATAACGCTCTCGATAAGAAGAACGTCTATATCCCTTACGGAGTGGACAAAAAGAGACGTGAAAATAGCCCCGTTTGAAATCTTCTTTTTCTTATCGAGTGTGTGACTTGAATAAAATCTGACACCAGTTTTAGTAATACTAACACTGGTGTCAGATTTTATTCAAGTCGCATAAAGGCATCTAACATGACTTTTACGACTACCGCCATCTAGTGGCAGTAGCCGAATACACGCTAGTAAACTAAACAGTCAGCCAATGTGCACAATTCCTCACGATGTTTTCCTTCTCCGGAAGCAGGTGGTGGTCTACGAGAAAACTACCATACATGAGTCTACAAACTCATGTGACACAGGTAGGAAAATGAAACCCGACCCGTTTGAAATCATCATCATCTCGAAATGGCAAAAATTAGATTTTTTCGACCAGTATTTGGCCACTTCCATCGGCATATCGTTGGCTTCATTCAGGTCCTCCAAGGTACATAAGGAAGGGCAGTTGGGGCAGATGAGCCATGGACGAAATGATAATGCTATTCTTAATTAGTCACCCTAGAAATGAGCCAGCCCTGTCAGATTACAATAAACCGAGCTGCATGCCTACCAGTTTTACGGCTAGACTAGGTTTTAGCAGGTGACCAACTGCTTTATTACATCAAGGTCGACCTATTCAAATCAAACCAGATGAATGACAACGATGTCAATAAATCAATAAGTAGGTAAATAGAAGTAATTTCGAGGATAGTGAAGTTGTGGATTGAGATTATTTGCAGAATTATCAGCACTTCAATCTTCATTCAATTCATTCCTAAATTCATTGTAATTTCACTACTATTACCACCGATTTGAAGCCCATGTAAGGTAACTATACATACGTAGTAAAACGCCTTTTTCGCGTGGAGGTAGGCAGAGACTAGCGGTTTCCACTTGCTACGATCCTTACAGATCGCTCTCGCTTCCTCTACACTCATCACTCTCTTCGTACATGCTCGCCGGATGGATCGCCGCTCCTAATATCTCCCTTTTAACTATTACTTACTGACTTATTGGTAACTTATTGAACTTAATATAACAATCAAGTCCTTGTATCTCCAAAAATGTAAGCACTGGAAACAATTCTGAATATAGAAAATTTGATATTTTCATTGATAGTTTCTTTCAATATCGAAATATACAAGTATATGTTAAATGAACATATACCTAAGTTATGTTAAATGTCGTCCATAAAGCATGATATTGCAGTATTGCCTCTCAGACACATCCAGGTTAGGGATTTGTGACTTCATTCCAGGCAGAGTTATGTGGACGTCTGTGACGGCTGAGATGTGATGCGGGCACACGCTAAACGACATTAAGGAGCTTATACACTGGCCTCCTAATGTTATTAGGAATATTGATTTGTGACTTCATTCCAGGCAGAGTTATGTGGACGTCTGTGACGGCTGAGATGTGACGCGGGCACACGCTTAACGACATTAAGGAGCTTATAAACTGGCCTCCTAATGTTATTAGGAATATTGATTTGTGACTTCATTCCAGGCAGAGTTATGTGGACGTCTGTGACGGCTGAGATGTGACGCGGGCACACGCTAAACGACATTAAGGGGCGTATACACTGGCCTACTGAACTTTAATGTTATTAGGAATATTGATTTGTGACTTCATTCCAGGCAGAGTTATTTGGACGTCAGTGACGGCTGAGATGTGACGCGGGCACACGCTAAACGACATTAAGGAGCCTTTACACTGGTTTCCTAATGTTATTAGGAATATTGATTTGTGACTTCATTCCAGGCAGAGTTATGTGGACGTCAGTGACGGCTAAGATGTGACGCGGGCACACGCTTAAAGACATTAAGGAGCTTATACATTGGTTTTCTTATGTTATTAGGAATTTTGATTTGTGACTTCATTCCAGGCAGAGTTATGTGGACGTCTGTGACGGCTGAAATGTGACGCGGGCACACGCTAAACGACATTAAGGAGCTTATACACTGGAACACCGAACTAATGGGAGTAACTAATTCTGTATATTGGTTTAAAATACTGATAGATTTCGATTCCCTTTTGAAATTTCAAAATATGTGAATTTTTGCAACATTTATGTTACTACTACTAGGTCATATGTTTTGATTGCGTTGACGTATAAGTTCATTTTTTTCATAGCTGTTAGAGACCGTCGACCTGACGTCGACGTCGTGTCTGATATAAATTTTTACCTGATACAACCACGACAGCTAGACAGACAGGCGGACAGAGGGACAACAAAGTGTTCTTATAAGAGGTACGGAACCCTTAAAATAGTCTCAGTCATATAAATTTGTAAGGTTAAGAGTAAGCAAATACAGGTCACTGTTAACTAAATATCAAATTGTTGAAAATTCAGCAATTAATTCACCTTCACTACAAAAATATTTGTCAAGAAAATAAAAATGAATTAACGGGACGGGACAGTGAAGTTGTACTTCTAAGATGAGTCAAGAACATATTTTTGTTAGATTTACTACAGAAGTAGATAGTAACTAATTATAAATATAATTTTACGACAGTAATAAACACTTCTAAATATGTATATGTCATTCCAATCAATCTAAACGGTCCTTTAGACTGGACACTGACCTAGAATCAATCTAAACTGAGTCCTATTCCTTAGGTAACAAGATAGAAAATAGTTTGAATGATAAAATAGGTTTTGCTCAGAATGTCTGTCTGTCCGTTTCTGATGTGTGGTGGTGCGTGTTGCAGACTCCATTAGAGGCGAATTATGGTTCGCTGTCGTGTAGAGCGTAGGAAATGTGGCGGCCACCGACGTTTTTACATATTCAAATGAATTGGTGGCCATTTTGTGGCTAACTAGCGCAGGTGGCCATATTAGGCGAGCTTTTGTGGATTAGGAATGGCCTATGGGCGTTATTAGTCCACAGGTAATGTATTGGAAGTAGGCGTTTATCGAATCTTAATCAGATTGATCGTACTGGTTATTAAAATAAATATATATACTGTATGCTTAGTCATACAGTGCTTAGATATATGGTTTTGTATATGGTATTTTATATGTTTGCTATGTTTAATGTCGTGTAGTAGTTGTTAACCTACTGAGTGGGTAATAAACATGTAATTTAATGGTAATGTTGTTCGAATCTTTAATTACGCAAACTTTAGTTAGGTATAGGTATGTTTATGTGTGCATTACAACATCCTTTTTGTTGATTCACAACATCCTTTTTTCGTAAATTTGTAGACAAACGAAAAATGACAGTTCTTTAATACACACCGAACGTAAAAAACGGCAAATAGAAGGTAATCGGCTAACCAGAATTGAAACAAGAAACTAAGACAACATTTTACATGATAGATCAAACTTGCGTCAAGTGGCTTTGAATCTGCGAATATACATGAAAAAGTATATTTTTAAAATACTTAGACACAAAAAAATTAAAATTGCCAAATATAGATTCTTGGGAAAAATACGACGTTTGGCGATTTTGTGAGATTGTTAGTCTAAGATTAGGTAGCCGATTTGTCAGTCTTGTTTTAAAACTTTATACTGGGGTTTAAAATATGGGGATTCCTCCACTCATAGGCGACGAGCTGGCGACCTGTCACTATACCTGAATTTCCATTCCATCATAGAGCCCACTATTAAGCTAAGCGTGGCCTTCGAGTCGCACGACTCTTGGCTCTGTCTACTCCGTAACGGATAAAGACGTGATTCTACGTATGTATGTTGTTTTAAAAAGAAGGAAATACAAAATAAATAAAATGTTTTAAGATTTATTTAAGGCACATTAAATGTAACTTCTTCTTCAAGTATCAACTGGCTCTCTTATTCCTAGCCTATAAAAAAAACGAAAAAGATTAACAAATGGCGGCGCGTGCCTTAAAGTGACACTATCACAACACGTGAACAATTAGTATCAACGGACATAAAAATGGTCGTGACACCAAGAAAAGTCAATTCCAAGCCCTTATTTTCAAGAAGTGACGTTAACCAAGGACCACCGCGGACCGCCAGTCCACATATATCATTGGGCGCGATACCATCTGCTTCCTAGCGAAAACAATAAGATTGTTCAGTCTCCAAATTGACTCCTAGCTCCTGGACTATCTGATGAAGTATATTTATAACTTCCAGGTCTATTGGGATGTAGACTGTTGAAATGACATTAATTTTTCTAAGAAAAACTAATTTGATATGTAGTGATGGAATAACAAATCATCATAAAACAACAGATTTTTATTTCAAAAGATCTACAGAATTAACTAAGTTCAATACGTGCAGTTGATGATCATGACATTAATAAATATAAATAGGTATGATAATAATATTAGTTTCGTAAAACCATTTCGATACTTTAGAAGACCCCATAGCTAGACGTGGTACATATACGGGTACTTTGAAATCGACTTGCCTTTCTAAATATAATTTACATTTAGGTCATAATAACCCTAAACGGCGCAGGCAGGTGCGAATGTATTGTATGAGCTGACTCTGTCAAGTAATTGAGATTAATTTCTTGCGTGTGGTAGCGGTGACGCTGGAATGTCGTCCTGCGAGCGTTACCGTAACGAGGACCGCGTGATGGGCGGAGCGAGTAGCGGAGGAGAAAAAGGTGCGGAGTGAGAAGCGGAGTAAACATCGCTACTCATTATTACTACGCTACTGTATCATCATCAGTACTGTATGTATCATCAGTAGTACTGTATGTATCATCAGTTAATTCGTTTTTGTCGATGGAATATTTTCTACTAGCTTTTGCCCGCGGCTTCGCCCGCGTACTTCTAACTATGTGTATGCAACATTTCAGGAAGATTGGTTCAGAAGATAAAGCGTGAAGAGGTAACAAATAAACAAACAAACTCACTTTCGCATTTATAATATTAGTCAGAATTAGGATTCATGCCATCGATTTCACCTCCCTATACGACACGATTTCTTTAATTTCATCTTCAGGGTTATTTTGTAACTACTGGTCAAATTTTTACAATATGCTCAGTACTAGGAATACAACTACGTCCGAAAGAAATTTAAAGTAAAAGAATAACATAAAATTTCAACTTTCCATACTAAGACCCATCATCTGATCGACCAATTTGTATGGGAAGCAAAAAATTTTTTTCATTT
Source organism: Ephestia elutella (assembly GCA_018467065.1). NCBI lineage: Eukaryota > Metazoa > Arthropoda > Insecta > Lepidoptera > Pyralidae > Ephestia > Ephestia elutella. The sequence goes on along the minus strand of CM031566.1, from coordinate 5,469,299 downwards.
TTTGACATAGATTTTTTTGGAAACTTGGCTCAATTTCATCAACCGAATCTGCTGCGAAAATTTGGACAATGGTTTCAAAATAACTCTGTATAAATACCCTATTTGGCTTTCCTTTCCCTCCCCTAGCTGTCACACGCATACTAATTCTGCTTCCTAATGCAGTGACATTCGACACATGAGCTCCGGGCTCCTTTCTTTTACAAATACTTCGAGCTCATTACTCCTATCTTTTGTTTCACGTTCTCATGATCTTCATCATCATCAACTTTTCTCATTTTTATTTGTATTATACTTTCATATAATTTCAATACATCTGTTGGGTTTCCTCTTTCTCAACATCATCCACAGACAAATTCATCATTTTTTGTTATATTTGTCTCATCCCTTCTAACATGACCAGCTCTGTCCTCTCAAATTTTTATCATTGTATTTTAGGATACACGAAGGCTAGAACGGCAAACATTTCAATAGGAATTGTACCCAGGACTGCGGATGCCGTAGATACACATATGATATACGTATGCGTGCCGTTAAGTACACATATTTACAAGAAAAATGAACGTACCTATATAAAAAAATACTATTATTTTTAATACGATGAAAAATTCACTATGTCATGTGCCTTAAACCACATTCGCTAATAGAAAACGCACCTCTAGAATTAGGCAGCCGTGCAATTTGACATTCGCAACGATGACTAAACCCGTTTTATTTTGTTCACTTGTAATATTATAATTTGTGAAACTCATTAGTGAGGGAGGTCAACTCGTAATTATGCCGCGGTTGTTCGTAAGAGTCGAGTACTACTCGTACTAGTTTAAAATTGGAATTAAAATTGTTTTTTTTTTAGTGTTATAAAGCCTATTTATGTATTTTATTTTTTTCTTTTTAAATTGTTATATTGAACTGGCCAGTTTTATAAAGTTAAAGGCGTCTTGGCATTTCTGAAAGCGCTATCGACTGCCATCTGATAGAGGAATAGTGGGAAATGTTAATAATATTTTGACGTTTGTACTCGATTGTATTAAGGAGAGTTACTCCTTTTATTTTAACTTCTGGTGTTGGAAATCATATTACAATCCACTTGAATAACATAGTATTTTTAAAAGTCCTTCATTTCATAAGATTCTTAGATATATTTTATTATACCTATATTTAAAATAATACCTATACTTAACCATAGCAGCGGACTGGAAACTAGTTTCTATAAACTTCATGAACAAAATACTTACGTGTAATCGGCTAGTTTATTAGTAGCCATAACGCCCAGTGCTAGGGCGACCATATTAAAAATGAACTCAAATTTATTTTAAAATAATGTGTATGAATTTTAGAGTAATATTATAATAGGGTATTACACCATTTTTTAAAAACTGTTTTAAATTAATCCTGAGATCGTAATGAACTAGTAGAAATTTTGTTAATTTTTTTTAAAACCGAAAATGGCCTTCAAATCTGTTTTTTATTTATGATTTTGAATTTTCGCGCGGAAACGCTAGCCGCCATGCTTTTTCATCTCGTGACGTCACTCGGTTAGTAAACAATACGACTGCGAAAGACCAAGTAATAAGATTCGTGAAAATAATGAGTTATCATTGGTGTCTTTTGCCTGAATGCAAAAATACAAGTGTAAAAACGCCACAAAAATTATGGATTCAAGTGCCAAGTGATGTAAAAATAAGAAATACTTAAAGTATTAACCATTGGCAGATTTGTACTTTCTGCTTTCACAAAACCGTCTTCCATAGTGAAATAAAGGCTAGAAGTCTACAAACGTGTTAATAACTCGTAAATTTATCAAATTATCAGCGCACAACTTATTTTCAGTAGATTGTTTACTATCGGAATGACGTCACGGCGGGATCCAACATGGCGAATGGCGTTTTAGACATTTGAAAAACAGATTAGAAAAGACGATTTTTAAAATGGAATTATAAAATTAAAATTGCAATTTTATGAATAAATATCGACGTTTCTTGTTTACTTTTTTCGAAATCTATTATGAACAAACATTTTTATATTTTTTCTTACATAGTGTAAAATACCCTATTGTATAACTTATTCTTTAATAAAAAAAGTATTTCAGACAATACCTACTGATCTTTATTCTACTTACATTGAAAAAAATATAAGTATATTTTTTTATTTCTTGTCGATCTAAGCATGCTGTGCGCACTAATTTCTTGGTTTTCCAACTTGTTATCGAAACTTTGTAATGTATATAATGCCATGTTATGATGTAAAACTGTTTTGTGTGTTAATAAATAAAATAAATAAATATTTGAAATTATTTACGAGGAAATATTTTTCTCTGCATTTTTTTATTAAATTAAAAAAACTGATTTACAAATAAAAATAAATTTAACTGATATAAATTTAAAAATTTCTATGATGTTGTGATTGATAATAAATACTACATTATCATCCTTCATGAACTGTAAAAATAAACTGATTCTGATGGATACTTAAAAAAAACAGATTGAAAAATTGCGAAAACCAACTAAAATATCAAATATCGAAAATGGTTCACTTTTGGATAACACATTATAGGGTTAAATCAATTCAAAATAACAATACCTACAACCCCCTGAGAGGATTGCATCTAATAATAATTTAGTAACCCTGTATTAGTAATGATAAAAAAATTTATAATTTATTTTCCGAAATTCGACAGAATATGGAAGCATAGCCACCCTATGAAGGGTGTATAGGCAGCAATATCCGTGTTCGCTCTTATATCACCTGGAGAGCAAAAGTTGCGGGCACAATGAGCTCGAGTACTTACTTGAACACTGAACAGTATTGAAGATGAATAGTTTTGATCCGGTTTGTTTGTAAGAATCAATTTTATTTTCAGTCTTAAAAAATTAAACGTGGAGCCACGTTTCGTTCACCTAACCTAATTTATGTTTATGTATTATAACTGTGTAGGTTTTGTATATGCGAACGAAATGTTTGTTACTCACTGAGACGATATTGAATAAATTTGGTACGTGTGTAGGTTACAATTATTCTAACCTGTATGTTTATTATATAGTTACATTTTATTTCAAACTAACTGCGTCCTGAGGCACGGCTCTAGCGTATACATAAGTAGGTTTAAAATTTGAAAAATTGGTGTATCTATTTCAACTTTATCAAGTTTCAACGGTTTAGGTGAGATTGAGTAACAAACATCCAAACACATATATATCATTAAATCTAACGTGAGATGAAGACAATCGCCTAAACAGTAGGTACGTGAGCGATCCACATATGTGTCAATCCACGGGAAAAGATACCTTATGGTCGTTGGCGCTTAAGACGTTTAGAAAAAGAAATCATTCGTCATCATCATTTACTTTTCCTTCTATAAGTTTATACTAACTTATAGAAGGAAAAGTAAAAGGTTCTTTTACTTTTCCTTCTATAAGTAGTAGAAGACCAAGACAGGGCTACATGAGGCAAATAAAGGAAAAAGTGAGCGTCGGGTCGTATCAAGAAGTAAAACAGTTGACAATGGAGAGAGAAAAATGGAGGATCTCCACTGACAAGAGCCTCGCCTTAAATTTGATGATGATGATGAAGTCACATATACTTACTTTAGTTAGATTCTCACGTAGCCATGGAACTGCTAATTTCCAAAATTTAAACAAGGGCTTAGTGTGTACATGTGTACAGACAAGTGTAGATAATGCCGATACAAGAGATAACAATGAGCGGAGAAACTGTTGGAAAGTGCAGCTCATTTCATTAGGGCATGAGGTAGCTGTGTTGCATGTTGTAGTTACTAGTACACTGGTGGCGACCTCTGTGGCCTAGTGGTCATCATGCCTGATGGACGGAGGTCCTGGGTTCTATCCCCGGTCGGGTCATGATGGCAAATGATCTTTTTAAGATTGACCTGGCTCTTGGATGTTTATAATAGACAACCTTTGTGGCCCAACGGCCATCACGCTGGACTATCACACCGCTCCATAGGTCCCAGGTTAGATACCCGGTCAGGTCAAGATGTGTAAATGATATTTTTCAAATTGACTTGGCTTTTGGATGTTTATATCTATATTTGTTATAAAATATTGTATCGTTGAGTTATTATCCCATGACATAAGTCTCGAACTTTCTTTGGGGCTAGCTCAATCTGTTGATTTGTCCGTATTTAACCATCCTCCATCTAAATTTTATTGTTTATTTTTTTATTTTTTATTTTATAAAGATACATACAGATTAACAGTACAGGACCAAAATATCTTCGTAGTCCTCATGACCGAGGGTCGTGTTCATTACTTGCACACAATCACACACAATCTTGGCATTGTAAATTAAGTGGTTTGCCATTGCCTTCTCCATTTCACACAATAGCTGATAACTCAACTGGAGTACTAGATTCCTCTCGATGTTTTCCTTCACCGAAATTAGTCAGACAGTCGTCTATAAAAATTATCTTCCATATAAATTTAAATTTATAAGATAAAATAAATTTAATTGAAGGTATTTACATGGAAGATTAATGTATGATAAGATTTAGAAATCCATACAAAATGCTAGTGTAATTTCTTCCCCTGTCTAGATGGTATCAATTTATTACGAAGATTCCAAACGGCTACATACATGGTGATCTCAATTTCCAGCGATCCGATCGCACGACGCCGCACGACCTGATACGAACGCCGTGCGATTGCTCTAAATAAATCTCTTCCTGCATGCGATACAATGCGGCAAAGAATCGGTACAGCTTTTATTATATTTAGACTTGTTTTTAATTTATTTTCAGAAATAACAGTACCTGAACTTGAGTTGATTTTTGTAAGAGTTCACCGATGGACGAAAGGGTTTTTATTGAAAGTTTTGGTGAATTCACGTGGGCAGGCCAAACGGTAATGTACTTAATAAAAGGTCAACGTAAATTTGGTTTAACTTAGTTTTAAGAGGCTTAAAACTTTGTTTTTTTTTTATATTATTGCGATGTATTGAGGAGAGATTTATGGGAAAATTGGGAGGCTTTTGTCTAGCAGAGGGGCATTTAATATAGCTGTACCTAATGGCTTCGCTTCCGTAGGATTTTCAGTATTCTGGATAGCTTTTACCTGAATGTGATCAAAATGTGATTGTCATTATACGAAAGAATTTATCATTCAGATATTAGCGCGCTCAATCAAACAAATACCTATACAAAGCTGTATTATGATATATTTATAGAAGTTTAGATAGTATGATTATTATAAGCGAAATGAAAGCAGCAGCTTCGATGGCTTGGCCACGTGGAGTGGATGGGAGAGGATCGCGCAGCTATATAGCGTATAAGTGACGACCAAGCGGGAAACTACCTGTCGGCCGGCCCAGATACCACTGGAGGGATTAGGTGCTAAGAGATCTGAGGCCCTCAAAATAGCTGACTGGCAGGAAATTGCGCACAACAGGAAGGAATTGAATTTTCTTGTATCGGAGGCCAAGATCCTCTTTAGGTCGTCGAGCCATCGAAGTAAGTCGTAAGTAATTAAGATAGTATGAAATAACATAGTGCCACCACTAAGGGTTGTTAGATCTATGCAATGTCCAGCGCACATCGGCCGTCGTATGAGGCGCGTGATATATCGCCCCTGTAGCGTTAATAAGCGAACACTCGGCTCGTGACCGCCAATAGCCAGGTGCCGGCTCGCTGCGACGAACTTCAAGGGTTCGCTTCCAGACCCTTGATTCTACAAATTACAAACATAGATGTTGTGCCTCAGTTGTGTCTCAAAAGCCTTAGAAGACTAGAATACTGTATATTCTAAGTTTTTGCAAAAGTCAAAGAAATAGTTATAAAACATAGAAGTCTTACAGAGATCTTGTCACTTTATTTAAATTTCTTTGGCCCTTGAGACACAATTGAGATACGAAATCGACGATTGTAATTAGTGGAATCGGTCTCCAGGTTAGACAAGAGCGAAGCTGAAATTGGACTATCGAGCTTCGCTGATGGCGCTGCAGGTAACATCATAAATAGAATATGCATCAAAGATACAGAGAAGTAAACCAATATGGGCGATGTCATCGATCCTCAGTGGCTTTCAAAATCATAAATTCTTTAATGAAACTTGGCCTTCAAAGAAGGCTCTTTTTCACGTCAAAAACTAATTATTTCTCAAAGCTACAAACTACTAGCATTTCGGAACGACCACCCCTTCCCGTCGTCTCTTACTTAGTCTTCCTTTCCTTCACCTTTTTACTTCAGAATCTTCAGATTCTGAAAATGAAGATTAAGAATTTCACAATACCGCTAATAATGACGCGCATTGAAGAATGCTTCATGAATGATCATAAAGCACCAAATTAAAGAAAAAAATAACTGAAGTAATTATAGCATAATTAAATCGCAAAGAAGCTTCGCGTCGTAATGAAACCCTGTCATGAATTGAACTCGTTTTTCGTGCCCTTTATATCCAACAAAAAGAAATTCGTCGTAGATGCACTGCACTATTCCATGTAGGTCACATTCGCGCGAAACGTCCGTGTTTGGACGCGCTGCGCCCGCGCCGATAAATAAACACGTCACAGGACTCGGCGTTTAAGAAAACACTATCCTCAACTTAAATCACACTTGCGATGGAATCTCAACATCGCTGACTTGTAACTTTACAAGGATTCTATTTTGTGTTAGTTTTATTTCCTCTTTTACAAGAAATTAAAAAAACTTAAATGCAAACTTAATTGCAAATTGGAAGGTTGGCGTAGACAAAAGGAGGCTTATACCCAGCAGTGGGTCATGGAAGGCTGACGATGATGATGATGATGATGAATTGCAACAAAATACAACAACAACAAGAATTTAATTGCAACGCCCTTGCAGGGCTCATTTGTGCACCTATGTTAAATGTATTAAGACCTAATTAATGTACCAAATGAACGCAATAAAGAAATTGAGAATTAAGAATTGAAATTACCTGCGTATTTTAGTATTATTTTTTTTACCAAGTAAATAACTCCATTCTCTGGCATTTTTTTGGCAAGTGAATCAAGAAAAACGTAAAGCTTAATAGCTTAATGCTTAATAGCATTTAACTTGATATGATATAATATTTGAATATTGTCCTGCTTTTGGAAAATACTAGAAAAGTAATCTCTTTGAATTTGACTTGGAAAATATGGGAAAATTTATTTTCAAACTATATTCTGCTTAGTGAAGTTCGTACGTTATACGAATAATACACACTAACAAAACACTAGACAACCGGGAAGTGATTTATTTGGAGCGGGCAGTATCGAAATCGTGACTGTTTCTATTCTACTGGCAGACCATCGCTGACCGTGGCTTGTCAGTTGATTCTCACACTGGTAGAGCTGGACGAAAAGTCACTCCGACTGTAAATTTTACTGTAGGTAGTAATGTAATTATATTATTAAGAAGTCGTTGGGATTGTATAGGTTTTTTATTATAGAATTTTTATTGCCACTAGTTAGCTAGTTAGAAACTTAGAAATAAGTCTTATGATAAAGCTATATCGTCAAATATAGACACACTTATTTTGCAATAAAATAAAAGCTTGTAAAAATACGCTATAAACTCAAACTCAAAATACTTTATTTGCTTAAATGTAGGTGACATAAATGTTATACAGTTTTACAGTACCAATTACATTTTACTTTAAAAGCATACAAATGATAGCATTATATAAAAAAAAAATATAATTACAATTAATTTACATGGCGTACCGGTGATATGATGTAAAGTCCGGAAAGTTGTAGAGTTTATGAAGTTAGGGCATGTAGATTGTAGATAGATGCTTGACTCTACATGAGATCTATTATTTTTTTGACAGTGCGGTCTTGGCAATATTTGACATGAAATGTGATGGAGATAGATATATGTATAAAGCATAGACATAGAAAAAAAAAATATTCTTTAATAGACATATAAACTTGACTGTCAAATAAAGCCCAAATCCGTTTATAATAGTCCTCCACCAACCACCAACATAGGCAAAAACCATATCTGACATCCTGCTTCCTCAGCTGTCTGTGTCTCTAAGTAAAATAAAAAAAAAAAACTAGCTCTATGGTATAAAGTCAGGACCGACAAAGTATCAATTTGTCTCGGGCGAAAATTTCGTCAAATGTGAACTAACATTTAACGAGCACGGGGGTCTTAACGAGCGATATAATAGAAGGTGGTAAATATTATAGGCTTCATTTGGATCAAGTTTCTTCTCAATGAGCTTTACACCGAGTGCTTAAGACGTCCGTGGTTAAAAAGTCCTAGGTTTGAATCTTACTTCTTATCATGTTTTACTAGGATACTCAAATGCATCATGAGGAACTATTATCCACTAGCCTCGCCTCGGGGCTTTGCTCCCATGGGAAAAAGTACCCTATGTGCTATTCCCGGTATTTTTCTTAAGTTATGACGTAACTCGTTTCTCATGAGTTTGATTATCACTACCGAGGAATTTGCGGGTGTGTTGCTCACTGGTGTTGCCGATTGACAGTCAGTATTGATAGATAATCGATAGACTATCGATAATTTAAGGGTCACTACCCTACATGATTTTAGATGAAAACTATCAATACTTATCACTACCGAGGAATTTGTGGGTTGTGGCTCACTAGTGTAGCCTATCAACAGTTGACTATAATGATAGACAATCGATAGACTATCTATAGTTTAAGGGTAGGATACATGATTTTAGATGAACACTATCAGGACCTAGTAAAACTATCGATAGTTCGGCTACCATCGCTTACGTCTCAACAACTGGTGAAGTAAAACTTTGAATAGTACACAGAGTTACCCGATTTGTCGAAGATGCATTTGATATTAAAGTTTCGATGAACAGATTATCACCATATTTTATTACTTAAAAACGGAACTTTTAATTTTTGAGACAAAAATTATCTGGAAGTATACGCATTTAGATGGCAAAGTTATCTCCAGTCATGTATAATGGTTCCTCATGATGCATTTGAGTATCCTGGTTAAACATGATGAGGACCATTTATAGACCAGCCAGCGATACAAATGCATCTAAAGGGTAATGTGGCGAATCATCATTATATTTGAATTACCGTACTTTGTACTTGCTACTTAATTGACTTGTTTAGTAGCTTTCAAATTTATATCAATTTATGAATCAAATTTCCGTGTGTATATATATGTTATGAATGTTATAATATGTATGTTTGGTATGATATGTTATGAATTTAAAGAGATCATCATCATCTCAAGCTTTTTCGACTTTTTTGGTGTGGGCCTCTTTCAACCTAGTCTACATCTTCTTGAAAGGCCGGCAACACTCTTGTGATACCCCTGGTGTTGCAGTAGTCCATGGGCAGCGGTGATCGCTTACCATCAGGTGACCCGCTTGCTCGTTTGCCGCCCTATGTTATAAAAAAAAAAAAAAAAACCTCCTCCAATTCGCTCTATCCTGGGCAGTGTGTATCCAGTTCTTGCCCGCTATCCTTTTGATATCGTCTATCCACCGCATCTGGTCTTCCAACAGGTCTTTTACGTCCCCATCGTCTCGATCCACTCCACCATGGCTTAAAGAGATACTTTGTCTCATTCATAAATTTGCAATGATCACTTCAGGTCTATTTGAGTATATTTCTTTACCTTAATGGTATTTTTATCAGGTATTTTATTCAAATTCTGTGGCTTTTGGTTAGAGGATAAAAGAGTATAAGAAAGATAAAGTTATCCTCTGAAACTTACAGAGTCTAGAATAATCTTTAGGTGTGTGTAATGTGTTCCCTATTTAAGGCTTTAGATATCCATGTCGTAAATTATCGTGTATGTAACGCCAATTTATTTTGCATAATAAGCTTAGGAACATTGTTTTACTATCTGATAATAACTACTGTTACAGTTCTGTCATCCAGGTCCGGAGCAGGGCGTGCCTCAGCAGCGGCCAATAATTACAGTTAAACAGGTCCGGACTACAATATTGTACGTAGAGAAGAATACTTATTCTGGTATTTTATGGTTAGAAGGAAGGTACCTTCTACGGGCATTGCATATAGATATAGATATTTTGATTTTGCAGCATCGCATTAACAACAACTGCACACACCTGACCTGTACATGACGCCACAGATGTTCCTTTTTCAGTCATGCACTTGAAAGAATATTTATCAGAAAAAAAAAAATACAGCCAACTTGAGAACCTCCTCTTTTTGGTTTTTGAAGTCGGTTGAAAAGTGCTCAGTAGTTCGAAGTGTAGACTATTAGATATGGAGTTACATTGTAAATTAAATTTAAGTCAGAACAAACAATTAATTGGAACGCGTTTTTTCTAAAAGTAGAACACATTTAAAGAGGGAAATCACTTCATGAATGTAGCCTCGATAAAAGCCTAGAATCCTATTGAAGGGTTTCCGATATAACTTTGTGGCAAATAGTAGAAGTATGAGTGTGTACTCTTTCTTCATCTTCTTCTTTTTTAATCATCACAGAAGAAATGATATCAAGGATGGGTATCTAAATATGTCAAGCGAAATAATAAAGTTGACTTAACGTAAGGAGGTAAAATTCATTTTTTCAAATAAAATTTCCGTCCATTCTGTGTTTTCCCTATTTTAAGTCCAGATTCTAAGCGTATTAATAAGCAATTAAGTTGCCAAGCGATCGCATCTATGCAAGTTTGTGTAAGTAATGTTAGGATTATGCTGATCTCCGATGCACTCCGTAATGATAATGCGTATACGTGTACAGCATAGAATGGATTTTTAATTGATATGTTTGTGGTCGGCGGCCTTTCATTATTTTCCTGTCCTTTCCTTTTTAACCACGTCGTAGAAAGTGGGTGTTATATTTCCCTGTTAATCTGTAGGTAGTTATACAATATTCTTGGAGAATCTTGCAATGAAGTTTGTAATGCCACCGCTTCTTATTCAAGTATGCCTTGACGTATGCTTTGGAAAGAGCAAGGAAATTTGTTTGAGAATATGATTTATTGAAGTCACAAAGTAGTGTACAGTAGTTGGAATTGTAGTTTTAATATAATTTTAAACTACACATTGATTAGAATGAGCTACGAGTTTTCGCAATACCGTTTAGGAATTATTTTTTTTATTGATTGCTTGCTAAGATCCGTAGATTAGCTTTTTATGTCGTAATGTGGACGTTAGTGGGTTTCTTATCTAAGTCAGTACCTAATACAGCTATACATATTCAAGTAACGCCACAGGCTTTTAATATAGTAGTAATATAAACGAAAATCGATAATAAATCAGTATTCAATCTCTCTTAGCTGGAAGCTATCTATCAGATATACAATGCACAATGAACGCTGGAAACAATTGATGTACGAGTGGTGGATGAATGCTACCAGCATCTAAGCTGTAGGACCATGACTCATTAGATGTTCAGACAATGATTTAATTGAAGATTTGCCCTTGATTTTACCACAATAAACTGCTTAGTTAGAATATTAGTATAACTTTTGATTTCATAATAAAAAAATTTCTAAGTGCAAAAGTGTCTTCTTGGAAGGCCAAGTTTAAATAAAAATATTTTGACTTTGACTTTGTTTCTGTAATCATTTCAACGACCTGAAAGAAGAAGTTTGTATCAAGTAATTATTATTTTTAAGTACCTAGTCTTATTTTCATATACCTACTAATTTGCACATTCTCTGTTTTCTTGCCTTGTTTATGGAGTAATGAAAATAATCATTTTTTTTATTACTCCACTTTGATATCTAATATCATTGTTTAATTTTTCAAAAACTGGATTAAATAAAATAATGACATTATTTGAATAATCAAACAAAAAATCGACATAGGTGAAACTATTCATAATATATTTATGCACTGAGATTTTATATTCATATTCATTTATTCACTTTAATTTGTACATGCACATTGAAATGTCTAATTTTAATATACAAATTTACCTTTACAGGCATTGTGAATATTACCTAAAAATGGCTAGCCCTAAATAAAATCTAAAACAATTTAAATGTCTAAAATAATGTTACATTATTTATTACAATATTTACTTACATGGGTATAGGTAATATGTCAATCATGCACTAATCCATCATTAAATAAATAAAAAAAAAAGAAATTGTCAAAGATATAGGTATGTCATTTAGTAATTATACATATTATTAATTATATAATGATTTGTATACTTAGTGAATTAGCTCAAGATAATTGAAAAATGAACAATACAACGGACCAAGTACCGTATGAAGCTGCATGCAGTGGCTACATATTGCCCTGGTATTTTAATAGAAATCTCCTCTGGTCACGGAGCTTGGTACCGCTTTGTTTAATAAACTGCACCGTACAGGTTATTATTAAATTAATTTCCTACAGTGATGTTAATTGATTTTGCAGGAAACATGATGTGAAGACACAATAATGCTTACCTGCTAGAAGGTAATGCATGGTCTAGTAATTGTCTTATGACCGGGGGTTTTGAGTTGAAATCTCATGAAAAGCATTCTTTGTTTTACCACGAAAAGAAGCTACATACTTGAGGCACAGTATTAAGAGAAATAATGACGTTTTGTGTCGAGTTTACCCCTTGAAATTTTTGTTTAAACAAAAAGTTGGACATAAGAGTAAAGTTAAAATTTGTGATTTAGTGGATATGATTCTAGCTGTGAATACTTTTAAGTGGCTTACTGTTGCTAATATAGTTGTTACTTTGTTTTTGTTTGAAATGTCCTAGTTTTCCTAATAAATAAAATAAAATAAAAATAAAATAATCAATAGTTAGAATTTTTATTTGAGTTATTTCAGTAAAAGTAAAATTTTTAAGTTACTGAGTGGGGCGCTGTGTCTAGGGATGTATAGTAACACTTTTTACCAACTTGAGTGCCGCACCGCCGTGTGTCTCTGCCACATAAACCATCAACGCTGTCCTCACGCACTATAATTTATTGAGATCTAGTTACAAACAAAAAGCTTATACTAAACAGCATGCTCCTACGATCCGTTATAGATTTATGGTAAGTACTACCTGACCTTCGCAGCCGCGGGCGCAGAAGGTAAGGCTAGATCGATGCGTTGCTCCAGATCAGATGCTAGATTTATTTACACTAGCGATCCGCCCTGGCTTCCTACAGGTTGCAACGCAAGCCACTTCAATTTTCTTATAAGAAGGCAAACTTGCATACGGCTCATCGGATGGTAAGCGCTTGCAATACTAGGGGTGTCACGCGCGTATTGCTGTTATTGCACAACGAGCGTCAAGGTCGAAGTGCATTACTCTCGACTCGTCAAAGTCGCGCCAGTTTCGGAACATAAATTATCTCTATTTTAGTAGCCACTTTCATATTTTGGACCAAAAATTTATGAAAGCTCGATAATGTTCATTAATTTTTCAACCGACTTCCCAAAAAAGGAGGAGGTTATATGTTTCGATGTATGTATGTATGTGTTTGTAATAAAAGTGTTGATGTTTATAAAATCTATGCACTGTCGCATGGTAGCTGCGCCGTGTATAGCTGGCTTTAGTATAGCCATTGCGTTTGCCTCCTGGCAACATTGCGCAGGCGGCTTCCGCCCGGGGCGACCTTCAGTCGATCTTGCAGTATTGGTTTTGGACTGCGCGCGCGAGGCCGTGTCGCGTGAAGTAACGGCCAGGTGCTCGGCCACCATTTTGCATGGTTCGTTTGTAGCCGCGTGGCGTGGCGTGTTAATTTTATTTAATTGTAATCATCGTTTGTATTGTACTTCATCGTTGTTAAATAACTATTAAGGTTGTGTTTGTGCAAAAAGCCTTTATTTTGACTGTTTGTTGTGAGACGGGAATTGTGGCTGCCTGCTCACACCCAGCCGTCGCCGAGTGGAACTGCTAGACGGATCAGGTATTTGTTCTGGGGACTGAGATCTCAGGGGGTAGTTTGGGTGATTTAGGGACCACCTCCTCCTCCGAAGACACCCCCACTTGGACCAAAAGAAAAGTCAACTTGGTGAGTTGAAGATTAAGTTTGTAGTTGTAGTTTATAGGTTAGGTTTAGTGATTTAGGGTTCTATAGCTCCCTTTATAAGCTATAGTGGTAGCAGGCTGCGTATAGGTTAGGTTTTAGGCTCTAGTCGGACAGACGTAGTGCCGGGTCGAGGTTTTTACCGGTATTTTTTTTTACCCGGTAAATTTTTCGGTACCGAACCCTCCCGCCATTTCGTTTGCCCGGATTCTCTGCGCACAGTATGTTTTTTTTTATGTATGTTCGCCGATTTCTCCGCCAGTTGTGGATTGATTTAGAAATCACGTCATCCATTGGTGCAGATAACTTTACTAAATTATAGTTACCTATGTTTGTTTTATTTTAAAAGCTGAATTTAATGTTACTATGGGAGGCCCCAAGGGTGCTTTTTAAACCTATAAAAATCATCCTTGCTATCTATATTTTCTGCATAAGCAACTAAGATCCAAACCTAGTCGCTAATATTTTTTACGCGTATTCATTCAGCATTTTTAAACTAAGGAAGGTTTGGTCGCCGCGGGCTCTCGGTCTATTTATGCGCCAAAAATAATAGACAATTTGACATGTTCTGACATTTCAAATCAAACTGACATAAAAAGTTTCGAGTTCTTAATTCTTTATTTTCGGTCAGTGAAAGAAAAGTTTAAGTTTTTATTGAAGAAAATAGAAGCACTAACAATTATAAAATAAAACTTTTTTCCAAAAAAAATGAACCGACTTCCATCATAAAACTTAAAATCATGAAATAACAATAAAAAAAATGTATTAGCATGCTACCTACTGAATGAGGTGAAGTCGGTGCCAAATTGAAAATTAAATAATCTAAACAGCAACAGCCTTACTCCTGCCCGCACTTGGCATGCTATTTCATGATTTTAAGTTTTATGATAGAAGTCGGTTCATTTTTTTGGAAAAAAGTTTTATTTTATAACATGTGGCGGCAAACGAGCAAGCGGGTCACCTGCCTATGGACAACTGCAACACACACCAGGGGTATCACATGTATTTAAAAACATGCCAACATGGTTTAATCCATGTGTAAAATGAACATAATCAACCAGTTTGTTTACAATTTCCTTCGTGTTTTCTCGTAATAAACCTCATGTGCGCTATGCTACAGTTTACAGTTAAGCGGTGCTCGCAATTATGAGACTTCCAGATTAAATTCTGCTCTTGCGCATGTTTTACCTTGATTAAGTCCACAGGTTACTTTCGCTATGCGATGAGTTGTTTATAGCCGTGATTTGATTTGTCTTAATTTTATTTATTTTTTTGTTTTATGATTAAATAACACCACACGAAAAGTTGAACCACTTATTAACATTCAGATGCCTGTAAAGTATTCTTCTTCTATTCGTTTGATGAGGCTAGATTTTACAAGCCATCTGGGAACTGAGAGCTATACTGAAGTGATTTCAACTCACTTAGGTATGTTTGTCACCAATCAATTTTTTTAACTGATTCACCTGTAGTTCGACATTTGTGATTCAAAAAATTACGCAAATCAAATTGCCATCCGCTGTCTTTTATATGAAAATATCTGATGCTCATCAAAAAACTATTAGGTATACGTGTACTTAACAGCAATCAAAGAAAAAATAGCAATATGCAATTGAAAATTCACGCACTAAGTTCACTGACCTCGCTAAAACAAATCTTCCAAATTCAAATTCTTTTATCGAATATCACATGCGTACCCTGAATAGTTCATTATCATTTGCATGTGTGCTCCTTTTATTAGTTGCCAGTGTGTGCGTGCACAAACAGGGGGTTTTAATTTTTGGGGGTTCTTTAATGACACTTCTTCGCATCGATTTTAGCATTCTCGAGGGTTAGTCTTTTGTTTTCGGGTATCGATTCGCGTTTTTTATGATACTCGGAGTCTCGTGCATACATGCTTGCATGCAGGGTGAAGTTTTAAATTAATCGCTGTGTGGAAACTTTCGTAATTTCTTAGTTTGGAGGGTTTAAACTGCAGACTGGTAGAATATATTTATGTGGATGTTTTTCTTTAAAGAACATTTTCAGTTAAAGCAATTATGATAATAATCGTTTAGAAAAGTGCCTTGGCTTCGCATGGATGAAAATATTTGTTTTAAAATTTCAATAGACTTAATCTTTTACCATCTTATGTTATTTTTTTATAACATCGGGCGGAAAACGAGCAAGCGGGTCACCTGATGGTAAGCGATCACCGCTGCCCATGGACTACTGCAACACCAGCGGTATCACAAGGGGGGGGGGGGTCTACATCATTTCTTTCTTTCCTCTGTGTGATTGATTCTTCGAAAAAGGCTAGCTTTAAACTAGCTTTTTCCTGCAGCTTCGTCTGCATAAATTATATACCAAAAACCCGAAAATTGCATAAAAATCCGTTCAGTAGACTCGAGTTTTGTTGTCGTGTGCCAACACACAAATAAAGAATTTTTAATTTTATTTTTTTAAATTTAAGTTTATCGTGAACAGATAGACAGACGTGGCAGGGGACTTTGTTTAATAATATGTATATGGATTTAGCTTAAACCTAATTATTAAGTTTTTGAATTTTATCAATCATCAGATAAAATCAATACCTATATCTATTTTTTAGTGTATTGATGTCTGTGTTTATTTTTTATTTTTATTTTAATAAACATTTATATTGTTAGTACAGAGTTACATATATCATTAACTATCAATCTTTCAGACTAGCATATCCTACCAATCTAAAGTGTACTAACAAAAAACCGTACAATATCATTGTTACCAGAAAATCCTATAACCTATAACCCTGGCCACCAAAGCAGCCTTCTAACATCTAAAATAATTTCATAATATCTCAAACAAATATACAATGTCACTTGTTTATCACATCACAAGGAGCCGATACGAAGCGGTATTGATTAAAAAAGCAACATAAATTAACGAAACCCAACGGGGTGGTGTTGTCAAAAAACTTTGTAAGTGTTTATGTGTGCCTCCCCCCGCCCCGCACCCCTGACACCCTTTCGCGTATACCCACATTCGTAAACGGTACAGATGGAGAGAAAACTTGGTGTGGCGGGGATATTTTCGTATCGAATTTTACTAACGGAACCCATGTAATCAATTCGTGTTAACGGAACCCTTAAATGTGTCTTCTTTGTTGTAATCAACTGTTTTGCAGTTTTATGTAATTATGAGATTTCAATAAAATACAGCCAAATTGAGAACCTCCTCTTTTTGGTTTTTGAAGTCGGTTGATAAGAAAAATTCAATAACAATGAGGTAGTTTGACGTTCTACGTTTACTTACGAAAAAACATAAGTTTCCGCGAAAGACTTTCATGAAAATGCATTCTATAAAACTGTTATATCACTGGAGATATTAACTTCCAAACAAACCACTAAAATAACTTTGTAAAATGTAACCTAATTTTATGACAGTTGACTTTGTAATACTAGCTTCAAAACAAGAAATCAAACGTGTTATTATGCTAAATTCATAATTTCATTGATATTTATGTATCCAGCAGTTAAGATAAAGATATAAGCGTAAAACTGCAATACATCGCATACATTAAAGCATAAGTTAATTACTTAGCTTTTAACTTAATGAAAACGTTACAATGTCAAAGCATATCCCGCCAATAACCATCATATCCTCCGTCTGTACGCAGCCATACAAGTACATGTAAATTAAACACCACAGCACACAGACACGCACACAAATAAAAACGTAAAGAAACACCGCGGAGAGGAAGAATGTATTAAGAAAGCGGGAAAGAGACAAACTTCTAATTAACGCTTCGCGCGAGAAAGGGACAGGGATATCCGACACGCTAATTAAGAATACAAGAAGAAAGACGCGTTTTATGTACGGAGAAAATTTGTCAATGTGCGCGCGCTTCTTATATGTGTTTGCCATTTTCCATTTGTTGCTATAGGTGTTGTGTTATTAACTCATTATGTGAAGAGTTAGCGAATACATAAGCGTTTATTTACTTGTTAATTGAAAGAGGTTTCTGTGATAAGAGCTTGGTAAAGACAGCGGTATCGAGGCGTTTTCCATTTGATTTTAATAAGTTAGGTAGGAAAAATAACTTGGAGTCAAGTTTGTGGGAAGTTGCCGCTTCACGGGTCAATGTTTCAAACTGTTTGTAAGTGCCATTTAGTTGGTGCTTTTTGTCGGACTTATCTTGGATATTATTTTTGTTTTGTTAATGTTGCTTCAGACATAATTATTATTTTTTGTTGGAAAAAAAGTTTATGTAAACACATGACAGAGATGAGTGGAGAGAATTAGGGGAGGCTTTTGCCCAGCAGTGGGAAATAAATATGTAGCAAGAAAAAAAAACATATCTATAGACTGTCAATTGTGTTAGCAGACCAACCCTTAATACTGCATATTTCATAACAAAGCGAGTGAAATAATAATGATTTTCAAGACTTTTTTCGAGGTGGTAAAATGAATTTAAAGACTTTTTTTCAACCGCTCTGGCCATGATTTGCTGTTCGTGGACTAGGCCTTGTGCTGTTCGCGTTTGTGCTATTCGGTTTAGGGCAAATTTTTCATTCATCGAATAAATGTTATTAACTAGTTGAATTATAGAATGACTAAAATAAGTTGACAGCACTGCGTCAGTTGCACTGTAGGCATGACATGACCCTACAATTTAGTCGATTTACACATTATCCGTCAGATACATTTATTTGATGATTGAAAAATTTGCCCTTAGTGCTCTAATGGACTACGTCCTACTGCCTTTTTCAACCAATCAGACCACATGAACTTTATTTTCCGGTTTGATTAATTGAACTACCAGGAATTTTTATTTCGCTTCGTCCTTCTGATCGATTTTTTTTTATAATTTGAAACATTTAATTATTAGATTAAATATGATTGTGTGTAAGTAAGTATTCATTAAACATGCTTGAAATAGCGGTATAATAATTTACAAAAGTTTTTTTTCAAATCCTGATATTATAATGTATACGTATATTTTATCTTATTATAAAATACCATGCAACTTTACCTAAGCAGGGAGTCGAACTCATTACGACTAGACTTAAATTGCCTTTTGATCACCCCGCACGACCGACAAAATCTTATCTTGCAGCCTCGCACGTTTATTTGTTTTAAGATTTCAATGAGACCGAATGAAACAGCCTGTATATCGGGTTACGTCAAACGTCACAAGTAGCGATTTCAAACAACGGAAAATCAACTTTACGTCGAAGTTATAAAGTTGAGTTTTGATTGTCAGTCGAAACGGGAGATATAAGTCGAATGTTTCCGTCTTGCTCTTGGAAAAAGGTTGTAAGAAGGCAAAGAATGGCGGAAGAAAGGGAAGGGACAGGAGATATGTCTCAGAAGCGGCGTGATGAATTAAATTTTTAGGGGGTGTTTGGGGGGACTTGCCCCTTTCATTGGCGCGTCTTCATCCAGTTATTCGTTTCTTTAATTTGTGTTAATTATTTTTTTTAGGTTCGTGTTCTCGGGTGTTTTGTTTATGGTATAGGAAAGATTTTAGTTAATTTTATGTTTTAGAATTGTAGATAACGATTTTAGGAAATCAGTAGTAATTAAAAAAGTACCTAACTAAGATTTTGACGGTACATTGAACTGTATGTAGTATGTCTAATGATTATTAAGTAACTTAACATTAGACATAGGTACCTACATAGAATGTATGTCTAATGTAATGTAATGTAGTGTTACGTAGTACTTGTATTAGTGTTACATCTTCTTGAAAAGGCCATGGCTTATATTCTATGGGTACATCTGTGATACCCCTGGTGTTGTGGTTGTCGATGGGCAGCGGTGATCGCTAACCAACAGGTGACCTGCTTGCTCGTTTGCCGCCCTATATTATATGAAAAAAAAAGTATGTAATTGCTTAATTAATACCCATTAACGTTAAAGGGTCTACATGGATCATCTAGATCTCATAACACAATGAACGGGTTAACCTAACCTAATAATGTATATATGAAAATTTCGTCTCTTTATGTCCTTCTCTGTCCTGTTCTCTCTCTCTCTCTCTCACACACAGGAAAATATATGAAGAAAATTCATAACCGTAACGAAATAAACTCTTATCACGTCACAATATATCGCAATCCGCGTATCACCTACTTAAACCGTCAATCTTTCCCTCAAAAATAAAGTTATATCGCAATTTTCCGTTTCGGCAACCCTCTCTACGTATGAAAAAAAATTTCAACTCCCACTCAATCTAAAATCAACCTTACAATTTAGCTCATAAAGGTGTAATCGTATGAAAAAAGAATTGGCAACACATCGCGGAACCAACTTTTTTTAAAACGCTGTCAAGGAATTAAGTTCCTTAACACGTTCTGTTAAGGTACAATTGGATCGTAAAATAAAATTGGTTTCCCTGTTAACACGCTGTGTGATGAATCGTCTGTCTCACGCGTGACAGCACTGTCACACTGAGGTTTCACGTCACTTGGGTAACGTGTTTAGCTATTAATAAATCGTGAATACTTTTAGGGTATTTTTCACATCAAAAATGTAGAGAATTTTCCAATTACAGCACCTACATTTGAATTTCTTGAATAGTACTCCTATTTTATATGAAGTGCACAATCTGACCAGAATTTTTTAATATCCTTACAATGCGCCAAGGATCTTTTGCAGGTGGTAGAAAACGGAACTAATGTCTAAACTATTAAAATTTCTTATTTAAAACGTAGGTGGCGCCCTCACTCACGTGCAAAAAGATCCTTGTCGCACTTAACTTGGTTAGGATTAAGGCTCAGAATTTCGCGTTTTGCCTACCAAATTACTTTGCTTGCACTTACTGTACAGTTCTGAAATTTTTGCTAATAATAGATTAGGAAATTAGCAACACAGTGCAAGAACCGAAAACATGATTTGACTAAGTTTGCTCGATAAAAAATAATCCTAAACATTTTCCCTAAATTACCAAAAAACTCTGTAGTACGATGATATTTAAAAAAATATTTCACATTAATGTAGTTCATATGATTACTGAATTTTTAATTAAAGAATTTATTAAAACAAGTTATTTATTTCTACACAATCTTAAATTATAACATTATTCACCTACGTCCATCGCAATTTTTAATGGAAACATCATACCTTCCTTGTCGTTCATATGGCAACTCGTCTTACCTCTCTGTCCGTCCTCAGACTGCCGGTGGCATTTAGACAAGGCAGACGCATGTCAAATTGCTCCGCAAATTTACTTACGTAAAATATATTAACATGGGGGTTGTTATACAAATCAAGAACTAGATGGCGCTCTCAAAAAGTCGTCAAAACAGCACGATGCTGCTTTGCGACGTGAATCACGAAAATCAGACTTGCTTATTCTTGAATAAATGCATTTATATTACACTCATTAATGGTCAACAATATTATTAATAAAAATAATTACCAAATAAAAAATAAAAAACAAAGTAAAAAAAATTGTACTGGGAATCGAAACTGCGAATTTTTCTCTGAAGTTCTAATAAAATTACTGCGATAAGAAAGCCGACAGACAAGAGGGCGCCTCTTTTTCTAATTTGTACCGTTTATGTATCGGATAATGTTTGTTCACTTTTTACCCACGACACGACTTTCTTGACAGACTGTGTTTATATTTTTTCTTCTTCTCCCACGTGCCGACGTAGTCGGTATATAATTAAATGTTGTATGTAAAATAAAATATAAAATAATGTATTAGAATTTAAAAAAATCAAAAAAAAATATCACGGAGGAGATTTGAAGTCTTTCTCGTTTTGATCGGGCTAAAGGTATGTCCTTCTCCGTCCTTCTAACTAGGTATGTGTATTTGAAATTTCAGGAAGATTGGTTCAGTAGGTACATAAAACGTAAAGAGGTACCTAACAAAAAAACAAAATCACTTTCACCATAAAATTATGTTAAAAAAAAAGAAAACCGAATTCCCAAATAACAGCAAGGATTTGAACCTAGCACTCTCATATTCTAACTTCATCAACTTAACCGTTTGGCCAAACGCTAATATGACATCACTGTCGAAATGTTACATTACATATTTCAACGTACTATACATGTATTACTTACTACGTAAGTGGCTTTACGAAAACACTGACTAAAACACATTTTTTGTATACTATTCCTTAATTTTGAATTCATTAATTTGAGTTTTCTGTTGATTTTCATTTTTAAATAAGTATTTCAAGAACAAATTTGTTGAACAAGGTTGAAATAAAAAAACAGTTTGATAGATGGTTTAGAGATTATGAGATAGATGGAGCTAAATTTTACTATTTAGTTCCTCTGAGGGGCGCCATTGTAGTTTACAGGGGGGTCGGGGGTGAAATCTAACTTTCTTATTCACGCTTTCTGACCCTTAAGCAAAAGTCAGAGAATTTAAAATAACACCTACAAGCGTCATAAGTGTCATAGATTAATAAGTCTTCCTTTGACCTTGACTTGACGGTGGACAAAAAGGATTTATTCCTCTTTCGCCCCACACCGTTTCGCCTGTTCGCCCCACATTCCATGCCTTGCCCCAAAACGATAATTTATTTCCTTTTCGAATATAAGGATACTTTTTGTCAAAGCGATTTGGAATCATGGTAGCATAAAGATAGGTACTTACATATATATTCAAGAACCCTGAAAACATAATACTACTTTTTGAGCAGTCGTGTAAAAAAAGGAAATATATATTACGCACACATTTTTAATGTGTGAAATGAAACTGAAATTGCGAAGGACGGAGCTTTTAATGGGCGATAAAAGCACGCAACGTTGTCGAGTCAGTAAGTAAACAGATAATGCACGAAGTATGTATGGAGAGGAGATGCGCATAGGCATTTTACATATGAAAGACAGTGTCCGCATTGGGAGGGGAGCGGGGGACGTATACTTACCGTAGACAGAAATTAAAAAATGAACTCTTATTGGATAGACATACGACTTATTTTATCTAATTTTACAAACTGTATAGCCACCTATTGGCCAGTAGCAGAATTATTTTCGCAAACTGTTTTATTAATTCTCTTGAGTTCTGCTATTACTCACTAGATGGCTGTACTGACAGGCGCGTATCCACCGCTGTGGGAATAATTACGTAAAAATACTTACGAGTGAAAATATATACTTTTATCGCGTGATTCCTTGTTGTGTGTGTTACTTTTACACCCCACAATACAGCACTTCATTGTTAATGAGCACAATCTAAAATTTCGCGTAACTTCGACACATCTGCGGCACGTGTTGACACTATGAAGTGAACTCCGCGAATGCGACAATAGTGACGTCTGGTGGCCAATAGTTAGAAGCCTCAAGTTTGTCGACTGGGGACAGGTCTACTAGCTTATGAACAGCTCTATAATGTTTGTATACGAGTCGGCTTTTTAAATTGTTGCTGTTATTGTGAAAAATATTGGTCTAAGAAATTGATGAGAGAAATATGGCGTTTCTGAAAGATTCGGTCCGTCCTTATAGATTTATAATATTCCGTTGTCGTATTTTTTTTATTTTATACACATTAACATGCGAGTGGCGAACTATAGGGGAG
Source organism: Ephestia elutella (assembly GCA_018467065.1). Taxonomy (NCBI): domain Eukaryota; kingdom Metazoa; phylum Arthropoda; class Insecta; order Lepidoptera; family Pyralidae; genus Ephestia; species Ephestia elutella. The sequence continues at coordinate 5,445,899 of CM031566.1, read as the reverse complement.
GCCTTTGCCCATCAGTGGGACAGTAAAGGCTTAAAAAATTGACAAAAAAAAATGTAGCGATTCTGAAAGATTTAAGAAATTCGGTCCGTCCTCATAGATTTATAATATTCCGTTGTCGTATTCTTTTACATACATTAATATGCTAAATGAAATATTAGGATGTGACCTTTGCCTAGTTGTAGGACAACAAAGGTTAAAAAAAAAACATTATGTAAGTATGATACTTTCATTATATCGTAAAGTTGTTCTTAAATTTTCGGTACAGACTTGAAAGGAAAAGCCGTGGGAAAAACGTTTGTCCTAAAATAACTTCTACTCTACTCCATAAAATTGCAATTGCAAAAAAAATAATCCCGATTAGGAAAAAAAAATATTTTTCCTCTTTTAGCAAAATTAAGTGCAAAATGGGTATGATGATTGTGACGTCATAAAAGAAAAAGGTAATGATTGTGACGTCATAACAGAAAAAGCTGATAATTCTGACGTCATTAGAGAAAAAACATGAAAGCGATTCATTGGAATCATATTAAAACCAGACACCAATAAATGCTACATGTAAAATGCGAAATAAAAATAAACGTAGCCATCTTCTACGTTAATTAAAGATGTGCCCAAAAGATCAGACATTTCAATATACACCCATAACGCAGATAAGAAGGGAGGCAGTCGCCAAAAAAACAAAATTACATTAATAAACATCTGTAAACATGTATGTATGTATGTGTGTGTGGAGGGACGAAGGCGCCGATGAGTTTTAAAGTTTTTAAGGGTTCGCCGAAGATTGCGTGCCTTGATTACCGTACCCCCTCAGGGGGTGGCCTCCCCCCACACACTAGGGCCGCCGAAAACACACCGCTACCCTCCCTTTTTTAAGGAGGGAAAATTAAAAGTGTAGGAGACGCGTGTTAGGTCTTGATACTTTTAAGACATTGCTAATTAGTTGTATTTTTTGAGACAATAATGATAACTTACAATCTATCATTACACAAATACTTTTACGTCTTTCTCATCTCTCGGTATCATCTTTCATAATAAAAGGGAACCTTTTTCAAAGAAAAATATTATCTCAATAAAAAGTAATTTGATTGACAGTAAGTTATTTCAGTTGTTTTACAAGCTTTTATTGAACTTGATGACGAACTTTTACCTGTTTAGGAATTAGCATGCAATTAAATATTACAGATTTTATCCAACACACTCTATTTTCAATCGACCTGAAGTTAGTATTATGCGCATATCTTATAAAATTATTTTGATCTAATGTATGTACACTCAAAAAAAATTCTAAACGCAGTGACAAAAATCCCTTAACAAATGGGAGCCGTCTACGGACCACAAATACATCGACAGAACAAATTTAGACTCTCAATGACAAATGAACTTTGTCACCGGACTTTGCCGCTTCGTATTAATAATTTGTTCTTTCAACTCTGTCTCAAACGTTGTATACATGACAATGCTCCTTTGTCCTTACATCTAAGGTGATCTCCTCTATTACAAAGGAACTTCGTCACTGCGTTCGTGTTCACGTTGTTAGTATGACAATTTTCCTGTAGCTCCTCGTTAAGACGGTGTCAATTTGACAGGACGAATTGGGCCGTAAGTCAACGGCGTGTTGTCACTGTGACAGTGTATAGATGCTACTTTGTCCCTACGTTTAAGTGTATAAGCCTATAATACAAAGGTACTTTGTTGCTGCGTTCTTGGAACGTTGTCAGTATGACAACATTCCTTTGGCTCCTCGTTAAGACGGTGTCAATTAGATAAGACAACTAGTCCTCAGTGTTTAAGGTATATTGTCCGTAAGTCAACGGCGTGCTGTCACTGTGACAGTATAGGCTGTCCCTACGTCTTAGGCGATAAGCCTTTATTACAAATGACATTCGTCACTGCGATCTTGGCACGTTGTCAGTTTGACAACGTTTCTTTGACTCCACGTTAAGCGGTGCGGCATTTTGACAACATAACTTTGGCTCTTCTATTGTTACTGTGACAGTGTTTTTTGTCCTTACGTCTACGGCGTGTTGTCGCTGTGACAGTGCTTTTCTTGCCCTTACGTCTACGGCATGTTATCATTGTAACATTGTTTTTCTGTCGTTAGGTCAAAGGTGTGTTGGCGCTGTGACAGTGTTTTTCTGTCCTACGTCTACGGTGTGTTGTTACTGTAACAGTGTTTTGCTGTCCTTACGTCTAGGGTATGTTGTTGCTGTGACAGTGTTTTGTGTTCCTACGTCTACGGTGTGTTGTTCCTGTGACAGTGTTTTGCTGTCCCTACGTCTAGGGTATGTTGTTGCTGTGACTGTGTTTTGTGTTACTACGTCTACGGTGTGTTGTTACTGTGACAGTGTTTTGCTGTCCCTACGTCTAGGGTATGTTGTTGCTGTGACTGTGTTTTTGTGTTCCTACGTCTACGGTGTGTTGTTACTGTGACAGTGTTTTGCTGTCCCTACGTCTAGGGTATGTTGTTGCTGTGACTGTGTTTTTGTGTTTCTACGTCTACGGTGTGTTGTTACTGTGACTGTGTTTTGCTGTCTCTAAAATAAAAAGAAAAAAAAATGATTAGGTCACTTTTATTGTCTAACAATTTTTCTTAAAAAAACAGAATAAAATACAAGATATTATTTCTGGAAGAAATCAAAAATTAAAATTACTACAAATACTTTGAATACTTTTCTTCAGCATTATACAAAATATTAAAAGTAACTGGGTAACCTCATATACAATTTTACCACCAGAAGGTCGCCATACACTTATCATCTCCGCACACACATAGTTCACAATCGTGGATGTAAAACAGAGTAATGCTGTGCGAAATAAGTGTGCATCAGAATGACTGGCCAAAATAACCGAACCCATTAAAAAAATATTACTAAAATTTAATACCTATTTGCTACTATTAGATACCTTTGTTTAAATATCCAACCTAATAAATAAACGAGAAAATCAATTTAAAAAATAGGCATTCATTCTGACGTCAAGATGACCGCCCACACTTAGGATTTCCACGAAAGTGCTTTGAAATTTCAATTCGAAATTCGCCTTTACAAAACTTTAAAATTATATTTAGGTACGAAATAGGTACTGAAGTTTTGTAAAGACGAATTGAAATTTCGAAGCCCTTTCGTGGAAATCGTAAATGCAGGCAGTCATCTTGACGTCAGAATGACTGCCCATTTTTAAATTTATTTTCTCTATTATTCATTAGGTACCAAATATTTAAAGAAAGGCATCAAATAAATCTATGGACTCTACATTTTAGGGAAAATATGTAATAAGATTTAGCTAATTCCTATCTCTATATAAAGCAAATAACCATATTGAATAGAGAAATATAGTTTGATTCTATGAACATTAGCATACAATATTAATTAAATTAAACTAAACTCTTTCCACAAGTAAACAAACGACTGTGTTATTTACTTGCGGAGAGGGAAAGAAATAAGTAATACTTTTAAGGGTTGTTGTTATGTTGTCGGTACTCTGCGAAATAATTACACCGTAAAGGCCGGCAATACCTCCATCATAACAACGCCAACACAAATACATAAAACAACGACAAACTTACAACATTGTAAACATCAATATACAATATTAAATGACTTAAACTAAACTCTTTCCACAAGTAAACAAACGACTGTGTTGTTTACTTGCGGAGAGGGCAAGAAATAAATAATACTTTAAGGGTAGTTGTTATGTTGTCGGTACTCTGCGAAATAATTACACCGTAAAGGCCGGCAATACCTCCATCATAACAACGCCAACACAAATACATAAAACAACGACAAACTTACAACATTGTGAACATCAATATACAATATTAAATGACTTAAACTAAACTCTTTCCACAAGTAAACAAACGACTGTGTTGTTTACTTGCGGAGAGGGCAAGAAATAAATAATACTTTTAAGGGTAGTTGTTATGTTGTCGGTACTCTGCGAAATAATTACACCGTAAAGGCCGGCAATACCTCCATCATAACAACGCCAACACAAATACATAAAACAACGACAAACTTACAACATTATAAACATCAATATACAATATTAAATGACTTAAACTAAACTCTTTCCACAAGTAAACAAACGACTGTGTTGTTTACTTGCGGAGAGGGCAAGAATTAATAATACTTTAAGGGTAGTTGTTATGTTGTCGGTACTCTGCGAAATAATTACACCGTAAAGGCCGGCAATACCTCCATCATAACAACGCCAACACAAATACATAAAACAACGACAAATTTACAACTAGTTACAACATTGTAAACATCAATATACAATATTAAATGACTTAAACTAAACTCTTTCCACAAGTAAACAAACGACTGTGTTGTTTACTTGCGGAGAGGGCAAGAAATAAATAATACTTTTAAGGGTAGTTGTTATGTTGTCGGTACTCTGCGAAATAATTACACCGTAAAGGCCGGCAATACCTCCATCATAACAACGCCAACACAAATATATAAAACAACGACAAACTTACAACATGAACCCTTGTTAACTAGCAGCTCCAAAAGTCGTCTCTTGACTATTGGGAAATTCTCATCAAAAGGAAGTTGATGCCAGAGGATAACTTTTTTCAAAATTGCTCCCCAACTGGAACAGAAAAGAAGTATGAAATAAAATGACTAGGTACTCTTCTAGGAATGAGTGTTCTATCCAAGATCATCAGTGAATCCAGGCGTTTGAATATCTATGGTAACAGACATACAATTTAAAGCATTAGAAAACACAACTTCAGATGCATATGTAAATGTTAAATAACTAGAATGATTAGAACTAGTGTTGAATATTTTTTTAATTACATAAAATGATATTTTTAAATCAAACAGTTTTTATTTTAATTTACTTTGAACATTTTTTCGTTTGACTGTACTGTTTTATTTTTAACTAGCTGTTGCCCCGCGGCTCCGCCCGCAGCATGTTTTTCATACAAACTTTGACCCCCCATTTCAGAGTCTTGGGGGTTGATTCCTGAAAAAAAAATTTAGCCTATATTTGACCCCGGGTCTTCAACTATATTCATACGAAATTTCATCAAAATCGGTCCAGTGGTTTAACTGTGAAAGCGTAAGACAGACAGACTTTCGCATTTATAATATTAGTATGGATTTATGAGTGGTCCCAGTCGCTGGAAGAAAAATATTATTTTTTTTGTATCCGGCGACTGGGACCGCGGTCCTAGTTGATTGCGGTCCCAGTTGACGGCATCCTTTAAATGACCAAATAAGTAGGTATAAAGGATATTTGGAAATGTCATAAATATTATGCCCTACAATAAAACTACCTACACTGAAAATAATTTAAATATGTGTTCACTTACCAATTGGTGACCGGCAGGCAAACAAAAGCCAGGAAACTGCTGGAAATAATCTTCGATTGGCTTTTCTTTCATATTTTTTTCTCTGGCCTTATATGAGGCTTGCCATTTTTTTAAAACTATGTCGAATGGTGATGAAGAACCTTCTAGCCATTCAATGATGTTGTCAAAGTCTTCGTCTTTCGGGCAGTTATCCGAATCAAAGGGAAGGGGTCGCACACGTTTTACACCTGATTTCCCACTGCTGGGGCTGCTGGTGCCGCTACTGCTTCTTCTTTTAGAATTACCCTCTAGGTTCAGCAATCGATGGTGGGTAATTAACTGATTATGAAGCAGACCAGAGGCAGGCAAGGCCTGCCGCTCTGTTACTCGGTATGGAACATAATAAATATCAGGGTGTTCAGCTTTAAATTGTGAGCATATTTCTTTAGCCCAACTGGACCACACTTCTTGTCGAATAGTATCTTTGATACTCGGTAATATGCGAAGTTGATGTTCAACTATCAGTTGCACCAGAGCTTTTCGCTCTCTGGGAGTGAGAAAATTTTCTTCTTTTTGCAGCAAGGACTTTCCAAAAGTTGTAAGTTCTAACAGTTGTCTGAGGGGCTTTCTTTCTTCGAGAGGGCCTATTTCTTGGATAAATTGCCACTCTTCATCTACCCAATTCTGAAATAGACAAAACATTATGAGTAAATCAGACAATAGTTACCACAAAATTTTGGAAATCTCGAGTAATTACACCAAAACCTTCTTCATGAATCACTGTCTCAATCAGTTTTTGAGTTTATCGCGAACAGACAGACGGACGCGGTGGGGGACTTTATTGTATTATAGTGATGGGTATCTCATAAACGTAGTGAACCAACATTATTTTAAAAAAATTGAACTTTATTAGAGAAAAGTCAAAAATATAGAAATCAAAACTCTGTGAAACAAATGTCTATAAAGGGCTTTATTATTATTATATGTTTAAGTGATGAACATGTTGTGTAAAAGATATCTAGTTGTATACTACTAGCCTTATTATAATGACCGCCCGGAAAACGTGACTGTACCGAGTGTATGTTCAAGTATTTTTACAAATTATCTAGACATTATGAATAATACACCTTAAATCAAATTGTCCATCACATAATGTGTATAGTGAAAAATAATTAGCTTACTGTCAAAGTATTCTGTGTGCAGCTGCCGCTCGGACCCGGCTCAAGCAATTCCAGATCAATAATTTTGCTTCCAGGTGGACAAGTTGCGATGGCTACAGGCTAATGAATGAAAAAATATTCATTAATTTAATTTCTGTCATTCATAGTACTAAATTAAATGGTCCCATAGTCTTTTGATCCCTACATGACAGTATGACTGATAGGCATAATTTGTTTATTTGGTATTTTAGTATTTTTTGCCGGCTACATTTTTTTTAAAATCTGTGAATTAATTTTAGAAAATCTTCAAAAGTAATGGATGGTCTCCTAGTAACTATTATGGTTAAGGTACCTGCCCTTACTGTCCTGTGACCCGTCTCAAAAATCCACCGTGTGCGTAACATCCATATTATGAAACTTTATTCGACAAAACTTAAAAACTTCTAAGTTCAGAATTTTTATCGCAAAGCACTACTTACATTTTAAATTTAGAACAACAATTATTTGTACGGCTAAAAATTTTTTTTATTTTGTATATTTTTCCGGGATTCGAACCCAGGACCTTGCAATCTGTAGTTGAGCAAAACAAAATTCCCCACATTTAAATTAGTCAACCACTATTAAAGCTACAATGCCACAGACACACAGAGTCTTTACATTTATAATATCTGTTAGGTAATAAAAATAGGTCTTGTGGTAAAAATTAAAAGCAAATGAAACCAAAGGAGATTTCTAGCATGGGGAAAACCAAAACAAAATATTTTACTTACCGGCACAGACTTTTTGATTTTGAACGTCAATAAGTTCCACATTAGCACTAGACGCTGGCAAGGGGGATGGAATTTATGTCAGCCTAAAACACAAAGTAATTGGTTATATTTAGAATTGGAGAGAACTCTTAGATTACAACTTTTTGAGAGATTTTTCAGTAATAATTGCTGGCTTCAAACAATGTTTTGGAGCACTGGCCCCCAATGACAAATGTATATAGGTACAATATCAGGTTTTGGTTTGAACAGCAAGCATCTATGATTGATCAAATTTTATATTCTAAAAATTAATTCAAATGTGTTTCTGACCAAAGGCAAAATAGGTAGGTAATCAAAATAGTTTACCCACCAGCAATGAAGGAGACTGTAGGAATCGGTCACCAGTAATCTCAAAGCTAATGCTTGAAGCAGTAGATGTGGGATCAATGTTTTCTGTTTCAGCCTGAAATGCATATTAAAGTCGTCATGCTTTAAAATATTGTAAGAAACATGAAAGTAATGATTATTTCTTACAATTTTAGAATTCATATTCTGGTCATTGTTGTTTGTTTTTGCAACTCAAATCATTGTCTTATGCAATACATAAAATATACAATGTAAACTGCACCTACGCTGCTTACAGTATCTTTTAGAGATGAATGAGGCCACTGATGATGATCCTATCACATTTTTAGTTTAACTATTGCATGTACTTTAATTTAATAAACAATACAAAATAAAATTATAACTAAACAAAGTCGGCACAAACCTTCCGATACAGTTCTATAGCACTCCGCAGTTTTATTTTGTCTACCATGCGGTTTGAGACCAGTTCCCTTAATTCACTGTCATTCGCTAGCAACAAAAGTTTTAATTCCATCCCCTGCTCTGAAAATTTGTTAATTGTTACTCAAAAAGCACAAGCAAAACAACACACACCAAAGCGAAGAATGAACTAGTTCATTATTCATTCACATTTCCCAGGCCATTTCACCAGGATGGTCGACCATAGATTAGTATACTCAAAAGAAAGTACAGATTCAGTACAGACACAGCTTATTAATTTAATCAATAAGTTAATTATTTATAATGCTAAGGCCCTGCAGCGAGCAGTCTAGAGTTCCAAGTTCAGAGCTATCGTGAGTTTCTTTAGTGACTTTCATGGTCAGACTGCAATACTGTGTATATGGAATAGAGAAATTGTGAATGCAGAACCAACTCGCTATCTTGCTCACCTTTATACTTATAAACTTGTATAGTTGAGTAACATTTACTGACACATTTCACATTCATCTTCAGTAAAATGGTCATATGTACTAAACAGGAAGCAGTTAGGGCACCAGAAAAAGTTATGGTGCAATAAAAATTTAACAGTTTTTTGAGTGGATATGAAATGATTAGGTCTAGGTAAATCACTACTGGAAACTAGAAATCCACAGCCATGACATCTTTCAGATAGCACAAAATGTGTTATTTTCCAAGGCCATTTCATAGTGTGTAGTAATGATAAATCATATTTGGTTAAAAACTTGTCCACATCTAGAACTATTTGTACAACCATGTTAGTTCAGTAGAAGGGTATCTAAAATACATATAAATGTTATAAATAAATAATTACAAGTAGGTTTGTATGTACCACAGACAGTTTCAAATTTTACCAAGGTAGACCTGTGACTTACTTTTCAGGGTCGGTCTGACTAAACTGGCTGTGCCATCCTACTACACTTAGTTTCGTTCATACCATTATATCATAGTACCTGGACGACCAAGCTAATTGCTCATTTTTACCTACCTACATGTTTACCTAACTACCTTTTTTTTTAAACTGTCTTTGGTACGTACATACCTACCAACAAATTAAAATTAATATGTTGATGAAAATGAAACACACAAAAACGACAATGTACCAGCAAGCAAATGTTTGTTTTTTTTTGTTAATTAAGCATGGGCTTGACCGCAATCTCGCCTGATGGTAAGCGAAGATGAGATCTAAGGTGGACCGCGCGTGCTTATACGCCGCCGGTACGGGCATGCAAATTATAAACTAAGTACCTACCTAGAACACAAGGAGTAGTGCGTTTTCTCAAGAGACGACGCGACAGAAAGTTCACCCACATTATGAAACATGTGCGTTACACGGATCTACCTACGTAGAAATTTTTAGCGGAAAACGAGTCGCTAACATCATCATCAAACACGCAAAACGCAGCCCTTTACAGTTCTTCGTGTCCAATACAATAATGCCTTCCGGGTGTTGTAGAGTCTTCCACGATTTTGTAGCGCGCCGGGGATGTTTACTGAATCGCACACAGATAGTTTTGAAGCCATAATACGAAAAAGAACAACATCCCATCACTAAGTAAGAGATCCGTGTCATGAACTGTCTTGTCTCGTACCTCGTGGGAAAATGCAGAGTATGTAAAAGTAACGTGGAAAATGCACCCACTGACGGGGAAAGTCCCATTGTTATACTATACTGGTAACTGTAGTTACCAGCGGCACTTTAGCAATTAGAAATCCCTAAGAAAAGATAGAATAGAAAAAGGTACCTATGTACTTACCACTCAGGTAGTCGTATAAATGGGACAAATTTGCCCCATCTATAAAAACAATTTTAGTTCCGAGCACACCTATCATCAATACAATAAAAATACTTGAATTATTAATATAATTAAACCACTGATAATTAATTTCGCGTTTATGTAAGTACCGAGTCGTCCGGTTCAAATGTTCAGAACGAATTTTAAATATCCAACCGCGACCATAACACCGACCGAACTGAATCACTTGTTTGTGAGTGTTGCCAGCAGTTAACCAAAAATCCCAAACCAAATCCGCAAAAATAATCTGGATTATCACTTTTTACCCGACTGCGTCAGAAGGAGGGTAATGTTTTTTCAAGCGTATGTATGTATGTCCTATTCTTTGGCACGCCCTAAAGCCCAAACGGCAGTAGGATTTGACATATGCCTATAAAAAAAAATTGGTGCCAGGGTGCCGGATGGTGGCGCGACGATACCTAAACACCTTTTGGCGATAGTTTGGCGGTTTAAGTCGCCATTTTTATTGTAAAATGTACTGAACTAATAACTACCAATAGAGCCCGTGCGAAAAGAGAACCACCAGTGTGGCGTTTTGGCTCACATCTATACATATAATAAAACTGTAGAGAGGTCAATTCTGTACATTGAATATTAACTAAAAAAAATACTACTAGGGGTCTTCATACAAGTAACAGAAGCCAAAAATATCATTTTTGAAATTTTTGTCCGTGTCTGTCTGTCTGTCTGTTGTTCGCATTTCACACAAAAACTACTGGACGGATTTGAATGAAACTTTTTTTGTTATATAGCTATTAAGCCTCGGCAACATATAGGCTATAATTGATTTTGAAAACTGGAACACCTGATGAAGAACCATAACAGAACAGCTAAACTATAAGAAATATGGAAATGGTACCCTAGCAAAAGTTTATCAATCTGACGAGCATGTTCTGTTGACGTATAAAAATCGAAGATCAGGATCATCTGACCAGCTATACTATTGCATATATGGAAATGGCGCCTTAGCAAAAAGTCATTCAACCTGATGAGCATTTTCTACTGACGTATAAAAATTCGAAGATCTGGAACATCTGATAAATAATTCCAAGAGACCAGCTACACTAACATATATGGAAATGGCGCTAATAAACTAATAACAGTGCTCGCTTGTAACTGAGTAGTATAAAACCGTACTACGGGTAGGAAGCGGATTTGTGGACGTTAAGTATATGCCAAAGATGTTATATTCAGTTCTTTGTGTGTGTGTGTATGGATGTGTATGATGTGTGTCCTTCGTTAAAACACTCAAGTTAAATGCAATAAATACCCTTCTTTTGTATTTCCTTAAAAATCAATATCAGCTAAAATAGCAATTATTTAGGATTCGACCGATGATGTCTTCAAATTTTGAACTTCGATATCATCGTTTTCCCCTTTAGAGAGATCTAGAGTTGGCATGTGGCAACACTGTAACGGACAGGTATGTAAACGTTCCGATTGGCGGTTCCAAAACCACAAGGGCCTTTGTCGAGTACTATTATTTATTCTGTGGTTTTGGGCTAACGTCAATGTACCTTAGACAAACTGACAAAGGCATTTGTAAAAAAAATATCATCAAGAGTTCTCGTTTTTTCATAGGTATTTATTTTTATTTTTAATTACATATTCTTGCCTATTTAAGATTTTAAATATCGCATGAGGCAGAAGTTGCTGAAATTATCGGCTGTATGCCAAAAGAAAAGTTATCGTACTTCTAAACTAATCCATTTAGATACAATTTACGAAGTATACGTTTGTAGGTATTTACACTTATGTCCTTCCTTACCTAGGTAATTTTAGGGTAGGTACAATCAACTTACTATTAAAATGGCAAAATGGTGGAACAAAAAAAAGTTAGTAGCCCCACGTAAATTGTACCTACCACCTATGAGAACAAGTCTATGCAGCTAAACAAGCGTTTAATGCAGGCTGTACATAATACCTACCTAAGTGTATGTACAAACTCTACACATTATGTATTAAATTTGTTCGACAATAGCTTACTTACCTAATCGTTATTCCTCTATCAGGTAGGTACTCGACAGCTAGAGGCTCCCAAACTACCTACTTGAAGATCGTGTGTTGGGAGCCAGTGGATTCTCCTATCTATTTCACTTTCAGAAATACCTACTACCTATACAGCAAGAAATAAACTATCAAACGTGGAATATTTGAATGTAAATTTATTTGTACCCGCGTTTTCGAAAACGGACGATTTCTTTGAAATTTTAAACATAGGTTCTCACATAGTAACAAAGATAGCTATAGGTTCCATGTCTGGGAAAATTCATTTTTCCCAAGCGAAGCTCGGTCGCCAAGGTATATTAATAAATTATTTTATATATTATATTAAATACTTATATATCTTATTATTTGTTATTATTTATAAGTGTGAAAGTAACTCTGTCTGTCTTTCGCGCTTTCACGCCAAAACTACTGAACCGATTTAAATGAAATTTGGCACACAGCGCACAGTCTAGATCCTGAAAAAGGACAATACTTACTACTGTCTGCCACTTTTTAATGCGAAAAAAGGGTTGTAAGGGATTGAAAGTGGGGGATTAAAAATCGAAATGAGTCTAACATCACTTCGCACAATGATTTCTCAGGTTTGTTTAACACCTTGCACATCAAAATCGAATCTGGTTACCTCCTACAGCCTATCTACACAGCTTATTTTATTTTTACATACATCCTAAAACATTACCCTTCTCGTTTAGCAGTCGGGTAAAAAGATAATTATTTTGTAAAATTTGCCTGTGCACTTTCGTTAAAGCACACATTTATTCTAAGCAGTCTCTATGTCGTAGTGACTATCTCAAATATGTCGTAACAACTAAATCAAAATAAAATTTGACGTGGCGTTAACGCAGTAAATGAAAATAATAATTTATAACGCGCTTCGCGAACGCGACGCGATCCCGGTAGGATCTATTTTGTATTTGCTCTAACAAATTTATTCCTAAACAGTGTCTAAAGTTCATCCCTGTTACTGGATTTCGGTGAGATACAAGTGCAGTGTAATATCTAAAGAGTGGTGAAATAAGTTCTGAAAATCTCATCTTTATTGTAAAGATTCAAGCGAAAACAGTTTCAAAATTTTTATTGTTCCCGACCTACCTCAACTCGCGACACGCCCAAATCGCCCGATTCCTGTGTCACTGACCTGCGCTGCGCCCGCGCTTCATAGGTACCTAGAGCGTCGAAGTCAATCTATTATCGATTTGCGATTTTTGGATACCTAAATAATTGAAAATAAAAGACATGCAAGATGTCTTCAACATGCAATTCCTGCGGTAAGAAAATTACCTCAATTAAATATATGGAATGTTCAATTTGTAAAAAATTGTACGACTTGCCGTGCTTAAATATTACTTTATCGGCGTTTAATAAATATGATACCGAACAAAAAACCTCCTGGATTTGTCCGGCCTGTGTTTGTACAAGACCTAAAAGCGATACGCTGACCGCTCCAGCTGCCCTAGATACAACTGATCAAGTGACCATGTCTCGCGGCTCCCGCCCGAAATCTCAGCCGGCTTCATCTGGCTCTGATACTAATACTATACTGTCAGAAATTCGCTATCTTAGACAAGAAATGAGCGAATTAAAACAACAAAATGCAGATATAAGTTTGAAATTAAACACAGTTACAGCATCTTTGCACACCAAACTCGATGAATTCCAGAAATGTTTAAAAGAAAAAGACAGCGAAATTCTGTTACTCAAGGTATCCATGTCCCAACTCGAGAACAAGCTTAATATCCATGAACAAAACAGTTTGAAAAATGAGCTAGATATAATGGGGATTCCTGAATATATCAATGAAGATCTTGTGCATGTGGCAATAACAACAGCCAAAAAATTGGAATTGGATCTGTCCATGTCAGAAGTGGATGACATATACCGCGCGGGACCACGAAGAACGCAAGGAGAGAAACCGAGATCGATTGTCCTCAGACTGTCTCGCAGGGCCAAGCGCACCGAATTCGTAAAGGCAGCTAAGGGAAGGCGACCGTTAACCTCTGAAGATATTGTCCCAGGCCCGTCCAGCACTATTTTTATTAACGAACGGGCTAACTACTGCAAACAGGCAGTTATTTCGTGACTCCCGCCAAAGAGCTTCAGCGTACAACTTCAAGTATTACTGGACCCGCGACGGTAACGTCTATGTGCGCCAAACCGACAAAAAGCCCGCGATATCTATTCGTAGCTACCACGATTTGGATGAAAAAGTTGGCCCCCCTCAAAAAGGGAACTCTGTTACAGCTTGAACTGTTTAATTTATGTTTTGCCCCTAAAGGATTTTTAGTTATGATAAATTTTAACTTTTTTTGTTGTGTTTATAGTACTTATAATATTTTTTCTAAACTTTTTTATTTCTACGTACACATGAGGGACTATTTCTTAAACAAAAATAATATAATTTTAAATTTCCAATTGATATTCTTACACGTACACGATTTCTTACATATAAAGCTTTATCTAAAATATAACAAACACCTAACTTGTCAGTACCACAAAAAAGTTACATCAGGGAGCACGGTAGTGCCCCCGCCAAGACTAACCAAGCGCTGTCTTAATCTCGATGGCGCTAATTTTATTGAACTATTAGCAAAATACTATATTAGGAGTTTTCTACAAGAGCTGACACATACGTATTATAGGCTGTTATTATCTTATTTACTTTTACTATTATTATTAATAATTTACTTTGATTATGGCTAATTTAACATTTACCGAAGAATTAGATAACTCTTATAATGGTATGTGTCAGTCAATTGATTTACTCGAAAATAGTAAAACAATTTTAAACTCAAACTATAATTTTAAAATTCTCACTTTTAACATTCGCAGTATACAACATAATTTCGACTTGTTTTGTATTGCATTAAAACGGTTAAATATTGTTTACGATGTGATCACATTAACGGAATGTTGGTTGGAAAGTCAACCAATTATAGGTAAATTAGATGGTTATACGGCTCATTCTACTTTAAAAAACCTCAACCAAAATGGTGGAGTAGTTGTCTATGTGAGGGACTGCTGGGACGCAATGGTGACGGAACCATTTTTTAATGAAGGAGAAATATTAAAGATAAATCTTACTAAAGAACTGTCACTGATTGCTATCTATAGAAGCCCCTCTTTCAAACAACTGGACAATTTCCTAAATTCTTTAGACGATGTTCTTCTTTCTGTCAAAAAACGTCCCAACTGTTATTGTAACCGGCGATATTAACATTAATATAGCGAACTTGGATACTAGCTCAGAATATCTTGATTTAATGGCTATTTATGGTCTGAATTCAATAATTTCTAAAGTTACAAGAAATGACTCTTGCTTAGATCATATTTTCTTAAAATCCAGACATAATCGTGCTGTAGGAGTAGTGTGCGATACTGATATTACAGATCACAGAGTAATTATGATGGGGCTTGATACACACATAAATAATAACTATCATGTCAATCGTTGCGTAACTATTGTTAATTATAATGCTGTATTGGATCAACTTAAAACTATTGACTGGTCGGAAGTTACCAGCAAGCAGGATGTTAACCTATCAGAAAACAAATTTAAATCTATAATCACAACTGCGATTGCGAACAATACGGTCCATAAGAAAATAAGTAATTCTAAGTTTATCCATAAACCGTGGATATCCCCCGGTCTTGTAAGATGTATGAATCATCGGGACAGATTACATGCCACTGCCAAAAAATATCCCAACGATCAAACTAAAAAGCTTATCTACATACGATACAGAAACTTTCTTACAAATTTATTACATAAATTGAAATGCGAATATAATAGTAAACAGCTTGCAGATTGTAAAAACAATTCGAAAGACTTATGGAAAGTGATAAAAAATATAACCGAAGTTCCAAACAGTAGGATTGTAGCTTCTGATTTGCTCAAAACTAAGCATAATGCTCAAGATTCGATTGATGATTGCAATGTACAATTCTCGTCCGTAGGTAAAGATCTAGCCAATAAATTACTCAACAGAAATGAGAGAAAACAGTGAATCTGTGATAGGAAAAATTGAATTAGGTAGACCGGTTGGTACTAGTTTCTTCCTACATCCCACTGATACACTGGAAATAGACTCTATAATTCAAAAATCTGAAAAGCAATACAGCGCCAGGTATAGATGGCATTGGCACTAGGTTACTTAAACATATAAAAAGTGAAATACTTCTACCCTCACTCATATTCTAAATCTCAGTTTAAGCACAGGTATTTTTCCTGATTCCTGGAAAGAAGCGGTAGTTACACCCATTCATAAAAACGGCCCCAAATATAATGCAATGAATTATAGACCCATTTCCCTACTTTTCCATTTTTTGCAAAAATTTTAGAAAAAGTTGTCAACAAAAGACTTACTTCTTTTTTGATGACTCATAAATTATTATCTAATAATCAATTTGGTTTTACTGCTGGTAAATCAACTGAGGATGCTGTTAGTCTGCTTGTTAATCATGTCTCATCACTCTTGGACAAATAACATGAAAAGTATTGGGGTTTTCCTCGATCTTACTAAAGCATTTGACACGGTTGCAATTCCTATTCTACTTAAAAAGCTCGAACATATGGGTATCAGAGGACTTCCATTAAAATGGTTTGAGAGCTATCTAACCAACAGATGTCAAATGGTAAAAGTAGGTAATTGTATCAGTAGTCGGCTTCCAGTAGAATTCGGCGTTCCCCAAGGCAGTGTCCTGTCCAACACTTTTCATTATGTATATAAATGATATCCTGAACTTACCACTTCAAACGGCAAATATCATCTGCTATGCAGATGATACAGCAATTATTTTTCATGGTCACTCCTGGGAATCAGTGTTCACATCGGCCGAAACAGGTATGAGACTTATTACTCAATGGCTAAATCGTAATTTACTTTCTCTCAACATCTCTAAGTCCAGTTATCTTTGTTTCCATAAAACCGCAGTATCAGCACCAAACCCTTTACTTAGATTAACTATCCACATACCCCTTTGTAATCCATCTGTTTGTACCTGTAATTATACTCTGCAGAAAGTAGATTTTGTAAAATACCTTGGCATCATAATAGACAACAGACTCTCTTTTAAGCCACACATTTCAATACTTGCAAAGCGAATTAGGAAGCTAATATATACAATGAAACTGTTACGTAATGGGGGCTAACAACTCAATTTTAAAAATGGTGTATAAAGTTTTATGTGAATCAGTTATTGGTTACTGTATTAGTGTTTGGGGTGGCGTTGGAATCACCGCCTTGACTGAAATAAAAATAGCTCAGCGGTCAATTTTAAAGGTCATGATGAAAAAATCCTTTTCGTTATCCAACAACACAACTTTTCACAGAAGCTGCTGTATTAAATGTCCGCCAATTATATATTCTAAAAATTGTACTAAAACAGCATGCAACGGTTCTCAGGTCCAAAGAATATCCACAGCTTTTACAACGTAGAGTGTTCAAAGTTGACTTAATAAAAGTTAAAACTACTTTTGCCCAACATATGCAAGAATTCATGTCAGTATCAGTTTACAATAAAATAGTTAAGGTTTGTGCCATAAAAACACTAACTGTAAAAAGAGCCAAAATAGTCATTCAAAATTTCTTATTAAATCTATCATATTCCGAAACTGAAAATCTAATACAAATAATAACCTAAATAGCAGTTGCATATACTTCTTTCTATGTTCCAAATACTAGTATCCTCAGTGTACGTTCTTATTTTATTATTTTCTTTACTTATTTGTACGATTAAATACTTATTGGTGTTTTCTGTACTTAGTTATGTAATAAAAGTGTATCATGTTACACAGCACCTACAATACAGCTTACAATAAATATTGTTATATTATATTAATGATCGCATCTTAATTTATCTATTTGTTAATTAAAATGAATTAGACTCCCACGAGACAGGCTCGCCCTAGTGTGGAAGTCGCAGGTTAATTTGCCGGCACTTTTTTGTTCTAACTGTTAAATTTAGTTTTATATAGTTAATAAGCGCCGCTGTAATTTATTTGGTAAATAAACATTATTCTTATTCTTATTCTTATTCTTATAAAAAATCTGTCATTTTGTCAAATTTGATTGTGCACCTGCGTTAAAGCACACATTTACCCATTATCAGATTCTAAGCCTGTTATGTTGTAGTGAATAACTCCTATGTCGTAGTATCTAAATCAAAATAAAACTTGACGTGACGTACACAGTAAAGAAACATAATAATGTTGTAAGAAAATACTCTGTCATTTGGTTACAGTTGCTTGTGTACCTGCGTTATAACACACATTTAACTATTAACGGATTCTAAGCCTGCTATGTTGCAGGGGCTAAGTCCTATGTCGTAGTGACTATATCAGAATTAAACTTGACGTGGCGTACATAGTCAATAAACACAATACTTTTGTAAAAAAACACTTATGTCACTTCGTAAAAGTTGCTTGTGTACCTGCGTTGAAGTACACATTTTACCATTAACAAATTTTAAGCCTACTATGTCGTAGTGGCTACTTCGTTTGTAGTAGTGACAACTTCCTTTGCGGTAGAGACAAAATAAAAATAAGAGTTGACATGGCGTTCTAAGGAACATAGTCGTACTGACAAAAAAAATTTCGACAAAAAAGATTCAGATGCGGAGTTTATGTTTACTAAAACGCATAGTTAAAAAGCTATGTCAGGAGCACAAAAAAAAATCGACAATGGTATTTAACACCTTAAACGACTGATTTTTTTTTGAGTGTACGCAGCCCATCGAATTTTAAGCTTATGTGAAGATTCACACACATGTTGTATTTTTTTGAGACAGATGTCTTGACGATTTATCCTGTCAGTGAAATCTTTTTTTTTTTATAAAATTGTTTTAATTAAATTACTCAGAGCAAGTGTCAAATCCGCTTAGTCCACGAATCGCGAACGACATGTGCGGTCGTGAAGGACAGACTCGGTCTGCAGCGATTGTAATTTGTACGTCTATATTATCTGTGTCTATATTATCTATGTCGGAGATGTCACGACGATATTCAGTTGTATCGGGCTTGTTTGTATTCTTTGGCGTAATGTCACGGACCGGTTGGCATTTGTTTTTTTTTGGGATATTTTGCAAATGAAATCCTGTTGATATTATTAATATGAAAGATGGATGTTTGGTGGTTACTCAGAATCAAGGATTTTAGAACTGAATCAATTAGGCCATCTATGTAGAGAATTGACTTAAGGAGTTAAATGAAATCCATCGAGATTTGTAACCTACGACAAAAACAGAATTAAATTTATACAAACCTGTATGTGTAGGTACTGTCATTAAACAGAAATTAATTAAACACTCATTTCCATAATCATATTTCCGTTTTACAAGACTATAAACTAAATAACAATAGATGTAATCTAAACCACTTACATAAACCATCCACTTCATTACTGACTATTCAACGTAAGATTTGCAATATGCTATTGTAAGGCCTAGCACCTACTTTCGGACAACTCAGTACAGTCATAGAATTAATATAGTAGTCTCTTTACTCTGGTACAATTTCCGGCAAAAAATGTTGCACATCGACCGAAAAGATGCATTAGACAGAATTCTGAAATACATTAGGCATAGACTAGTTATTTTGCAGGACGCATTAGATAGAGTTCTAAAAAATATTTTGATTTTGAGTTATTTTACATGAATCTGAAGTTCCTTCACTCACACGCTCAATCGATTGGAATTTCCGTTCGAATTTAAATTTTCAATTAGGTACGTATTGGCAGAAGTTATTTTATTTATTATTTTATTTTCAACTCTTACAGACTATCATTACAGGATATATAACCCTTTTGTATATGTTAACCCTGTATATGTTAACCCTGTTGTGTTGTTGCATGCATATGTCACTTATTTTTAGTTAGCGTGATGGTGCTCCGACACTGGCAGTTATAAAATGTTATATAACATCTGTTGTCTCTGTTACACTTATGTTACAAGATAATGAAAAAAAGAGACAGCAAATGTTATATAACATTTTATACCTGCCAATGTGGGAGCACCATGAGAGCGGCAGTCGTTGTCATTATTACACAGTTATTACAGCCATTTCAGTTTTACACACACTATCCAAACCCATAGATAGCTGACGTTTGTGAGTAATTGATCAAGCAAGTATGAGACAAACATAATGCTTTAATCTGAAAGATGCCTAATTGCCTAGGTCCAGCATCTTCTTCTTCGTTATGTGCCTATTCATTACTGAATGCTGGCAGTCAGCTCCTTAAAGTTAGCTTTGTTCAGAGCCAGTCTGAACAATTGTTCTACTGTTTTGATTCCCGTCCACTCTCTGATGTTCCTGAAGCCAAGACATCTTCCGTCCTCCCACTCTACGCTTTCCAGCAGTCTTTCCTATCATGATGGTTTGAAGGAGATGATATGTCGAGCATGTCCAGCAGTAGACTGCTGTAAACTAACGATGATGTAAGCTAAATTCTAGTCTTGCAATATGTATCACCGGTTATACTGTACGCAACGCCAAATGCATGACTTGGAGCCGTTTGTCACATTCGCGTAGAAACGTCATGTCCCCGATCCATGATAAATGACTTTCTTAATTACTAAGTTATCGTTTGAATCCGGGGTGATACATGTGTTTCCAGCCTAATTTATTGACTTTTGCGCGTGTTTTAGGGTGTGTAGATTGCTTAACTTTTTGGTTGGAGGTGTTTTAATTTAATTTCGATTAGATTGATAGCTGTAATTTGATGTGTGTGTTTAAACTTTGTTGCCGTAGATATCTGAAGTTGAAAAGTATTGAAAAGCCTATAATGACTACTTATTTTGTCGAAGTAATAGTGATTCATTCCACGTATGATATCTACAAGAGCATAGCTCTTAAATAGGAAAAAAAAGGATTCCTTAGAAAAATAAAAATGCAATTTTCTTTATTAAAACTAAAACCTTGGCAACTTTTACACCAACTTGAAAGTTCGTCTTTACTTCTAAGATTTCCTACATATTGTTCTTTGACTATAGTCTAAGAACAATATGAACAATATGTATGCGAGGTTATACCTCGCGGTCTTTACTATATCATCTATCTTCATCTTGTTATTAAGATCCATGCACTTTTAGGTGTCACTATGTAAATAAATAAATATATACGGACAAATCACACAGATTGAGCTAGCCCCAAAGTAACTTCGAGACTTGTGTTATGGGATACTAACTCAACAATACTATATTTTATAACAAATACATACCCAGGTCAATCTGAAAAACATAATTTTCCATCTTGACCTGACCGGGGATCGAAACCGGGACCCCCTGGTTCAGAGGCAAGGTTGATATCCGCAAGGCCCAAACTTTGTCATACTTCAGAGAGCAGGTAAAGTCTCATTATCTGATTCTTTAATTTTATTTATTTCCATATTGTCCTGATTGTGTCATGAATGTGTATATTTATTTTATCAATGTTTAGTTTATTTTTAATTAATTTATTTTTTATCCTTTATCTTTAGTGTTTACTGCACCCTAAATTTTTGTCATGTGTATTTCCTTCCACCCAAAGGTTGGCTGGAAGAAATTGCATTTGCGATAAGCCCGCCTTTGCGCTCATTTTTGTATTTAATTTTGTCTCTTTTGTATGTTCTTTTTGTAAATGGTGCAATAAAGTGTTGATCTATCTATCTATCTATCTTTACTACTGCGCCACGGAGGGCGTCATTGTGATATCAATCATTATTTTAAACACCTAACTACTGAAAGTAGGTATATCAGTATATTATTAACATTATAGATATAAACCTACCAAAAAAGGAAGCCTACTAAAAATGAGACACTTTAATCGCACTTTCCATCGCCACCTTAAGCTTAATACACACTCGCGTCACGTCCTCCGCTCATTTGCCTTCCATCGATCGAGACAAAGCCGAGGCCTACTAGTCCCCGATAAACGAATTAAGGAAATGGGAGATTTTTTATCTGGGCGGAGGGGACACGCGTCGTAAAACGCAGCAATACTTTCTTATGCAAAGTCGCCCCGATAATTAGGTGAATGTGTAGGTGTGTGCGCGGCTTTATGTTGGATTTGTGTGCGTTCTGTTTTTAATTTCGGGGGAGGAATTAATGTGTTATGTGTGTTGACGTCAGTCGCCCGTAATTTGTTTTGTCTTGGCGTTTTGTTTTTCGGGATGGAATTAACTACTGTTTGGATCAATAAAGTTTGCTTTTGTTTTGACTTTAAAACAGTTAGGTACTTAATTTATATGATGAGATCAGAACGGTACCAATGTCTTTTGACTGAAAAAATGTTGATAAAATATTATTCTGTTATCCATCAAAATACGTAGTTGTATTTCTATGGTGTTATCAAATATAAATTTTGTCTGTGGGACTATCGATGAATTTTAGTCAATTTATTTCCCAAAGAGTATTAAAAAGCAAGAGCAAGTAAAAAATAATGCATTATAAGTACACTCATTTTAATATCGCGTAAAATTTTCTCCAAAAAAATTAGGCCACCTTTCGCACCTCAAAGAAAAATCGGGTGGTGCACTTTGCCACTTTCCTCTGCGGCTTATTTTCTCTTATTTGTATAATAATAAAGTCTTTTTTGGTTTGTCCGTGTGTTGTGAAAATATTTGTATATTAACATGAGGGAGTGGACGTGACATTTATTGTTTGACAAGCATCGATCTGCCCTTTGCTATTCGAGGCGTGAATCAGCCAAAGTTCACGATTTTTACACGACTGCCCATAAAAAGAGGGTAATGTTATCAGGGTATGTACGTAGGTGGGTTACTTATTTCATTCCTGTTTATAAGAATAGGACAATTGTCAATTGTTCGCTTTTTTGACGTTTTAGGAATCATTAGAATCTTTAAGTCACGATCCTCATTATCAACATCATTTTAGTCACAAGGAGTCCATAGGTGAACATTGGCTTCTTATGTACTACCACATAGACTGATCGAATGACAACTCTTTGTATGTCCATTAAATTTTATATAGGTATTTTATTTTTTTTATCTTAATAAAAAAGTTTTATCAAATTTATATTAAACTAGCCGTGACCCTGGGCGGGTGCGAACCCGTGGAAATTTTGGGATATAAAGTACGCTATGTGCTATTCCCGCTATTTTTATACCCGTATACCAAATTTCTTCGCAATCCGCTGTTAGATTTAGCGTGATTGTTAAAGAATTCAAATTTTAGGTCATCATATTCTCTTCTTAATCCAGAATGGATAATTTCAAAACATTAAAAACTATCCTCAAATTTCGGGATAAAAAGTACTCTATCGTGTCATACATATCTACCAACACATTCAAACCTCTATCGTGTCATACATATCTAACAAACACATTCAAACCTCTATCGTGTCATACATATCTAACAAACACATTCAAACCTCTATCGTGTCATACATATCTAACAAACACATTCAAACCTCTATCGTGTCATACATATCTAACAAACACATTCAAACTTTCGCATTAACAAAATTAATAGGATTTTATTAAATTTTTTCATCTAAACAAGCTAATTATTTAAAAATAAAAAACACGACTGACATCTTACATAGCCTATGTCATTCGGGCTAATGCAAGGAATCTAACAATACCTCTCACATCAAAATCTGTTAAGCCGTTCAGGACTTATGGTGGAATAAAGAAATTACATACATACATACATACATACATGAACCCTGAAAACATAACACTCCTTTTTTGGTCAGTCGTGTAAAAAGAGCGCTCTTACAAATCACCTTACTCGGTAACGGCAATATTTGATAAAACGCAGGTATTATCCAATTTGCTGCAGTCGGTTGGAGACAATAAGCATCCCCCACCCTCATACGCTTCTGTGATACGTTGGGTGCTAAATGATGACGCGGTTGTTTAAAAAAAAACATTTTGAAACAGCATACCTAGCAAGTTTTTTTGTTTTTTTATTACCTTGTATATCAATGCTTTGCAAAGGCTTTCGAAAGTTTAAGTAAGTGAGTGTTTGTTTTGATGTTTGTTACTGTTTCATGCAAAAGCGACTTAATTCCCCGTTAAATACTCAAATTATTTAAATCTTAAAGCTCAAATATTCATAGTTACGAAAATTTGTTTAAAATTTTGTGGCATATTTCAATAGCCCAAGACTTAGGTCAAATGAACTTAGGGTAAACGACAAGAATTTCATAGAAAAATCAAAGTAATTTATGAAAATAGAGGCTTTTGTCTAGTAGTGATGTAGCTATATCTATCTAAAAATATTTTAATAAAAATATACAAGGTGAATTCTAAATCATTGGCATTCTTTCCTGGTGAAAGTACTCATGAATATAAGCAGCACTAGCTGTTGCCCGCGGCTTCGCCCGCGTGACTTTGGCTTAGATGAAAAGTCTTTGTGTTCCAAACTGTTTCCTGTGTTCCAATCTTCGATTTTTATACGTCTGCAGAAAATGCTCATCAGATTAACCAAGTTTTGCTAAGGCGCCATTTCCGTATATGTTATAGTGTAGCTGGTCTCTTGAAGTTATTTATCAGATGTTCCAGATCTTCAATTTTTATACGTCAGCAGAAAATGCTCATCAGGTCGAACTGTTTTTGCTAAGGCGCCATTTCCATATATGTTATAGTGTAGCTGGTCTCTTGGAGCTTTTCATCAGATGTTCCAGATCTTCAATTTTTATACGTCAGCAGAAAATGCTCATCAGGTTGAACGATTTTTGCTAAGGCGCCATTTTCATATATGTTATAGTGTAGCTGGTCTCTTGGAGCTTTTCATCAGATGTTCCAGATCTTCAATTTTTATACGTCAGCAGAAAATGCTCATCAGGTTAAATGATTTTTGTTAAGGCACAATTTCCATATTACTTATAGTTTAGCTGTTCTGTTATGGTTCTTCATCAGGTGTTCCAGTTTTCAAAATGAATCATAGCCTATATGTTGCCCAGGCTTAATAGCTATACAACAAAAAAAGTTTCATTCAAATCCGTCCAGTAGTTTTTGCGTGAAACGCGTACATACATACAGACAGACGTACAGACAAGAAATTCCAAAAATTTTTTTTTGCTTTCTATTGTTCTTTTTAGGTCTCCCTCTATCCATTTCAGTCAAAAATATTAAATGTACAGACAAAATATTTTTACTGTTTTATTATATGTATAGATAAAAAAAAAACTTTTTTATGGGACTGAACTCTTATATCTCAAAAATTTTTAGCAGAAATCCTTTCTAATATTATAAATGCGAATGTGAGTTTGTTTGTTTGTTGGTTTATTTGTTTGTTTGTTACCTCTTCACGCTTTATCTACTGAACCAATCTTCCTGAAATTTCGCATACACATAGCGGAAAGTACGGAGAAGGACATAGGGTACCTATCACCCCGGAAAAAAGCACTGTTCCCGTGGGAAATTCGCACGGGCGAAGCCGCGAGCGAAAGCTAGTACTTTACAATTCATCTGAAATATTTTTTTGTAAATAAAAGAAATTATATGTAAAAGTCCCTGTATAAAATACCTAAGTTATTTAAAACATAAATTAGAGAGTTATTTCGTATATCAGCAATCCCCAAGCCTTTAATTATATCAATTAGAGGACAGAAGTATTATATTTTCACGAAATCCTTTGGATACGACACCCTTCCTAATGATCGGAAAGCCTGTTTAAAATGTTACTGAGGACCGAATAGTATCAAACCACAATTTTAATTAGTACGTGAATTTTAAAGATGAAATAATAAAGTTCTTACTAGTTGCGCCCCGGGGTTTCGCTCCCGTGGGAATTTCGTTATATTAAGTACCTTATATACTTTTCCCGGTATTTTTCTACCAGTGTATTAAATTTCATCAATATCCGTCTAGTAGATTTTGCGTGATTAAATAACAGACCTACTCATAAACTCGCATCCGAATTTTCGCATTTATAATATTAATAATTTTCGAAATTTCGAGATAAAAGGGTACCCTATGTGCAATTCCAGATTATATACTATCGGATAATTCCATCTAGTTTGGTCTCACTTTATTCGTCTTAACAAGGAAGTCCTTTGCATTTAGCTATTGACAAAAATGCTCATATTCCCCCTACTCACTAAGGACAGTAAATTTCCAATACAATACACATTATTGAGTACTGCTCAGCAGGGTTGAAGCACCTCGCGAGTTCTCGGAAAACGCCACATCATCTCAATGAATGTCGAATGTGTGAAACGTTTGAACCCCCCGGCTCTGGCGCCGATCGCATCTTGCTGTCTCGATCGAGATTTGATGACTGTTCGAATATTGAAATTTGGATAATTTGCCTTAAAAAGGTTATTTAATTTTAGAATTATAATTTTGATTTAATTTATGTTTAGCAGTATTAATAAAATATAACCGTTAATTTGAAATGTTAGTGTCATAACGATTCGACTGAAGTATCGTCCATGTGTAAAAGTGCTATGAATAAGAAACTACGAATGAAGAAAATCATACTGTAATATTGTAGTAGTTAGAACAACAATATATTATTATAATATGGTGCAATAAATTTACTTGCGATTAAAAATTATATCAAACAGATACTGAAGCAAAGGACAAATTACATCCAATTTAGAAACCGTTGTAACGTAAAAAATACCCCACACGAAAACAAATTATACCTGGGCTGTTCATAAAATTTCTTTACAACATCACATAATTTAGGAAAAATCCACAAGAAAATATAACAAGGGAAGCACTCATGTATGCCTAGCCTATAGTCGCGTATACTGGTAAGTTACACCCCAAATTAATAGCATCCTAACAAAAAATGCCCCCCTGTCTTATGAGGGGGGGTGAGAGGGGTTCATTTGCATATATGTCTCCCCAGACCCCAAGGAGCGAGGATGTATTTTTAATTTCATTCTTATCCCTGTGCTTAAATCATGAGAGCGGCCATGCGTGCGGGGGTGGCTCCCCCCCTTCTTCACCCCCCGCGGCCGTTAGCTTGCGTCATACGTCGCTAACCACGTACAGAGTAAAAAGAAAAGAAATCTTAATAAGTTTGTTAGGGTGCGCTAGCGTAGTGTGGATAAGACACCAAGGACCCTAGGATAAAAAACTACTACTACTAGGAGGAGTTACTTTATGTATCTTAAAATGTAATTTCTTGTGTGTCAATAAAGAATTGTTGTTGTTGATCAAGATATGAACTCTGAGGATCGTTGGACGTAACACTGAATTAGTCAAGTCTGAACTAAATAATGTGAAAATATTTTTCTGTTGGTATGAATTTTTCTCTATGTCCCCATAAATTGTACTACTATTTTAAATTTATTTCAGAGAACGAATCGAACGGGCAAAATCGACTTGCATATGAAGAAAAAAATGCAGCTTACAAAATATATCCATTTTATTATTTCACTAGTTTTTTTTTATTAAAGATGGGTTTGCTGCGCTCCTATACGTGCTATTTTTCTACCCGTCTACCAAATTTTACCGAAATCCAACCAGCAATTTTGCGAACATCATCAATATCAAATATCATATATGCGTAAGGTTGTGTGTCCTCACACAACCTTACGCATATGACTGACTGACTGACATAGTGATCTATCAACGCACAGCCCAAACCACTGGACGGATCGGGCTGAAATTTGGCATACAGGTAGATGTTATGACGTAGGCATCCGCTAAGAAAGGATTAACGCGAGCGAAGCCGCGGGCAAAAGCTAGTTTATAATATAAATAGTATTCATTTAAGATAAATAACACATCATTGGTTTATTATTTTTTTTATAACATAGGGCGGCAAGCGAGCAAGCGGGTCACCTGATCGCGTAAGGTAAGCGATCACCGCTGCCCATCGACAACTGCAACATCAGGGGTATCACAAGAGTATTGCCTTTCAAGAAGACGTAGACTAGTTTTGTGAAGGTTCCAATCGTATCGGTTCGGAAACACCGCCGCAGGAAGTTGATCCCACAGATTGGTCGAACGTGGCAAGAAATGTCTCTTCTTTAAATACACCAAAATATCGCGACTAATTACAGCCAGTCTTATCCCCCCTAATCCAGTGTAGTAAGCACCTACAAAAAACAAGCGTAGTCATTTGGCTGAGCAAATTTCGTGGAAGTTTTCCGCTCCTCGGCGTACTATGTCTTTTGGACTGTCGTATATATGTCACTGCGGTTATGTTACTTTAATATTCAAAATTATTCTGCATAGTTTCGTATGCGAGTTTCTTTTGGATTTTTTATTCTTGTTTAGTGGTTCTGTTTCGTTTGCTTTGAGCATGAGCGTACATAATTTTGGACCTAATTTTCCACATTTCGGGAGATTCTAACATCTAGGTATCTATGTGGTAACCTTAGCTATAAATAAATTTTTGACATTCACTAATCTCGATAATTAAGTGTAGGTATTAAAATTTCTCTTTATAAGCCTAGGTACTTAAATAAAATTATTTTGACTTTGACTTGGCATGATTTTAATTTTTCGTTGTGACAGTTGAAAGAGAGAAAATTGGATTTTATTTTCAATGTCTGCTACCGCTTAGCTGGTGTAAAAAGTATTTAATACAAAATTTTAGTTCTTAGTTCAGCTAAAGAACGACGACCTGGTGAAGGTCGCGGGATGCGCATGGATGCGGGCAGCGCAGGACCAGTCGTTATGGAAATCCTTGGGGGAGGCCTTTGTCCAGCAGTGGACGACTTTCGGCTGAGAGAGAGAGAGAGTTCAGCTAAAGGTTTTTTAATAAATAAGTGCGGATTTTCTCTCCAATATTTTTAAGTACTATTTAAATGGTCGATCGTTCATAATCCAATAATCGCCTAATTCTTGACGTAAACGAAGTCACTTCTTATCGTTCGCATCAAGCCCCCGTTTCCCCCTTTTTCGAAAACATCTCGACTAACTCGATTACCGACAAAGAAAAGTTTGTTAAAAAACTGGATAAGGCAAAAACCACAACCTTTATAATCGCATCAGGCAAACTCAGATTGTTCCCGTTAATTATTGATAGAATGAAACTTTTATCAAAACTTCAGGAGCAGAAGCCAAAATTATTTGAAAGCAAGGAAACCCTTCATAATGCCTGTGAAAATATTAAAACAAAGCTGAGGTGGCCACCCCGCTTCTACGCAGGACAGGGCGACTTAGGTGTGTATCTATATAGAGCTGATTATACCAACTGATTTAATTACTTATCGAAGACTTAATTTTTCAAGAAAATACGAGTATCTCTGAGATTAAAATTGTACTTTTTTTTTAGAAAAATAACAAATGCGTTTAACGTGCTTTAAATAGTTTGAAATGCAGACAATTACTCAGCTATGATTTTGCAAGGGTTCTAATAAGACTTTGAAAAAGTAGTTACGAAGACTTTTGTATACTCTGTAAGCCCTGACCTGAATGGGAGGTGTTATAAGGTTCACATTCTATCTTCGATATGTAAATCTGTGTATCTTAGATGCAAAACGAAAAAGTTAATTTTGATGTCAATAAATCGATGAGTGATTGAAATGACCCTTCGCTATGATTCATAAAAACTAGCAGATTAAGAACTATCAGCGTTTACACTAGCAACTATATCATGGAGAATTTTTGGTATTTTTTATTAATTTTGGAGCGGTATCATCATCTTTAGGAATTCCCGCGAAAATCCTCCAAGACGACTGCGAGCGGGCGGTGATTAATACAACGCATCTCCCCCAACGGTTTAATCGTTCGCTGGCAACATTTTTACCCAATTTTTGGGTGAAAAGACACCCCTTCTACCTACCCCTTACCGGCCCACCCCTTTCTTTCGTTAAGATAAATTATCCTACGATCAGGATAAGAGTGTAGGTTCAAATTGCCGAGTTTAAAATTCAACGGCCTAAATATTTATGCGAAATTTAGTGAAAGCCCGCGACTCTGCGTGCTTTAAATGACAATTGGGTATTAACAGCGGAATTGTAATGAAAAAATTTTTGGTCTTACTGAATAAGAACTTTTACTTTTAAGTACCTAAGTAAACTATTCATTTATATATATATCTAGCTGGCGTCCGCGGCTTCACTCGCGTTGATCCTTTCTTAGCGGATGCTTACGTCATAACATCTACCTGCATGCCAAATTTCAGCCCGATCCATCCAGTGGTTTGGGCTGTGCGTTGATAGATCACTATATCAGTCAGTCACCTTTGAGTTATATATCGAAATATATAACTCAAACGACCACGAACCGGAAAACGTAGTGTTGGCATGCCTCCCACTCGGTGGACCGACGACCTGGTGAAGGTCGCGGGTTGCGCATGGATGCGGGCAGCGCAGGACCGGTCGTTGTGGAAATCCTTGGGGGAGGCCTTTGTCCAGCAGTGGACGTCTTTCGGCTGAGAGAGAGAAAGCCTTGGATCGGGAGTCTTGGAAGAGAGAGAGAGGCCTTTGCCCAGTACTGGGACATTAATTGCTATAAAATAAAAAATAAGTAAATTAGCATAGGTAATCATTGTAAGCCCTAGTGGAAGAACATAGATCTTGATCATAATAAAAATAAATTATGATTTCTATTTGCCTATATACATAAAAGCGAAGCTTAACTGACTTTTTGAATGTTATATTCAGTCATTTTACGAATATATTCGGCAAAGAATCTATTGGATTTTTTATTATGCGTATGCGAAAAATCAAACCAATTTCTTAACCGCACAATAATAACACGGACAAACTGACCTCGTATATTTTTTTATCTATATGTCATTGTTCGAGAATTAAATCCTGAAGCGATTGTTCTACAGTCATTTGTTATTTTGTTTGTTTGTTAGGCATGGCCGCCATTGCAAGGTTTGATCGTTAAATTGTAGTGTTCCCTTTGCACTTGCCACTGCTTTTATTTCTTAAATTTACTGGCTGAGCGAGCGAAGCGAGAGAGAGTTTAATACCAATTTGCATGCCGATAGGTAGTGTATGGCAGCCCTCTATAAATATTTCTCTATAACATGTTTGTACCCATATACGCAAACAAAGATTTTGATTGATTGATTGATTGAGTTTCCCTTTCAAGACTGGCCGATTATGCCTTTGTCGGGATGTGTGTTTGTTACGCGCTAGTGGTCGCATTTCTGAACAGCTCCTTACGAAATTTGGCACACACGCTGTGTGATTGATTTATTTAAAAAAAATTGTAAAGATTTTTTTTTAAAGTTGGGATCTAAATGGGGGCAAAGGGACGAAAGTTTGCTACAGCAAATATGATTACCAAATATCATAATATCATATTTGGAAGAAAATTTGTACGTCGGATTCCCAACAGGTTGTTGTAAAAAAAACAAAAAGAGGGAAATTGAGCAAAAAATGGCGAAGTGCGTTGTAGAGATCTAGAGACGGAGCTACAAATTATTATTAGTTGACCGAGCGAGCGAAGCGAGCGAGGGCTATAATTCAAGTTGGAGCGAAAAACACATTGTTTGTATGTATGTATGTATGTATGTATGTTTGTTCCGCGATAACTCTCGAACCGTTGTTCCGATTTTGATGAAAGTTGGAATATATGTAGGGATGGTTAATAGAATTTTCAAGTTCGTTGGGTATCAAAATCGGTCCAGCCGTTTTTGAGATATTTAATTTTTTGTGAAAATAAATATTGTATTTTAATAGTCGCGAGGTCTACGTTCGCAGCGAACGACTAGTTTAGTTTAATTAGTTATTTTAAACATTTTATCGATCATCAACTCTCTTCTTTAAGTGAAGTTTAAACACTTACCGTTAGCCGTAACATATTTATATTGAAAAATGGGATGTAATTCAAAAGGTATAAGAGGAAAATGCTTTACAATTTCTTTGATATTTGACTAGAGGTTTCGATGGTTGGGACTCGTCACAATTACTTTCTTTTGTAATTATAAACGCTTCGCAATTACAAAGATGGCGTCTTGAAAGAAAATCTGACGACGAAGCCAAAAAAGGGGTAAATAATGAGCTCCAATTTAATATTAATAAGATCCACCTCTTTTAAGATATTAATACAGAACTTTATGTTTGTCTATCACTGGTTTAGACAACAGTGTAATGTTTCAGTTTTGCTCATTACGATAATGCTCCTTTTTATATTTAGGATGGTATAGAGGTAATGGACTCATTAACTAATTCAAGTCCCTATACCAACATCTTTCATTACTATTTTTATTTGATTTATATATCAAGAAAAACAGATGAACATATAATCCTAACTAATATTATAAAAGTGAAAGTGAGTTTGTTTGTTTGTTTGTTACCTCTTCATCACGCTTTATCTACTGAACCAATCTTTCTGAAATTTCGCATACACATAGCTAGAAGTACGGAGAAGGACATAGGGCATACCTTTCATCCCGGGAAAAGGCACGGTTCCCGTGGGAAATTCACGCGGGCGAAGCCGCGGGCGAAAGCTAGTTATCTATAAACATAATATTCATTAACTAAACTATTCTGTGTATTATCATGTTTGACCTCTTAGAATAATATGGAATCTGCTGAACCAAATATAAATCTTAATGTCTATAACATAATTATAAATATTTTACATAGGGTCATTCCGGGAAAAGGCACTGTTCTTGTTTGAAATTTCCCACGGGCACAGTGCCTTTTCCCAGGATGAAAGGTACTCAATGTCCTTCTCAGTACTTCTAACTATGTGTATGCGAAATTTCAGGAAGATTGATTCAGTAGATAAAGCGTGAAGAGGTAACAAACAAACAAATAAATAAATAAACAAACTCTAATATTAAAATGCGAAAATGCATTTATGTTATTAGTTAAAAAGTGATAGAGGCGAATTTGGAGTGAATTTGAATCGCTAGATGTGCAGTCGACTGTACAAAAGTTTCAAATGACCCAGCGCAGAATAGTGACGTCAAACTGCTAACTGCTCTCCGGTCGGTCACGCGCACAAAGACCACATCGCTCGCCAATTAGTACGAGTGTTCCGTACCACTACAGCTTTTTATATGTTTATTGGAAATAATGAGATGGCTGTGACGTCATAGTTTTCTTCTTTAGAAAAAATATAGGACTTTTTGCAATAGAAGTTTGTAATGATTTTTTTTTTTGTTATTTTGTTTTATTCGGAAAACCTACAGTTAATAACAACGAATTACATATCTGTCTTATATAATTAGTAAAAATTTAAATAGTTTTAAACAATGGCTATTTAGAAAAAAATATTTAAAAGAAATCGGTTTACTTAGGTACACTAAAAATGTAGCTACTTACTAACTAACTTACTCACTAATTAATTTTGAGTTTGTGTTATTAATTTGGGGCAAAATAAAAGAGTTTTCAGTAATAATACAAGTTATATTTTTTTGAAGCTACTCTAAATTACGAATAAAGAAATTTAATATGGTTAAAATTACTCGAAATAAAACAGAACGCTTTAAAAAAAAAGAACATGAAACCGCCAGTATTTGCTCCGCAAACTTGAAAATTTAAATCAGGAACGTTACTTTTTTAATAAAGGTGAGGTGGCAACCGTGACATTCATTAGAGTGTTACGTGTTGTGAATGGTCCCACATGTTACAGCGCCCCTTGTTTGCCCGCGGCTGGCTGAATACTAAATGGACTTTTAGGATTTCTTTTTTCTTGTTTGGTTTCAATGACGTGTAATACTGGCTGGTAAGACTTGTGGTTTGTTTTTCCACGTGATTGTAATATGGAACGACATTGGTATTTTTAAATTAATTGGCACTATTAGCAAAAATAATTCAGATTCGATAACAGAGCATTATTCTAATGTGCTTTACAGGTGAATTTCTATAGAAGCATAAAAAAATTGATTGGGAATGTGGACGGCTAAAATTCGTATTGTAAAAGTCGCTAACAAATGCTAATAAGTATAATTTAATACATAAACTAGAATAGAATCATTTATTTGCATAGAATACCTACATTAAATTTACACAGAGCTTAAGTTAAAATGTAACCAACCTGCATAGCATAAACTGCTAGTAGAAAATTACTGTTAAAAAAATGGGTCAATAGAAAATTAATTTTAATAGTCACTTTCTATGAAGAAAGTTAATTTTTGAGATAAAAGTGAGTTGATCCCTACTATTACATCAGACTTTAAATTACTATCACTAGACATCTTCATCGTACTAGTAGCTCTTTCTAGAAGAAATAAACATAAATTATACATAGATCAGACCCAAGATAGCATACATGAGATGGCATACGACATCTTGCATCCCGTGGGCCTCATTAACCTCTCATTTTCTGTCCTTATCTAATGAGGCCCGTTATTGCCGCCAACACGGAAAAATCCCATCTTGTCCGCACACATTATGTCGTCTTCATTTGCGCAAGGACATGCTTAATTAGACCTTATTTATATACTAGACTAGCTGTCGCCCGCGGCTTCGCCCGCGTGAGTTTCGCTTAGATGAAAAATCTCTCTTGGAGCTTTTCATCAGATGTTCCAGATCTTCAATTTTTATACGTCAGCAGAAAATGCTCATCAGGTTGAACGATTTTTGCTAAGGCGCCATTTCCATATATGTTATAGTGTAGCTGGTCTCTTGGAGCTTTTCATCAGATGTTCCAGATCTTCAATTTTTATACGTCGGCAGAAAATGCTCATCAGGTTGAACGATTTTTGTTAAGGCACCATTTCCATATTACTTATAGTTTAGCTGTTCCGTTATGGTTCTTCATCAGGTGTTCCAGTTTTCAAAATGAATTATAGCCTATATGTTGCCCAGGCTTAATAGCTATACAACAAAAAAGTTTCATTCAAATCCGTCCAGTAGTTTTTGCGTGAAACGCGTACATACATACAGACAGACAGACAGACAGACAGACAGACAGACAGACAGACAGACAAGAAATTCCAAAAAAATTTTTTGCTTTCTATTGTTCTTTTTAGGTCTCCTCTATCCATTTCAGTCAAAAATATTAAATGTACAGACAAAATATTTTTACTGTTTTATTATATGTATAGATAACGGGCGCCACTTTCTGGGGTTTTTAGGAACAAAATGTACATAACAGTCTACACTAAAGGCCCATTTTGTCGGTGCAAGTTTCTTGTACATACAAGAGAAATAATTGCATGCAATAATTGCAGTGCAATAATTGACTATGAAAAATTGCAAGCAACTGTTGTTTAGACCATGCAAGTATTTGCTTGCTTTAATTTAATTGTATGCAACAGGCAAAAAACTTGCGCCGTCTAAATCGGCCTTTAATCCCTGAATTCATTCCTTTCTATCAATTTTATATTTTTTTTACAATCCTATGGCATCTAATTTTGCTAAAATAAGTTTTGTCAAAGTAGTGTAAAGATATTGAATTAAATTCTCAGATAAAATAAGAAATTACAGAAAGAAAAAAATCTATAAATGGCGAAAAATAAATGCTTGACTTCTAACGTCGATGTTCCTTTTATGTATTTTTTTTAAACAAGTATTATTTTACTTAATTTTTATAGAAAATAAATAGCTGACCAAGTAAACTTTACAGAATTCACTTACGTATAATAATTTAATTTGACAAATAAAACATTACGAAAGAATTAGACGAAAAACAATAAAATTTTCCTTCGTTCGCTTTCCTGGTTCAATTCGAAGAATTACCGCTCGACTTAATTCTAAAACCGCGGCCTCACGCACACTCCTAATATAAATTAAGAATCCCCCCGCAATGTATGTCATGTCTGTGTTAGTATTGTAAAGTCTTAAAAATGAGAGGACGAAGGAATCTTAAAAGGGTAGGACTTAAGTGGGAGGGCCTATGCCTCCCTAAGGGTGTTTTGCGCAAACGCGTTATACTACAGCTTATTGTTCGTTGTTTTCGTTCAATATTCGGATGACTATAAAGGTGGGTTAAATGTTATTTTAAGGAATTAGCAAACCTTTTTATGAGGCGAAAAATTTTAATCAGCCAGGCTATGGAAGCGGGAAATTTTAATAGCTATTCAGCCAGTAATATGTATTCCATTTTTAAATTTAGTGATGTTGATCAGGTGTTGATAGAAAATGACGAAATTATATTTTTAATTTTGTGTTCAGCCAGTCAGCTAATTCAAATTTTAAAAAAAAAACAGATTTAAAATCTTATTTTTTAAACATGTTGTACATACCTTACTATGAAAACTTAGTGACTACTTTCGTTATCCACTAGTAACATCATTTAACAAGTGAAAACAAAGAAAAGGCAATTTCACTAGTAAAACTTTATTCCATTGTCTCATAACTTGCAAACCCTGTGTACAGCAACTTTATTGGTCTTTCCTAAAATACCGTAATGGCAGCTTGACAAACTTTTGTACAAAGACTTCAGTCTTACAGGTCCATATAAAACCTTCAAGGCATTATTTACGTACCATCATTGTCACGCACATGACGTCGCGGTTCCATTAAAGAACTATACCAAAACCATTTTAAATATTCCTTTCTAAAACATAACGTCATTCTAATATCCTCTTTAAGGCTAGGCAATAAGGTTGACACAAATTTTTATGAGTGAAAGAATTATGTTTGTTTCTAGTACACGTTCATAATGACATTTATTAGGAGTCGTATTGGGTACATCATAATAATTAAAATCCATGCACGGAACCCAGTGCCATTCGGTACCACGTACAATTTTTGCATATTATTAAGTCACAAATTATTAGGTCGCTGAAAAAATATTCACAAGAATATTAGCAATTAGAGAACAATTTAGTTCAAATACCGAGTTGAAAGTTGGAAGAAGTTGTGTTTCAATTTATTGGCTCAAATGAGTGAGATATTTAGTGAAATTGTATCGAACATACCGAAGACTATAAGGTTGGCTTTTTATGTGGACCGTTGTGGCTTTTTGAAGTGTTAATGACTTTCTGTAATGAAGATTTAAATATCTGCCTACGCTGTTCTACGGACCAAAATAACTAAGACATCATCTTAATACCCACAATAAACTTCTTTTGATCTTTGATAATATAACAAAGGATTAAGATTCAGCATACAACATATCCCTGTATTTTTCTTAGTTTTTCTTTGTATTTTTCTTAATTTTTTTTTGTATAACTGGCTGGTAAGAATTAATAAAAAATAATTTAAGAAAATGATCACCTGTCCTTTTTAAACGTGGAATACACAGACGTCGAGGCACATGGCAAGGAATATTAAACGTAGTGAGGCATGCCTTAATATATATTAATGTGTGGGCAATCAGATGCGAATGGAATACGAAATGGGGGATTTTTAATTTAAATTAAGAGGTATTTTCTTCGCCGTGTGATGAGGGGATGTTTTCAAAGATTAGCGTCTTTTATTGTCTTATTGATAAATATAATACCTAATACATCTAAAATGTGTAACCTAAAAATAATGTCATGCAAAAAACGCATCGAAATCCAGGAAAACATATTGTTGTTTCAAATACATGGAAGTTTTTTCTGATATGAATATCACACGAGCATTCTATCTTTGCTCATTTATAACAAAATCAACCTTTTTGTTTTGATTTTACAAAATTTTGTATATGATAAAATATAAAATAAATGTCATTTAAACTAAGAATTATGTAGAGTCTTAAAAAATTTTCTTTCTTTTTCACCAAGCCTTTTTTTAAAACTCGAACACGCCCGAATTAAAAATGAACTTGAAATATTAGAACGTCAAAGTTTGAATTTCAAACTCATGGTTACAAATGAAATAATAAAGGTGAACACTTTCATTAGACGTAACAGAAGATCCGGACCGAATTTCTGATAAAATTCGTCAAGAATTCTCAAGGAAGCTGGCGTGACATCCCCCTGGACCGTCGTAAAGCAAAAGTGACGTCTATAATGCGATCGCCGCCCTAATTATATCAGAAATACCCAAAAATTTCCCACCCCCGCTTCTTAACCCATTAGGCGAAAACTCGTACTTTTCAAACTTGTTTTCGGTGGAGAATATAAGCCGAAGAAGGTTTGTGCAAAGCCAGAATATATTTTTTAACCATTTTTTTTAAATATATAATATGGGTTTGCTCTTGACCACAATCTTGCCCGAGGACAGAGATGAGGTCTACGGTGTAGCGAGCTTACCCAGAAGCAGCCTATTCACTCTGGCTTTAAAGAGAGTCATGTTGTATGCAATGGGTCTGTCTACAAGGTAAGACACGAAATTGTGGTCGAATTGTCAATATGTCTGTCTGTGGCGATATCATGTTTAAATACTACTCATGCCTCACGTTGAGTTTAAATACCGATCTAAATCAAGTAAAGTAGTTCGCATACACCACCACTAGTTACCGGTCATGGAAGTAGTAAGTACTTTGTACAAAGTACTTATTACTTCCATGTTTCCGGTGTAGGAAAACACTCTAGTTGATAATCTCTTCTCTACTATCTATATTATCTGTACTAATATTTAAAAGCTGAAGAGTTTCTTGTTTGGTTAAACGTTTTGTGTTTTTTTCTGTGTACGATTCCACAGTCATGAGGAAGGTTATAGGCTATTACCAAACTTCCCAAAAGCCGCGTAGTACAGCCAGTCATCATTCATTTATCAGCTGTGAAAAAAAAAACCTTTTTTTTTAACAAATATTTAACTAAAAATTTTTTTCACGAAACCCAAAGCTTGCAATTTAGTCTCTCCGCGGCTTTAAACGAAAAGGCATAAAGAAGCCTTTAATATTCTTTAGAAAAAGTAAGCCTAACCCGATAACGTCTCATCACGTAAGATTGACGGGTTTGTCAGACAATTATCGTCTTTAACCGGATGTGATAAGGGTTGGCGAGTTATCAGCGACGTCTGCGTAGGGCGGTTAATGTGTAGAACTGATAAGACTCAAGAGTGACTGATGATAGTAAGTTTGCATAGTTACACAATGTAAATTGGTGCCTAGGGGATTTAGTTTGTCTTTTGTAGGCTTAACACTTTAGGTATCAACTCGGGAACGGCAGTTTACTGGTACTGCTACCTAAGTATTGATATTGATAGTAGCTATTTCCTATTTTAATTCAATATTAATTCATTGTAGACTTTTTATATATTTTTTTATTTAACCTTTATTGTACAAAAATACAGAGTGAACGTACAATAGGAGGGCTTAATGCTAAAGCATTATCTACCAGCCAACCTTTGGGTTATACAGAAAATTATTTTATTTAGATTTCCGAATGACTTTCTGTCGTCAATGCAAGTCACGTGAATATGAAATTTAAAAAGTAAAAATTGGTCCAAATTTGGGATGGATACAAAAGTGTGTGTCTAAAGTTGAACTACAAAAAACTTAGTCGAAAAATCTGTTAACATTTATTTGAACTGGGAAAATAGTGAGTGTGAGAGCAAATTTTACAAATAAAATAGGCTAATCTTTTCTGTATAAAATTTGGCACATAAGCCTGAATTACACATACTTAACACAATAAGGGAATTGTTATTTTTTATAATTAAAAGGGAAAAACAACGAAAACAAAGGAATAAAGCTTCTTTAGAGAATAATCAAAGACAACAAAGTAAAGCTAAGCCTCCATAGTAATGTAACATAGATCGGTAAAGTCGATTTTCTAAAACTATATTTCAATAGGACTTTTCATACATTTTCTCAGGATATCTGAATCTCCATTCCATAAATAAGCCCACTCTTCAACTGTGCGTGGCTTTCGAGTCTCACGACTCTTGGCTCAGTCTACGATTCTGTATCTCTCATGACACTTGACAACAGAAAGACGATCGATAATCGTGGGCGTTATCGAAAGAGTACAAAAACAACAAAGCTTAGGTAAGTAATATAAATGACTCGGTTCACAGTGTCTATTAAGCAAAATAAACGAAGGAGTTAAACAATTAGAGTGTAACGGAACACACGGGCTGAGAAACGTGAGGGACACATAGGTGGCGCTGACAGCGGCTGAAGAAGACAGATGGAGACGCAGCCGGCTACGTTAACGTGGAAATCCTAATAGGAAAAATATAAAGTACTCTCATATAGAAACTAAGATACTTTAGAACTGACGTACATCGCACTTGCATACTTTAGAACTAACGTACATAGATGTTTTGTACTTAGACATTCCGTGGCGAAGTCAGAAATTAGATATGGTGATGTCCTGCTCGCATGCAATTTTTTCACCATATCTAATTTCTATATGAGAGTACTTTAGTACTAATTGCATGTGAGATGCTCAAAAATCCAAAAATAAAAAAAAAGGAAAAATATAATCCAAACTTCCTAAAAATACAAACAAGAATTGAAAAATTATTGTTTTTTTCGATTTGTAACCATTTACTTTATGTAAAAGTATCCTATGTGCTTTAAATAATACCCATGTACCAAATTTCATCAAATTCCATTCAGTAAATTTTGCGTGTTTTATTATACAACTCACACACATCTAAATTTTCGCTTGGTATACTTTTCTATGTGGCTCACTGTACAGTTTTCGTATTCGACATAAAATGAATGTCAATCATAAATTAACATAAAAGTAACCGGAGAAAAACTGACATTTTAGGGTCCCTTGGAATGGGTGTTAATGAAATCCCCTCTATAGGTATATTTTTTGAAGAATAGGATTTTAAATCATATCTAATATTTATTATCGAATATTTTGTGGCATTGTGTCTTATGCAGATTTAATTACCTCATCAAATAAATGTATTTTTTGTTTTGACTCTATTCGTACATAAAAAATCAGAAATCCATTAATTTCATGGTAATTCGGTAGAACTTAGGAAAATTCGATAGGCAAGGTAGATTCTTATTTTTGACAAAAAAATGGCATAAAATAACTTCGCCTTTGACTGTCAGACAATGCTTTTAGCATTAAGTCTACCTTTTGTACTGAACTTTTATATGTGTGCAGAAAAAAGTTCAAATAAATAAATAAAAACTGACAAAACCCCAATCATTCTAATTAATCTGTTTATCGAAAAAAATCTTTCAACAACCTTAACAAATTATTATGCGCCGTGCAGACCCTCAAATTTGCAAGGCGAACTCGCACTTGTCTTTTTTATTCCTGATTATAATCTCAGGAGCTCTCTCCACGTTTTTGAGCACTTTCTTAAACGATTGTCGAGGACACGCGTGTTCTATCGCACATCTTTGCCGGTACCACGATATTGTGGTGGATTGGGTATCGTTTTGCTATCGCTTGTTTTAAGGGAGGAATATTTCATATTGTGAACAAGCTAATTATTCAAAAATTAAAAACACGACTGATAACTAATGTAATCGTGTGCTTTTTTAATTGTTTTTACTGATTAAATTAGAATCTGTAATTGAAGCCCACAATACAGGCTTAGCCTAGTGTGGGATCGTTTGTCACTGTATTTGTATAAATTTTCCTTTTTGTTGAATAAATATTTATTACTAGCTTTTGCCCGCGGCTTCGCCCGCGTGAATTTCCCACGGGAACAGTGCTTTTTCCCGGGATAAAAAGTAGCCTATGTGCTATTCCAGGTCATTATCTACCTCTGTACCAAATTTCATGGAAATCCGTCCAGTAGATTTTGCGTGATTGAGTAACAAACATCCTCACAAACTCACAAACTCACAAATTCACAAACTCACAAATTCACAAACTCACAAACTCACATCCAAACTTTCGCATTTATAATATTAGTATGGATTATTTTATTATTATTTACTTACATAGCCTATATTACTCGGAGGAATGCAAGGAATCTAAAAATACCTCTCACATCAAAATCTGTCAAAATCCGTTCAGAACTTATGGTGGAATAAAGAAACTTACGTACATACATACTTAAATACATGAACCCTGAAAACATAACACTCCTTGTTTGGTCAGTCGTGTAAAAAGTTCCTGCCATTTGGAACCTGCATACTGGTTGATTGTTCATATTCAGGGATATCATTGATGGCGGTCGTTGTCAGATATTTTTATAGGCGATTTAAGAACAAGCTTATTATTTAAAAATAAAAAACACGACTGACAACTTACATAGCCTATGTCACTCGGCGGAATGCAAGGAATCGAACAACACCTCTCACATCAAAATCTGTTAAGCCGTTCAGGACTTATGGTGGAATAAAGAAACTTACATACATACTTACATACATGAACCCTGAAAACATAACACTTCTTGTTTGGTCAGTCGTGTAAAAAGTTCCTGCCATTTGGAACCTGCATACTGGTTGATTGTTCATATTCAGGGATATCATTGATGGCGGTCGTTGTCAGATATTTTTATAGGCGATTTAAGAAAAATTTAAAACCACTGTTGAGTGTTATTAATAACTCGAAAAAACATTAAACTAACAACGTGATTTTGGTGGAAAAAAGGGATGGACAAAAAGTATTTAGATTAATGATTACATAATGTTTGTTTGAGATAACTTCTACAAATAAAAACAAAGAAACAAAATACAGAGCAGTTTATGTACAAAATATACTTAACCATGATTACTTTTACTAGTAGAAAATACCATATGGCGTTAAGTCCACCATGTGTACACAATTTTTAAAATTTGTGCAATAAAAATTTAAATTAATAAAACAAAAATTACTTTTAATCTGATTACTTTTTAATCTCATTAATAATAAGATTACAAATGTAGTAGATTACAACAAAATCTGTTAGTAAGGTAACCAAACCACAATCGGCAAGTGGTACCAGCCACTGATGGATTCGAGCTTATCCCAATGCGTGTCTAGTTAATTGGATGTCCGATAAACTGAGTGTACAGAGCGCTACGAGGCTAACATTTGGTTTACACGTAGTTGTATTGGTTAGTTTACTGTACCTATAGAGATATTATGTACATACATACATAGAATCACGTCTTTATCCCTTACAAAGTAGACAGAGCCAAGACTCGCCAGACTCAAAGGCCACGCTTAGCTGAATAGTGGGCTTTCTGATGGAATGGAGATTCAGGTATAGTGACAGGTTGCTAGCCCATCGCCTATGAGTAGAGGAATCCCCAGTTTAAAGTCCTTTCCCTCGATTGACTTTTACAATCTGAGCGGGAAGAGAAGCAGCTGGCTGGCACATTCTATGTTTATTCTTCGCTTCCAGACCAGCATGGAAGAACCAGCGCAGCGTGGATATTATGTACTACTGTATTATACTATTTGTAGTTCTACTACTACGGAGATATTATAAAACTACATATTTGTGACGCTCTACATTAAAATACTTATCTTTTCACTAAATTTATCATACAGATAGTTTCATCATACAAAGTGTACTGAGCGCTACAAGGCTAACATTTGGTTTACACGTAGTTGTATAGCTTAGTTTACTGTACCAGTACTGTACTATTTGTTGTTCTCAACAGAAACTGTGCAGATATAATAAAACATGTAATTTCTAGCAGCAGATGAGATTTTCTAGAAAAAATTACATCTGCTGTGTTGTGTATTTGTGACTCTGTACATTAAATTTTTACTTATCTTTTCACAGATAGTTTCATCATATAAAGTATACATAGTGCTACAAAGCTAACATTTGGTTTACACGAAGTTGTATATAGGTTAGTTTAATGTTCCAGTAGATACTATTTGTAATTCTCATAGGAACTGCAAAGATATTATAAAACTAGTATTTGTGACGCTCTACATAAAAATACTTATCTATTCACTAGGTATCATACAGATAGTTTCATCATACAAAGTGTACTGAGCGCTACAAGGCTAACATTTGATTTACACGTAGTTGTATAGGCTAGTTTACTGTACTGGACAGTACTATTTGTTGTTCTCGACAGAATTTGTGCAGATATAATAAAACATGTAATTTTCTAGCTGTTATATCTGGCTAGGCCCCTTGTATTGTATGGATGTGAGGCTTGGACCGTTAAAGAAGATCTGAGAAGGCGCATAGAAGCTTTTGAGATGTGAACTTATAGGCGCATGTTCTCTTTACAGAGAGCATGCGCAGCTTATGCTGCTTATGCAGCTTATACTGGACCGAGAAGGTGTCCAATGCCACGGTTCTACAGCGAATCGGCCAAAAACGCACGCTCATGCCTACTGTTAAGCGGCGGAAAGTCTCATACTTAGGTCATGTTCTTAGATATCAGCGATACGACCTCCTGCAGCTGATAATGATGGGCAAAGTCACTGGGAAGAGAAAGATCGGAAGACGTGACGTGAAGACGGAAAAAGTCTTGGTAACATTTCTTTGCGTAACATCTGAGAGTGGAGTTAGGTGGCGCTTAGGCGGTTTTTTTACTACATAACTGAATTAATTGACATAACTTATCTTCTAACAATCTGGTTGCCACCGTGACTGCTTACGATACTTCGAGTAAGTTAAGGATAACAATTATATCAGATCTTTCTCAAGTCGCCTGACTCCCTATGAAAATACAAACTGATTTCCTATGAAAATTACAAAAAAACATGAGTCAGATTGGAATACAAACTCATGTGGCGTGATTGGCATTCGAACTTGGGTCCTTTCAACCACAAGCGAGCGTCTTAACCACTAGACTACAACCGCTTCGCTCAAGACACTGAACCTAATTAAATATATCCCTCTCATACAAAATCCCCTTGCAATCAATACTTGTCCTAAAACAATTTAAGTCCCGTCTTCAAATGGAACAAAGAAATACATGCTCTTGCGATTTATGTCTCGCAGGCAAAAATTCACGCACACAGACATAGCTCTGTGTGGGTGTGATTGGAATGGCAGTGGTGTTTCACCCGGCGTTGTTTGAGATTTCATTTTACTTTTTTGTATTGGTAGGTAATTTTGTTTTGTTAATATATTATTTTATTGGATAAAAATTCTAAATATAAAAGTAACTGGGTATAGTATACATTTATTATTATTAAAAATATGATAGTAATTACTCTGAAATATAATCAAAATTAAGGTATCAATGAACAAAGGATAAGTAAAAAAAAAAACACGCAACCCATCTCGCGAAATTTTGCAAACAAAGAAATGACGAAACATTGCAAATAAGAAAATTACAAGCATTACAAACGACAAAATTTCCTAACAAAAATGAAATAGTACTGTCTATCTCTTACTAGGTACACAGAGCCTTAATCTTAACTAATATTATAAATACGAAAGTGAGTTTGTTTGTTTGTTTATTTATTTGTTTGTTACCTCTTCACGCTTTTTCTCTTAGACCAATCTCCCTGAAATTTCGCATACACATAGTTAAAAGTATGGAGAAGGACATAGGGTACCTTTCATCCCGGGAAAGAGCACTATTCCCGTGGAATTTTCACGCGGGCGACGCCGCGGGCAAAAGCAAGTAAGTTATATTTAAAAAAAAGAAAATGTATTCAACAAACATCAGTACAAG
The DNA here is from genome assembly GCA_018467065.1 of Ephestia elutella. Taxonomy (NCBI): domain Eukaryota; kingdom Metazoa; phylum Arthropoda; class Insecta; order Lepidoptera; family Pyralidae; genus Ephestia; species Ephestia elutella. Next base: position 5,400,938 of record CM031566.1, on the reverse strand, counting down.
ACGACACTATTAACATATACATCCGTTGTACGTACAGACAGGGGCGCCTTCGCACCCCTTTCCAACCCTTTCGGGGTCCAAACGCTTCTTCTCCTTCTTTACATTTATTTCTTATGGCCTGTTTCTTCTTCTTAAATTATAAAGCTCCATGTCGCGCGATGTGTCTTGATACTTGAGATTGTTTTATTTATTTACATTCAAGATATTTTTCCTGTCATTTCTATTGATTAAAATATATTTTTCGTTTAATTTTATCTTCTCGTTAATTTCTGTAAATGAGTCATTTTTATTATCTCAAGTTTAAAGATATGGGAAAAGCCTATATACATTAATATCTGCATCTTGATTAGTACTGAATTTTAATTGTTTGCTTATTTTTGTTTTTTTGTTTAGCAAATTAATATTGAGATTATTCAAAATGACAAAGAAGAAGAAAAGTAGAACACTCAAATTAACATTTATCCTGGATTTTTTTTTATAGAAGGAAAAATAAAATTAAAATTCAAATAACTAAACCAATTGTTAAACTAAAAATTTATAAGGATACCTTGAAACAGTGGACAAACCAATAATATTATGTTAGATTTAGGTAGATCACTATACACTTGTCAAATAGGGATCAGGCTTTAATTTTATTATTTCAAAAGAAGAATGAACTATAAATATTAAACTTATTCTTCTACCACGTTACACCGACCTGACCCAAAATTATCTTCGAAAAAAAAAACCAAAATTTTAAACAAAGATCAACTCACGTTAGTCCGACTACAATGGCAGCCGAAATGATGTTACAAAGGCTCGGAACTGGGCTAACACAAGTTTTCTATATTACAGTGCGTACCCGTACCCCCGCCCGCGCACCCCGCGCACCCCCTCTCAAAGGGTTGCCCACCTTTGAAGATGCGCGCGGCTTTTTCTATAATTCCTCCGCTCGCTAAGCGATTTGAATTTCGTTAAATCTCCAATTTCCACGGGCAAAAAATAATTGGTGCGACGATTTTCGAGGATTTTGCTTTCCGTTTCGGTTTTAGTTTGTTTAAGATTTTATTTCAGTTTACGTTGTATGTTAGATGTGATTTTTTGGAGGGAACGATAGCTATAGGTATATATTTTTTATTAATCAAAAATCTGAGTGCGTTTGACCTCTATCTTGCCTGATGGGAAGCATAGATGAGATTTAAGGTGGTACACGCAAACTCAAAATATGCCTATTCACTTTTTTGCCTTGAAAACCCCTAAATTATAAGTGACAGACAAACATCGACGCGGGGAGTATAAAGTCCATATATTGAGTCCATATATAATTCTATATGTATAATATTCAATCATACCATAGATACGCGTAGTGTATTTTTTCTATGTCATAGAGTAACACGGACTCCGCGAGCGAAAGTCCTCGTTGCTCGAAGAATTATACAGAACTTCTGAAATTTAGTGCAGTATATCTTTGCTGTGACGTCACCAATTTTACGAGCTGCGTCCTGGGGCCGCGCTGGGGTATTTTGGGAAAAAAGACCCTATATGCAATTACCGATATTTTTCTACCCGTGTACCGAATTTCACAAAAATCCATCGAGATATTGCGTGATTGAGTAACAAACATCCGAACGCATTTAAATACATATTAGTATGATTATGTAATGAAAAAGTTATTAAGATAAAACTACACAAAATCCTCCATTTCAATGCGAACGGTTATTCATGGATTTCATTCATGACTTTTGTGATAGCTATGAATAAGTCAGCAATTGTATTTTTACCCTTATGATGATAATTCCGTCTTTCTAGGCGTATTGCTCATCACTGAGGATTATATTTGTTAAATGATAACCAAAGTACAGATTTTCTCTCGATATGGTTGCTATTCAGCTAAGCGTGGCCTTCGAGTCTTACGACTCTTGGCTCTGTCTACCCCGTAAGGTGTAAAGACGTGTTTCTATGTATGAATGTATGATTGCTAAAATTAGACGCCAAACACGAAAGATATATATTTTCCTTTGTCAATGCAGATAGCGGTCAACTTTGACATTAGGTTCAAATCTGGGACCCTTCCATCACAGGTAAGAATTAGGGTTTGAACGTCCATTTCCCCCAAACGGCCACATCCCTTGATTGGCCATATTCTTAAACGGCCATTTCGTTCGAACGACCATAGGCAGGTGTCATCATAATCTCTAATACTTCAAGTTATATAATACCAAAATGATTAATTTTCATTTTTCCGCTACCAAATCCCTTCCAGTAAATTTTCCAAGAAAGTACTTATTTAATAAGATTATTCTTACAAAGTACCAAAGAAAACAAACAACTTTGACAAGACGCCAACTCTTTACGCAAAACCTATTTGAATAAACGAAAAAAAATACCGAAATTCAATAACAAATTAATTGGTACATTTTTACCTCCTTCTCTACTTGTCAGAAGTCCTTAAGATAGTATTTAAATTAAGGAATATCTCATTGGGTCCTCCGACTTCCATTTAAATTAAGCTTTTTGAAAAACTCTCATATCTTCGTTACCCGGGGCGCACCGGTACATCAAAGGGGTGGACGCGAAAGGGGTAAGGTATTTTTCTTGGAGGGGAAGTGGGCGGGGGAAAAATGCGTAGACTCACACATGCGTAAGGAAATACGGACGCACACAGGCGAAGGCTGTATGTAAAACACTTTAAGAACCAGCGAAGAAATGCGAGAAGCTTAGCGGGTACAGGGTGCTTTCAAATTTTAATTACGGTATTTTTTAATTACTTTCTTATTTTTTTTAATCCATTAAAATCGTACCTGAATTACAAAGCTTTTTTTTGTATAACATAGGACGGCAAACGAGCAAGCAGGTCATCTGATGGTAAGCGATCACCGCTGCCCATGGACTACTGCAACACCAGGGGTATCACAAGAGTGTTGCCGGCCTTTCAAGAAGCTGCACAGAAATTATACTGTTATTAAAATTTCAAATAGTTTTTTTAACCAATACAAAACCAAACTATCATACTAATAAGTATTTTATTTCGTAGGAAACCTTGTCTCTTAATTCCTGAAATTCCCATATGAGCGTGACAAAGGGTAAAACAAGGTGAAGTTGAAGATTTACTTATTGAGTCAGTCACAATTCTGAAGAAATTGTATGGGTCAAACGCTAGACTTATTTCTAACTAGCTGTTTCTCGAGACTCAGCTCCCGTTAAAATTTCGGAATAAACAGTACAGTTATGTGCTATTCAAGATTATTTTCTACCTGTGTTCCAAATTTCATGAAAATCAGTCCAGTAGATTTTGCGGAATTCAGTAACAAACTTCCTCACTTACACAACCTAAAATCACCATCCTTGCCTCATTTTCACTTTATTAGGAGATGGTACTTATAGTGCGTAAGTTTTGTCACTTTTCCCTATAAACTGTCTTTGGAATCACCTTCTTTAAACCCATATTGCCATAGACACACACCTCTTAAACCTAAAGAACAAGTTCGTTTGTTTGTACGTAAAATTTTATTGCACATTGTCAAACATTGTGTATGTAAGAAAGATACAGAAGATAGCGAAACAAAAAGAGAGACAAGTCATGAATCATATAAAAAAAAATGTAAAAGAAAAATATCTCACATTTTTTCCAAGACGTTGCTTTCGCATCACCATGTACAGTGGGGGTAAAAGCGAAAGGGTTGCGGAGGCGATCGCCCCCCCTCGGGTGTCCACCGCCTTCTTACAACCTTTTTAAACAGGGGGGCACAGTCTAATGCGACGCAGAGCCTTATTTGCGTCAATAGTTTATTATTTTTGTTTTTCAATCTCGAATGGACTTGTTTAAGCTGGCTTTAATGATGCTGCGAATGGAGATGGGAAAATGCTATTTTATGTTATAACTAGCTTTTGCTTGCGGCTTCGTCCGCGTGAATTTCCCACAGGAACAGAGGTTTTTCTTGGGATGAAAGGTACCATATATCCTTTTCAGTACGTCTGACTATGTGTATGCGAAATTTCAGAACGTTTGGTTCAGTAGATAAAGTGTGAAGAGGTAATAAACAAACAATATAAGATTCTGAACCTGTGGGTCTCTTTGTTTTGACTACTTAGTACCCATCGTTGATAATTGCTGCTATAATTTCAAATTCATTGGTTAAATAGAAGTTACCGAGTTTCTCTGATACCTAAGCATTATTACCACTAATCTATATTCTTGTCCAAAAATTGCAAATCATAACAAATGTAAATCTACTAAGTAATTATGAAATCAGAATTATATGATCATGTAATAAGATTGAAATACTTACATCATTACTTTTGTTCTATGTTAAGGCACACCAACTAAGTAATAAGTTAAGCTAAGTTCAGATATCGGTCATTATGGGGCAAGTATAAAGTATAGAAAGCTTATATATAAAAGTAAAAGACATTCGCTAAGAATCGATTTCCCGGAATAAGACTGGAACATCAGGCAGTCACATAACTACTACATAAAATTTTCATGGCTTTTATTATTTCGGATAACATTTAAATGGTCGCATATTGAATTCTACCAACTCTGCCTCTGTCTTAAAGCGGCTGTCGTCAAGAATGTTGTATTAGCGAGGCGTCGCTGGAGGGGGTGAGGTCCGGGGTGGGGGGGTGTAATTGCAAAATAAAATTAGCCGGAACGGGTACGTGCTCAATTTGCGCCTCCCAACACTGATTTGTTTTCGTTCGCTCCGTCTTCCGCCTATGCGAGAGGCGAAACTGCTCTGCGCTTTCTTAGCCTATAAATTTATTGATCCGACCCTATTCTCAGCCATATTGGTACACAACAGTACAAATATAGAAGAAATGAACTTCTGAAGTATAAAATTAGTTGACAGAAACAACTGAAAATCGCGGTGGTGAAAAAATTCGCCCGTGATTTCAGTTCAATGTTGAAAAAGGCGGCTGAAAGTTTCGGCCGGACTGCGGAGTCAATGGCTTTTTTATTTTCCCGTTTTCTTTCTTTTCCGGTTGAACTTTCCCAAAGTTTTATTTTGAGGAAGTTCCACGAGTGTCAGTTTGCCGTTCGGCCCGCAATTTTCTGCGGTTTTGCGCCGATAATTGCGGGCGCAGGTGGGAATTTTTTTTTTCTCCATTTTAATTTCTCCGTTTATTGCTTTGGAAAGTTCGCGTCACGGTTTGGCGGTTTCAATAGGCGTGACCGTGACGCCTTTCGCGTGCGTTGGATGTGTGGCACATGTGCCACGCCTATTGCAACGAACGCCCACAGCCAGCTATGTACTTACGTGTCCCAGTTACGTGACGCGGCGTATGTGCGTCATATGTGGGGCGTGTGTGACGTTGTGCGCATGCCGGGGGCGTGGCCTCGCGTTCACGTGAACGTGACGGCTGTGTGTCAACGTCACGTATCTGTGTGCAACGTGACAGCTATTTATTCGTGCGCCGACTCCGAGTAACGATAAATGAGTTATAATTTATTTTTACCCGAAAAAGGAAGGGTAAGGGCGCCTGCCTCGGTAATTAATGGCGAAATTGGCTATTCCGAGTATTTGGGAGCCGGTAATGAGGTGAGATTGAGATTAAAACTCGGCCGAATGGGCTCCGTAAAGGATTATGGCGGAAAAATTGAGAGTTATAAAGTCATATCCGACGGGGAACTTTGATAGTTACGCTTGGATTTGGTTAATTATTAAACGAAGACGGTTGTTTTGTATCTGTGGTTGTTATATGTAGTTGATATTTGTCTATGGGGGAGGACTATAATAGCATTGTCAAAAAAGTCCACTGCTTGGCCTATGCCCAGCTTCTTGTGGCTGAGATGGTGATGATGTTTGATCCTATGCTAAACCTAACAATGTGCATTGCGTAAGTGAGCGCGTTTTTCCCCTATCGAAATTGGCACACTTTTTTGGTATACAAAAAAGGTTTGCGCTTGCATCGCCTCCAGTAGGTTAAATGCTCTTGCTTTAACTCGATGAGTCAAATTTTAATAGGTAATACAAAGAGTATAGTGAGTATTTGTGTAATATTTCAACTTATACACCTAAGCCTTACCTACATAATGGGTACACCTTGGTTTAAAATTCATAGCGTCCCGCTGAGTGTAAATAATAACATTACCCTATTATCTCAGTCATTTGCATATTTTCAGGATTCAGGAGTCACGGTGGGATATACATTAGGGTGGAGCGCGGATGTATGGGGAATATTTTTTATTTTTATTTTGAATTGTAATAGTGAGGGATTTGTGTCTTGCCCGAAATTAATACTATATGTCAATTTTGATATAAATTAAACAACATCTTTTGCCTCCGCACAGACTTCATAGTTTTAAAATTTTTGAAAAATTTGCTTTACCTGCCAGACCTTTTATTGACATGTAAACGGGTTCAAATTATGTGAATTAACACAAAATATGTTAATTAAGCATAAAATAATATGTTTTAATGAAAAAAGTAAAAAAAAATAACATAAAAAAATTAAATTAATTTTCTCTAAAATGACACTTAGTGTCAAATTTCGGCATTTTCTCTCTTAATTCTAATTCAGCCTGTATGGCTATCAAATTAGATGTTATAGTGTAATGTTAAGTGGCTACTTCAACTGTGATCTTCACAGCTCAGTCAATAGATTGCATGGGACACAGAACTCATAAGAATAGCAGCTGATTCTCGCCACCAGGCTGTACTATACTGCCAATTTCTTCAGTCGATAATTGTATGGAAAATGGTGGCTATATACAATTGTTTTGCCAATATATTGTTTCTATACCATTTAAAATATTAAAATAAATATCTGGTACTACAAATAATCTTGGGGTTGTTGATGTGGCAATACTGCGTGCCTTCAAACTACGACGAGCATCCAACCCACGAATTTGCTTTCGCGTGACAATTAACATAGCCAGAAAATATTGTCGTTGTACACAAAATAGCCATTTCTTTGAGTGACTGGGTCTAATATGCTTTCTAAATCTTCTAGAAGGTATTGCGTAAATAATAATGTTAAAAAGAGATCGAGAACCATCTTTACTCTGATGGTTTTTCTTTTAATACAGAACCATAACAGAGCATATAGTTTCACAATAAATGTAGCCGCAGTGATCAGGCCAAGTGAGAATTTTTCTGTCGCTGTATAAACCAAACAATCGATTTTTACTTTTCAGTCAACGGGCATGCCACTATTTAACTGTAGACGTATCGTTAAGCCTAAATCTTCGGGAGAATTGCCTGAAATGATTGCTGATACGTACTAAGATCTGTGAATATTTCTAGGAGCTTATTTCTTTGCAATCAGTAACATTGGCTTACGTTTTGGCACTTTATTATATCTTGGACGGTTGCAGTGAGTAAAATCTTTGCATTTGCAAGCCAAAATATCAAAAAGCATCAAACTATCCCGTCGAAAACTTTTCAAGTTTGCAGATGAAATTCATTTGATGGACTTGAGCAGATTTTTAAATTTTTCATGATGTGCTGATAACAATTAAATAACTCTGGAAAGTATTACTGTTGATATGGATCTAGTAAGCCATAAATATTTAATTTTTTATGACAAACTTAGCAATTTCCGGAAATATAGGCTGTTTTTTTGACGTTATTATAGTTTACCTCGTAAACTCTTAAAACTTCATATATCTTTGTAAGTTGGTAAAACATTTGACTTTAACTTACAAAAATCATTTATTATTGGTAGTCGGTGCTGTGAATTTTCAGTTGTATGGAGGTGGTCACATTAAATCCTACGATGGTGATTTTTATAAACTACATAGATTATGATATTACAACTGCAAATTTAAGTGTAAAAAAAAAATCACCACCGCCGTTTTTTTTTAAACGCTATTATAAGACTCATATTGTTATAACTCTCAAACAAAAAAATCCTACCAGGGTGATTTTTACACGACTGACCAAAAAAGGAGTGTTATGTTTTCAGGGTTCATGTATGTATGTAAGTATGTATGTAAGTTTCTTTATTCCACCATAAGTCCTGAACGGCTTAACAGATTTTGATGTGAGAGGTATTTTTAGATTCCTTGCATTCCTCCGAGTGACATAGGCTATATGACGTCATCATAAAAACAAAATGGCGGATTATATATGTGATAAATAGCAGACCAAAAAAATAAAATTTGATCAATCTTATCGAATGTGGTATCAAATTGAAGGGCTTTAAAAGGCGATTTCAAAAATGTATATAACTTATATGTTTGTATGTACTTTTCGTGTAAAAACTTGTCAGTCGTGTTTTTTATTTTTAATAATCAGCTTGTTTGTTACATGTTTCCTTACGAATAATAAAAGCTTGATTTAAAAAATCACCAATAAATAACAATCCGAAATGGATTTTTTAATGAGTTGTAATTTTTATACTTTAAAAACATCCTGTACAAAAACAAAAAATCCAGGAATGGTGACTTTTATATATTATTCGTATACTATTGTAATGAACCATATCCTCAATTTGTATAAGGGTGACTACAACAGTTTTTTTTTTATTAACTTTTAATATTTTTTTTTTATTCTACAGTCGAGAAAATTGTATATTCGTACGTAATGTGAATTATTCAATCTTAATTTTAAAAATTGACTCATGTTTATGAACCCGATTTCCTGTAATTAAATAAAAACCATATTGACATTTATAACGTTAAAAATACATTTTATGACTAGAAAGCCTTATTATAAACCGGCCAACTTTTATTTACAGGTAAATGAAGTCTTATTAATTAATTGTGAACAGTAATCTCTATTGTAAACTTTTTTGTTTACGAGCAATTCAGTATAGTTTATTTACCCCTTCCATTTCATATCGGATCATCAAAATTCTTTTTTTTTTATATAAAGATGTCTAAAAACATCAAAATAATGTTAAGTATAAGAATCATGGTTGTAGGAATTTGTCGGTAAAAAAAATTTAAATTCCCCGCCTATGGACACATTACAGGCACTTCGAGCTTTTTCCATTATAGTACTAAGAATTTATAGGATATTTGTCAAAAAAATTGCCAAGCGCGTTTTCAATTATTCATGCGAAAATTGACCCTTCTTTGCACCCCCCAACTCTTCTTGTACGTAGTATTGCACCTTGTTTATTATTTTTTATCGAAAATAGAGGATTTTTCCTTTCTGAAATTAATATGAATTATACATAAATTTGTCATTTTAATAAAATTAAAAATCTACAAACTTGAGTCCAAAATCGACTTTTCGTAAAAGTTCAATGACCTTGCGGAGACGGTAACCCTATTTTTTTTCAAATAATATTTTAAATGTGTATGTTTGAGACCAAAAGGCATAAACTTTTCACTATTAGAAATTTAAAATCAGAAAAAAGTAATTTCGCTCCACCCTAATATACATACTTACCATTGTTGGATTCGCGTTATGCCTAAATCAACTTTGAAACGTTAAAAGAAAAAGTGAACCACTTCGCTATCACTGGATGAAAAAAAAGCTTATTATAGCTATTATAGACTAGTTAAGCTGCGGGGATCCGCCTGTGTGGGAATTTTGGGATAAAATGTACCCTATGTGCTTCTTAGTGTAACGCGGCGACACGTTCATCCTCTTTGGATTTATTTATGCGTGCGCTGGCACATACATACTTATTTCACCTGTAATAAATTTTAAATTGTATTTATTCATATTCGATTCTGAATTTTGGTTATCATTCTTGGCCTAGTATCTACCGATATTTATTACTTTTATTGTGAAGCTAAAATAATACTGTTTTAAAATATTATTAAACTATAGACCCTTATCGGGTCTATTTCTTTATCAATAAATACTTGATAAAGTATTTAATTATTGGATTAACTAAAAATCTACTATACTATTTACTATTACATATACTATTACATATTACTTTACTTAACTATTCGATCCTGAGATTACTATTATTTGGAATTCTCACGCTCTATCAGTACTTATAGCTTCTTCTTAATCGTATCCTCATGACTGGTCGTGACTACCAGTACAGCTACAGCTTTCGTGGCTAAGGCCTTCCAGGCAGTGCGGTCCTGTGCCTGTTTTAGGGCCAGATGGAGTTTCATGTGCGTAGTAGATTTTATCAAGTTCGTCCATCTAGTCGGTACTTTTCCCTGACTTCGACGCCCTGGGACTTGATCAAGCATGATAATCTTCTAGCTATGTGTGTACAAAATTCACGAAGTTAGTTTCAGTTCAGTAGATAAAGCGTGAAGATGCAGCAAACAAACAAATAAACTCACTTTCGCATTTATGATATTAGTTTAGAAGTTGGGATTTGTAAAGCTCTGGGAGGCTGTCTCTTTCTATAATAGAGAATGTTGCAAAATATTATCCAATTTTTTTTTGTAGCTCAGTTGGCTAAACGCTTGACTTGAATCCCAGGCGTGACCAGAGGGTTAGACCCTCTGGTCACGCAATCACATTGACTTATCTCTTTTCTCTTGCTCTTGACCACAATCTTGCCCGAGGAGAGAGATGAGGTCTACGATGTAGCGAGCTTACCCAGAAGCAGCCTATTCACTCTGGTTTTGTAGAGAGTCAGGTTGTACGTGCTCGGGAACACAAACGCAGGCAAGGAGTTCCAATGCTTCGCTGTGCGCATTAAGAATGATGATGAAAAGCGCTTGGTGCGTGCGGGGGGAATATAAACCAGGAAGGGATGATAGCCCGCAGTGCGTCTGGTTGTCCGATTAAAGAAAGGGGCAGGCGGTATGAGCTCATGCAGCTCATGAGCACACTCCCCGAAAAAACGGTAAACCGGTTTACTAAATGTTAAAAGGTTCAATTTTAAATATTTATAGTAAATGGGAAATTTATTATATTCTGTATTAAACCTCCAGACATTACATACCTCTGATGTTTTAGACCAATCTCACTCATGTCCCTACATGTACTCATATGAGTACAGTCATTTTTGAAACAACACTTTATTATTAAAATCACAGCAGCTCACTAAAATTAAAACAAAACACAACACATCAAATTAGCTTATCTCAGTGCATCTTCACAATCTATTCACAATCATAGCTACCCTACAAATTGGACGATTGATACTCCTAATAAATTTCAAGTCACATAAAAATACCAAATCTGCTTGCACACCCACCAACAAATTTCCAACGTAATAACATTACAATTAAGGTTCAAAATTAACTGTCCGTTAAGATGCTAATACAAGTATTGACAAATGCGCTCACAGCAGGTAGTAGGGTGACCATAAAGCACCGTCAGTGAGGCACGTGGTCAGTCCCAGGAATTCAGGTAGTGTGCTTGACAGATGAACTGTCCGCGGTCGAACCGGGTATGTGGTCACCGTTGCTTATACAGGATGCTCATTTTTTATTATAATTTTTTGGAGTATTTTAAAATTAATTTATTTTAGGTTTCTTCGACCCATATACTTATATACAATAAAAACAATTCGTCATTTACGAAAACAAAATTCACAAATACAAAATTCATTATTACTTATTGATACATTAATTTATTAATAAATTAATTAAGTTCTTTTTGATTTTGGTTTTTTCTTTCCAACTCTCTGTCAATACTTTACTCGTCTGTTTGGAAGACTATCTCGCCTTTGGCAGGCCTTGTTTTGAGATTGGTGCAAGAAAGGGTACTTTAGTTCACCAATGGGACATAATTGATATTAACAGCTAACAATGAACTCTTTAGAGTTTCTTTTCTCTCGATATATATTTTTATGATTTGCGTTTATTTCTAGGATCTAAACTCTACTACTTGTAATTTTTTTCAAAATTAATATTTATTCAAAGTTCCTCTAAGACGCCTCATACATTTTTTTTAAATATCTCAAGATAATTAATGGTGGGCTCACATGCCCGCAGTGTGCTAGGATCTTCTCCAATAAGATTGGCTACCTTGAAGTGGTCGCCTTGACCGAAATCGGTCGGACACACATATATCATCTCATCATGATATATCATATATCATCATGTACAGATAAAGACCAGTTACAGTTTTATTATATTTAGAGATGTTTTCCGTATAAATCTTTAGAGATTGTTTTTAAATCACCCTGTACATCGTATATGGATCATAGAGCTAGTCATTAAATAGAAGCACAGAGGCGGCCTCACGCAGAGCGACACGACATACATTCATTATGATATTAGTATATCTATTACATTCATTTATTACTATTTGTTTGCATAAGTTACGCAAGTGGGCGTAATATTATAGATTGCTGGGATTTTACGGCGGATTTGCACACTTGAATTATGTACTGTAATGAAGGAGGTCGGTCAATAGTTTTAGACCTCTCTCAGGGCATTCCACAAAGAATAATAAATTAAAAAGAAGAGTATTGAATGTTTGTAAATGTGACTCAGTCGTGTGGGATCTGAGCTACACGCAGGATCTTGTAGTGTTTGCTTATGCAATAAATATAGTATCAGTTACGAGTTGTTTAATTCAAAGTGTTCAGGTAGCAGGAAGACTGCTACAAAAAGGCGCCGGGTAACAAATGCCCACCAAGAGTCGACGCCCCTAGGAAGTGTATGTATGAGAAAAAAAGCAACGGAAGAATAAGGGTATGAGATTGATGTAATTTTACACTGCAAGTTCGCGAGTGCTATTTTGAGTTTCCGAGAACGGGTAAGACAAACAGACAAACAGTCAAAATGGAGTCACAATGTAATTCGATAAAAATTGTGGTGAATCTTTTCGACGGTATTAAACAGGATTCCCAGGACTTTTTAAAACAATTTAAAAGGCTTGCAATTTTTAAAAAATTATCCCAACCGGAGCAAGTCGCCATTTTTTCATCGTATTTAAAGGGGGCGGCCCTTTCGTTTTATAAGTCGATTGAAGACTCGGTAGAAGATTTTAGTGATTTGGAACAGAAATTTCTAGAAGAATTTCCTCCGGTAATAAATTATGAAGAGAAATTTTACTACGCCAAGCAGGAAAGTGACGAAAATATTTTGGAATATTTTTATAGGCTGCAGGAATTAGCTGCAAAGGCTAAAATAGTGGATGAAGAAAAATATATCACGCAATTTTTAAAATCGACACAACCTTTTTATAAGCATAAATTAGCAACGTCCATTTTCGAAAGCAAGAAAAGTTTAAAGAAATTGATTATACAGTTACAATCAATTTACGATAAAACGGAGGTGTTACCTACACATATTCCCAGGGGAATTGAGCATATACCAAGAGGGATGGGAGAAGATTCGGCAGGAGATTCACCAGTATACAGAACTCCACAGAATGAAAGGAATAATCGATCGCCGTTTCGGGTTAGGTTCGGAACCACACCGCCGATCAGATCACATAGTCCGCCTATGAGATCGCAACAAAATCAAACGACGACGCCAAGAAGGGAATACTTTTTGAGATCATCCGCTCGACCTTCGACTTCTCAAGATATGCGGAATCAGGAAAACTACAGTCGCCCGTGTTGAACGCCACACAATGCGAGGCTGTTCATCGAGAGCGGTGGCGGAATGAGTGTAACAGCGTGCAACAACGTGGAGAAGAAGTGGAAGATATTGAAAAAATTGATTCGGAATTTGATAATATTGAACTTTGTAATAATGTAGTTAGTAATAGAGTTCCACTTATTTTATTACAATTTTTTAATGTAAACGTTCCCACCCTAATTGATTCAGGCGCTAGCGTGAGTTGTTTGGAATATTCCTTAGCCAAATCTTTAGGAATAGAATTTGTGCCTTTTATTTATTTGTTACGGACCGTCAATGGAGGGAGTATGCCCACGGAGGGTGTAGCATCGTGTATAGTTAAGGTTAAGGGTATCGAAATACCCATGAAATTTTATATTGTAAGGGGTTTAGCATGTCGTGTCATAGTGGGGCAAGATATTTTGCGAGAATATGGAGCTGTTGTAGATTTTGGGAAGAACAGGGTTAGTTTCAATGGGATTGAAGTAGAACTTTGTTCTCAAGTGGAAATCGAGGAATTAAAAAATAATAATAAAGAGGCGACGGTCACCCAAAATAGTTGTTTGAATTCGAATGATGCGTCTTTGTTTATTTCTGGAAGTAATTTGACATCGAATTCGGGTGATGTTCCATTGTTTTTGGGTGATGAAACAAATGAAAGTAAATGCGGTTCGAAACAAATGCATTTGTCTCGACAGGATTACGTGTACTTTTCAGCTTTGAGTGACGTCTGTGAATTTGGAAATAATGACAAGGATGATTTTAGAATCGGAGAAAACTTACCCTCATCTTGTAAGGAGAATTTGTTAAAAGGTTTGAACCGGAACAAGGATCAATTTTCTTTTGATGATAAACAGATCAAAGAGAATGTGGTAGCGGATTTTTTGAGCAGAAATCCTTTATTAGAAGAGAATAAAGAAGAGATTAAGGAAACTAAGGAGGATAGACTAGAAGTATTTGCAATAGATGCGATTTCAATACAAGAAAAACAGCAGGAAGACGAATTTTGTTCGAGAATAATCTTAGAAATACAATCAGAGAGATCAGCTCATGGATTTCTGTTGCGCAACAATATTTTATTTAAACGAGTATTAAGGAAGGGAAAGGTTTCGGAAGTGCTCGTTCTTCCGAAAAGCTTATTCAATCAGGTGATGGAGATTTTGCATGACGACCCGTGGTCAGGAGGACATTTTGGATGGGTCAAAACGCTTGGAAAGTTTTTGTCTCGATATTTTATGCCGAAGGCGGAGAAGGGTGTTCGAGATTATGTTCGAACATGTATTCCGTGTCAAGAAAGAAAGAGTGTCAAATCTATTGCTCCTTTGGTGCCTATTTCTGTAAGACATATTATGGAAAGAGTGGGAATTGATATCTTGGGTCCATTACATATGTCTTCAAAGGGCAATAAGTTTATAATAGTAGCGTTAGAATATGTTTCCAAATATGCAGTGTGCAAAGCAGTCCCGAAGGTTACATCCGATGTAATTGTTGAGTTTTTAATCCAAGAAATCTTTTGCAGATTCGGAGGTGTCAAGGAAATATTAACCGATAGAGGTACGGTGTTTACAGCACATCAGGTGAAAGAAACTATTCAATTATTTGGCGCAAGAGCGGTAACTACGTCTGCTTTTCACCCGCAAACTGATGGTTTGGTTGAGAAGTTCAATTCTACGTTATTGGCTGCTTTATCTAAGTGTATAGAGCGTGAGCAGAATATATGGTGTAACCTGTTACCATTGGTGGTGTATGCATACAATACGAGTATACAAGCATCCACGGGCATTGTGCCGTATACCTTATTGTATGGAAGGGATCCACAGTTGGCTTTGGATATGGAGCTTGGAATAAATGTCGCTAATAATTCAAATTTTTTAGAAGAAAAGCTGTCCATGATGCGAGAGTTGACGTCGTGTGCGGTCAACAATATAAAGAAAGCTCAAAGACGTCAGAAGAGGTACTATGATAGAAAAATCAAGCTGCAATCGTTTCAGCCGGGGGATTTGGTGTTGGTGTATACTCCAAGGAGAGTTTCTGGTAAAACTTTCAAATTATGTAGATTAAGTAGGGATCCTGTCCATAGGTAGGCTAGGGTTTTGTTTTGTATAACTGCCGTAGGGAAAAAAAAAGTTTCTCCCTTGAGAAAGAAGCTTATTTTTTTGATGAGGAGGGGGATGAATGTAATGAAGGAGGTCGGTCAATAGTTTTAGACCTCTCTCAGTGCATTCCACAAAGAATAATAAATTAAAAAGAAGAGTATTGAATGTTTGTAAATGTGACTCAGTCGTGTGGGATCTGAGCTACACGCAGGATTTTGTAGTGTTTGCTTATGCAATAAATATAGTATCAGTTACGAGTTGTTTGTTTGTTCAGGTAGCAGGAAGACTGCTACAGTACCTATTCAAATATTCCTTTCAAACACTTGGTTGACTGGAAGAAATCCCTTTTTGGGATAAGTCCGCCATTATACGTCTTCTTTTTTGTTTCACTATGTAACAAACCTATATCTTCTCAAGAAGTCCATATCTATACATATAATAAAACAGTAAAAATATTTTGTCTGTACATTTAATATTTTTGACTGAAATGGATAGAGGGAGACCTAAAAAGAACAATAGAAAGCAAAAAAAATTTTTTGGAATTTCTTGTCTGTCTGTCTGTCTGTCTGTCTGTCTGTCTGTATGTATGTACGCGTTTCACGCAAAAACTACTGGACGGATTTGAATGAAACTTTTTTTGTTGTATAGCTATTAAGCCTGGGCAACATATAGGCTATAATTCATTTTGAAAACTGGAACACCTGATGAAGAACCATAACGGAACAGCTAAACTATAAGTAATATGGAAATGGTGCCTTAACAAAAATCGTTCAACCTGATGAGCATTTTCTGCCGACGTATAAAAATTGAAGATCTGGAACATCTGATGAAAAGCTCCAAGAGACCAGCTACACTATAACATATATGGAAATGGCGCCTTAGCAAAAATCATTCAACCTGATGAGCATTTTCTGCAGACGTATAAAAATTGAAGATCTGGAACATCTGATGAAAAGCTCCAAGAGAGATTTATCATCTAAGCAAAACTCACGCGGGCGAAGCCGCGGGCGACAGCTAGTATGTATATAAAACTAGCCGCGTCCCGGGGCTTCGCTCCCGTGGGAATTTCGGGATAAAAAGTACCCTATGTGTTCCCGGTATTTTTCTACCCGTATACCAAATTTCATCAAAATCCGTCCAGTAGATTTTGCGTGATTGAGTAACAAATATCCTCACAAACTCACATCCAAAAGGATTCTTCTGTTACTATGACTGATTGACTGACAGACAACGCACAGCCAAAACTACTGGGCGGAGAAACCTGAAATTTGGCATGTAGGTTCCTTGGAGAGTGTAAGGGAGCACTAAGAGAGGATTTCTCGAAAATCCCACGGAAACAAAGTCCGGGCCCATCTGCATGAGTAGGTATTCAAAGTCAAAGTCAAAGTCAATTATTTTTATTTATATAGGCTTTAAATATCATATTATAAATCGTCACATTCTTGTTTTTTAGTTAGTTGACAACATAAAATTACTTAAAGCTAAGGTTACCACCGCCTCCAAAGCGCAAGTGGAGAAGAGGCGGCGCAACAAACTCCACTGCTGCATTTTCTCCAAAGACGTCACTTTACAACATATGTATTCGTCTGTATGGTCTGAAATTCCTATAGGGCGAAGCCCTGCGTATAGTTTCTTTTGTGAATACTGTTCTTGTACTAATATGAGTTTGTAAACCAAGAAGTAAACATTTGATTACCTCTTACTAAGTCTTGAAAATATATTATTATCTCAAGTTATCATAGAAAATGTTCTGTTAAATCCGTTAGAAGAGTTTTTCATAGAGTTCAACGAAGTGGAAGTAGTGTTATATTTTTATTTATTTATTTTAGGTATTTATTTAAAACGTTATTGCATAAATTATAAAAATTATGTACAAATGGTACATTTAACGCCATATGGATATGGCATTCTCTACCAGTTAACCATTAGACCAAACAGAGAGTAGTATGGAGGTGCGATAAAGTGCAACGCGAAAATATTGCGAACTCATAAAATATAGACGTAATAAAAATATACTTACATTATTTTTTCTGATAATAATTAAATACTTATAATAACTACGTATTTATGTATGTTTATATGTGAGTTTCTTTAATCCACCATAATTTCTAAACGCCTTGAGAGAAATAGATGTGTGGAGTACCCTTTGATTCCTTACATTATCCCGGACATAGACTCATGTCGATTAGAACTGCAGTCGTATTTTTTCAAAGCTTTTATTTACTTGCAATGTATGTAAGTATGTTCGTTCGGGTGGAATCTTAGAACTCAATTTTGTAGTAGATATCTTCTACTGATTGAGCTGAAATTTTGTACACGCGTTTAGTTTGGATGACAATACATGTTATAGTATGTGACATCATTCTAAATCCAATATGGCGGACCATCCAAGATGGCAGAATTTATTATTGTAATGCATTTCTACAATATGGGTATCAAATGAAAGGGTTTGTTGAGGTAACTCGAAAAATAAAAGCTTTTTCAAAAAGTTTTTTTACTATTAACTTATTGTAATAGTTATCGTTGCACTTTATTAATTCACCGTACAATGCATATATTTCCTACTGACACCAAACAGGCTGCCTTATCGGATCTTATCGGCTGTATCTCCATAACTCAGACACGCCTTGAGCAGCGTGACGCGTTGACAAATGACTGGGGCCATTCCATTGACGGTTCTATCGTGTTCATTGATATTTGTTTGTATTTAGTCTGTATCCTGTATTATTGACGTTTTTCATCCCGATAATAATTTGGTCAAGAAGGCCTGACTGATTGATTGACATATCAACGCAGAGCCAAATCTGCTTAAGGCCAGGTCTGACCTGAGCTGCAAAAAACAAAATTCATATGCGCTTAACTGCGGCGTTTGCGCGTTTTGCTATAAGGTAGTTTTTTGCACAACACAATATTCTTTCGTTGGCAGGATCGAACAGATTTTGTACCGATTTGGGAACAATTTCTCAAATATTTTTAAAAACATTAGTCTAAAATCAAAAGTGCTCGGTTAAAACTTTAATATAGCATATATACTAGTGGTTCTGTGAGAACAGTAGACCTCGCGAGCCCTTCCACGAAATAACCGATATTTTACCGTGTCCCTGGCTTAGAAGAGTTTTGAAACCAACCTACCAATGCTGTAAAGAAAGTAAAAAGTTCTTGTGGTTAGTCTATACGACTAAAAAATTGACTGAGACCTGCCTTTTCCGCCTCGAAATAATATAAATAATAGTAATAAATATTTACGGACAAATCACACAGATTGAGTAAGTTCAAGACTTTACGGGATGCTAATTTAACAATACTATATTTTATTACATATATGTATGTATAGATAAATATCCAAAACCCACGTCAATCTGAAAAATATTATTTTCCATCTTGACCCGACCGGGGATCGAACCCGGGACCTCTGGTGTGGCCGTCTGGCGTGATGACCGTTAGGCCACGGAGGTCGTCAGTCGTCAGAAATGCATGGTTTGACCTATTGGTTATAGGTATGTATATTTATGTAATTTGCGCAACAAAATTAAAGTTCAAAAAAGAAAGTTCAATTTGAAATCGGATCTATTATATACATATACTCGTACGTATATATTACTTTTTTTAAATAGGATTCTAATCATACAATTAAGTTTTTTGATATCAGATTTATTTCAAGTGTTCAAGATAATTCCACCAAGCAAAGCAATCCACAATACAATACCATTAACCAAATAAATAGGTACTTGAGTTTTTTTTTCAGTTTGCGTGTCAGGCAAGATAGAGGTCAAACGCACTCAGTTAAAAAAAAAATACACGCAATTCAAACAATCTCATTTTAATCAATAAATCAAGTCACTCTTAAATTAATTTGCGAGTATTAAAAGCTTTGCTGCGCCATCTATTGATTTTTTTGTGAACTATCGTATAAGAATTTAATATATGGATTTATAGCGGTTTTATTGAATTTCGCTATGTTGTTCATACAAAAAAGTCGCGTCTTAATAAGGATAACAAAAATGTCTAATGACATTTTTGAACTTTTTTTAAATAGCTGAGATATAAGGTTTTTTTTATATATTATCGCCATTTTATAAAATTTCGAAAAACTGGCTCGACTAAAAAATTCTATAAAATTACCGAACCTGCTCACAAAATTTCATAAGAATCGGTTCAGAAATGCGACCTGTAGGCGATAACATCCGGACAGACAAAAGAATTTTCGGCTAGTGGAAACTGAGACGCTTCGCTCGCTGCGCTCGCTCGGTCGATTAACCAACTATATGAAAAAAATATATATGTTATCGCTGAAATTTTAAGTTTCATGACTTAAAAGCTGAAATTTTCTCAAAATTTTAGGTGCCTTTATGAATTAATTAAGCCGAAAATATGTATTTTTATTAAAAATTACACGGGGTTGAAACCTTAATAAAGATCATAATCTATTCATGTATTTTTTACACTTCGCAATTAAACTCTAATTAGGTAAATTTCTTCATGAAAAATTACAATTATTTCGAATGTGGGGTACGACATTGCCTTAAGGGACAGAATTTCGCGTTTTGCCTACCAAATTACTTTGCTTGCACTTACTGTACAGTTCTGAAATTTTTGTTAATAATAGATTAGGAAATTAGCAACACACTACAAGAACCGAAAACATGATTTGACTAAGTTTGCTCGATAAAAAATAATCCTAAACATTGTACCTAAATTACCAAAAAACTCAGTAATACGATGATATTTTGAATATTTTATTCAACATTTATTTAGTTCATATGATAACTGAATTTTTAATTAAAGAATTTTTTAAAACAAGTTATTTATTACTACACAATCTTAAATTATAACATTATTCACCTAGGTCCAACGCAATTTTTAATGGAAACATCATACCTTCCTTGTCGTTCATATGGCAACTCGTCTTACCTCTCTGTCCTCAGACTGCCGGTGGCATTTATTCAAGCCAGACGCATGTCAAATTGCTCCGCAAATTTACTTACGTAAAATATAACAACATGGAGGTTATTATACAAATCAAGAACTAGATGGCGCTCTTAAAAAGTCGTCAAAACAGCACGATGCTGCTTTGCGACATGAGAGCGACGTGAATCACGAAAAATGCTTATTCCTGAACAAATACATTTTTAATACACTCATTAATGGTCAAAAAAATTATTAATACAAAATAATTACCAAATAAAAAATGAAGTAAAAAAAATGTACTGGGGATCGAACCTGCGAATTTTTCTCTGAAGTTCTAATTATACTCCGATAAGAAAGCCGACAGACAAGAGGGCGCCTCTTTTTCTAATTTGTACCGTTTATGTATCGGATAATGTTGGTTCACTTTTTACCCACGACACTACTAAATTTATTTCTTGACAGACTGTGTATATTTTTTCTTCTTATGTTGTATCCTACTAATATTATAAATGCGAAAGTTTGGATATGAGTTTGTGAGTTTGTGAGGATGTTTGTTACTCAATCACGCAAAATCTACTGGACGGATTTCGATGAAATTTGGTATACGGGTAGAAAAATACCGGGAATAGCAAATAGGGTAAGCCCATATATATATAGCCCAAATAAGCCCAGGGGCGCAGCTAGTGTAAAAAAAAATATAAAATAATGGATTAGAATTTAAAAAAATCAAAAAAAAAATATCACAGAGGAGATTTGAACAGTCTTTCTCGTTTTGACGTACTTCGTCTGTACGTACGTAACCATTATTCTAACAACTTGTTCGAAATACATGTGAAATTTCCCATGTTATATTATAACACTAGTTTTTGCCCGCGGCTTCGCCCGCGTGAATTTTCCTCGGGAACAGTGCTTTTTCCCGGGATGAAAGGTATGTCCTTCTCCGTCCTTCTAACTAGGTATGTGTATTTGAAATTTTAGAAAGATTAGTTCAGTAGGTACATAAAACGTGAAGAGGTAACAAAAAAACAAACTCACTTTCACCATAAAATTATGTTTAAAAAAGAAAACCGAATTCCCAAATAACAGTAAGGACTCGAACCTAGCACTCTTCGAATTTAATTTCATAAACTTAACACTTGGCCAAACGCTAATATGACATTGTTGTCGAAATGTTACATTACATATTTCAACGTACTATACATGAATTACTTACTACGTAAGTAGCTTTACGAAAACACTGACTAAAACACATTTTTTGTTTACTTTTCCTTAATTTTGCATTCATTAATTTGGATTTTTTTTTTTAAATAAGTATTTCATGAACAAATTTGTTGAAAAAGGTTGAAATAAAAAAACAGTTTTTTTGATGGTTTGCAGATTATGAGATAGATGGAGCTAATTTTTACTATTTAGTTTCTATGAATATTATATATATTTCTATTAGTTTATATGCCTTTGTAGCTTACAGGGGGGTCGAGGGTGAAATCTAACTTTCTTATTCAAGCTTTCTGACCCTTAAAACGTTACAGACAGGTTCTTCACATAGAGTAAGTGAGCGAGATAGGAATTTTGGAAAATCCATCTCTAAGGGTGGATTCGACCAAACTTATATTTATACGGGAATAGCTTTACCAAGTATATAAATATTCCTCGATTATTATCTCGAGTAAACCAATAGTCGTTTTTCCATTCTTGGAATAACTATACGCGAGTATCAGAATGAACGACGAACAAAATACGAATGAATATAATAGGTACCCGGCCAATAGATGTTGTACTACAATGCAATAATGAAAGAAATGATATTTAAAGGCTTACGAGATAGCAACTGTCTTTTGTCGTATTATTTTATGTCAACAGTCATTTCAATGACAGCAGTGACAACAGAACATATGACGCGCATGCGCGTTTTTATTCTAGGATTACTCTGCTATTCCATGCATGTCGGTGGTATAAGGAACTATTCCCGAATAAGGTCTCTATTCTTAGAATTGCAGATGGTAAAATGTAAAATTCATTAAAATTCTCGGGTAACTGACGATTTATTCTAAGAATAAAATTTACTCTAGTTTGGTCGAAGCTACCCTTAAGAAGGTAAAAAAACTTTATTCACGCAGGCAAGGGCAAAATATACTACATATTTATTTATGTAATCTGACGTTGCCCCAGTCGGTAGAGATACGACGAAGTTTCCCATGTTAGTGGTTAACACAACAGGGGGTATAAAATGGCCACTTTAACAAATCAGAATATGATCCAATTCCCATTTCCTAAACATTAAAAAATGAACCTTATTTCTGGTCTGATAAGGTTCATTGAAATATTCAAGAAATGGGGAATGGATCGTTTAATTCTGTTTTGTAATAGTCGCCTTTTTAGACATCCAGATGCTCAGCGAGCCTCAGGCTACTCTGAAGTGAGCTCGAATACTGTCATCTTTGGACATTACACTAACTTACTAGGTGTCGACGAGAATTTCTGAGAAGCCATACGACTGTTGAGTGTTTTAAAGGATTTAATGTTTGATTTGTTTTCTTTTTCTTCCTCTTTTTTTGTTTTTGATATCAAATACCTAAACGGGGCTCCAATCCTACTATACCAAAGTTTGGTTGTGAGTTTGTAAGTATGTTACTCAATCACGCAAAATCTACTGGATGGATTTTGATGAAATTAGGTACACGGGTAGAAAAATATCGGCCGTAGCATATAGGGTACTTTTTATCCCAAAATTTTCTCGAGAGCCCCTGGGGCGCCTCGTCCTCCTTTAGTAGTATTCCACAAGACTGAGGGTCGTGGTCATTATATGGAATGAAACACACATGACGACTATCTTGACAATTTGAATGGCCATTGCCTTCTCCATTTCACACACTAGCTGATAATCATCAACCAGAGTGCAGGTTTCTTTACGATGTTTTCTTTCACCAGAAACAAGTATAAATAAAGGTACTTATTTTTGGATATTTGTGCAATTGTGCATCTCAGATGCAATTAGTACCCAAGTACTCTCATTTCGATGTGCAGGATTGAAATGCGATAGCTCAGTTGGAAGAGTTAGGTCGTATAAAGACCTGGTCGCGGGTTCAAGTCCTGCTGGCATGGAATTTTTTCACCATATCTAATTTCTATATGAAAGTACTTGAGTACAAATAAAAGTGCTGAAGAATCTAATCAATTATGTGATTTTAAATAATGCTATTTTAAGAAAATGTCGTTGAAAATCAATACATTGTTGGAATCGAACCCTCAGACTCCAAAGATGGTCAAGCCAGCTTGTTACAAGTCCCATTACGCTGATGGTCCACTAATCATAGAAATCTTCCGATGCTATCGCGTGCGTTGTGTGCCGATAGCCATAGAGTTAGGATAGATCTTTTAGAAGCGTATGGTAATCTAACCTTTGTTGAAATGCGTATTTCCTGTATGTTTCGTCAACTATGTTTCACTATCTCTATGTTTGTGAAATTTTCACTATGACAGTCGTCGTTTGCGCCAATAAGGCTTTTTGAAGTGAAAAAGTATGTGTATTGAATGAGACTGAGCTACGGCTCGAGTCGATGACAGAACCTTGCCTTGATGAAACTTTCAGTTTTGTCATGTGATCTTGAGTGAAAACAATTTTTATAGTACGTAATCCTAACTAATATTATAAATGCGAAAGTGAGTTTGTTTGTTACCTCTTCACGTTTTATCTACCGAACCAATCTCCATGAAATTTGGCATACATAGTTGGAAGTATGGAGAAGGACATAGGGTACCTTTCATCCCGGGAAAAAGCACTGTTCCCGTAGGAAATTCACGCGGGCGAAGCCGCAGGCAAAAGCTAGTAAAAATAAAAAAATCCCTTTATTTTACTTCCATGCCAAATTTCAAATATTAAAAGATCAAACCAAATATTAAAATTTCCAAATTAATGTCCAAAATTATCGAAGTACAAATATTTTTTTTATAATACCTGTATATGTTGAGGTTAGGTGCAGTATTGGTACAATAATTAAGCTGCTCATGATGTCAAACTGGTTAAGGTTATAAGCCCTATATGGAAGATCACGCTCTAGGAATGATAGTAACTCTGTGATATCGGTATCCTTAGAACCAGTTGGTAGATATTGTCCACTCTATCGCCAAGACAGTACCGGATTTAGATCGATAGCTATGCACTAAAGTACTTCAGTACTAGTTTTCTGAAATGAAAAATATAGTCAAATGAGATACTTGAATGATATTTACCTATGGAGCATTTTATCAAAATCCGTAAAGATAAGTAAAGTTCAGACACTTTACGATATTAATTCATTCAACCAATAAAGTTTTATATAACACATTATCTAAAGCAATCTATATAAATGTGACCAAAACAGCTGTTAAGAATATATTTAAGGTAGCCTTTTCACAAGGTCGCGGGATGCGCATGGATGCGGGCAGCGCATGACCGGTGGTTATGGATCTCCTTGAGGGAGGCCTTTGTCCAGCAGTGGACGTCTTTCGGCTGAGAGAGAGAGAGAGCTCTTTCACACAAAGCTACATTCATTCTTTGATTTAGTGGATTCTAGCTAGAAGAAGAAGAAAAGACGAACTAAGGTCTCCTCGTCTGTCTATTTATATATTATAACATTTATAACTACCGAACAGAATTTCACTTTGAATGACGAGGTGGTCATGCAAGGTATTGGTTTATTTTTAAGTAGGCGAAGCCACGGGAAAAAGCTAGTAAATTTATAGTAAAAAAAAAATGTGTCCTTTTTAGGGTTCCGTAGTCCGACAAGGAACCCTTATAAGATCGTTCAGTCCGTCCGTCCGTCCGTCCTTAGTCTGTCACAGCAGAATATCTTCTACGTTTATGGACTGATTTGCATGTAACTTGGTTCGAGGATACTTCACGTATAGATCTCATTTTTTAAAATATAAAAAATTAAAATTACCCCTTTTTAAGGGTACCTCCCCATACATGTAAAGGGGAGGGGGGGTGAATTATTTTTTTGAGTGCACCCCCTTGTGTGGGGTATCGTTGAAAATAGCGCAGTAAATAGAGCGAACCTTCCCTAGGGGTTAATTACGTGCGGTCCAGTAACTCAATTTTTTTTATATTATTGTTTAAGATGGTTGTAAGTATTTAAAATAAATATGGCACAATTGACTAGCTTTTGCACTCGCCGCCAAATTGGAAAAATAAAAAAAAAATCACCACTTTGTTCGGTTTTTCGCTGATATTTTCTTTTAAGTGCATTTTCGCTAGAAAAGTGTTCTACACAATGTTGTAGAAAATTAAATTTGCCGTTATTTACATTTTATATTTTGTTTCTAGGACTGACAGTTTCCGAGAAAAAAAAATCCTTTGCCTTAAAAAAATCTCATTTTTCAAACATTCGTCAATCTTTTTAAATTTAAAATGATGTAATCCAATCATGACCTATTCTAGGAGAAAAAGTAGCAGAACAAACATCGTAGGGAATTTAATTACCTGCAAAACGCAATTGCATATTTCTTAACCAACCCTGCAAGGTGGAGAGTAAAACTAAATGATAAAACAACGGAAATTGTTTTTTGCTATAATATTTTACTTTTTACTAACTGAATCTCAGTCCCATGGAAATTTCGGGATATAAAGTACCTTATGTGCTAGTCCTGATATTTTTCTACTAGTATACCAAATTTAATCGAAATCCGTCTAGTAGATTTTGTGTGATTAAGCAACAAATATCACATCCAAACTTTCCCATTTATAGTGTGATTCATTGCAGGTGAGTAACCGGTACCTGATTGGGACACTGTAAAAGTGTCTGTGGACATTATCAAGTACAGATATTAGATAATATTTGCTTCATCAGCAATAAAGATTAGGAAAGAAACGCGATTTTAAAATGAAAAAGTTTGGATGTGATATTTCTTGCTCAATCTAAAAAATCTACTGGACGGATTTCGATAAAATTTGGTATGCTAGTAGAAAAATATCAGGGCTAGCACATAAGGTACTTTTTATCTCAATATTCCTATGGGAGTAAAGCCCCCGGCTGCAGCTAGTAGACAATAAAATATGATAGCAAAAACGTAATATTTTAACTTTTACTTTTACTCCCTACTAAGTAGGGTTAGTTAATAAAAAAGCATGTGTTTTGTAGGCAATTAAATTTCCTTCAAATTTTATTCCAATATATATTTTCCTAGAGTAGGCCATAAATAAATTACAGCGCTCTGAAGTAAAAAGTTTGAGAAATTTCCAAATGCGATTAAAAAATGCGATTTTTTTAAAGTGCACATCTCCATAACTATTAGTCCTAGAAACAAAATATAAATTGTATATTATAGAAAATTTATTTTTACAACGTTGTGTAGAACTCTAATGTAGCTAAAATGTATCTAAACGAAGGTGAGAGCGCAAATCTGAATAAAGTGGCAATTTTTTTTGGTTTTTCCAACATATGGCGGGCGTGGAAAGGGGAGAAATTGTGCCTTTTGCATTTTAAACACTTACTAACCATCCTAAATAACATATCAAAAATTCAGAACTATTGAACCATTTGTAAGTAAACCCTACCCTTAGCTCTATTTTGGTCTTTATTCAATGAACTATGGACGGATTTGTATTAAATTTGGTATACTAGTAGAAAAATACCAGAAATAGTACATAGGTTACTTTATATCCTGAAATTCCCACGGGAGCGAAGACCCGAGGCGCAGTTAGCAGAAAATAAAATATTATAACAAAAAAAGCAATATTCCGTAGTTTTAATATTGAGTTTTACTCCCCATTCTGCAGGGTTGGTTAAGAAAAATGCAAATGCGTTTTGTAGGTAATTAAATTCCCTACAAATTTTGTTCCAATACATTCTCCTAAAATATGCCATAACTAGATTACAGCGTTCTGAAGTGAAAAGTTTGACAAATTTCCGAAAAAGAAGATTTTTTAATTTTTTTTTACGAGCACACATCTCGGTAACTATCAGTCCTAGATACAAAATGTAAAATGTAAATAAAAGGAAATTTAATTATCTACAAGATTTTGTAGAACACTTTCCTAGCAAAAATGCATCTAAACGAAAATATGAGCCTAAATCTGAAAAAAGTTCTTTTTTTTTTTAGTTTTTTAAGATTACCACGGACGCGGAAACTTGGCAATTGTGCCCTTTTTATTTTGAATACTCACAATAATCCTACACAACATTTAAAAAAATTCACAATTACTGGACCGTTTGTAATTTGATTCTCGTCTATTTACTGCGCTAAAAGGACTATGGAAATAAGGTAGGGTTTCCATACAACACTTTTTTATCAGCTTTACAATTTGTGAGATATAGCCCGCCAAAGTCGTTTACACGGTGTCCCCCCCCCTGTAATTTCTAAAGTCTTGGACCTATAAACTTCAAATCACTTACGTAAAGAAACAGGCGCGGAAATTCTTGTTTAAATTGTTTCGGGTATTCTGTGATAAATACTTTTGAAATTATAAATAAAATAAAAATATATACTTTTTTCTTGCAAGAAATGCAAAACAGCGCGGTGCCAAAAATGACTACGGAACCCTACTTTATGCGTGGTCCGACACGCACATGGCCGGTTTTTGCTTCATAAGATGCGACCAACACCTACATAAGTAGTATCGGCGAAGCCCTAAAGAGAGAATGGTGCAAGTGGGACCTTTAACCGACTGCGCTAAAGGGGGTAATGTATGTGCGATGGTATCTCTTATCGGACGCCTTAGACCATATCGGCCGGAGGCGAGTCTGTTTATGAAAGGCTATTCATAGTTTATACCTTACATTTTGTATTGTAGGTAAGTGTGGCGATAAATGTAAGGAGAATTCGTTAGATTTCTTAAAAGGCTTATATTAACTGATCGCCAGATTAAGCAAAATATGATGTCCAGTAAATATTTTTTAGCACCCAAAAAATTTGTACACTTTTAACGAATCAAATCTCGACCGATTTTATGTAAAATTTCAAAGTACATATATAGAAATAATATTATTTTTTCTGTAGTTAAAAATTTAAGTGCAAAATTTTTGCCAAACCCCCAATCATTGACTTATTATATACCGGCCCCAACAAAGCCCAAACAAATCTAAAAAAACCACAATAGGTATTTTATCTATACTTTCGTGCTCTACCATAGACTTATTTTATACAGTACTAGCTTTGCCCGCGTCTTCGCCAGCGTATTTTCCCACGGGAACAGTGCTTTTTCCCGGGATGAAAGGTACCCTTTGTCCTTCTCAGTACTTCTAACTATATGTATGCGAAATTTCAGGAAGATTGGTTCAGTAACCAGAGCGTGAAGAGGTCACAAACAAACAAATAAACAAACTCACTTTCGCATTTATAATATTAGTTAGGATTAGGATATAATAAGTCTATGTGATCTACCAATCTTCGCACTAATCGAATGTTAAATCTATGTGTTTGACATTTTTAGGGTCCCGTACCTCAAAAGGCAAAAACGGAACCCTTATAAGATCACTTTGTTGTCCGTCTGACTGTCTGTCCATCTGTCTGTCAACCTTTTTTTTCTCAGGAACACTTAAATATCAAGTTGAAATTAATATCGAATACTCGTATCCATCATCACTTTCAGCAAAAAAATAATCAAAATTGACGTCAACGCGATCAAGAGATATTACCGAAAATGATGCGAATTTTCGCATATTTTGCGATTTCGGCCAGCAATCAAAACATATCCCGTTGACCTAAAATTATGAAATTTGGCAAAAAGCAAGGTCTAACAGTACTTACACAGGAATAAATCTGAAAATTAAAAATATGTTGTTGGAAGTCTAAAAAAAGGTGTAAACTAATTTTTGAGCTGGATTCAGTATATGAATCTTAGGGGATCGAACTGCAAAGTTAAGTTTGTTTTTGAAAATAGTTGGTATTTTAGTTAGAGCTATAATCGACCGAGCGAGCGCAGCGAGCGAAGCGTCTCAGTTTCCACTAGCCGAAAATTCTTTTGTCTGTCCGGATGTTATCGCCTACAGGTCGCATTTCTGAACCGATTCTTATGAAATTTTGTGAGTAGGTTCGGTAATTTTATAGAATTTTTTAGTCGAGCCAGTTTTTCGAAATTTTATAAAATGGCGATAATATATAAAAAAAACCTTATACCTCAGCTATTTAAAAAAATTCAAAAATGTCATTAGACATTTTTGTTATCCTTATTAAGACGCAACTTTTTTGTATGAACAACATAGTGAAATTCAATAAAACCGCTATAAATTCATATATTAATTTATTCTTATACGATAGTTCACAAAAAAATCAATAGATGGCGCAGCAAAGCTTTTAATACTCGCAAATTCATTTAAGAGTGACTTGATTTATTGATTAAAATGAGATTGTTTGAATTGCGTGTATTTTTTTTTTAAACTGAGTGCGTTTGACCTCTATCTTGCCTGATGAGAAGCATAGATGAGATCTAGGGTGGTACACGCAAACTGAAAAAAAAAAAACTCAAGTATTTATTTGGTTAATGGTATTGTATTGTGGATTGCTTTGCTTGGTGGAATTATCTTGAACACTTGAAATAAATCTGATATCAAAAAACTTCATTGTATGATTAGAATCCTAATAAAAAAAGTAATATATACGTATATGTATATAATAGATTCGATTTCAAATTGAACTTTCTTTTTTTTGAACTTTAATTTTGTTGCGCAAATTACATAAATATACATACCTATAACCAATAGGTCAAACCATGCATTTCTGACGACTGACGACCTCCGTGGCCTAACGGTCATCAGGCCAGACGGCCACACCCTGGTTCGATCCCCGGTCGGGTCAAGATGGAAAATAATCTTTTTCAGATTGACGTGGTTTTGGATATTTATTTACACATATATGTATTTGTTATAAAATATAGTATTGTTAAATTAGCATCCCGTAAAGTCTTGAACTTACTCAATCTGTGTGATTTGTCCGTATATACTTATTATTATTATTTATATTATTTCGAGGCGGAAAAGGCAGGTCTCAGTCAATTTTTTAGTAGTATTGACCAACCACAAGAACTTTTTACTTTCTTAACAGCATTGGTAGGTTGGTTTCAAAACTCTTCTAAGCCAGGGACACGGTAAAATATCGGTTATTTCGTGGAAGGGCTCGCGAGGTCTACTGTTCTCACAGAACCACTAGTGTAAGATGCTTTACGTGTACGGAACCCTCGGTGCGCGAGTTTGACTCGCACTTGACCGGTTTTTTTTCTCAGCATGAAATTTAGTATGGCTACGAGTGTCGAGTATGTCTAAGGCTATGAATCCTGCTCTGTAGGTTGTAATCCAGGACAAGAGTGAGAATTGCAGCCTCCGGACATTCTTACGCAACTACGGAGCTGTAAGGTGCTGTTCATTGTCTAGAACTATATGTACGAGATACGCCCACTTGGAAATGTTGTTAAGTACTTGTGTGTAAAAGCTAAAGGTTATTATTATTTGCTGACCGAATGAATGCAAATGAAGTGAACTAAAATAAGCTTAATCTTATGTTTTAATATCATTATCGTCATTATCATTAGGTACAGTGTTACAATTATAGTTGTCATTGTACAAACTATTGTTAGGCACAATCGTTGACTAAATTAAAGATTTTTTTTTTAAAAGCTCTTCTTCTTTCTTTTTGAGTGTGTTATTATTACTAACACTGGTGTCAGATTTTATTCAAGTTGTCTTTAGGCATCTGACATGACTTTTACATGTAGCCGTATACACACTAGTAAACTAAACAGTCAGTCAATGTGCAGGTTTCCTCACGATGTTTTCCTTCACCGGAAGCAGGTGGTGGTCTATGAGAAAACTACCATACATGAGTCAGATTGGTCTAAAAAACTCATGTGGCACAGGCAGGATTTGAACCCGGGTCCTATCCGACCTCAGGCGGGTGTCATTACCACTTGGCCACCACCGCTTTTAATAGCTTTAGTGTTCCACTGCTGGCCAAAGGCCAGTGCATGACCCTCTGTCAGTGCATTATTTAATAACTCTCTTAAATACTGAAGTTTTCGGTGACTGAGAAAATCTTCTAGTATTTTAAGCTTAGACCCATGGATGCAGAAATGAACATACACAACCAATACTCGCTAACAAATATGTGTCAAAAAAATTCCCCGCACTGGTAATCGAATCCAGGGCGTCCAAGTGCCAGGTTACGCCATAGAGGTCATCAGTAAGTCTAAGACGAAAAGTCTCAAGCGACATATCATTTTTTATCCATAACTTGGGATAATTGAGTAAAATGTGCAAAACTGTATGTAAAACAACAAACATTTCACAAGTAGCCATCATCAAAAATACATTTATGAACATGTCATATTATCTGTTATTCAAAATAGATTGCGGCTTTCAAAACAATACATCTAAGATTGTTCGTGGGAAGGCGTTTATAAAATACGTGTGTAAAACCCATGACAAAATGTATGGGCATTTTGAGCGGAATACCGATGCTATCATGGCCTAATATTTATTTAATTAGGTACGGTCACGTAAAATATGATCGTAATATATTCGGCACAATTCCCAGAAGATAACGTACCATGATTGGACAAATTGGTATTATATCTGCCTGTACATACATCTAATGAACAAAACATTTGGACGAAATTTTATTAGATTTACTGTAATGAGTTTCTTCCGGCATTTCTTCTCAGCAGTGGTCGTTCCTCAATGCTAATAGGTCTAGAAAAATGCTTTCACGTTCACTTGAACTCTATAAGGGTTCTACAATAGCTCCCTTAAAGCTATTATAGCACTTTGTATAATAATAGCTAGACAAGGTATCCGTTTATCAGTAAATACCCGATTTAATCTCGTGACACGACGTGAGAGCTCTCATATACAGAATATTTATTTCTGTAGCATACGAATTAATCTTAAAGCCCGAACTCCACTAAAGCGGAGACGAGATGTGCGGAGAAAATGTTTCTGAGCTAATTCAAGATATGCACTGGCTTGTAGCTACAGTTGATCAAAGTTGTGTTGGTTTTTAAGATGGAAAAATTGGCACAGATTTTTTTTAACACTACCGCTTACTTATCGATTGTTATACACATCCAAATCTCCTATAACCTTCGTTACATACTATCAGCTGATTGCTAAACATAGTTCATTTCTTAATTTAATTAGAGCTGGACATTTATAACTATTTACGAGTCATCACTTCTCTACTTAACAGTCGCCACTGAAGCTGTTTAAATAACAAAAATTCTACTGGTTATTAAAAGACATCTCCTGCCTTCTCAACTCATTTCCGCCTAGGTGGAGTCCGGGCCTAAACCATGACTAATTGATACCAAAGACGACACACGGAAAAAAGCCACCGTCAGGCCACCGAACTCGCACCAATTTATTACCCAACCAAGCGTAGGAGTCAACTAAAAACTAAACATAACCACAAGCAAACTACCGGTTAGGAATTTCCGCGTTATAGTTGAGATTAAAGGCATTGTGGCCTCAGGTAGGTACGAGCGCTTATTAGAATTTATCCAGAGCACTTACGCAGCTGATGTAGGACTATTTTTTAGACTATCATCGGGTTTATTAAAGTAGGAAATATGGCTGCAGCGTTATGACTGCCTTGTTAGTGGATTGCTGGAGGCTGGTTAGAAAATAGGATAATTTTGCTGCGTAATTCGAGCTGTCGCCGGCATCAGCCTCTGGTGACGATCCTGCGCGCGCATAATGGTCAGCATCCGAAGTAATAGTCAAGGTTCTACGGTAGCGAACGGTAATAGGTGGGTATGGCTGGGCGGGGTTGCTCTTGCGCAACAAAACTGGGCATAAAATAAATATACTAAAGACATATATCATACAGAAGCTATACAATCAAATGTAAATAAAAATAAACAACCGGCCAGTTACGACAGTCAACAACATAGAACAAATCAGCCAAATGAAAAAAATCTAGTATCAGAGTTTTATCGAAACATGGACTGATTATTTTTATGTCATTAAAGTATCCTCCCTTATAAACCGTCATTTGAATAGATAGGTATACAAAATATGTAATGTCACACTTGTAATCTTTAATTTTCTAAATTTCTGTCCACATGAAATTACAAGGTGATCAAAGATGGAAAGGATGATGTTGCAGTCGATGTTGCAAAGAGTTAGCTAAACGAAAAGAAAAACAGTATATTTACTATGGAAAAAATAAGAACTTTATTAGTTCCATAGTACTTACTTAACTATTATTAAGACACATACATCTATTCACTCATTGATTTGTACCAAGAACTAGATACCCAGAGTGGGGACACACGAACCGTTGTGAGGTTCTAAAATCTGAACACTGCAATTGGTCCACTGTTTGACAAGTTGATGTATGGGACTATTAGTCCACGATAATAGAATCAATAATATTCTGTCCATAAGCAGTTAATTTACTTGTAATATTCAATCTGGCCTGTTGTGCCGTCCATTTGTTACTGGTTGTTGATAAACAGTCTGATGCCTTTGTTATAATGCTATCAGGTTTTGACATCTACTGATTAGACTCTAATCTATGACTAGACTACCAACTCTAGTGTCATAATTTTTACCGAATCTGAGACTTTACGCTAATGGAATTTATTGTATACTAGCTATTGCCCGCGACTTCACCGGCGTGAATTACCAATAGTGTTATTTTCGTAATGAAAGGTACTCTATGTCCTTCTCAGTACTTCTAACTATGTGTATGCGAAATTTTATGAAGATTTGTTTTGTAACAAACAAACTTACTTTCATAGAATACATAGAATCACGTCTTTATCCCTTATAGGGTAGACAGAGTTAAGATTCGTGAGACTTGAAGGCCACGCTTAGCTTTGACTCGCTTTCACATAAATTTATAATATTAGTTAGGATTAAGATTTTTGTTAACTAATATATGACATTTTTGGGAAAACATCAACGAAAGATGGCATAATTTATTCAAAAATTACATCATATATTTTACTATGCATTAATAGTGTAACGTTTGTGAGAATGGATGGATAGGTGTTTAGATGGAAGTTTGTTACTTTCACGTAAATACTGGCCAAATTTCGAAGAAGGTAGGTCACCTACACTGGTAGAATAAAAGTTGAAAAAGCACAGAGAACTTTTATCACGAAATTCCAAAGAGAAATGTGTATCGACGAAAGAAGAAACTCCAAAAAATCTCGGGCAGGATTGACAAAACGTCAAAACGTCATTTAACGATATAATATAATCGTCTTTAATAATTATCATGCCAATGTGTATTATTTAATCTGAATATCTGTCATGCACACAAATTGTATAAATCGGTCAAAATAATACATTTCCCTCCAGTCATAATTTTAACAATCATCGTAATTCTATTATATCGTATCTAACAGTATAACTAGATGGACAAACAAACGAGCAAATTAACTCTTAATACATTGCTGACATTGCATTTCAATCGATTGTCACGAACTATTCAACTCGATAAAGCATCGAGTAAAATATTTGCATGATATCATATTACGTAACCACAGACTATAATTATAAGGTTAGATACCCCAGGCAGTGAGCCTGACCGTGTTCTTTGTATGAAATAAAGTGAGTGCCTAACCAGGGCGATATTTAAAAAAATATAATTATATATGGGTAGCACTCGCAATTAGTCTGAAAAGAACGTAATAATACCAAATTGCGCAGAAATTCATCGTAAAAATTCTATACTTAGGTATAAAAATTTTCTAGTGCGGAACAGCCCAAATGGCCGTATTTCGTTCATCGTACGTATGAAAAAGTGACACGCTCTATAATATTTTTATTTTGAAGTGGTATCTAGTTTAATTCTACATCTGTGTATAATAATAAGTAACTGTCTGGGGGTCACTCGGTCGAATGTTGCTCAGGTATCAAATCTAAAAGTCTGTTGAACTGAAGAAATCATTTCGAGATGTTTATGAAGTTATAGGTAACTAGCTTTCGCCCGCGGCTTCGCCCGCGTGAATTTCCCACGGGAACAGTGTTTTTTTCCGGGATGAAAAGCCCTATGTCCTTCTCCCTACTTCCAGCTATGTGTGTGCGAAATTTCAGGAAGATTGGTTCAGTAGATAAAGCGCGAAGAGGTAACAAACAAACAAATACACCAACAAACTCACTTTCGCATTTAAAATATTGTTAGGATAGGATATATCTTGATATATTACGGCCCTTATTTGCAATCATTGAAAACATTTTTATTTAATTTCAATAATATTTTCGAAATGAAAATTTCAATAATTGGCCATCCAAATTGGAACTTGTAAATTTCAAATGAAGAAAGAGTTTCAATTCAATTACTAGCTTTTGCACGCGGCTTCGCCCGCGTGAATTTCCCGCGGGAACAGTGTTATTTCCCGGGATGAAAGGTACCTATGTCCTTCTTCAACCTTCTATGCGAAATTTCAGGAAGATTGGTTCAGTACATAAAGCGTGAAGAGATAGATACGAGTATTAGTTAGGATAGGTAGTTAGGATTAGGATTTTACTTTATTAAAAAAAAAGTCAAAGGCGGCTTTTTCTACCAGTCAACCAACTGGGATGATGTATAAACAGTAACGTTTAGCACTATTCGATTTATGTATACGAGTATATATATTTATGTATATGAGTTATATTTATGTATATGAGTTATCCATGGATGAAATCCTTAGGGGGAGGCCTTTGTCCAACAGTGGACGTCTTTCGGCTGAGAGAAGAAGAAGAAGAAGAAGATATGAGTTATAAAATTAGAAGCTAATAGAATTACTATTTGTTGCTATATATTAATATTTTAGAAGTTTATTGCTTGAATGCATGTTACAAATTTAGATGCTAAAAAATAACCACCATGCTGAGTTATATTTAGAGTGGCTTACATAGAAGATAATTGTGGCTGAGATAGTTTTATTCAGATGCGCGTCAATTGCAGCTGACTTAGTAATTAAGAAAGCAATTTACCTAGAGGGGTGAATAATGCTATTAAAAAGAAGTCTGTTTAATTAGAACCCATTTTTTTTTGTTGTCAATAGATGAATATCTAATGAAAAGTTTTCCTCACATAATCTGGTGACAGTTTCTTTATAATGTACTTTCCTTATAATGTAACTTTCGTTATAATGTATCATTTTTTCGAAGACATTTTAAAAAACCCTATGTGGAAATTTACTTGAATTTGATTTATTATAAGAGGTGTTTTTGAGACCTCAAAATATACGTAGATACTATGAAGTACAAAAAGTAGGTAGGTGTAAACTACGCGTATATGTCAAAATTTTAATTCGCTTTTTGCAACCGTAATTTTTTTTTCATATTTATATTTATTCAGGAAAAACAAACAGTTATATAATAAAAGGTATAACAAAGAAGTAGTTACAAATGAATTTATTAATTACGTAACCCACTACATTCGCAATGAAAATAGATTGATTTTCTTTAATCTGTACCATTACACAAAACCTCTCAGCCAGCAACAATATTCAACAGCCTATAGTCGCAATTCTAAATCTAGACGGATCAACAATTCAACTTTCGTGCGATTCGTTCATGATTCGGTCTCGCCCACTCGATTCCAGACTCGATTTCATTTCCAAACTTTCGATTTTTAATCACTTCATTATTAGACATCAATCGACTATCAATCATGAAATAATAAGGTATAATTTAGACGAATAAAAATCTAGTGATCTGTATAGACTATTTACATGGTTAATTTACTTAACTGCTAACATACAACATTAAAGTTACCATATAATGTAATGTAACTGCTTTGTTAAGGCGATGTTCTATCTCATTATAGTCACTTTTATTTTCACTTTGTGTCATAAATTTATCGAGATAAGATTAATACTTTTTTCTAGCATTGTTTTATTATAACTATTGAACCAATTACTTTTATTATTATATTAACATTTTTTTAAATAAAAGATGGGTTTGCTCTTGACCACAATCTTGCCCGAGGACAGACATGAGTTCTTCGATATAGCGAGCTTACCCAGAAGCAGCTTATTCACTCTGGTTTTGAAGAGAGTCAGGTTATATGTGCTCGGGAAAACAGACGCAGACAGGGAGCTGAAATGAAACTTAAAAAAACTAATTCGATAATTTTATTGTGTAAGGATTTTTTTTTGCTTAAATGCAAATAAATCACTTAAGTTTTACTTTGTAGTTCTTCATTGCGCGTAACAAACGTAAGTTTCCGCATCATTATTTAGTATCAGTCAGTCAAATATAATATTGGGCTGTGGTGACAATGCCCTTTCGAACCAAATAAGTGACTGACGGTAAGTTAATTATATTTCCATGTGCGAATTAATTAATCATAATTAGACGATTTTACAGGACGTGGCGTCAAAAAAGGGGGGGCCTATGTCCAGCAGTGGGCTAATATAGGCTGAAAATAGAATATAATAGAATAGACGATTTAAACTATTCTGCTGCTTGATAAAAATAACTTAGTACTTACTAACTACTTCGCCTTAAACCGCCGCCATACTTATTACGAGTGTAGTGATTACGCCTTAGGAATGTCCAACGTGTGTAACTATACCCTTTGCTCGAAACTGTGTCATGACTGTTTAACAGTCACTTTTGGTTTCGACTGACACCAGAGCCAATAAATTCTATCTCGGTTTATAGTAAACTAAACTAGGTTTTACGTCTTTGGATATATGGAGCATTTGGTTTCGTAAATATACTGTTACTAGCTTTCGCCCGCGGCTTCGCCCGCGTGAATTTCCCACGGGAACAGTGCTTTTTCCCGGGATGAAAGGTACCTGTCCTTCTCCGTACTTCGAGCTATGAAATTTTAGGAAGATTGGTTCATTAGATAAAGCGTGAAGAGGTAACAAACAAACAAACAAACTCACTTTCGCATTTATAATATTAGTTAGGATTTGCAGGATTTGTGTAAAGGACTCTGGTGTCATAGTTTATGCCTGATGATGTCTGACGTGGTTTTTATGATGACGTCGCCGGAACCGGAAGCTATGGTTTTGAAAATTCAATTTTCTTGAATGTAGAGTAAGGAGCTTCGGAATCTTATGCGGCACGGGTTTCTGCTACTCCTGTATTAAGTTATTCCAAATTCAGTGATAGAATCTATATAGTCTTTTTACTTTTGGCAATCACGGAGCAGCTTCTTTATTAGCGTCGCGTTAGTGTATTTTTTCTTTGGTAGTGGTAAAGTACTATTCTGTGTACCAAGAGGTTCCGGGTTTAATTACGTAAGGGGACCGAACAAGGTATGAGAATTGAATACATTTTGCGACTTTTCAGCACGAGTTTATTCTCCTGAGTTAATATATTAGAGCTCAGACTTTTTGGGAAAGTAAATTTTCGACGCGTGACGTCATATGAATGTACGTTTCCCGTCCAAACATCGCTTAAAATGTGAATTGTTTTTACTTTGTGGCTAACTTAATTTGTTTTTCACCATATTTTTAGACCACTGAACGTCAAAGAGATAAAATTATAATGATTTGACTTGAGCTCTTAAAGTGTTAAGATAAACTTGATAAGCGACGCAGCTTCCTCGGTAGTTTATTCCCGAGCCCTAAGCGAACTATCAGTGGCTTTAAATCACATACCGCTTTAATTGTAGCCGGCAGCTACATCGATGACATATTCGATCAAAACTCGATACTAACGGTATCGAGCCATCCCTGTCAATATGTCATTGTGACTTGAAAATCGAGTTCTCGAGAAAATTGCTCTAATAAACGTATGTTTATTAAGCGTATGCAAAGGGAACATCCCTGAGGACATGGAATCGATTATTATAATCGATTAGTTATGTATCGATGGTGTACCGGTCGTTTAGTAGTGTTTACGTGGAGCGGTTGGGGTGGCCGTGTTTGTCGACTGATATGAATCGAAATTGGATATTAAGATATCTAAATAAGGATGTATTAATTTTTATAATAAGGTTTATCACTAGGTTAGGTTGGTATACCTTCAGAAAGTTCTCATAATTAACCTCAACTTTTTCCATGCTGGTCTAGAAATGAAGAAAAAACATAGAATGTGCCAGCTGCTCCTCTTCCCGTGCAGATTGTAAAAATCAATCAAGGCAAAGGGCTATATAAACTGGGTATTCCTATCATAGGCGATGGGCTAGCAACCTGTCACTATATCTGAGTCTCCATTCCACCAATACCTTTTACGACCTCCGTCGCGCAGTGGTAAAGACCTTGCCTCTGAACCAGGGGGTCCCGGGTTCGATCCCCGGTCAGGTCAAGATGAAAAATGATCTTTTTCAGATTGACATGGGTTTTGGATGTTTATCTATATACCTACGTATTTGTTGTAAAATATAATATCGTTGAGTTAGTATCCCATAACACAAGTCTCGAACATAGTTTGGGGCTAACTCAATCTGTGTGATTTGTCCGGTGTGTGACTTGCCCGGTCCGGTCCGGTATATTTAGTTATTCACCAATAAGCCTACGCTGGATAGCTAAGTGAAGCCCACGACCCACGACTCTTGGCTCTGTCTAGCCCGTAAAAGGGATAAATACGTGTACTGTTACTGTAACTTTAACTTTTCCATTTCTAATAATAACTTATCAAGGAAGATTTTTTTTTAATTAAAAGGTTTTTAGGTTTATTTTTTATTGTTACAGCAACAAGCTTATTGTTACAGCAACAAGCTTTTTGTTTCTAATGCCCTGCTAGAAATTGATAGTTTTATGACCTTAAGTTCAAGTAAAGTAACAAACATCAGTTGATAAGAATTCGAAGCGCGTTTCACACGCTTATTACGTAAATGGCTCATACAGTTAACATATAAAACTTTTTACAAACAATTTAATATGCATTGCTTGCCGCGTAAGATTTATGCATCGTCTAATACCCAACAATTTTCAAAACGTCACACATTTCACATAAAATTATAATCTGAACCGGTACTGGTACGATCATATCGATGCATCGGCAATTACATGTTGAATCGGTAAAGATTTATTCGATAATCGCCGATCTAGGATCTTTTCATGCGTTGCGGAACACAGGAGTCATGTGTAGTAATTATTAGTTGGAGCGGCAATACTTCAAAACGTTGGGTTATTCTGCAACGAATGGTGATTTTTATTTATTTTCAAGCTCTAACAGTTACGCTCCGGGGGGTATCGCTCTGCCGTGAGAAATTTTGTATAAAAATCAGATCAACAAATACCCTTAAGTATACTCTGTATTTAATTTTATAAAAATCTGCTAAGATTAAGATTGATAAATTAATATTCTAATAACATTGCTTAGACTACAAAAACTATTTTTTTAAATCAAATTTCGATAAAACCGAAGAAACCCCACTTTATGTCTTTATTATTTTTTGAACCCTACATAAGCTACAATAAAAATAAATACTTATAAGTAATCAAAATTTATTTACCTACTTACTTAAGTACCTAAAATCATATAGTGTAGTAAATGGAAATTTAATTTTGTGTAATACTTATTAAGGTTACAACATATATATCGCATATATGTACTTCAAAAAGAAGTTTAAGTTTTTAATAGATACAAATAGAAATAGAATAACTCAATAATAACGTTTAACATTTAATAAAAATTCAATTACACACGCTAGCTGCCAGACGCCTGCGGCCATTTTGATTTATATCGTCAAAACAATATGGCTGACCGTTTGCAGAATTTACCTCTTGTAATTTGCTGTACCTTTTCAATCCTTCTATACATCGAAAGGAAATGTCTTGTGAGACATGATGCTGACAGAATTTTTTAACTGGAAAACGGTTCATAGCAATTTAGTATCTACTTTTTTGTTCAGGAATACTTTTTGATTAGTTACTTATTTTTAAGAATCAGAATCATTTATTTGCGCTAAATTAATGAACTACCGATCTTACAATAATAAATGAATTACCTACATTTCAATATTTTCTTTCCCTAATAGTAAATCGTAATTTGGTTCATCCATCTTCGTAAATAGGCCTCCTTTATCTTCTTCCACGACTCGTCATCTCAAGCCTCACTCATCCAGTTGTGGCCGAGCCTGGTGTTGTGGCAAGAGGTCAAAGTGATGTTTGTGCCAGAGTAAGTCTTCTATAGGCTGCTCAGGGTAAGCTCGCTACATCGTAGACCTCATCTCTGTCCTCGGACAAGATTGTGGTCAAGAGCAAATCTATCTTTAATAAAAAAAAAAGTCATAACAAAATCAGCAACAAAACAACTTTTGTAAAAACGTAAGATCTTTAATCGTCTTACGGCATCCGCTCTAGCCAAGACACATCTCACAGTATAAATCAGTTTTACATGTAATGAGATGTTAGTGTATGTCTTATCAGTGATTACATACAATCACAGCCATACACTTGCTACCTACTTCGAATTCCTGCGCTTGCGCAACTCGTTGCCTTGCAGATAAACGGTGTTACGAGATTTCACAAAAATCGCTTCGTTTTGCTCTTAGGACATAGTTTTTCGCGAATTTGGCGCGGTATGTATAGGATTTCGAATGATTTTTGAGTACAGTGGATTCTATTTATTACGCCCGTGGTGTATATAGCGACCACTTTGATATAGTGACGTTAAATCTAATTCCCTTGAATTTAGGGCATAATTTAGTACAAAATTTATTTGGCAATAGCGACCTCGGATGTAACGCCGAGTTCGGTTTTAGAGCCTGTTGTTCAATGAATTATTTGTAACAAATCCTAAAAATCCACTGTATATTGTTTGGTACTTAAGTATTTTTAGTTCAATGGTTGTATGGGTGATATTTATCTTCCATTTCCTCAAATATTTTACCTAGTAGTTTGATATTTTGGTTAATTTCCGATGACAATGCAT
This sequence comes from Ephestia elutella, assembly GCA_018467065.1. Lineage (NCBI taxonomy): Eukaryota > Metazoa > Arthropoda > Insecta > Lepidoptera > Pyralidae > Ephestia > Ephestia elutella. Next base: position 5,358,816 of record CM031566.1, on the reverse strand, counting down.
TTTTCATTGGTTTCTTTCGGTAAAATTTAATCTTGTACTGACAAAATACCGAACAATATTTTCGCAATTAAGGCATCTATTACTAGATTAGTACTAGGTTCCTATATAAATATTAAGTCTCTCTGTTTTAGCTAAAAATTTAGATTTTTTCTAATTTTCATTGCACAAGTTATGTACGCATAGTAATTGGTATGTTAGGTTATCTTACCTTTTAGAATATTTTTACCTAACAACTGTATTGTGTACTTATAATATGAGTATAAAAAAATAAATAAATTATTTAAAATATTATGCCAAAAATGATTTTTTTTAAATCATATTTTCAGTATTGCTTCAATTGATTTTGAAAGAGTGCGTCAATACTTAACGGGTATTTAAAATTTCATACTTTTTACAACGTCTAGCGGTGGTGTGGATAATTATAAAACGTGCTCGGTCAATATCTTAATTGCTTCAGGCCGACAAAATAAACTGACAAAAATTCAACGATTTTTAGATAATTATATAGTTCATAGCTAATTTAAACTAGTACTAAGAAATTGTTAATTGATTATTTTAGTTTCTGAGTAAACAATGAATGGTGATGAAGCAAGGGTCGATAATCCTTGCTCCTACAAGTATTTCAAGTAAGTATAAGTATTTCAAAATATTAGTGAATAAGAATATCATCTGTAAGTACCTACCGTAGCGACGAATATAAGTTTCTGTAAAGAGGTTAGCTCTCTAAACTCAAGATTCACTTTGGGGTCACGGAGTAGCAAATCTATGAATAGGTCCGTAATTGGAACATTTACGTACCTCTTTATTTTTGATTGTATTATGATAATTTTAAGTGTATTTTAAATCATTTGCGGCAAGTCATCAGTTTTTATCTGCACACCAATTCAACGCTTGAATATTGCTGTCCTGTAACACCAATGCATGTTTATGTATCACAATGTTTTGGTAAATAAATCATCTTTTTTTTTACTAGCTATAATTGTCCCACTGCTGGGCAAAAGCCTCCCCTAACTTCCTCCAATCATCTTTATCTTATCTTTATCTTGGTCTATTTCGTCGAAACACCTAAGTATACTCCGTTTTTTGTTACTTGTCCTATTATGTAAACAATCTTCACTTGTTGAATTTTTTTGAAAATAAATTAAATATTAGTTCAAACCTAAACATTCTAAAGTAAAACATTTATTAACTACGAAAGTAAGTTCCTAAAAAGTCTATTTTAATTTATATTGTTGTAATATCATAAAAAGATATGGTAAGATTGTTTACATAATAGGACAAGTAGTAAAAAACGGAGTTTAGTTTAGCCAGCCCTAGCACTAAGTAGCCACGCACCGCTTTCTCTACGTACCCGTGCGAAGCGGGTCTTTCGCGGTAGTAATCTGCCCTGGTTGTTACCAATAATCCATATTATTGGAAACATATTGAACAATAACAGCACGGTAGTCGGACACGACTGCCCCTATCCACTGCACCGTTTGGCGGGATATAGATTTATTGGAAACGCCATCTTTTTACACGATCATGTACATGTTCGTTCTGAACGGCTTAACTGATTTTGATGTGAGAGGTGTTTTTAGATTCCTTGCATTCCTCCGAGTGACATAGACTATGTGAGTTGTAAGTCGTGTTTTTTATTTTTTAATAATTAAGTAGGTAACTCTTGATTTTAGATAACTACGATCCATTTATGAATAGCTTGTTCTGTTTTAGTTAGCGAAATGTACAAAATTGTTTAAACAGTAAGTGTATATATTGCATTACCTCAGGTAATATCAGTCTTGATGTAACCTCCGCTAGCCAATGATTTTATAATCGACCTTAAAAACGAGAGTGTTCAATTTTGCCTAATTTTACTATTTTTAGGAAATCAAAATAGTTATTATTAAGTAACAGGGAGACCACTTCAAGGAATACCTCAAAAAGGCAGGTATTTTATTTTATTTTATTTTATTTATAAGCACACAAAACAGTAGCACAGTTCCTATCTTTAGTAGTCGATTTAGTTAGAGCACCTGAAAAGTGCACTTCGTTTGGTGCGCTTGAAATGGATGCGCTTCGAGGAAAACCTAAAACAAGGGCGCATTTAAACAGGCATATCTAGTATAACTATTTCGTTGTAAATATTATTTCCAATTGATCGTGAGACGTGACGCTCGTGGAAGTGAAACCTCTTTTGTAATGAGCGATTATGAGTAACGATTCTCGATTTTTTGTTCCAAAACACAGTATCGGTTGCGAAATTCTTGCATTCGGCATAATTCTTTTGGACAGTTGAACGAGAAGCGTGGAGGATTGCGAATTACTTGCGATTTTGTTAATCTTAGAAATTGTTTGAAATTTAATTTATTCTTTAACTAGATTTTGTCCACGGATCCTCCCACATTAATTTCGTTTCAAAAAAGTGGAATGTCCAATATTATTTTCATATGAAACTACGCAAATTTTCAACTTCCTACGTTCAGCAGTTTCGACTCTACGAAGATATGTCAAACAGTCAGTATCTCTGTAATAAAGATTGTGATAGTGATTGAAAGCACAAGGCACTTTAAGTAAATGAATGGTAAAATAGGTTTTCAGAGGGTAAATGAAATTTTAATAAAAAATTGTGACACTGATCGCCTATCAGAAGAAAAATTCAACCAGCAATATGCGATTTTGTATGTTACTTATATTCTTTTAGTTACTTGTTTTGTTAAAAAAAACACCCAGTTCCACAAAAAAAATCCCGTGCTCATATATAAAATCAATATCATCTTAAAACGACAAATAAGATATTACATTGGATCAATTTGTCAGTATAGAATTCAGATTGACAGAGGACAGACATGGATCAAGATCTGCGCTTTGATTGCACACAACACAACTTATTTATGAATCTTTTGATGCGCCTGATTCGATTTATTGTACCGATTTAATTTTATCGGTTAATAATAACACTTCGTCTTCTTCTAACAGTTGCCTTGCAATGTTTTACAAGCTTATTTTTTCTCATTCCCTATTCCAGTCACAATAATTACAATATTTTATTTCAAAATACAAAAGTTTTGCTTTTAGTTATCAATGGGTGCATAGATTAAGAAAAATAATAACTTCTATTTACTTTTGATTTTTATTATTTTTGAGTAGGTACCTATTTATAACTTCATGGCACAAAATCATAAAAAAATAAGCAGAAACAGTGGACTATTGCATTATTTACCTGTCAACCATAAGATCTAACAGAGGTAGTTAGGTTTCGCGATAAACTGCAATGCAACGATAGAATGCATGCAAATAAAAATATAATACTAACCTTTATGACTGAGTGTTAAAATTTTCCAGTAACTTAATATATAGTTAACTATAAGTAATCCGTTTTGCTTTCATCTAACCACATGAGTGAAATGCAACGACATTAGTCGAAAGCCGGAACCGTTTACACATAACTACATAACCTAAGATTTTATTATCTAAGCGGCTTATACAACACAATAATATATAATTAGTTAATGCGAACGTATCCGAGCGTGTGTAATGATAGCCAATGTGCGGTGACTTAGGGCGGTTTCTTGAGGAGAATGGGGTAGAGCGCACTACACACCAAAGTCGTCGAATCGCCGACTCAACCCGGCGGCCCTTATGAAAAGAATTATGGCGGAAACATAAACAAAAAAAAGTTGCCGATATATGCGGCGGGTAAGCGACTTTGATGTGTAGCGCATGCTTAACCTTTTTTCAACCAGTTTGCGTACTGGGCACAGCATAAAAGGAAAATATATATATAAATATATATCTCCGGGGGACTATTTCTTACCAAATTTTCCATTCCAATTACGTTAAATGATCTTAAAACTTCTTAGATCATCACCCTAACGTTTCCTAGGCCTGTCCGGTCTATTTTTTATCTAACTATATCCGAAATTTTCATAAAACTATGCTAGATACTTGTCAAGCGCTAAATAAATATACCTGAACTAAGAAAAGAATCGCTTTCTCTAATTTTTCGGTAACAATTGATTGAAAATTATTATTTTTATATAATACTAGCTTTTGCCCGCGGCTTCGCCCGCGTGAATTTCCCACGGGAACAGTGCTTTTTCCCGGGATGAAAGGTACCCTATGTCCTTCTGTGTACTTCCAGCTATGTGTATGCGAAATTTCAGGAAGATTGGTTCAGTAGATAAAGCGTGAAGAGGTAACAAACAAACAAACAAACAAACTCACTTTCGCATTTATAATATTAGTTAGGATAAGGATTGCGAATTAAAAAAAATGACAATAAGCAATTTTTATTAATTATGTTTTAAACTGTATTTCTGTCACGAGGTCCATTTTACCCCTCATGCCCCATATTTGACACACTTCTCTCTGTAATTGCGACAATTTCCCTTGCTCGGAGACACGTCAAATATCGGCATGTCGCAACCTTGGCTGATTGAGCCGTTCACATATTGAACACTTGAAATATATTTCAGGAATTAACAACTCTTTAGACTTGGTGATCAGATTTTCTTGGGAATTTTAGGAAATATTGTAATCTCACGTGCTAAGTCCCGTTTTCATAAATAAGGGGCTAACGGGACTTAGCACGTGAGATTACAATATTCCCTAAAATTCCCAAGAAAATCTGATCACCAAGGTAAGTAGGTAAGTACCTAATTTATGAATCTCAACGACGTTTTACATACAAGCTATGTTTATCTAGTCATATAAACGTAGTGATCATTTTCTCTCATAGACTTATCCTGCATATTCTCGTACTTGCCCGAACCAAATTCCTATAAATCCACAGAGCATATATGAAGTTTCCCCTTCCCTCCTCCGTGTATAAATCCTATTTCACATAATGTGTTCCAAGTCGTCTCTATATAAATAGCTGCTCAGTAATCTAATCAGATGACATTTTAGTGATCATTTCCTCTCATCGTCTTTTCCAGCATATTTTGGTACTGCCCCATTCGAATTCCTATAAATCCTATTTCACATAATGAGTTCTAAGTCGGCTCTATATAAATAGTAGCTCAGTGCTCTAATCAGCCGATTATGCCAATACCACTCATGGTGGCGGGCCCTTAAGGCTGTTTGTTATTAGGTACATTCTATATTTCCACTCTAATATTGGTAATGTGTGTTAGAACAGCCATGTAATACTTCCCTGAGGGTTTCATGTATTTGACGTAGTTCAATTTTGATCTACGAGCAACAAGGACTTCCGCGCGCGGGTAAGGAGTCCGTGTTGCTCTATGATTTTGATATTTTCAAAAAAATTAATTACAGGAAATCGAGAAATCAGGATTCTGTGTCAATTTTGGATATGATTTGTTTTGGGTGTAATGCGTCTACTGATAGTAAAATTGACTAGAATACCGTGACGAAAATGGCAAGATACGTCGTGCCACAATGATCATTTGTTTTACATACGCGGGACACTTGACTCCAACAAAATTTAGTACCTTAAAGTTAAATATTTCGCAAACGGATTCCTAAAACAAAAAAATGGTCTTTACATACTCATAATATTTTTAAAAGACCTATCAAATGATACCCCACATGATGGTATAATCGAAAGAAAAAAAAAACATTCCCACTTCAGGTGTAGAGGAGGCCCCTAAAAAAATTTTTTTTCGTACATAATTTTATTCTACAGTTAACTCCGCGTAATAATTATGTATATCTATACCAAATTACATTTTTCTGGTACTAGTAGTCTCTGATATAAACTGCGGACAGACGTACAGACATGACGAAACTATAAGGGTTCCTTGTTTACCTCGGAACCCTAAAAAAGTAATTCAATGAACATAGAGAAAATATATTCTCTTTATATATTAATCCATTATTAAATAACATTACATGTTTGTCAGAATTACATTTCGAAAATCCGAAAAAATTATCTCGATGCCAAAAATAAATTGAGTTATGTAAGTAGTAAGTAAATTATATTAGATACATTTACCATGGAAGCAATAAGTACTTTGTACAACGTACTTATTACTTCCATGACATTTATACTTAATTGAATTTGACATAAGAATGGCAACGTCCGAATGAATAGTATCACATTCGTCAAAATGAAACCGCTTTTTTAAACATTATATTGGTTCTCTTTCACAATTAAAAATAATATGACCAGTTATTTTTACAACAAATTCGTCTGGCTGTTGTTCATTGACCGTTCAACGCTACCTTTGCTATAAAAACTAAAATAAACAAACTAATTTAAACTTTACGTCCTAAGTAATAAGAAGCATGTTAAGTGAATTTGTAAGATGGTTGGTGAAGAAAATTGTCTTTTTATTCGCTGGCATTTTGAAAGTTGCATACGGAACGGATACACTACATTTTAGCATTGTTATTGTGATTAGACTGTACACTTTAACCCCTACTATTTGTTTTAACAATACTTTAAATTAAGTTAATGAAAACATAAATAAATAAAAATATACTACAACTAATATTTCAAATGTTATAATTCATTATTTTTATAATGTCAAGATTTGTTTTATTTTAATTTAATGTCGGTCAAATCAATATATAAATTACAAATATTGTCAAAGACTTTTTACAAATAAAATAATTATTTTCTAATCTTAATTTTTTAAAATAAATCTAATTGTTTTCAAAATATAGCATTACACATTACGAATGAACACGTCACTGAATACAATAATTGATTACTAATTGTAAAAAAATGAAACAACACATGACTGCTATTTGTTCTTATATGTTACTCGGTAAAACGTAAGGACCTAAAGAATATGGTACATTAAAGAGTACTAGCTTTTGTGCGCGGCTTCGCCCACGGGAACAGTGCTTTTTTCCGGGATGAAAAGTACCCTATGTCCTTCTCTGTACTTCCAGCTATGTGTATGCGAAATTTCAGGAAGATTGGTTCAGTAGATAAAGCGTGAAGAGGTAACAAACAAACAAATAAACAAACAAACTCATTTTCGCATTCATAGTATTAGTAAGGATTAGGATTTTAAACACACAATTGATCGATGAGTAATAAATCATGGAATTTTCTATGTTGAACTCACTTACTTTTTTGGTAATGGTTAATTTACACAAAAGTGCAATTTTTAATCGGAAACTTTTCTTTCAACACATCTCAGAATTATACTTTAAAAGCTTTTGCCCGCGGCTTCGCCCACGTGAATTTCCCACGGGAACAGTGCTTTTTCCCGTGATAAAAGGTACCCTATGTACTTCTCAGTACTTCCAACTTATATGTATGCGAAATTTCAGGAAGATTAATTCAGTTGATAATTCGTGAAGAGGTAACAAACAAATAAATAAGATAATGCTTCTGCATTAAGTCCACCTATCCTATTGTGCCATACATTGTGTTTGTACAATAAAGGTTAAATAAATAAATAAACAATCAAACAAACTCATCAAGTTTTTACTTTTGTTTTATTTAAGGTTATTTTTATACCGACGAAACTTATTGTAAATATTTTATTTTTTCGAATAAATATGCTTTAACAAACTCACATTAGTCAGTATTATTCGATAACAAATCGAATTTAAATCGAGAATCGATAGTAGCCCATCACGGATGGTGCGTAACGCGGTGGCTGGTTGGAAGCTCATTTCATGCTCCATTGTGGCATCTTGTGAAAGCAATCGTTCGACTTTTTCTACGAAATAATTACCGCCCATATTCTATTTTTTGTTTCTGTACCTAAGGCCTAGATTTTTGTCTATAATAACTAAAACTATTCACCGTAGTTTACTTGAATATTCATATCATGCAATTCATACCGATATAAAAAAGTCATCTATGTAAAACTGTAACTGACTGTCTTTCTGTCTGTATGTTTGTACGCGTATCACGCAAAAACTACTGAACCAAATTTGATGCGGCTTTCACTGTTGTATTGTTAAGGTCTAACTTAAAATCTGGCGTATGTTTTGTCTTGATACGCCGCCGCTTAGAACCTGAGATGAGATATAAACAGTAGTAAATTACGCGGGGACGAAGTCGCGGGCACAGGCTAGTTTGTAATAAATAGATAAGTAATATCTTATTTTTAAATAATTTAATAAAACAATAAAATATTGTTGACGTGAACTAAACGCAATTCCATATTTAAAAATTCGTGTCATGTTTTTGCGAGGTTTCCCTTTTTGAACCAGATTTGAAATTGAAACGTCAATTCGAGAAAATTACATAATCATTTAAGAATCTAGATTTATCGGTTGATAGAACATAAAGAAGAATAAAATAAGCTATCCGCTAAAAATGTGTTTTAATTGAAGATAAATAAAAGGTAATTTACTATGATGTAAGTGTTTGGTAAAAGAGAGAGGCCTCGATTTCATTCAGTATTCTCCAAAATGACTCACAATTTTCTGATATAAGTTGCAAAAAATATTAAAATAATGGTTTAATTTTAGCATACCTACTTGTTTTGTTTTTTGCCTTAACTTTCAAAATATTTCACTCAGTTTACATAGATTTCTTTTTTCTGTTTCAAGGTGTTGCTTCCATGCTGGTCTGGAGCGAAGAAAAAACATAGAATGTGCCAGCTGCTTCTCTTCCCGCGCAAATTGTAAAAGTCTTTCGAGGGAAAAGGACTTAAACTGGGGATTCCTCCACTCATAGGCGATGGGCTAGCAACCTGTCACTATAGGTACCTGAATCTACATTCCAAGAGCCCACTATTCAGCTAAGCGTGGCCTTCGAGTCTCACGACTCTTGGCGCTGTCTACCCCGTAAGGAATAAAGACGTGATTCTATGTATGTATGTATATATGTTTCAAGGTACGCATGTCACCTTATGATCAGGAATTGTTTTATAAGCATTTAATTAGATTTCTACGGAGATACAAAGATTTAAATCGTAGATTTTTATTTTACGCCAAATTTCAACTATGTTCAGATTGTGAATCGATATTCTAAGTATTATTAGACCATGAAAATAATTAGTTGAATATGGGTTCATTGCACGGTTTCCAATTTCAATCTATTCTAACAGAACTACTGTTACAAATATTTTTCAATATTTTCAATCGATTCAATTTCGACAATTTTCCATTTTTTGATTATTCAATAACAAAATTAAATTACTAGTATTATGCTGTGTCCAAAAGTCAGTCGATCACAATAAATTCTTAATGTGGTCTCTTTATCAAACTATATTTTTCATTAAACTGTACAAAAATCTCAGTACATCCAAAAAGACCAAATTCCACGCCTTGGGAACGGAATATCAAAATCCTGTCCCGTGACGGAACCACTCAAGTGTAAACAGTGTGTTAAATATAAAGAACCTTTTAAAAAAGTTTTGACATCATTCCACGTAGATCAACGGCTACCGATGAATAAAAAAAGAAGTGAACCGGCCAGCGTTCTCAATGCAACTCATTTTATGAATGAAATAAGATTTTTTTCCATGGCACCGCGTCAAATACGTGATTTCCTTCCCTTGGCTGTCTGCGGCGTGCATTCATTTTCTGTGCATTCTAAATTCAAATACGACTTATATTCCTTCAAAGATCTTTTTAAATTTTATCCTTATAGCAGCTTGGTTTTTGGCTCGTTTTTATTTTTTTTAATGTTAACTGTGCGTAGTTGTATTTCCTCGAGGTGTTACGTCCCAACTTTGTAGGTGCAACTGCATCTGAGAGACTGCAATATTAGACGCTTGAAAGACACAGATGTGGTCTCCGTAACGAGATTTTGCTTGTAAAAGGTAGTTTGCAGCGTGATTAAAGTTTCTAGCACGAATAGCAGAAAATGCGCTGGATCTGAAACAGAATTTTTAAAGTAACATACTTATTTTGATGCAAGGATTATGATGCGAGATTTTCCTGTGTCTTAACTAGGTACTTTGGCAATACTCAATACTCTGTGAGTTGCTATGATTGGAAGTATTGGAACTATTTTATACATATAACCAGTATTGTATAGTGTAGTGTACCTATAGTTGTCAAATAAATGTTTGAATCTTTGAGTACTTAAATCAAACTAAGTGAAATGTCATACTATACAGGAAGGTGGCGTTTTATTGGTAAAATTTTCGCAGCAAGCAAGTATGGATAATGAAACTTAATTGTGAATAAAATACTATCATGTAGAGTCGAACTAATTTATACTAATTTGATGAATCTGTAATTAAAATATTCTCTCAAATTACGGTAAGAAACATGCGTCGTTTTTGTGAGTAACTATTTTCAGCAGAATCTGAGCAATAATACTGTTTGTTATTTCACTAAAAACTTGCAAAAAAAGCTTCGAAACTAAATAACCGAGCGAGCATGCACGACAATGCGTGCACACGCAAAAGTGAACAAAAAGACAAACAAAAAACAAGTTTTACATAAACGGTTAAACTTTCGAATAACGTAATCGAGATCACGACTCGATCCTTTGTGGATCGATACGATCCATCGATCTCGAAGGCGCGTCGCGGCGTGCGTGCGCGCATGTATTAGGTACTTGAATACTTGACCGGCGGGTGGCACCGCTGAATAACCTTTAACTTATTTATTGATAACTTAAATAGTTTCTTGTGTTGGTATTGATGCTAGAGATAATTACACAATAAATATTACGTTGATCAAAACTGCAAAACTATCGTGAGCATGAAATATGAGCGTATGTAGCGAATGAATCATCGAGTAATAAGAGTTAACGTTTTTCAGGCTAATAAAATATATTTATAAATATGTGATTATTAATATTAAGTATTTTCACTTTTACTTGCGACTTAATCAAGTTTTACTTAAGAGACTTTTAACTTCAACTGCCAGTTAATAGGCAATATCATCGTTAGTTAAGTCAAGGTTTACTTAAGATTTAAGATACTTCTAACTTTAACCAAAAGTTTACTCTGCTGTGGCCACCGGCCCTTCGTGTCCGCGGAAACCCGATAGGCATCCCGCAATAGATCTTAAGTTAGGGCAGCGCGAGCTATGCCGAGTAATCAAGGTTTACTTAAGAGACTTTTAACTTTAACCAATTGTTACCTCAGCCGTGGCTACCGGCCCTTCATCTGTGGAAACCCGCATCAAGCAATAGCGTAATTTAGGGCGGGTAAATCAAGTTTTACTTAAGAGACTTTTAACTTCAACCGACAGTTAACTCTGCTGGGGCAACCGGCACTTCGCGTCCGCGGAAACCCGATAGGCATCCAGCAACAGCGTTGTTAGTTGGGACAGCGCGAGCTATGGCGGGTAAATCAATTTTGACTTAAGATACTTTTAACTTTCACCGACAGTTAATTCTGTTGCGGCCACCGGCCCTTCGTGTCCGCGTAATCTGATAGGCATCCAGCAAAAGAGTTGTTAGTAGGGGCAGCGCGGGCTATGGTGGGTAAATCAAGTTTTACTTAAGAGACTTTAAACTTTAACCGTCAGTTAACTCTACTGTGGCCACCGGCCCTTCGCGTCCGCAGAAACCCGATAGGCATCCAGCAATAGCGTCGTTAGTTAGGGGAGCGCGAGCAATTCTGAGTAAATCAAGGTTTACTTAAGGTACTCCTAACTTTGACCGTCAGTTAACTCTGCTGTGGCCACCGGCCCTTTGTGTTGGCGGAAATCCGATAGGCATCCAGCAATAGCGTCGTTAGTTAGGGGAGCGCGAGCAATTCTGAGTAAATCAAGGTTTACTTAAGACTCCTAACTTTAACCGTCAGTTAACTCTGCTGTGGCCACCGGCCCTTTGTGTTGGCGGAAATCCGATAGGTATCCAGCAATAGCGTCGTTAGTTAGGGGAGCGCGAGCAATTCTAAGTAAATCAAGGTTTACTTAAGAAACTTTTAACTTTAACCAACAGTTAACTCTGTTGCGGCCACCGGTCCTTCGCGTCCGCGGAAACCCGATAGGCATCCAGCAATAGCGTCGTTAGTTAGGACAGTGCGAGCTATGGTAAGTTAATCAAGTTTTACTTAAAAGACTTTTAACTTTAACCAACAGTTAACTCTGCTATGGCCACCGGCCCTTCGCGTCCACGGAAACCCGATAGGCATCCAGCAATAGCGTCGTTAGTTAGGGCAGCGCGAGCTAAGGCGACTTTTAACTTTAACCAACAGTTAACTCTGCTATGGCCACCGGTCCTTCGCGTCCGCCGAAACCCAATAGGCATCCAGCAATAGCGTCGTTAGTTAGGGGAGCGCGAGCAATTCTGAGTAAATCAAGGTTTACTTAAGATAATCCTAACTTTAACCGTCAGTTAACTCTGCTGTGGCCACCGGCCCTTCGCGTCTGCGGAAACCCGATAGGCATCCAGCAATAGTGTCGTTAGTCAGGGCAGCGCGAACTATAGCGAGTGAATCAAGTTTTACTTAAGAGACTTTTAACTTTAACCAACAGTTAACTCTGTTGCAGCCACCGGCCCTTCGCGTCCGCGGAAACCCGATAGGCATCCAGCAATAGCGTCGTTAGTTAGGGCAGCGCGAGCTATGGCGGGTATTTGCTTCAAATTAACAATTATGGTACGTTTGTGTGTCTGTTTGTACGACGCGGAGATAGAGTCGACGGTAATGCGACGGTTATTGAGGTTGTAGATGGCTGTCCTAAGGGGATTAAAGCAGTATTTTACAGTAAATTTCTAAGTCAATTGACTGTTAATTTTTTAGCACAAAGAAAGGAAAACATACTAATAACAAGCTAATTATTAAAAATAAAAAACACGACTGACAAGTTTTTACACAAAAAGTACATACAAACATATAAGTAATATACATTTTTGAAATCGCCTTTTAAAACCCTTCAATTTGATACCCCGCTCGATAAGATTGATCAAATTTAATTTTTTTGGTCTGCTATTTATCGCATATATAATCCGCCATTTTGTTTTTATGATGACGTCATATAGCCTATGTCACTCGGAGGAATGCAAGGAATCTAAAAATACCTCTCACATCAAAATCTGTTAAGCCGTTCAGGACTTATGGTGGAATAAAGAAACTTACATACATACATACATACTTACATACATACATACATACATACATACATGAACCCTGAAAACATAACACTCCTTTTTTGGTCAGTCGTGTAAAAAGTATTTAGTTACCTTTCTAGGTATCTGTATACGTTACATTTTGTTTACTTTTTCCTGGTTTATGGGTTTTAACGCTGAAGTATTTGCAAAGCCATTGTGACACGAAGCTTATCTAATGATGAAAGTGGACATGGTTGAACTGAAACCGCGCAACTACGGTCGAGTTTCGATTGGGTGGATCCGTTTGACAACAAAACAATAAAACTTAACATCTTTTGTTTATTTATTAAAACTTTATTGCATTATTAGGTATTTTAAAAATTTACACATATGTATACTCACTGCCACGGGAGTTCTCTGCCAGGTAATAAGAATACTCATAACAATAACACTATGGAAGAAAGAAGTATGTAACACTACTATGAACCTGATAATTTTTGGTGGTTGGTAAAAATAATACAATGGTCCTATTTTATAATTATTCAGTCATTTGGATCCCACTGCTGGGCAAAGGCCTCCTTCTCCTTCCTCCATCCCGCCATCTTTGCCAGGGCCTTCCAGGAAACCGGTTTTCTTTGGGTAGAGCCCATGAAGTTTAAGATTGGATCCATAGTTCCCTCGGCGTGTGGGCGACGTCGTGTCCTGCCCTGAAAGGTCTATGTTTTTAGGGTTCCGTACCTGAAAAGGTAAAAACGGAACCCTTATAAGATCACTGTCCGTCTGTCTGTCAAACTTTTTTTTTCTCAGACGCTTAAAGGTATCAAGTTGAAATTAATACTGAATATTCGGATCCATGGTCTCTTTTAGCAAAACAATAATCAAAGTTATACGTCAACGCGATCAGGAGATATTACCGTAAATGTTGCGATTTTTTGCATATGTTGCGATTTCAGACAGCAATCAAAACCTATGGGGTACTTCCCGTTGATGTAAAATTATGAAATTTGGCAAAAAACAAGGTCTAACAGTACTTATACAGGAATAAAAACTTATTTTTGCGCTCGATGCAGTATGAATACTAAGGATCTAACTGCAAAGTTAAGTTTGTTTTTTAAACTAGTTGGTCTTTTAACCATAGTTTAGTTTAGTTGTTTTTTTCTAGAGCTATTATGTGAGATCCTTTGTGTGTACGGAACCCTCGGTGCGCGAGCTTGACACGCACTTGGCCGGTATTTTTCTCATCTTTTCCCAGATATATTAAGCCTTATCTATTCCTTCTAGATCTGAGTCTGAATCGACAGCAGGATATTCGAGTGAGTTGTAGCCTGCCGTCGGATTCGGAATGCATTCATACTTGAATGTTACCGTAATCCAATGGGCATACAAATGTTTTGGGTGGCGGTAAATAGGTGCGAGTTCCTTATATGGTGTGAAAACAATGACTTTCTCTTTAATGTGTGTAGGTTAGATATGTGATATTGTCGTGAAATTAAGGTTGTTTGTTGTTGCTTTTCACTGGTTTCAATATATTCAACACGCCTGACTGCCAAACCGGAGGTCCCGGGTTCGATCCCCGGCCGGGTCAAGATGGAAAATGATCTTTTTCAGATTGGCCCGGGTCTTGTATGTTTATCTATATATGTATATGTTATAAAATATATTATCGTTGAGTTAGTATCCTATAACACAAGTCTCGAACTTACTTTGGGGCTAACTCAATCTGTGTGATTTGTCCGTATATATTTATTTATTTATGTACCTACATATTATACATAGCAGTCAATTCAGATTGGGTATAACCAAAATTGTATTTAAAATAGCAAGTGGAAATCGCTAGTCTCTGCCTACCCCTACGAGAAAAGGGCGTGATGTAATGTATTAACAATCCATCGGCTGCCTTAATGCTCAAACAATTTATTATAATTCTGATACAAGGTTCTGATTCTAATCCTAACATATTATAAAAATAAAGTCTCCACATCTGTCTGTCTGTTGCGATAAAGTCAAACACTACTGAACAGTTTTTTTAATGCGATTTTTAACAATAGACAGTTATAAACTAGCTTTTGCACGCTGCTTCGCCTGCGTAAGTCATACACCCCACGTGTATGACTTGTACCATTGGCCCTGATGTACCCCTGTAATAAGCATAGGATCACATCCGAACAAACAACTCTCCATTACCATAGCATCCGATACCGGAAGACTACACGCTGGACGGCAAACCTCCGACATCACACGATGTTAGTGATGTCACTAACTTATATCGATACTAAGTTAATATCGATAAATATCAAGATCACATCTGTAAAAGCCGGAAGACTATTCTAACTAATATTATAAATGCGAAAGTGAGTTTGTTTGTTTGTTACCTCTTCACGCTTTATATACTGAACCAATCTTCCTGAAATTTCGCATACACATAGCTGGAAGTACGGAGAAGGACACAGGGTATACCTGTTATCCCACTAAAAAAAGCACTGTTCCCATGGGAATTTCACGCGGGCGAAGCCGCGGTCGAAAGCTAGTATGCTATAATAACTCGTATAATAAAGCTAAATTTAATTATTAGTATGAACACGATCATCTTAGAACTACCGGTCCAATGTAAAAAATTAAAAATGATTTTAAATAATTAATATCTATGAGTTCCTCTAAATAGAAAACAATCTGTACAACATCTAAAGTTAACTTGGTTAAATATACATACGTAATCACTTTAAAAAAAGAGTTGTTGCCATAAAATCAAAATGTTTAAAAAAGTTAATCTCTGCCGGAACTCTTTACTTAATTGCGATTACGCTTAACAGACTCCCTAGCAGAAAAAAATAATAATCAGAATCCCCGACAATTCGCCATGGCACGTTAAATCTCATCTTAGAAGCTAGGTAATTATCCTGGCGACACTCCAACACAATATACAGAGCTAAAGCAGTAGAGCAACTGAGTCGTGTCCTTGAAGTTTATACCTACGGCTAGGCGGAGCGCTAGGGTTGGCGCTTATAAAACGTAGTAACTTAGTATTGATGTGTTCCCTATTGAATGCTGACTGGAGTGGTTGATGTACCTACCTAAGTACTCACTCGATCAGCTATAGATATTTTTTTACAATTGCCGTTTGATAGAACCTGCCTTTATATAAGTTACATGTGGTAGGTACCTACTTATTTTATGTATGGCAAACAGCACATCCCACTAAACACTTGCAGTTCCATAACAACGCTTATGCCCCTGACATAAGGAAGGCGGTAAAAAGTCCAAACTGTATAGTGTTTTCCATTTTATATGCTTATTAGGCAAACTACTCATAAAAAAAGTAACAAACTACTAAAAAGTGATTGTGGTATTATTTTACCTTTCAGCATCAGCAGGAAGTTTAAAAAATGACATAGTTGGTGTAATAACAGTTGAATTAAGGCATCCGTAAACACAGCAATACATGCGTGATCGTGACGCGTCTATTATAATAATTAACTGTAAGTAATATGTAATAATACAGAGCGCGATTTAACTACGTCACGAATGAAACTAGGTACACAACGAGCAGACACAGCGCGAGA
Organism: Ephestia elutella; assembly: GCA_018467065.1. NCBI lineage: Eukaryota > Metazoa > Arthropoda > Insecta > Lepidoptera > Pyralidae > Ephestia > Ephestia elutella. Next base: position 5,342,379 of record CM031566.1, on the reverse strand, counting down.
GGCGTCTCGATCAGACTGAGCGGCGCACATCGTGTCGTGACGCTCCTGCGTCTTATGTACCGATGACCACTTAGCGGCCGTGTAAACGCGCTTGTCTGTGTGCGTGCGTCAAATCGGGCCATTTGTATGGAGTTGCTCTACTGCTTTATTTGTCTATTGTGACTCCAAAGTGTCGCGCTCATTTCAATTAGCTCTCTTAAATATTCAATGTCTTTAAAATAGGCTCCAGGATTCCTCCTTCCCGGTTAGTTCCGAAGTTTCATTACACTCTAGGTTAATTGTTGACTTCAGTAGGAATCGTGGCTTTTATTTTACGACGCTTAGGAGTTTTACGAGTTATGAAGTTGATAATGCAACAGATTTGAACGATAAAGATTGCGTTATGGTTTGGATATAACTTAACTTTATAGGCGCTAGTTATATTTCCCCCTGGAATGGGTTATTAAAATTGACGCCATTTTATTATTTAATTTTGATGATATAATTGCTTAATCTCACAAATAAATATATTTTGAACTGAAATCCTCTATAATATGCTAAGTGTCATACATTTTTGATATTTGTGCCTAAAATAATGTTAGATACTTGTTTTGTATGATATAGGATAGGTAAGCCTGTGATGTTTTAGCCATTTCGTATTCTAAGATTAGCGTTCAATATACTCAAAACGAACATCGTCATGGTTACAACATAAATCATAATCCCAATCGACGTCATATCGATACTTCCGCATCGACAACCGGCTGGCACGCGGAGAATGCGTCGGCGCATCCCTACGCACGGACTGATGATCATTGCCGGCGCATGCGCTCTATAAATAATATGTTGTAAAACGATTTTCGATAGATTAATCTGAATCGTGCGCGCAGTCGTGCGCCGTGAGAGGATCCAATGGAGATCCGTGATTTAGGAATTGGATAGAGGGTGTAAGTATTCTTAAAAGTATTATTAGAGGCTTAGAGCCATTAAAACTGTCTGTAAGAAGGTTTACATTAAATATATATGTATGTAAGTAGGTATTAACTTACCTAGTAAGAGTTATAATAAATGACAAAGAACTTTTCGACTCTTTGTTTGAGATTCAAACTCTAATAAGAGGTTTGACCAACATGATTATTAACAATCGTCGAACTGATCTCGTTAATAGCTTCCATAATCCTTAAAAAAAAATCCTTAATGAATGGCAGACAAAGAAACGGGAAAGTGATAAGTAACCTACAGAAATATTTTGTTATTTTATGTGTTGCGTTTATACCACCATTGATTTCATCTTTGCTCAGGGTAGAGGACAAACGCACTCAATTTTTTTTATATTAAAATAAGTAAGTCTCTAGTTAATGCAAATTCCCACTATGTCGCATCTTCTAGACACTATGTTCTGCCAATGTATACGTTTGCCGTACGTGGCACGCACGCGCCGTGGGAATCTAAGAATGTCTTAGCTGCTCGATATAAATGGTAGGCTAACTTGATCATTTATTCTGTTAATGGATATTTCAACTATTTACACACAAACCTTTAGAAACATACTAACATGTTTACATCCATAGATTAAGTATACTTAGGTATAAGACCGGTCGTTATGGAAATCTATATAGGGAGGCCTTTGTCCAGCAGTGGACGTCTTTCGGCTGAGAGAGAGAGGTATAAGTACTTACAATCTATTCTTGTGACGTGTAACATGGCTATTCAATCTCTTCAGATTGGATGTTCGACATTTAAATAGTAAAGATTATTGGATTGATGGAATTTGTCAAAAGAACAGTCAAGAACTGATTTCAAGGGATGATAAAAGTATCCTTCTAACGTGTTTGCTGTACAAAGTTATAAAATAAAGAAGAGGTGAAACACATAAGGTATTTATTATGTATTACACGTTACAGTACCTATGATTTGGTTTCACTCTTCGGTATTGACTTTTGCCCGCAGCTTTGCCCGAGTTAATTTCCTACGGGAACAGTGCTCTATCTCGGGTTGAAAAGTACCCTATGTACTTCTCAGTATTTCTACCTATGTATATGCGTAATTTCAGGAAGATTGGTTTAGTAGATAAAGCGTGAAAAGGTAACAAGCAAATGAACAGACAAAATAAATTGAATTTAAATGTAATGCCCTTTTTGCGGTAATGTCACATTTAAATGTCCTGGATAAAAATGAAAATAAAACGTTAATTTCAAAACTGCAAAAAGCTGCATGCTACAAACTTTTAAAAGCCACACAACAGGGAAGCTCCGTTTTTCCATATCAAAAATTCCCTTTGGACTTGCACTTTCTTAACAGAACTTAAAGCTCCATAAAACTTTTTGAACGTGCTCCACATAAGTTTTACGTCCTCTCCAATACTATACTTCCACCAACCATATATTTCTCTCATTTTACAAACCATACACCCTACAACTCTAGTAATAAAGTTGAAAGTCCCTTCGGAAGTGTTTTTTAAGTAGTTTAACATTGTGGTAAGTTGGTAAAAAGGTGTAAAATGCACGTCGGTTGTATGGAAAATAACCATAAAGAGTTGTCTAGTGTGTAGTGAGCTTTATAGTCGCCTGGAGAGGTTTATATGAGTTTTATGATAAGCGAATGCCATCATCAGTTATGAACATGCATTTTTTTACAATTTCCTCTGAAGTCTCATATTTAATAGACGACTTATGGACATTTTGGATACCTTAACTTCATCCTAACTAATATTATAAATGCGAAAGTGAATTTTTTTTTTTTTGTTACCTCTTCACGCTGTATCTGTCGCAGTCGGATTGTATAATCCGCCGTATTACATTACGGCTAGCCGTTTTACAAAACTGCGCCGTTTTGTAATCCGGCGGTTCAACGATTAGCCGGATTGTCACTGCGATACGTTCTTCAATATGGCGGCCCATGTTAAACCGCATCGTACTACTAAGTATTTAAAATGTTGGGTGACTATATTTACAAAATAAAACTATGTTTAAATGAAAATCTATTTTAATAAGAAAATGCTAACTGATTTTCTTTTTACGATATTCTTTAGCAACCAAGAATTATTATCATAGTTATACGCCATCGTTGTTGTTAAGTCAGGCAGCGCCACGAGTGACAAAAATCGGAACTTAAAACTTTCAAAGTGGCGGCTAATGATTAGCTATATTACATTACGGCTGCCCGTGTTGAAGAACGTATGGTGCCGAATACATTTCGGCGGATTTTCATTCAGCCGTATTCAATCCAGCTAATCGTTTGAATCGCCGTATTACAATACGGCGCTGTTTTGTAAAACGGCTAGCCGTAATGTAATACGGCGGATTATACAATCCGACTGCGACATATCTACTGAACCAATCTTTCTGAAATTTCGCATACACATAGGTAGAAGTACTGAGAAGGACATAGGGTACCTTTAATCCCGCGAAAATGCACTGTTCCCATGGGAAATTCACGCGGGGGAAGCCGCGGGCAAAAACTAGAATTAAATAAAACGGAACTAAGTATTTTATGTTAAAACTTCTAAAGAAATATTGAATGAATATTATTGCTTCCTCAGAATCGGAAAAATAAATTGCTCCCTTTCATACAAGGTTTATGAAAGTGAGCAATTTATACTTTGACTAGCTGTTGCCCGCGGCTTCGCCCGCGTGAGTTTCGCTTAGATGAAAAGTCTTTTTGTGTTCCAAACTGTTTCAGATGTTTCGGATCTTCGATTTTTATACGTCTACAGAAAATGCTCATCAGATTAATCAAGATTTGCTAAGGCGCCATTTCCATATACGTTATAGTGTAGCTGGTCTCTTGGAGTTATTCATCCGATGTTCCAAATCTTCAATTTTTATACGTCAGCAGAAAATGCTTATTAGGTTGAACGACTTTTACTAAGGCGCCATTCCCATATATGTTATAGTGTAGCTGGTCTCTTGCAGTTCTTCATCAGATGTTCCAGATCTTCAATTTTTACACGTCAGCAGAAAATGCTTAAAAGGTTGAACGACTTTTGTTAAGGTACCATTTCCATATTTCTTATAGTTTAGCTGTTCTGTTATAGTTCTTCATCAGGTGTTCCAGTTTTCAAAATCAATTATAGCCTATATGTTGCCCAGACTTAATAGCTATATAACAAAAAAAGTTTCATTCAAATCCGTCCAGTAGTTTTGCGTGAAACGCAACAAGACAGACAGACAAGAAATTCCAAAAAATTTTTTTTGCTTTCTATTGTTCTTTTTAAGTGTCCCTCTGTACATTTTAGTCAAAAATACTAAATGTACAGACAAAATATTTTTACTGTTTTATTATATGTATAGATATTACAAGTTATATTTTTTACCTTTTTAATTTCCAATAATCGATAAATTATACGCCTAAATAAACCACTGTTTTATCTTAACTAATCACAAGAAAGCGTAATAAATCATGATCAATTAACGAGACTCAAAATACCATCAATGAACCAAGACAGGATACCAATCGCTAATTACAAGTAAAATAATATCCCTCAGAAGCAAAGCGTCGAGAGTTTACAATTTACATGCCATTAACATATAGGTTAGATCCTAAATCGATAGCAAAACTGCATAATGTTAATGCGTAACCGTAAAATGACAGCAGATTGCAATTAGTGATAGGAATGCATTCGAGAGCCGGGCACAATGCGGACTGTTGGACGGGGGCTATTCTAGAAGGCGCTCGACATTATTACGCCCCCATTTTTGAACGAAATTCGGGGAAAATATCTCTTTACCTATCGTGCTGTCCGTTTCTAGACATAGGTACGTAGCTAGGCAGTAATAAAAAGAGATTTGAAAAATCTTGAAACTCCTCCAATTAATCCGAGCAACGGATTACAGGACTAAATGGATACAGTACACAGAAAGGTCATAAGGATCCCTACAGTTAGCAATGAGTTTTTAAAATGTCTTGAAACTAGAGTTCTTTACTGTATCCACTCTCGCAAGTAAGTTGTTTTGATGTTCTATTCTATGGTCTTGCTGGCACTTAATCACTCCAGCAAGACCTAGGATAACATCTAAATTTTCTACTTTATTATCTCTTTACGCTTTTTTTTCCGCCTTATACTCTCCTTATCTTAGTAGCTAAGCCTTTGGTTTTGCCATTTTGGTTCCCATCACCAGCACTCCTAGCCATTTTTTGTACCCCTAAGAACATACATACATTACATGACATGTTATCACGTCTTTTTCCTGTTGGAGTCAGGGTCTAGCGATGAGTGTAGAGGAAGCGAGAGAGATCTGTAAGGATCATAGCAAGTGGAAATCTCTAGTCTCTGTACCCCTATGTGATTTTTCATAAAGGGTTACAGAGACAAAACAAACTAAAACTAAACTAAGTGAAAAAAAAACTTTTTTTTCTATTTCACACAGGGGTCACTCGAAATAATATCGAATGACCACCGAATAGCCACCCAGCACACGTGTGTGACAAGATCTTATTGTGGCGATCGCGGACAAAGATTGCTTGTACGTAAATACGGACACGTTAGCTTTACATATCAGATGCCAGTATTGTTCAGCTAAATACCTATTGATGCTGCTCTCAGGTCTAGGGCTTTATAATTAGCGATTGTTCTGGAGTCAGGATTTAGTTCAAAATGTTGGATAGGGAATTTTTTATTTGCTGTTCTTTTAGCTTTTATTTTACCAACGTTGTCCAGGAAATTGTAAACTGTCAAGCAATTATAAACAGCACCAAGCCATTTACAATTTAACGCTTTATTTTGACGGCCTCCGTGGCCCAATGGTCATCACGCCGGACTGTCACACCTGAGTTTCCGGGTTCGATTCCCGGTCAGGTCAAGATAGAAAATGATCTTTTTCAGATTGGCCTGGGTCTTGAGCGTTTTATCTATGAATGTTTGTTATAAAATATAATATCGTTGAAATAGTATCCCATAATACAAGTCTCTTATTTAATTTTGGGCTAACTCAATTTGTGTGATATGTCCCCGTATATTTAAAGTTTGTCCCCTTTGTTTTATTTAAAGAAACATAAATTGAACAATAAGCCTTAAAACATTATATTTATTTATTTTTCGATATTTTACAATCTACCCGTAGCAATCCGTCAAATTGTAAAAATCATGCTGTAAGTGTTAGAGCTAGGAAATAAACAGAAAATTACTACTACTACTCCGCTGGCTCTGAGACTCCAAAGTGGATCTTGGCCTTCGAAACGAGAGAGCGCCATATACTTCTGTTCTGTGCGGTGGCTCGCCAGTTGACCGCTCCCAGCTCACGCAGATCAGCCTCCACAGTGTCTCTCCAGCGATATCTGGGGCGCCTTCCTGACACTTATCCATGTAGGCTGACTTGACGCCACGATCCTCCTTCATTCTCTCAAAATTAAAAATCGGATATATTGTCCACTCTGTGGACAGTATATTACAGTGACATAGGTATATACGAGTATCCTTCGTAGGTATATCTCAAATCTGATCTCGCAATATCGGTAAATCTCAGCATCAGCCACACAATGAGTTGCCGCAGGCACAGCAACTGCAACAGTAAACAAAACGTTGCGTTATTAATTACAGTGGATGTCAATTACACCTGGTGTGGGCAGACCCGGCTAAAGCCTGCCGTAATCACTATATACGGACAAATCACACAGATTGAGTTAGCCCCAAAGTAAGTTCGGGACTTGTGTTATGGGTACTAACTCAACGATACTATATTTTATAACAAATACATATATTAAACATCAGAGATCCAGGTCAATCTGAAAAAGATCATTTTTCATCTTGACCCGACCGGAGGGAGATCGAACCCGGGACCTCCGGTGTGGCAGTCCGACGTGATGACAGTTAGGCCACGGAGGTCATCAGAAGGGAACCGATGGCCGATTGATGAAAAGGTTCTGGAAAGGCGACCACGTCTCGAATAGCAGTGCAGCGTTGGACGGACACCCACTGGCCAGGTGGTGGGACCTGATGAAGGTCGCAAGAAAGCATCCGCTCCAACCCAATCGATCATTCTGGTAATCCTTGTGGTAAACCCATGTCCAGCAGTGGATTGCCAGCAGCTGTTATGATAAAATGATAATGATGATGATGAATAGACATACATAACTTTATTTTTACAGTTATCTAGAGGAAATATATTCTCCCATCAATCAATTTTATTCTTAGTTTTTCTATCTTAAACTTCTATTTTTAATTAGTTAGTTTTAGTTTTTAGTTTTTATTGATGTATTTGTTGTGAAAAATATGGAGGATGTTATATTTTAAATAAAAAATCATTTCTTAGACTGACATTTAACATATTTTAAGTCGTCGTTCGTACTGCTATTTTGTGGCCTTTCTATTGGTCGTTCTAGACGTCTTTTCAAGTGAAAAGTTACAAAAAGTTTAAGCAGATCTAGCATTTATTGTTTGATATTGATATCTTTGTTTATCGTGTACTTCGTAGGAACCAGTTTGTAAACCAATAATAATAAAAAAAACTTTTAACACACCGTTTCTTAAAATGTCGAAAATTGCTAAACCGCCTATTTATCGCACAAGGAAGTAAATACCTCTCATACAGAGCGAGATGATAGTAAATCACGTGGATATATCGCAGGCTCACAGCTATAGAATTAATCACTGCTGCCCTCGGCGCAGGCGCACTATGGACGACGACACTCGGTAGAGAAGGTTCGAGGCAACAATTACCGATTCATGATGTATGGACTGCGGACCAGCCTAGAGCTACTATTACGAGTGACTCAAGTGAAAGGAGAAACACAGATAGGTATAGAAACATTTCTCATCTGTGGGGAGAAAGCATAAAAGTCGACGCCGCGCTGCCGTTCCTACTTCTATGGGATAAAGCATTTTATAAAGGAAAAGGCATAGAGCAACACGGACCCGCTCGGGAAAGTCCTTGTTGCTTTGGGAAAAGGTTATTAAAAATAATTAAATTAATTGTAAAAAAAACTTAAAAAAAAGCTTTTATGCATTGTCATCCAAACTAAACATGTGTACAAAATTTTATCTCAATCGGTTGAAGATATCTATTTCAAAATTGAGTACTAAGATTCCACCCAAACGAAAATACTTACATACATTGCAAGTTAAGCAATTTCTCATTTGGTTGCCTGGAAGAAATTACTTTCAGCGATAAGGCCGCCTTTTGCGCATCTTTCTTTCTTGTTTTTTGGTTGTAAGTTACTTTATGTATCTTAAAATGTAATTTCTTGTGTGTCAATAAAGAATTCTTGTTGTTGTTGTGGTTGTTGTTAAATAAAAGCTTTTAAAAAACATCGTCGATCACCCGTAATCTTTAGGTTAGGTATGAATATTGGAATAACCAGCTGACTGGAATACAATATTTATCTAGGTATACAAATAATGTTTAATTTAAGTCACCACACTTAGAGAGAGATATACCGAAGTAACAAACTTTGCTATTAACACTCCCTATCTCCTTTAGTCGTATTTCTCATGACTGAGGGTCGTAGTCATTATATGGAATGAAATACACACAACGACTATCTTGGCAATGTTAATGGAGTGGTTTGCCATTGCCTTCTCCATTTAACTCACTAGCTGATAATCATCAACCAGAGTGCAGGTTTCCTCACGATGTTTTCCCTCACTGGAAGTGAGTGGTGGTCGATGAAAATTGATAAAAACTAACATAGGTACATGAGTCAGATTGGTATATAAAACAAACACTAACAAAATTAAAAAATGGTGACATTCAGAACGAGTGCATGAGTAAGTAAGATTTATTTTATTTATTCCTCTTCCATTCCATATGAAAAAGTAATCAGATGGAACGAAAGACCTAAAAATTCTCTAAAATACGTATAACACACGTAAGTTGCTTCTGTGGAGTAATGTAATACTTTGTGTGGACAAACCATAGCGCGATTCAATATCGTTTTATGCCATCCAGCGGCGAAAATAATCAACTTATCAATGCTATAAAAATGCTTCTGAACTCTCAACCCTTGAGAACTTCACTCACTCACGTCACGTTGACGTAAGTAAAACCTATTAGGTAAATAAAACTTTTTTCCAAAAAAAATGAACCGACTTCCATCATAAAACTTAAAATCATTAAATAACATTAAAGAAAAATGTATTAGCATGCTACCTACTGAATGAGGTGAAGTCGGTGCCAAGTGCAGGAGTAAGGGTGTTACGTAAGTTTAGCTAGGCATTTTATATACATGATCTTAATATAAATTTAGATTATTTAATATTCAATTTGGCACCGACTTCACCTCATTCAGTAGGTAGCATGCTAATACATTTTTCTTTAATGTTATTTAATGATTTTAAGTTTTATGATGGAAGTCGGTTCATTTTTTTTGGAAAAAAGTTTTATTTTATCATTTTCAGTGCTTCTACACCTATTTTCTTTAATAAAAACTTTTCTTTCACTGGCTGAAAATAAAGAATTAAGAATTCGAAACTTTTTATGTTAGTTTGATTTGAAATGTCAGATCATGTCAAATTGTCTATTATTTTTAGCACATAAATAGACCGAGAGCCCGTGACGACCAAACCTTCCTTATTTTAGAAATGCTGAATGTTTCTCTGCGTGGTATATACGGGTAAAAAATAGTAGCGACTAGGTATGAAGTTTAGATCTTAGTTGAGTATGCAGGTAACATAGATAGCAAGGATGATTTTTATAGGTATTAAAAGCACCCTGGGGCCTCCCAAAGTAATATTAAATTAAGATTTTATAATAAAACAAATATAACTATAATTTAGTAAAGTTACAATGTCTAGCAGGGGTTTATATCTGCACCAATTGCCTGGTAATAGATGGCGTGATTTCTAATATTATTAGGAATAAAATCTTTAAAAAACTGTACTTTGAGGAAATTGAGTTACCAATTTAAATGTTATTGCTACAAATAATCTGCCTAAGTAATCATGAACCAACTTTTTATAGTTGCTAATCGCTATTTCTATGTTGGGAACATACACAGAAAATTTTGAGTTTTAATAAAATAAGGAAGGGCATGCTGTCGCGGGCTTTTGCTCTATAATGCAATGTTGGTATTTTTATATTTTGTTAGGTATCTTTAAAATTACTGAACAGATTCTGACGTGGTTAAAATGGGACCAACTTGGGAATACACCATTACGAATAAAAAAACAATTTTGGAAATCAGTCCACAGTAGGCGGAGAAATCGGCGAACATACATAAAAAAAAAACATACATACATCGAAACATATAACCTCCTCCTTTTTTGGGAAGTCGGTTGAAAAGTTGTTGAAATGTTTTCTGTTAAAAATTAAATTAAAATTCACGCGGGCGAAGCCGCGTTCAAAAGCTAGTATAAAATAAAATACAATTCGTCATATGAAAAAATGATTCGGCCGAATAATTTTAGATACTAAAATATTCCATTAATTAAATCAAAGTAATCTGTATTATACTTATACAGAGTGAATTTTAAATCATTGTCATCCTTTCTACTGGTGAAAGTGCTCACGATTGCAACTTTTTGTATGGGACCGACTTAAAGTCAAAGTCAAAATTTTTTATTGAAACTTGGCCTTCAAAGAAGGCTCTTTTTACGTCGATAACTAATTATTTAATCATAATATTTTATGTCTCAAAGCTACAAACTACTAGCATTTCGGAACGACCACTGCTGAGAAGAAATGCCGAAAGAAACTCATGAAACAGTCTTGGTCGCCTAGCATGCCAGAGGGGCTATTCATTAACTTTATACATACACTAGATTGTGTACAGTCAAAAATAAAATAAAATATAAGTAAAAAATAGTTATAATAATATAGTTGTAATTTATTAAGTTTTTTTTTTTTTTTATTAAGTTTTAGTTTCTTTTTAAGTAAAAAAAAAATAATAATATAATAAAACATGTTATGTTTGTGATCAAGTAACCACAATGAATTGGTTAAGAACAAAAAATAAAAATAAAATTCGAATCAGGATCGAAGCAGGATCCCCTGGCAACACCCGTTCACAAGTTTGAACATTTTAGAAAAATAAATACTTTCAGTCACTTGAAGATCACAATACACGTACATGTTTAACAATTAAATGTCAATGTAATTAAAAAAAAAGAAAGGTAAGGTTATTTTTTCACAATATCAAAAGAATGTAATCAAGTGTGGAGTGGCGAAGTTGTAGGGAGAGACCAAACTTTTTTATCGTTCAAATAATCACTTATTGTGTAATACGCTTTATTCATCAAAGTATTTTTAAGATATGTTTTAAATTTTTGCATCGGTAAATTTATAGCCTCGTCAGGGAGCTTGTTAAACATTTTTACACTTTGACCCACGAAAGACCGCCGAACCTTTTTAAGCCTAAAGCAGGGCGTATAAAGTTTATTCTTATTGCGGGTGTGTATACTATGTACATCGCAGATTTTTTTAAAGAGGTTTAAATTGGATTTAACAAAAATAAGTACATTGAAGATGTATTGAGATGCAACAGTAAGAATTTTTATTGATTTAAAGAGCTCTCGTAGAGAATCGCGTCGTTTTAGCCCGTACATAAAACGAATTGCTCTTTTCTGTAATACAAATATTTTCCCTATCTCGGCTGCATTTCCCCATATCAATAATCCGTATGACAAACTTAATCCGGCAAAAAAAAATTCACTGTTCCATATATTTTTAAATATATAAAGACCCAGGTTAATCTGAAAAAGATCATTTTCCATCAGCTCACCGGGGATCGAACCTGGGACCCAGTGGTTCAGAGGCAAGGTATTTAGCACTGCGCCACGGTGGTCGTCACTATAAATGCTGCGCGGACTAAAAAAGTTACTGTCTTACTACAAAACGATGTCTAAAGTTAAATACTTGCTAAACACATTACCCGTTCATAAGAAAAAAGATACTGACAACTAGAAAATGTCATTAAAGAAGCACATGTATTTTAATTGTAAGGGTAATGTGTTTAACAAGTATTTAACTTTAGACATCGTTTTGTAGTAAGACGGTTAGTTTTCTCATGACTTGTACCCAACGTGGTACCAATTGGCACAACTATAACTGGGTCCAGGGCCTAATGGGTCTACGTTGTCACCCATTATGCTAATACACACTAAATATGTACCGGGGATAAAATACTGCGATCTGAGTATTGTTCCCTATTGGTTACTTGGACGCTTTGTTTGGAAAAGATCCAGTCGTTAGTTTAGATTTTATGAAGGTACTAAAGTATATTTTAGAGCTAGAAGGTAAAGCGGTGGTGGTCGAGTGGTAATGACACCCGCCTGAGGGCGGATAGGACCCGGGTTCAAATCCTACCTGTGCCATATGGGATTAAAGATAGACCAATCTGACTAAAGTATTTTAGTTTTCATTGGCCACCACTTGCTTCCGGTGAATGAAAACATCGTGAGGAAACCTGCACATTGGCTGACTGTTTAGTTTACTAGTGTGTATACGGCTACTGCTACTAGATGGCGGTAGTCGTAAAAGTCATGTCAGGTGCCTTTAGGTGACTTGAATAAAATCCGACACCAGTGACACACTCGATAGGAAGGAAGGAAGACCTAGAAGAAAAATGGACATGGCACAATTTTGGTCGACTATTAGGTCGTTATCTTCCTCATATAGGTAAATAAATGTTAGAAGTAAATTGTACCTTTAGATTTTTCATGCTACAATAATAAGAGGTTGCGCCGACCGTGGTCACTGGAAATTGTAACTTGTACCGAAACGTTCTGAAGAACAAAAAGGTATGTTTTATTTTTAAATATAAAAATTGTCGCTGACTGATTGGTATATCAATGCAGAGACGAATCCGCTGAAGGCAGAGACTTGAAAATGTTACAATGCAGTACATTATGTGGCATAAGTGATCACTACGAAAGGAATTTTGGAAATTCCAATAGTTGTCTTTTGTCGGAAGACGGAAAAAGTCTTGGTTGCGTAACATCCGAGAGTGGGCCGAGATAGCGAATGCTGCTAAGCTGTTCCGCAGAGCGAAGGACAAGAAGGACTTGATCGTGTTAATCGTTAACCTTAATTAGTTGGAGAGGCACCATTAGAAGAAGAAGTCCCTAGTTGAAATGTCAACTAGGGACTTCTTTTTCTAATGGTGCCTCTCTAACTAATGAAGAAATATGATTCAACTAATGATTTTCATCCATTGATGAAAATCGAAATTCACGCAGACAAAGCCGCGAGCAATAGCTAGTACTTATTCTATAATTCTTTATTTTTTCTCCACAATCTAAGTTTAACAAACAAGGTAGTTAATAAATTGTTATATAGTTCTATAAATCATTATACAATGTGAAAGTTTAAAAAATATGTAATTTCTTTGCATAAAAGTAGGCAACGAAATGTAAAATTGAATCTGACATATCGGCTATTACGATCAAACCCACTGACACGCCAACCGATCATTTTGGGAATCACGACAAATAGAAAAAAAGATATACAAGCCCCTTTGTCAGATAAACGGCAATAAATCGACATGCCCTTGTGTCAACAGCGTATTAGTGAATATGGCAACACCAGTCTTAAATGACCCCCTTCGATTGAATCATATACCTCAATAGGGGAACTCCCAAATGCAGTGAGAGGTCTAAATAAACCAGTCGTATTAAGCCCTCAGATTTGTCGCGAGGAAATCACGCGAAAAATCCAACGATAAACGTCTATATCCGCTTTTCCCACACATTTTCGCGTTTCCCTCTCATGTGCTCACTTAATATGGCGGTGTTTGCCCTTTTCCCCTTGCTACTGCGAGCATAACCTTTTCTATTACACACTCCACACAAAATTCAACTTTAACTATACGCTACAAAGTTGATTTTCAATTGCAGTTAGTTTGAAAAGAAAAATGGGTGTTCTTTTTTCGAAAAATCAAGCACATATTTTGCTTAACGAATAGTGACATTTATGTTGACAATGGTAATGTTGACTTTCACGTGCAGATCTTGGATGTCAGTTATGTCATTTAGAATTCAGAGAGGATGTTCGGGTGACATTGTTACACACTGTATTGCACATTATTGGGTGATTGAATGGTGTACTTATTGGTTGAGGCGACAAGTTTGATAAGGTGCCCTCGTGTTAAGGATAAACAGCCTCGTAAGGAGGAAGTTTGCAATAAATTTTGTTTTATTTGATAGACTGCCAGAGCCCCGTGTATTTTTTCCCTGCAACCAAATTTGAAATTGCTGTACATTTTTAAAACTTATCAAGCTGTACTGTTGTAATATTTTGTATGAATAAGCTCTCTGTTAAACTTTCTGTGGTCTGGATCAGTTGTTTGTTTTCAAATAGGATCATCTCTTCATTCTTAAGAAGTTCATTACTGTCTGGGTTAATCTTCCCCTTGTAGATTTCCTCACTTCACCACCAGTGTACCATCCTCACCAATCGACTTAATAAGTGGCGTGAGTAGAAAAAATATATAACCTAAGTATTTAACCAACTTAGTTATTTAATTTCATACCGATTAACTTACGGTAAAGCTAAAGCTACAATATTAAAATAATTACAATCCACCACACCTCTAATACTAAACAAATTGAAAAATCAAATCGACTTCGCAATACCGTGTCCGTACTTTATCAGCTATCCTATAATCGTTTGCATAGCTCACAGCTTTCTAAACAGATGGCTCAGTTTAGTTTTGCATGTACCACGTTATTGGTACACGTCGACCGTACAATTTAATTTCGAATACATGGTACATATCTCCTGATGGTTGTCAATAAAATTGGTGCGGAAATAAAGCTTTTTATGTAGGAAATTCAAAAACAGCTGAATAACAAAGGCAACAGACAATTTCTCCTAATTTGTCAGTTACACTACAGATGGGTTTTAGTGGTGCCACGACTCTCCTAACGCCTTTTGTTTTTGTGTTTTCGGCTTCTTTTTACTTTAGAAGATACAGCTTTGATAGGTAGTTGTGTTGTGTGTATACATCAACCATATATGCTGAAAAACGAATAAAAAATTGTATTGATTCTCATTTAGACAGACATTTGACTTCTAACTAACAATCTTGAATGATTGGAGGGGCTTGTGGTAAATTGCCGCCAAATATCAAGAGTTTTCAGAGGTTAGTAATCTTATTGTAAATTGATTTATCAATACAACAGGCTAGGAGAACAAAGAAAGTGTCTAACAACAGAGATATATTTCTTTTCTCTCGATGTTTTGTTCCCTCGGACAGAAACAAATTAACGCATTCCCACACCCATGGCGCCCGCGCCGTATTGGTTTGCGTGTGCGGCGACGCGAAACCTATGTTGAGAGGATTTCATACACCACAGAAGTACAAAATAACAGGTTTGGCCCACAAAATTAAAAGCATTTACTGCTGCATTTGTTGCTAGCAAAATTATAAATTTTTCTTTTATTATTTTTTTTTATTTCTATTACTTTCTTGGTAATTTTAGCTATTTCTACTTCTTAGTCGTTCACTCTTGACAGAGTGGTCGTGATTATGGATCGGTCTTCTCGGACCTGGCTGCTGCTCTGGCGATGGCTCTCCATTTATTTCTATTGGAAGCTTTTCTGGAGCATTTTGTTGCCGGACACTGAGTTGCACTTCTGATGTGATCGAGCCATCTACGAGCAATTTTAGCTATCTCGTGGTAAAAACAAAACAGAAAACGGAATGAAGTACAGAGAACTATATTCGTTAAAGGCTAACAGAAGTTATCATAGAAATCTGGAAAAAACAATGATTTCTGTGGATGAAACAGATTATAGATTTGTAGTTACTTCCACGACAGTATCTACTCGTGTACCTCTCTATATTAGAAAAACCAAAGATCACAAGTTGCTGACAATTCTATTGTCATCTTTTAACAGACTTTGGTCAATTGTGAAGTCCTCACAATTGCTGGCAGTTAATTTTCCAATTCGATTAAGAGAGTAACACGCTCTACAGCCCGTGTATGGAGCCCTGCTGCGTAGGCGCACAACACATCATGCGACCTTCGATGAAATAGAATTTCGTAAAGTTTCGACATGTAGTGGTACATACGTGGACGTACTTATGTAAAAGAAATAATCGTGAGAAAATCCATATTCAGAAATTTGCTAAATACTTAAGTCTTACTAAAATACTGCTTTCGTCGTTTGACATAGCTAATATTTATAAGAAATCGTTAAAAATAAAACTAAATTAAGTTGTTTTGAATGCTAGATTAAATGGAAAATCAGAAACACTGAATAGAAATTAATATTTTAGAAAAATAATTATTTTAGCCACTTAGATATTTGAAATTGAAGCCCTTCGTAAGTTAGCATTGCATAATGTAAATAACTGATGTCATTTCTCTATGCAAACAGAAGTATGAATATTCCAGAACATTAAAACTAGAACGCCGGCGACGACGCTTACATGATTCTATTACGACAAAAGAATAGAAATTTCAAATTAAGAACGATAGCACTGGCGGCCATTTTGGACGGTCACGTAGGTACAGATTATAATGATGTGACCTTTGGTTTGGAGCATACGAGACTCCGAGAGGTTAATTCAATTTTTTATTATATTACCGGTGGCTTGATTTGACCGAGTTAGGATTGGTGCACAATCATGACTATTTTATGACTAATTCTACATAATCTCTAAGAACTTTTGGAGAATTATCTATTGGTTTGTTACAAGGGTTTATTTAAAGGAGCTGTGTGTTATTTCTGCTTACTTAGTTGCAGTTTAAAATTCAAGATTTTTTTCTTAGGTCGTATCATCATCGCATTGTGACTACAATAAAATTTTAGTCGACATCCAAAAATACTTTCAATACCTACCTTTACTCTTTTATTTTATTTTATCCTTTAAGTTTTTTAATTGTAATTTTAACTGTTATACTTTAGTTCTTCTATTATACATAAATAAATTTGTAAGCTGTATTTTGCTTTTTGGGAAAATAATTAAATTAAGGTAAGCTTCCCATACATGTGCTCCAAGCATTAGATCGGCAATCGATATGCTAAGCGGTTGGCATTTGTGGTTCATGCCGGGCTCTTTGTACTTCTAATGGAAAATGGTCCGATACGACCGTTAGCGTGCTATATGTATGTCGTATTGTTATTGTAATTACTATTAACAATATGTTATGGGTGAAGTTATTTGGATATTTCATAAATTAAAGTTAGGCAACACTTTCATTATTCTTATTAAGTTGATAAACGGATGTAGAGTAAATTTTAGTGTAATTTTAAATACCGTGGATTAGAGGTCAATATGTTCGTTTGGCGGACTTGGGTTCAAATTCTGAGCAAGTTTACTTGTTTTATTTCCACACAACAAAAAATTGCAATGACATTTAATTTTTTCTATGTCAAAAAAACTTTCCACTTCTTTTAGAACGTATGTTGATATGTATTCGTGGCTTGATATTTAGCTTCCATTAAAAATGTATTGCTGCATTTAAGAATAAATACTTAGGTATATACTACTACAATACAATCATTACATTTGTCTGCGCCTCGCCCTGACTATTCGTAACCGAACACACTAAAGCCAATTTGGTTAGCTAATTCTCTATTATCTTAATATCAGTTTAAAACGCTAAACATTTAATAACATTCTGACCGAACATAAATACTTAGTTAAGTGGCACTTAAGCACAAAATATTGCATTATAACACACGTATCCTGCTTAGACTAGAATTCACTGAATGTGGACAGCTTTCAAACGAACAATTATCTTTTAATCTACGTTTAATTCTAATTAGTAATACCAGATTGCAATTTGCACTGTTGCCACATACAAACAGACATACAAATGTCAGCCGATAGTGTTGGCACTTAGCTATGTGCTAATTAAATGAGATCGTGGTTTGAGAACAATAGAAGGAAAGTCGGGTGTTCCTATATACGTAATGATAAGGGCACGATTCTGATTAATTAGACAGTATTTTTGTTAATTAAATGTTGGTTATGTAGAACCTTTAAGTAATTTTATGACGTCAACTAACTAAAAAACAAGAAAATGACGATTTGAAAGTGCTATTTTTAAGCCTATTTCAATAAAAACCTTTGACTTTGATATTGCTACTTCTTCTAAATTTTTTTTAATCATAGCTGAGATTAGCGCTGGTGGTTGAATGATTAAGACTGTCGCCTGTGACAGCACCAGTTTTCAAAATATCCCAGGTTCAAATCCTACTAATGCATGAATTTGTACTCCAATTTGATTAATGCCTACCCTTCTCACTGACTACTTGCTTTCAATATAAGAAAACAATCGTGAGGAAACGAGTAGTCTAGCAGCTAGTGTGTAAAATGAAGAAGGATAATGGCAACACCATTAACATTGCAGCAAAAGTCTTTATATGTGTTACATTCTACGTAATAACACTAATAAGACCTCTTAAAAAGAAAGACGATTCGATAGCCTTTTGATACAGAAAACCACAACTAAATCGTTAAACTCTTTAGCAACACTCTACATTTACGTATAGATACAATGCCTATCTAAGTAAATAGCTTTCTAACCTCTTAACAAGACCTTATACGCACGTAAGCAAAGCAATTAAAACCTCAATAGGTCCAATATATTTAATATTAAAAGCATTTATCAACGATACAGCCCCGAACTCATTATAAACGGATAAATTAGTCACGATTCTGTTAATAAATTGCCATGTTTCATATGTGTAACGCAAAACAGTACAATAATTCGTCCAAGATTGGAGCGGTGAAAGGTTAGGCGGTATGATCAACCGCACATCAACCTTTGCAAATTGGGCTCTGTTACGGCAGCATAGAGGGCAATGTAGAGAATGATCTGAAGGAGACTGTACACGCACAAACGAAAACTATTAATATTGCGAAAGCTTATTGCAGTACAAATGGTATATGAACATGTGGAACAATAAGACTGCAGGCCCCGTCTCGACAAAGAGAAAGATCGGAGCGCTCAACGGTTATTGCGAATGTAGTATGGCAGCAAAAAAGAGATTATTTAGTAGTTAAATAAAAGATCAAATGTTCATTGTTATAAAGTAGCCTTATTATAACCTAGAAAGAGTTCGTTTTATTCCTCTGAAAAGTAATTTGTGACGAGTTCAATTCGATAAAAACTTTTTGGTTTTAATTCAAACTGAACAGCATCAACTATCATTACAGTTCAGGCGCCTTTTTTCCCATGGCGACCCTGCCAGTCGGCATCAATTTTCATGGACTTTTTCCTTTATCGCCTCTTACCAATCCTATGCGGAAACTTGGGTAAAGTTATTATTAGAAGCCGTAAATATTGAAGGGTTCTGGAAACCTATTCTTATCTTATCCCATACCGAAAAATACATCCTGAACTCTGAACAGTCCGTTTTATGTAACATTTATACATATACTCCAATTTCTATGCATGGCCATTGAAATCTATAAAATTGTCATGCATACTGGCCTCGGATAAATAATACGGATCAGATAACTTGTGTCGTACAATAATAACATATTATTGAGGTAATGGATGGTCTTGTGTCCGCCATCTTACAAAGACGTCGCAACGGGTAATGTCTCCGAGGAATTTTCAATATTTCGCGGGCAATTTTTCGAATTTGCCATTGTATCTAAGATTAGCGAGACGAGAAGAGCTCGATAGTACAGTAATAGATTGATAAATCGTTTATTTTATGCTACAATCAAATTAAATAGGTACACAAGAACATACAAATATGATGCCATGAAAAAGATCATAGCTTAGAGGAATTATTGCCCGTAAAGCATACACTGATTTTTAGATGAAAATTGGGAAAAGAACAAAAGACTTCCAGATGGCAGACAGTGATGGTGACCACTACCATTCAACGAAGGATTTCACGCGGGCGAAGCCGAGGGCAAGAGATAGTTAATCACTAAATGAGTCATCAACCTAAACAGTTAACAAAGACATGACTCGAATGTTTTGCCTATCGATTACACATCGCCGATCATAAATACGGTCCAAGCAACATTATCGTGATATATCAGTTTAATGGCCGCCAAAATTGCTTGTAAATTTGCTCGCCCCTATTTGAGAAGTAAACACCGTTACAGTACTATGACGTCACTAACTTGAGCACAAAGAATTTGGTAAATTTCCATGTAAACAAGTATTTTTTAAATCTCACGACAGAAGTGAAAACTTAATTCCGAACTTAACATCGGATTAACTCTAGGCACGAGCACCAATAAATTTTTATTCAAAAACTAATGTTATTTTTAAATTTTGTTATTTGAAGAGAATACTCCCTTTTGGGATGATGCCTGAAATAAAATTATCTTTTTCATAGGTCAATTTTGATTATTAGGTACTCTGTGTTTACAATTTTTTAATACCTATATATTGGGAACGCTTTCTGACTTAATCAAAAGTGACGATCACAGTCTCTCATTGTCATTGCCATACATATCTCATTCAGAAATCAGAATGTTTATTTGCCAGAAAACAGTACAGAAGACATACATACATACAGAGTTTGGAAGTACATTATTAACTATCGCTTTTGACATTGAACTTTTTTCAATGTCAAAATCCAAATTAAATATCTGATTTTACTTGTTGGCACAGAGAAGCCTTTTTATTGTAATAATAATAAAAATACCTGAACTGTCAATATCTTACTTAAAACACTATATATAATCACTTCCTTCTAGATACAGAACAGTGTTCCACGTATCACACAGCTATAACTTAGAAATGTCACACAACCCGCGGAGTTTGTCGCAGTGACGAATATTTGTTGCGCGATTGTTTATGCCCAGGAATAAACGGGAAGTAAAGGTTTTTGCCCGACGTAAACCCATCTAAAGATGGGCTTACGCCCAGGAATAAACGGCGGAAAACGTTTCTTCCGGGCGTAAACCCATCTCTGTGCACGATAACTCGGCAACGTTGCATGGGCTGACGCGACAATTCGTTGCCTGATACCGCTTTGGTTATTTATTTACTAAACGCGAATGTGAGATTGTTGGCTTGCTACAACACGACTCCTTAGTTTGAGAATAGTTTTCGAGGTTTTGAGTTATTTATTTTTTAGGTTAAAGCGATAACGAAAAACACGGGTTTTTCACTTTAACATGATTGAAAGTGATTACATGATTTTTAGTCTCTCTCTCTTTAGTCGTATTTCTCGTGGCTGAGGGTGATTCGTATTTCTCGTGGTCATTATATGGAATGAAACACACACAACGACGACCTTGGCAATTTTAATGCAGTGGGTTGCCATTGACATTTCACACTTTAGTTGATAATCATCAACCAGAGTGCAGGTTTCCTCACGATGTTTTCCTTCACCGGAAGCAAGTGGTGGTCGATGAAACTAACATAGGTACATGAGTCAGATTGATATACAACCTCATGTAGCACGGGCAGGATTCGAACCTAGGACCTTTGCAGTCACAGGCGGGCGTCATACCACTAGGCCACCACCACTCCGCACCGCTGATTTTTAGTAATATCGATTTTTTTCTTATCTGACTAAATTTAGGCTGGTAAGTAGTAATAGTAGGTAGTTCTAAACGAAAATTACAGTCACAGCTTAATTATATTAAGGTCTATATTTTTTTCTGAACTTATTGCTCTTCTCATTTTGTCTGTATTTGGCACTCTTTGGTACATACAAAAGAAATTTAAATCCAGCCTAAAAACAGTCGGATAATAAACACAAGTATTATCAATAAAAATAATCTTCTACACAACTTCCGACACGCAAAAGCGTACCCAACATACTAACAGAGGTTGTTTAAAAATGAAATATAGATTAAGTATATCAAAAGCCATCATACTTAATAGCTAATGCATCACGTGATTCCCACAAGAACAAACAGACTAAAAAAGTAGGGGATCACTTATGATGAGATGGATGGTCATTTATTCATCCTGTATCTAAACAATGGAGCGAAGAGTAGCACATCCTAGCTGGGCGATTAACGGTGGTCAAATACAGGGTGTACAGAAACAAAAAAAAATCTATTAAAATTTTTGATTGGAAACTTCCCTTTTTTAGTTATTAAACTCTATATATGGTAAAGCATGTTGTTTCAAAGTTTGTATTAATTATGTGTTAATTTACACGTGTTTTGAAAAACTATGTCTTCATCTTGTATTCTCTTCTTGGCATAAAAAGTATAACACCTACCTACTTATATTTTGTATTTCTATTGTATCAGTACCATAGAAAATTTAAACATGAATGCTAGAAGAAAACAAAAAAAGAGTCAATATCAACAGGACGCAGAACAGAAGTGTGTAGCGAAAAATGATGAGGAAAGGCTGTCCCGAAGGAAATAATAAGTCTAGATGAAAAAAAGAGATTATTTTAATCTTTTCTACAAACTTTACAGATAAAATATATATTTACTTCCTCTACTTTTCCTCTATATGCTCTTGTTGGTATCATTACGTTTAAATTTAATATAAGACCAGACGCAACTATGTTTATGGAGTGGTTTTCCATTTGCCTTCGCCATTTCATACTCGTAGCTGATTAATCATGAACCTTTCGCCACTTCTTTTCGCTTAGCATGAAGAGAGTGATGAGTGTAGAGGAAGCGAGAGAGACTTGTAAGGATCTGCCTAGGCCCACGGGAAAAAGGCGAGATAAGTATATACTTTCACCACAGGAAATTCTACTGTCGCTCCCAACACATTTTTGAGTTTATTATTTCCAAATGCATCACCCTGTATCTCCCCGATATGATCTAAAGCTGTCGTCAGTCGTCACTGCTACCACGCGCAGTAATTGTCGTTTAATGTCGTCGACTACGTCTTGTGATGTGGGGATTTTGTTTTGGATCACCGTCTTTTTTTATAACGGTTACGAGGCTCTCGATCGTTATCTCTTTTTGTTTTTCTGGTGACAAAATAATGCATATAACCAAATATGCAGATAATATACCTATATAGATGTGTTTATTGCCCTGCGGCGCAGAAATTTTTCGACAACTTGCTGCCGATAGAGATTTATATAAGAGGAAAGGGGATAGGCCTTTGCCCAGCAGTGGGACATACAACCAAGCTGAAAAAGGTTTTTTTAAGATTTTATTTTTATAAACCGTAAGTACGCCCTAAGAAAGAAATTTGGAAAATTCCTGCTAAAAACGATTGACACCACGAAGGATTGGCATTACGTTGTGAATAGCATCAGGACTCTTTTAGAATTGGGCGATTTTGGGGAAAATCCAGGAAAATCATAAATTGTAATGTCGGTAATACCCTTCGAGCATAGACTTATTCGAGCAACAAGGACTTCCGCGCGCGGAACGGGAATCTATGTTGCTCTATGATTATACCTAATGACATTCTATATACACAATTATACTTATTATTTCCATGTTTGAACCACGTTCTATTCTGCCAATTTGAACGAATGATTATTAATGAATTATTTATTAAATTAAACATGGTAATCAATAGATGTATTACTGAATGTATTATGAATTACTTATACATTTTTTGGAACATATGTTTAGTCAGTATTGACACCTATATTACACCTATAGACTATATATAATTTGTATTTTCACCTTTAAACAGCATTCATGAACTGACCGATTACGGTATGTATTAGTGAATTATTTCTTAATCCTTCATTACTATTTTACTTATTTTTATGCCAATATTCCACGGTCCTATTAAAAAAAAAATTAAGAACAAAAGATGATGCATTCAACCCGGAACTCGAAAGCCTTATGAAATCGGTAGCTATTTAGTGTTATATACGAACATCGTCTTAGATAAAGCTTTTAAGTTACAGATAAGTGAGTGGTGATCGATTGTGGGAACCGAGATGGGCTGGCGACAGTAAGTTACTAAGTTGGCTTTAAGTTGGGCGTGCTTAGCGTATGGGCTGGAGAGATATTATCTATCGGAGGCGTGATAGGTTTTGATACTTTTATTGTTTATCGTATTCTTATTTAATTTTCACATAAAAATAATTTTAAAATATGAAAATTTATTTTAGGTAAACTTACTGAAAATAGTACTTAGTCAATTTTGGTAATACTCCTCAGACAATTTTATTACGACCTATTTTTACGAGATTTATTTTTACAAAATAGACAAATATGACAATAACTTTGCAGAAGTTCAATAATTGATCAGAACTATCAAAGTGTATATTATTAAAGTGATTTAATTATAGGGCAAATGTGGTCCATATTTTCGAATCAGTTTACTCTCTGGTGTTAAAAGTATACAAAAAGCAACAACGGCCTATTATGTAGTCTGTATCAATAATTAAGAAGAAGCGGTGGTGGTCGAGGTGGTGGTGGTGATTTGGATGAAAGGACATGGCCCACCTGTGGTTGAAAGGTCATGTAAAAGGCATGGCAGTTTTCATAGACCACCACATACCTACTTCCATTAAAGGAAAGCATCATCGTGAGGAAACCTGATGATGATTTGTTAGTTAGTGTGTGAAATGTGATATGCTTGTGATGTGCTTTCCAAAGAAAAGAAACAAGAATCTTTTTAACCGGATTGGTTTTTTCACCAAACGATCAAAATCAGTCGGTCCACATACACGCTCTAACTTCTCATACATTATGCGAGCTACACACATTATAATATAATCCATATAATCACATTTCTCATAATAACGTCATTAGAATTAGTGCGTCGTACGACGCGGTCTAACTAAGTCATAAGCGGAAGCGACTTATCAATACATAGTCTAAACATAACAGAATATGTATTGCCTTTACGTAATATGTACTAGTCAGAAGTATAATATATACCAGCGAAATTATAGTTTAGTGGTAACTTAACTCGTAAATGAATAATTAAAAACCTAGTTTACCTTGTTTAATGCAAATTTTTTTGCAATTTCAAATTAATCAAATTAGTAGAAAAAGGCGTGATAATATATATTCTATACGTATTAGTGCAGTGAGACCTAATAAATATTAATAATATAATTTTAACTATGCCAATATTTGCCTTAAAACCACAAATTATCTTTAATCCCAGTAGTTGATTTCAATCGATTTCAAAAAGTAGGAGGTTCTCAAACCGTCGCGATATTTATTTTACTTATGATGATATTTTTTATGACACTGTTTTTTTTCTATTACAACTAAACAAAATATACAATTTTCTCTCAAACTGTTGCTTCTCCCACACCTCTTATCACTTGTACTGGACATATTATAATAAATGTCACGAAATGGGAACGTGTGTGGAGCGTTTAATGTTCTCTTATTAGCGAGTGCCAAAGGTTAGGTGCACGAGGCTGCCGACGCGAGCGGGCCCGGGAGCGATAGCGTTGTCATGTTACTGAATTAACATATGAAGATAAAAAACTAGCTTTTGCCCTTGGCTTCTCCCGCGTGAATCGTTTTTCACTCATTGCACTCCCTTATGGGTGGTATTTCCCAAATAACTTTCTATATGCAAAATTTCATTTCAGCGGTTTCGCGATATATACCAGTCAGCGTCTGTTTTTTTTTGTCATTTATTATATGTAATGACTTTTAGATGTCGTTGATCTAATTACAAATATTGATGATAAAGTTTATATTGGACAGGCAGTTAATGCGTCGACATATTTTAACAGCATTATGGTACATTTTTTAAATATCTCGACACTATTGCGGTATTTCGGTAAAGCCAAAGTGAATAGGCTGCTTCTGGCTAAGCTCGCTACACCGTAGACCTCATCTCTGTCCTCGGGCACGATTTTGGTGAAGAGCAAACCCATTTTTTATTTTAAAAAAATTGGATATAAAAGTACTCTATGTTATTCCTGTTTTTATTCTATACATATACCAAATTTCATTGAAATGTGCGAAGTAATTATTGCATGAAAGAGTTACATGCATCTAAACATCCTCACTATAATGTTTATAGTATAAGTAGGATTGTCCAAAGTTGAACAATACAGATACAGTATCGTCTTTATCCCTAACGGGGTAGACAGAGCCAAGAGTCGTGGGACTTAACAACGCTTAGCTGAATTATAGCTTTTTGGTAAAATTAAGATTCATATAGCTTTTTAACACGTTTCTACAATACAACCTTTTTCAAAAATACTTCAGAATAACCATGTCACCTAATCAGCGGCGGCTGTTTTATAAACATCACCCCTAACTCCAATAAAACCTGAATGACACATGGATGTAACAAGCCCAAAACCCGTAAAGTATCAATCGTCCTAAATCCCTCTCCATATCAACGCCAAAATAAATAAACCCTTCACTGCCGAATAAAACCAATTTTCCTCAAGAATGTTGGCGCAAAATCTCCTAAACGTTTAGTCGCGTGTCCCGGGACGTTTGGGCCTATACGTATGCTTGAGGGTTACGTCGACGTGTATGGGTTGTCGTATGCGAGCAACAGGTGGTCGCCCGTAGGGTTAAACGGTGATGTTGCCTCGTATTGGATGATGCTCTACTACATTTCCGATTTTTTCGCACCGATTTGAAACAAGATTTGAAGAAAATGCAGCGGAGTTTATAGCGCCGCCGCATCTTCTCCACTTGCGCTTTGGAGGCGGTAGTAACCTTAGCTTTAAGTACCTAATTTTCTGACGTCTACTAAGTATATGACAATTCAAATGTGCTATTTTTAAGCCTATTTAAATAAATCGATTCTCATTAATTCATACAAGTAGTTGTAAAAACGCACTATGACCAGATTGCGGACCTCCATAAAGGATATAAAAGCACCCATAACCGGCGAGCTTGCATGAAGATAGTGATGAGTGTAGAGGGAGCAAATTTACCGATGCAAAAATTTAAAACATGTCTTAAAAATACTTTGATGATTAAAGCGTATTACACAATAAGTGATTATTTGAACGATAAAAAAGTTTGGTCTCTCCCTACAACTTCGCCACTCCACACTTGATTACATTCTTTTGATATTGTGAAAAAATAACCTTACCTTTCTTTTTTAAATTTAATTACATTGACATTTAATTGTTAAACATGTACGTGTATTGTGATCTTCAAGTGAAGTGACAAGTGAAAGTATTTATTTTTCTAAAATGTTCAAACTTGTGAACGGGTGTTGCCAGGGGATCCTGCTTCGATCCTGATTCGAATTTTATTTTTATTTTTTGTTCTTAACCAATTCATTGTGGTTACTTGATCACAAACATAACATGTTTTATTATATTATTATTATTTTTTTATTGACTGTACACAATCTAGTGTATGTATAAAGTTAATGATTATATTCATAGGCATTCATATTCTGGCATGATAGGCGACCAAGACTGTTTCATGAGTTTCTTTCGGCATTTCTTCTCAGCAGTGGTCGTTCCGAAATGCTAGTAGTTTGTAGCTTTGAGACATAAAATATTATGATTAAATAATTAGTTATCGACGTGAAAAAGAGCCTTCTTTGAAGGCCAAGTTTCAATAAAAAAATTTGACTTTGACTTTGACTTTGAGCGAGAGAAGTCAAGTGGAAATCTCTAGTCCTTGCCTATTCACTGAAAAAGCGGAAAAAAGCTATTTTAACAATAATGTTAGTTGAACAGTTTTTCAAATTCAAAGATACGACGGTGTATTTATGTAATTAGTTTTTCACACTACCCCAAATTATGCATTTGTATTCCTATTGTATTCTAGGATTTAAAAAAGGCAACCAATATATTTATTTAGTTTATTACTAAATTACTGTATAGAACAATCTTCATAAATAAAAATATCTCAAAATGTTTCCTACATGGCATGTACAATGCAAATTACACAATAGCCATTAATATAACTAAATATATATTTTTTATTTTTATATTACACGAAAATCATTATGACCAAAAAATTAATTTAGTTCACATAAAAGACAAAAAAAGTATGTTTAGTATTATATTATTAATTAAGTGTATTTTTACTCGTACAATAAAGTTATTACAAACAAACAAAATGAAAAGAAAGAGGCTTCTGTTTAAGCTCGCTACCGAAGACCTCATCTCTGTCCTCGGACAAAATTAAGGTCAAGAGAAAACCGATCCTGTATATAACAAAATAAATCTCAAACTCCATACAAAATCCTAGCAAAAAAAAAATATCTAAAGTAGAGCATCATCTACGAACAAAAATGCGATGTCGTAGCCCGGAAAACATTTTCTCATATGTTGGAAAATCCAAGGCTAATGCGTGCCGGCCCACGCCGCCAGGGAATTTATACACCACTTTTGTTTTACGAGGTTCTCTCCGAATAAATTTAATACAGCTACCCGCATTATGGTGTTACGCTCGTACGTTTTGTTTATGGAACACACGGGATTTATGCCGCGGGTGATACGGAGAGACATTTTTGAAAATAGAATATTGTTTTGAGCTGTCTTTTTCTTTGTGGCCAGATTTAAATAGGAAAGATTTAAATTATTACTGTTGTTATAGAGGTCGCCTTTTCGTTTTGTTATGCTAGAACTAAATTAATAGTATTTATAATATCAATATTTAGAAAAAATAATATTTTTTAATATTTAGCAAAAGTTGTTTTGTTGTTAATCTAAATGTTGTCCATCTACTCTAAACTTATTTTTTAAATTCTTAAATGCCAATTACATTTCTAAATATATAAGAAAATTTTAAATTGTACGTTACTGCAAATAAGTATTAGTGTTATCACCTTACTCATAAAATATAAATAAATTCTCGAAATATCGTACATGTGAGTGAGGGGTTTCCTCCTTGGGGAACTGGCAACATTAGTCTAATAGATATGGTGTTGCCAAGTGCTTGAGAGGGGAATGCGGTGATACAGTTAATGTATCGTGATAACACGGTGATAAAGACGTGTTGACAAGTTAACACATTTTCTTATTACATTGCAATATATATATTTCTATGTGTGATATTCCATTATATCTATTCAAACGACAATGTTTTTTAAATCAAACTAGGATTTTTGATTGAATGTGTATGAGTGATGAGTATAGAGGAAGCAAGAGAGATCTGTAAAGATCGTAGCAAGTGAAAATCGCCAGTCTCTGCCTACCCCCACGGGAAAAAGGCGTGATAATATGTATGTATGTACGTGTATGAGTATGTTTGTCAATCACGCAAAATCTACTGGACAGATTTAGATGAAATATGGATTAAGGGTAGAGAACAACATAGTACCTACCTACATACTCGTTTTCAACCTAAAATCCTGCACAATGGAGGAATTAAACGAGGCCAACGACAGGGCGATAACCATGGCCCAAATTGATTTGAATAGCCGTTCCAACTCGACAAGAAGAACCCAAAATTTCTTCAGAAGCAAGAAGCAGCTACAAAATAAATACACCCAAAAGATTTCCTATAGATTTGCCAATTGCGAGTATAGCAATTTCTCAACTGCCACAAATACCTTAAAACCAGTCGCGATACATCAGCAAGGCATAACAATTAGACCAAATCAGGGCCGGCATGAATAACCTGGACGTTTAATAGGAGATCCCGACAATGCTGCGATGCGGTGGAAGATAAGGCTTTGTAGGGGTCTGGTATTGTGTGGAAGCGGTGGTGACTGAGTGGTTAAAACGCCCGCTTGTTGTCAACAGGCCCCAGATTCAAATCATGCTCGACACGAGCATGAGCATAATGAACACTCATATGACACGAGGAGGATTTGAACTTTTTACGGGATTTTATTTATTTAACCTTTATTGTACAAAATACAAAAATAAAAGCAAAATAGGAGGACCCAATGCTAAGCCAATATCTACCAGTCAACCTTTGGGACATACATACAATATCATAGACTCTATGGTAATTTTCATGGACCACAACTTGCTTCCGATGAAAAAAAAACATCGGGCTTGTATGTGAAATGGAGACGACAATGGCAAATCACTCTATTAACATAGCCAAGAAAGTCATTGTATGTGTGATGACCATGACCTTCATACATACATATTATCACGCCTTTTTCCCATGGGAGTAGGCAGAGACCAGCGATTTCCACTTGCTACGATCCTTACAGATCTCTATTGCTTACTCTACACTCATCACTCTCTTCATACATGCTCTCCGGTTATGAGTGCTCCTAGCGACCACGACCTTCAGCCATATGGAAAACGAGTAAAGGAGGAGATATTGTATTAGGGTAATCCTTGGGGGAGGCCTTTGTCCAACAGTGGACGTCTTTCGGCTGAGAGAAGAAGAAGAAGAAGAATACCATATCTCCTCCTTTACTAGACTATTAGATATACTATTAGAGAACAGTCGTGGCTCAGTCAGCTGGCCGCGCGGCAAGTCCAAAAGTCGTAGATTCTAATGTCATTCAGCCCGATGCAACGACAGGTTTCTTCACTATGTTTCCCCTTAACGAAGCAGTTTCGACCACTTCGAAGAATTAAAATGACTGTACATAAGTCAGATAGATCTACAGTACAGACTCATACATGTCGGAACTGGCCTGCTTCTTTCAGACGCAAGTCGACCATCCAACCAAAAGAATAACTATGAAACAAGCTAAAACTTGTCGAAAGCTATGTCGGGTGAGTGCAGAAGCAGAGGAGTCTATGGAGCACATCATGTGTGAGTATGACTCGTTGGCTAGCAAACGACTGGCCCTCTTTGGAACTGTGTATCCGGAATTGGAGGACTATCGGCATATCACAGCAGGTGATATTCTGAAGTTTACACGCAGTCCTTCTTCAGAAATCCCGCTGCGGGTAAGGCTTGGAGGTAAAACAAAAGCCTCAAAGTCTCGAAGTGAACAAAGATACATTAACAAATACATACTGTAAATATACAAGTACATACGACTGAATGTAAAAAAATTTAGCTCTGTGTAAATTGCATCGCTCTGCGGGAGGTACGTAAGTATCACAACATTCAGTGATTTTATTCAAATAGAAGAAAACGCTGAAAGCACCAGCGGAAGAAAAAAGGAAAATATGTAATGTTTTAATATTCCCATCCGTCAGGAGGTGGAACAAGGCATAAGCGACAAGCGGTAATTATATTATCTAAATAACAATGTTTGATCTTACCACAACAACATCCACATTTTGAGTCAGAACTGCAAAATTCAAATATTTGAAGTTCGAATATGTAAAAAATTCAGCTGTAATATTTTCAAACGACTAGCGCTACGGCTGCTCAAGTCTTCTAAACTTATGATCTTTGCTGCGTCCTCTAATTAAATCGTAATTGTATGCTGTGTATATAGCTATTCGTATATCGCTTGAACGCCTCGCGAGGATTCATTTTCACAACAGTAAAACATAATTTTGACCCTTACAAAATCAATACAGGGCACCGAATAACGGAGACATGTTATTAATAGCTAATCCTATTGTGTTTTAATGTATGGCCTTTAACGTATTGCAGACTACACTTATGTAAAATCTCACTAAATCGCTACCCGTCTACAACTTGAGCCACGTGTCGCAGTCACGCGCGGACATGTCATTAGTGTGTCATAAATACCTCTAATGTATAGCAGACTACACTTATCTAAAATCACACTAAATCGCTATCCGCCTTCAACTTGAACCACGTGTCGTGGTGACGTGTGGACGTGTCATTAGTGTGTCAAAAATAAATGCCTTTAACGTGTTGCAGACTAAACTAAAATCTCGTTAAATCGCTATCCGCCTACAACTTGAGCCACGTATCGCGGTGACGTGCGGACGTGTCATTAGTGTGTCATAAATGCTTCTAACGTGTTGCAGACTACACTAAAATCTTACTAAATCGCTATCCATCTATAACTTGAGCCACATATCGCGGTGACGTGCGGACGTGTCATTAGTAGCTAATTCTATTATGTTTTAATACTGTATCTGACATAAATGCCTCTAACGTGTTGCAAACTACACTAAAATCTCACAAAATCGCTATCCTCTTACAACTTGAGCCACGTGTCGCGGTGACGTGCGGACGTGTCATTAGTCGCTGATGAATGCTGGGCGTTAATGCGCCTCCCATTCAAACAGATGCGTCTAACACAACCTACTTATTATAACGTTTATTATTTACACTTACACTCTGCTAGTAATACCTATAGCTATACAGGATGATTTGTAAAACACTAACAACCTTTCTAGGGGAGAAGGTACTCATGAATATGAATTTTGTGCTGCATGTAGCTAAAAAAAATCATATACAGTTTGCTCCAGAATAAGTACAGTAGCTCCATAAACAGTTATTTGAAACTTTAAAGAGCTTGTAATAATTTATCTAGGTACGTAAAAATGCTAGCTTGGTCTAGGTAATTTTTAGTCGTTTTGAAAAATAGCTTTTACCGTACAGCACAATTAGATTTGTACTGTACAGGGGCACTGAGTTGGATGATCTGTTTGCTATAACCATTTAATATATTTTTGTGTGTCATTTGGAGATCATTCTGTGACACCGCATACGAATTAAACAAGTATATATATTTGTAACCTGGATACCATATACCATTGTTGACTGTACAGAAATATCTATTTTTATTCATTTTACAAAACCTGATACGACTCCCATCTCATGGGTATATATATAATCTATATGGGACAATAAGTATACAATGTTGCCGATACAGTTTATGATCTGGAATACACTGCCGTGGTTGTATTTCCTGACATCGCAATTATTATTGAAATAAGAATAGCAGAGGCCACCCAAGGTTTCTTCTAAAAGTAAAATAAATCGTTGTAAGATTTTTGTAGATTACGGTACTTGTGAACCTCAAATTTTAAGCAATGCTTCCAAAATAATATAACTACCTACTTTATTTTACAACTTTGAATACATACATACATAAATCACGTCTTTATCCCTTACGGGGTAGACAGAGCCAAGAGTCGTGAGACTCGAAGGCCACGCTTAGTTGAATAGTGGGCTCTCTGATGGAATGGAGAGTTTATATCAGTTATATAGTGACAGGTTGCTAGCCAATCGCTTATGAGTGGAGAAATCCGTAGTTTAAAGCCCTTTCCCTCGATTGACTTTTACAATCTGCGCGGGAAGAGAAGCAGCTGGCACATTCTGTTTTTACTTCGCTCCCAGCAGGGAAGCATACAACTTTGAATGGCGTCAATAATTTACTTACGGTACGTAGTACTTATATTAATTCTGTGCTTACGGCGCAACACCATACTTCATTGCAGCTGTAACCGCAATTCAGATGTTTTCTCATTGTCTTCAACCTTATTCAACACAAATTTAGACTTTTCTTCTAACGGCTTAAAAACCACATTTCATTTATTTAACCCATTTAACCAAAGCAACAATTCTTGCAGTAAAAATATGATACTCATTGAGACATTATTTTTACATGCTTTTTTAAATAATAAGAATTAATTACGAGGTCACAGCAAGTCATTAATCGTCTCAAAACCGTAGCGTGCTCCACAATTATTTATAAGTTAATAACTCTATCCCTTATTCATTAAACAAGTGTAAATTACACATTGACCCGGAAAGAGATACACTCCAGGGCAGTAACTCACGCGCATTGCAGTATAACGGCGCGTGCACATGAGTTAAAGGTGCATTAGAGTCAGATACGATATCTTAACGCCCTACGTACTGCCGCTATAGAAATGGTTGTAACGCACAAACGCGAGAACGTACATTCAGATAAATACCGGTTGTGTTTGGTAAGTGAGGGCTAATGTGTAGAAGTGACAGAGTCAAAATCAATTGTTTTTCTATATTTAAATAAATTTATTTAAATAAATAGGCTTAAAAATAGCACTTTTAAATCGTCATATTCTTGGACGACAACTGGTATGAAAGAAATGGTTGGGATTTCGAAAAAAGTCCAAAACACGCCGGCGAATTTCATAGAGACGACCAAAGAAAAATTAAGATGGAGAAAGGGGGAGGCTTTTGTCTAATACTGTAAAAATGTACTAGAAATGGCTTAATATGATGAGTGTTACCACCACTAATTGCATTGACCTCACAACATCAACAACAACTGTACCCATTGATCATCGCAACAGCACAAAAAGTCCACGTTAGTACCACGAGAGACTTCAGTTTAAAACGTCAAGCTTGAGCTCTCTGTCGTTCTTTGCTGTCGCAATTCTAAAAAATTTCTGCAAAAATGTAAAATTATTGTTATATATCTTCTATTACTGTTTTTTAGTGTAATAAAAAGTATTGTTTAATATACCTATCTATGTAACGATATAATTGACTGATTATAACCTTCAAATAAATATCCTTTCTGGAGTAGTGTCTGCTCTATTAAAACGAAAATAACTCAATGTTTATATTATACTTTGCTCTAGTTTCCGTATTTATGGTTCCAGATAATCATGATTTGTCTATGATTGCTATTTGTATCTAAGTTTAAGTTGCGTAAGTGATTTGTGGCAAATTGAGATGGGGATTGTTTGTTGAAAGTTACTATTGAGGATGCTTAATTTTTATTTATTTTTGATTCCTTTAAAAAATACTTATTCAAAAGAATACATTAAATTGACACCTTCCTAATAGTAGTAGTCACAAAAAAGGATTGTAAAACTTAATGTGAGTTTTTTCATAAAACAAAAAATTTGGTACCTATTAATAATGTTTTTCTATTTCCAATATAATGCTTCATCATAACGCAATTTCTTTCAATTGAAATATACCCAGGATAGCTATAACATATTTTTACGACCTCTATGATACAGTGTAAAAATACATCTTTAACTAATTATCTGAACCTATGTCCGAATTTAAAAAAAAAACGTTATTCCACGTTCATGAAGAAGACTATGGCTATACAGAATTCTGATTCCCGCGGAACCAAAGCCAGATGGCACGGAAAGTGTAAGTATACTTTTCGTTTTGTATAAAATACCGATTCCACCTTCTTAGTCATGAGGAACACGACTAAGGAGGAGGAATAGGAGGGTCGTGGTCATTATATGGAATGAAACACACACAACGACGATCTTGGCAATATGGAGTGGTTTGCCATTGCCCTCTCCATTTCACACACTAGCTGATAATCATCAACCAGAGTGCAGGTTTTCCTCACGATGTTTTCCTTTACCGGACCTACCTATTACCTATTACCCAACAAGAATTATCACTCACTCTCTTGACATTACACTTAAGAAGAAAACGTCCATTTTATTCACATGCTACATTCAAAATGCTCTTAAAACTGCCTAGAAAAAAATCTTTTCACCATTTTAATTACATTCACACAATTTTCCGCCACATATCTCGACGGTTATTACGTCCCGAGCATAATACCGTAATGGTTGCGTAATAGCCCCCTGCCACTATACACGCGTGAATAGTGTGAATACCCTCTTAGCTCCAGTGCTTGTGTGAAATGGGCTTTAGGCTGGAAAACGTCTGCATTAAAAAATGAATTTACTTTTAGATTGCTCGCGTGAATAAATAATGTTTTAAGTTAAAGATATAGTGCTTAAGAGTTAATAGAATAATTAAGCAAGAAAACATTTGCAAATACTTAAAAGCATTGATTTAACTATTATCGCCATAAATTATTTAATATAGTCCATAGAGCTGAGCTAGAAAAATAAATTGCTGATTTTTTTTTCTATGTCTATGATATAGTCACAAGCATGGAAGTAATAAGTACTTTTATTACTTCCATGGTCACAAGTTAAAAAGTGTTTCTTAAAATTCAGATTTGGAATAAAAAAAAATACTTATATTTTATTAATAAAAAAAATACTTACATTTTGTCTATAAAAAAAAAAAATTGTTTATTTCAGACCATATATGTAGTCTATGTTTGGAACGCAAATTAAAATATGGATCGCGTTTATTTTGTCAAAAATCTTAAACAGTTCCTTCCATATAGAAACAGTTAACAATTCGAAACTTGAAAGAGCTTGTGATAAAGCGCCACTAGTAGCAACCACTTCCATATTTGTATTGATTGACATGCGTTAGCGCATTTAAGGCGTCCGATATGTGAGCTGAATAGACAAACCAACAATTACAGGAAAGTTGGTACCGACAACTGCATGACAAGTTACTACCTGACCTTATGCGTCGGTAATAGCGTCGTTTTTGCAATGATTTGGTTAGGTAGATGTGCAGGTGAGTGTACTAGCACGCATCGTGTGGGCAAGACAGAATACGTTGGCGTATAAGCTTGACAGATGCCTGACAAATTTATGCGATAGATAAACTTATCAGCTAC
Organism: Ephestia elutella; assembly: GCA_018467065.1. Lineage (NCBI taxonomy): Eukaryota > Metazoa > Arthropoda > Insecta > Lepidoptera > Pyralidae > Ephestia > Ephestia elutella. Next base: position 5,306,441 of record CM031566.1, on the reverse strand, counting down.
ATACGGCTTTATTACCGTGTGTTAGGCTAGTATGGAGACGGCATTATGTATATTTTTTTTTTATTACTTACTTCGTTGGCTCGACGACTCAAAGAGGATCTTGGCCTCCGATACAAGAAGCTTCCACTCCTTCCTGTTCTGCGCCTGCCAGTCGGCTCTTTGGTTTTTTTTTCTTTTTTATCTGTCTTAAAAAATACATACTTACTTACATATATGGAGTCTTACAGATCTCTCTCGCTTAAAAATAGTTTTCAATCACTGAAAATTTACGTTTTATGCGATTTTTTTTATATGATTGACAATATTTAGCCTGTATATTATCGCTTATTATCAGTTACTAGTTTATTTCTAAGAAGAAATAAACTAGTAACTGATAATAAGCGATAATAAAATATAAAATAGAAGACTATTGAGCCTCTAAGATGGCTTTCACCATCTGGGTTGGTTGGCCTTAGATTTTCTTGGAAGTCGGACGACGACGTACTAATTCGTTACCTAACATTCTAATCTAACACCAAGTTGAATATATAACTTCTGTAAAAAAACTCATTCATAAGAATTTTGTCTCGTTGAATTATGTCAAAAAAACTTATATCGCCTCAGAGATTTCTTGTTTTTTAATTTACCAAACACTACACTATACCAACACCTCCCTTTTTCGACATAGGTCAAAATAATGCTCCGTTATTCGATATCATTCCGCATAGAATGCAGCCTCCATTTTAGGAAAATGTGTCAACTGTAGCCTGCAAATTTATCCCATGTGAGATAAATCTGAGATAGCGCGATATACGATGTACATATCAGGCCAGTGCAGTTCAAAGATAAGACGTTATGTTATTATTTACTGGCTTTTACATTTTACGTAAATACATACATATCTACATGTTATCACGCCTTTTCTCGTGGGGTAGGCAGAGACTAGCGATTTCCACTTGCTACGATCCTTACAGATCTCTCTCGCTTCCTCTACATTCATCACTTTCTTCATACATGCTCGCCGGTTATGGGTGCTCCTAATATCTCCCTTTTTAAGGAGGTCCGCAATCTGGTCTATATTTCATTTTGTAAGAATTATTTAAATAAATACTATGTACCTATAACAAATTTTATTACTCACATTTCAAATAATATTTGGTTCAGACCGTACACACAAATTTCACCCTTTTTCTAGGTGGTTTGACTGTAGGTTGAGTTAAAGTAATAATTGGGATGAATAAGAAATTAAAAATTATTTTTTTGTTGTATGTTGAGTAAGGCACATAAAATAATGCGTCGGATGAGACGTCAGAGGATGAATATGGCACCACCCAAAGGTAGATAGTGGATAAGAGATTCTGAGATGAAATTAATAATAAATTTAGGCAATGGCGTCCCTGACGAGTTCTTTGGAGATTCAATCACTTTTTTTTTATTCTTTTTAGATAACAATGCTTTAATAAAATAAAAATAAAAAAAAATAAAAATCTTTTATTTCAGGCAGAACCCATAGTGTTAGTAACAAAGACAACATATAACCACATATAACTATGTTAGTATTTTGTTACGTGTAACAAAATTTGTTAATGGCTTGATGTCTTTGACTAGGTGGACGAGAGTCCAGTGCTGCATGACATTAATAAATAGTCGCGAGCATTCTCAAAAGTTCTTGTACGCGTTTAACTACTAAAATCCTTGACTATAACTGTCTCACTAGCAAATTATCTATAATATTCAAGTTGTTAATTTCCACAAAGATGATAAGTAGATATTATGTCAGACCAGGGATTCTAGCATTCAATTTATCTAAACAAAAGAATTATATATCAGATGAATATCACATTATCTCAAAAATAACACTCCAAAAAGTCGCAGTTTAGCAAGAAAATGAACTAAAGTTTCCCATACTAATCGAATTACACAAGACAAGCTCTCAATAGGAACAACCCGGTACAGAGCGACGTGTAGTAAGGTCGGGACTCGAACCTGCGCCTGCGACGTACAGACACTACCGTATCGGGTTACTGATTTAAAGCGCCGTGTCGCCACAATGTGTCCATTGCTGCAGGCCAGGGTGACAGGAGGCAGCGATTTGCAGACATATTTGTAACAGACATGCTTTTTCATCACTCTTCTTCTTCAGCATATAATATGGGTCTTATAACCTCATCATTTAGGCATACAATTCCATATATTATGAACGCGTGCTTTTACTTTACACATTGTCGAACAAGAGCCGTAATCTATATTGCCGAACTAATGCCGTAATATATATAAACTTAACTCAATGTAGTTAAATTCGAACAAGATTGCAAAACAATTGTGCCTCTTAATTTAACTTTATAATACAGTTTTTAAATCAAATAGGGAAAATAACTTTAGTTTTTAAAAAAAGCAAATGAAAGAGCAACATTAGATTTTTTTTCTTCAATTTTGATTACCTGAAAAAACTACGTAAAGACACTTTATATACTTACTTTAGCCTGTGTGCGTCATGACGCAATTTTCATAGTGCGGAATATAAAATCGATAGGTAGATTTATATCCTAATGTACCACCTACCTTATCATCAGAGGTGCTTGTAGGAAACAAGATTAAACAGTGTATGTGATAGCTTGTCCTGAACTTTATTCCACGACTCAGCTGCGTCAGCTGAGCGCAAAAATGTTCATTTTTATTACAATTTACGTCAATGCTCTAAACACGATTACAACCCGATAGCCGGTTCGATTCCCGGTTAAAATATTGGTCCGTTCTGAAGAATAATCGATTACGATATTTCTTCTGTAATCGTTTCCTTTATGAGTAGTTATTTTTGAATTACTGATTCGTGACCAATGTTTATTGCTATATGATATACTAGCTTTTGCCCGCGGCTTCGCCCGCGTGAATTTCCCACGGGAACAGTGCTTTTTCCCGGGATAAAAAGTAGCCTATGTGCTATTCCAGGTCATTATCTACCTCTGTACCAAATTTCATCGAAATCCGTCCAGTAGATTTTGCGTGATTGAGTAACAAACATCCTCACAAACTCACAAACTCACAAATTCACAAATTCACAAACTCACATCCAAACTTTCGCATTTATAATATTAGTATGGATACATATTTTGTATTTACTAGCTTTAGGCACGCGGCTTCACCCGCGTGAGTTCCACGCTGTGTTTTTCCCGGGAGTACCCTATGTCCTTCTCAGTACTTCTAACTATGTGTATGCAAAACTTCAGGAAGATTGGTTCAGAAGATAAAGCGTGATGAAGTAACAAACAAACAAACTCACTTTCATATTTATATTATTAGTTAGGATTTTACTAACTGCGCTAAAAGGGTGTAATGAGTAAAATTCCAGAAAGCGAAGCGGTGGTGGCCGACTGGTAGGGCGCCCCCTGGCTGCAAAGGTCCAAGATTCAAATCCTTCCCGTGCTATATGAGTTTGTATACCAATCTGACTCATGTATGGAAGTTTTCATCGACCACCACTTGCTTCAGGCGAAAGAAAACATCGCGAGAAAACCTGCACTCTGGTTGATGATTATCGGTTCACTAATGTTTCACCAAAAAACCTTTCACAAACCATCACTTTATAAACTACCATTAAAAAAACTATTCTTTTTAAAAATGGTTTATTTTACAAACTCGTTATTTTAAAAACGTTTCATTTTACAAACTTTATTTTATATAAATGTTTTACTCTACAAATGTATCGAGTATAAAACTTTTATTTTATAAAGTTTTATTTCATCAAATAACTCTCTTGATAAAAACATCATTTTACAAACCTACTTCAGGTAAATTATTAATCAAGGGCTGGCAGCTTCTTTGGCCAAAAGCTAAGAAATGCCAATGGCAAAAATAACCTAAACCTAACGTTTTTTCCAACCTCAAAATTTTTTTCCGGGTGGTCATAAAAAAAATAACCTAAACCTAACTTCTTTTCCGCCCTCAAAGTCTTTTCAGGTGGTTTTAAAAAAACAACCTAAACCTAACTTCTTCTCCGCCCTCAAAGTCTTTCCGGCTGGTCATAAAAAAAATAACCTGAACCCAACTTCTTTTCCGCCCTCAGTCTTTCTGGGTGGTCTTCTTCTTCTTTTTCGCTCTCAAAGTCTTTTCAGGTGGTTTTAAAAAAACAACCTAAGCCTAACTTCTTCTCCGCCCTCAAAGTCTTTCTGGGTGGTCATAAAAAAATAACCTGAACTTAACTTTTTTCCGCCTTATAAGTCTTTCCGGGTGGTCATAAAAAAATAACCTGAACCTAACTTCTTTTACGCCCTCAAAGTCTTTTCGGGTGGTCATAAAAAAAATAACCTGAACCTAACTTCTTTTCCGCCCTCAGTCTTTCTGGGTGGTCATAAAAAAAATAACCTGAACCTAACTTTTTTCCGCCTTATAAGTCTTTCCGGGTGGTCATAAAAAAATAACCTGAACCTAACTTGTTTTACGCCTTCAAAGTCGTTCCGGGTGGTCATAAAAAAAATAACCTGAACCTAACTTCTTTTCCGCCCACAGTCTTTCTGGGTGGTCATAAAAAAATTAACCTGAACCTAACTTCTTTTCCGCCCTTAAAGTCTTTTCAGGTGGTTATAAAAAACAACCTTAACCTAACTTCTTCTCCGCCCTCAAAGTCTGTCCAGGTGGTCATAAAAAAAATAACATGAACCTAACTTCTTTTCCGCCCTCAACGTCTTTTCAGGTGGTCATAGAAAAATAACCTGAACCTTACTTCTTTTACGCCCTGAAAGTCATTCCGGGTGGTCATAAAAAAAATAACCTGAACCAAACTTATTTTCTGCCCTCATGTCTTACCGGGTGTTCATAAAAAAAACTGAACCTAACTTCTTTAACGCCCTCAAAGTCTTTCCGGGTGGTCATAAAAAAAATAACCTGAACCTAATTTCTTTTCCGCCCTCAAAGTCTTTCTGAGAGGTCATACCTTACTTTTTTCCGCCGTCAAAGTCTTTCCGGATGGTCATAAAAAAAATAACCTAAACCTAACTTCTTCTCCACCCTCAAAGTCTTTTCGGGTGGTCATAAAAAAAATAACCTGAACCTAACTATTTTTCCGCTCTCAAAGTCTTTCCGGGTGGTCAAAAAAAATAAATTACCTGGACACTTCTTTTCCACCCTCAAAGTCTTTCCGGGTGGTCGTAAAAAAAATAACCCGAACCCAACTGACACAATAAAAGGTATTTGCATGTTGATATCATGTCACCTGCCCTCTGGTTGATGATTATCAGCTAGTGTATGAAATAGAGAAGGCAATGGCAAACCACTCCATTAAAATTGCCATGAGAGTTGTTGTGTGTGTTTCATTCCATATAATGAGCACGACCCTCAGTCATGAGGAAATACGACTAAAGAGAGAGAGAGAGATCATGTCACAATACGATTTGTGAGTTAATTTACAAATAAAAGATGCGTAATGACTTCTGTACCTAACCCTACGATGAAAATCTTGGGATCAGTGAGCTTAAACTTGAAACTTCATATCTTCTAGTTTTGGTAAATAATATTTATCAAACGATATATTTGCCATAAGATATTTTATCAAACGTTGTTTTAGCAATTGAAAATTTAGTTAAATAATTTGTTTGTAAAATGATAATTTGAAAAAAAGCAATATTTGTCTAGTAATTAGTTTGTAAAATGATCCATTTTTTAAATAATGAGTTTGTCAAAGCATATGTTTTTCAAATGTATAGTTTGACAAGCGTTGTTTATAAAATGATTGTTTTTTAAATAATAATTTGTAATATGAGGGTGTACCATGATTATCAGCTAGTGTGTGAAATGGAGAAGGCAATAGCAAACCAAGATAGGCAATTAACATTGCCAAGATTGTCGTTGTGTGAGTTTCATTCAATATAATGACCACGACCCTCAGTCATGAGGAATGCTAAAGGAGGAGGATGGGTCCAAATATAGACCTACTACTTACCTTTGTGTTTGTTTGTCTGGCTTCCTTCGGTTAATTTGTATGGGAGAACAAAAAAAAACAGTTTTCTTTTTATACAGGGTGTCATCCTTTCTAGGGGTGAAAGTACTCATGAATATGAGCAACTTTTTGTATGGGACCGACTCTGAAATCTAGTAGGTATTGTAAAATGTATGGAACAGCTGATTTTTTTTTGAGATTTCAGAGTCGGTCCCATTCAAAAAGTTGCTCATATTCATGAGTACTTTCACCCCTAGAAAGGATGAAGGTGTTTACCCAAACACCCTGTATAGATTTCTTTGGAAATCTACTCAGTGTCATCGCAGTATAACATACATACATACCTACATATTATCACGCCTTTGAAAAAGGTGTCTATTTAAATTTATTTATTATTTTTTATTGTTTTACTTAATTATTTTTTTCGCCTGACTGTACTCTTTTTGGTTTCAACAATAGAATTTTTTTATTATTTGTGAGTAGTCCCAGTCGCCGGAAAGAAAAAAATAAAATTCAAAAATCCGGCGACTCGGCCCGCGGGTCGAGTGAGCATCGGACCTCTACCGTTAGGAACCCAAGACCTTTAGTTCTCAACACAGAACATATAAAAGAGGTTAGAATGGCTATAATGCGCCGTTTCTATGAGAACCAGTGTCGCCTAATCCGCCCCACTTTTCACCGTTACCACACATTTGCAATTTCCAAACTAGCCAATCATAGCGCCACGTCATCACGAAATTTCAAACTGAACCAATCATACGCAAGCACACAATCGATGTACAATTAGTGTGATTGTGTTTGTAAACTACGCTAGTGCTTGACTAAACTTTAAATGACTTAATTATCGATATTGAATTTTGTTATTAAACAATAACATAATTCAAACAACAATACTGTTACATACAAAAGTGATATAGTAAAATGGAAAATAAAACAAAGTACATTTCTTACAATCTTATATTTATTGACCTTGGAACAAGATATATTTATTAAGAAGTTGTCGCTTGGTTTGTTTTTTGCACGTATACCAAACAGCTCAATCGGTTAAAATAACTGGTTTTTATAATTCAGTTGCAAGATTCCACCCGGACAAACATACATACATACATATATTGCAAGTTAAATAAAAGCTTGTTATAATAATAATTATTCGCATTACTTAATTTAGTCTTTCCACATTAACATTAATTTATAACATTTATAAATATATGACTTTGAAAGATGATATCTATAAATATCGTCTCTCACTACGCCCAGCACTAGAGCTAATGCCACGTTGTTGCCGCGCACTCCACTACGCGGTACGTTTGACGTTGCAAAAATAACGAACGCATGCAGACAGCAATGTATATTTTTTGGAGAAAAAAATATATTTTAATGACCTTTGAAAGATTTTGACTAAAATATCGTATTTACTAGAGGTTTTTTTACTTACCGATGATAAGAAACGCATCCTTTGTTTATATTAAACTCTTGGCTTCTCGCTCGACAAGTAATTACCGCACATGAAGGCATTTTCGTACAATTTTGAAGCAGCGCTTCGCAATACTTACTCCGCTAAAGTTCGCGAGCGACTAAACGGCGGCGGCGCGGTCACGTGTTTTTGTAAAGATACGAGCGGTCGCTCGCATGCTTGGCGCGCCGGCCCCGCCCACAACTCCTTTCTAACCTCTTTTATATGTTCTGTGGTTCTCAAGGATTTCTCAGCACACGACCACTACCATTTCAATTAATATCATTGAACTCACATCCTATTAAACCATATAGTAACGATATTATCGTATATTTACACATAATGGGGCATTAGGAGCAAATATGGTTATGACCACGTTACGACCCTTAAGGAATGTATCTGGGTGGCAATTACACTTTAATGTGACTTTACGATTACTGTCCAGTTATCTGATTAAGATAAGAAGTGTATTTGAGCGGTTAATATGTCTGATTGTGAACCGAAAGGTCCCAGGTTCGAATTAGTGCTTGAGTTTGTACATCAAACTGACTCATGTATGGTGGTTTTCAATGACATAGACCAAGCACCAGTTGATGATTTTTAGCTACTTTAGTGTGTAAAATGGAGAAGGTAATGGCAATAGAGGTAATAGTGTTTTTCGTATTAACAACATCAACAACGTTTGTACAAAAAAAATCGATTTCTGTGGTAACTACACTCAAAAAAAAAGGATAACCTTAGAGTTAACCTGGAAATTTTAGGAATAACCAAAGTTTGACAAAATACTAATAAAGTTAACTGTTGTTAGCCGACTGGGTTTGGTTACATATTGCAAAAGTTATGTATGTAGTCACTTTTTTGTGTCATGGGTTGACAAAAGTTTGGTTGTGTACAAGTATTTTTTTCAGTGTAGTGAAGTTCGAGTACATGTTTTGTGTCTTATGCAACCAGATAAACTATACAACTGTTAACTCTATGATTTTATGTACTAAAACTAGGTTGTATTTATTTTTTAGGGTTCCGTACCTCAAAAGGCAAAAACTGAACTGACCCTTATAAGATCACTTTGTTGTCCGTCTGTCCTAAACTAAAGTTTGTAAAAATGAAACTCGGAAATGTTTTAAAGAGTAACTTTCACAAATTCCAGTCACGTTTGCCTCTAGCCAGCCATTAGATGGCCAGCAATTCCTGCACATGTAAGTTGTGAGTGAATTAAATGCATGCATTAGTTTAATCGGCGACACGTCTGCGCCTGCGACGGATTCGCGTCGTATATCGGGCAAATGACGCCGTTACTTTGACTGCGAGCCGAAACTAGCCCGCGGGATGTGTGACGAGTCTTGATACTTGGTTTTCTAGGAAAACTTAAAAGAATTAAAAAAAAAAATACAAATTCAAAGCAGTCTCTCGTCAAAATCTAATGTTATTTTAGACTTTTGTAGACTTTTCAGGACTCCACTATTGAATATTGGAGTATAAATCGTCGATTCTGGCTTGACTGGCTGGACAGATATATAATTCCCGATTGACACACACCGCATTACACCGTATATATGATTTAAGGTATATGATGAAGAGACGATCTTTATTTGTACGACGACTATTGCTCTCTTCTTTTGCCTGCTGTAGAAATGCTTTTCGGTGATTCAGCGCACTTTATTTGATTTTGCCAATAATCTTAATATACGCTACTATAAGACTCTGTTTATATTATGGTTAGGTTAGATTTTCTATTTTTCAGATATCGATAGATACTTTTATATTATATCTTATCATTTTTATTTTATCTTTTTTATTTTTTTTATTTTGTCTATTGAAAATCTTTATTTTCAAGTATCAATTTCCTTAGTCATTCTATAAACATCACACTATCAGTGCTCACATAACACGAAAGATACAAACGCTAGAAACGTACTAAACAGTCCGCCATCGCCAGTACTTCCTGACACTATCTGGACCTGTCAAGTATCAAAACCTTACGTGTACTACATCGTTGTCACTACACACATAACGCGTGAGATACCGTCGCATTGTCGCGCGAACATGCGATTTAGTCGCGTATTATAGGAAATTATTAGTCGCGAATTAGGCCGCCCGAACGCCTACGACGAAGTCTTCAGGGCAGTGCTTCCCAAACTATCTTCCCTATTTTTATAGGGAAGATAGTTTGGGAAGTGGCTGTACTTTTGTACAGCCGTGGGCAGATAATACTGATCCCCCTACCACATGAGTAGTTAAAAGGGTACCCCTACCTCACTGAATCCTATTTGAGCATACGCACATTGTTGATGGCAATTAACTCCAACCAGAGACTACGGGCCGCGGGGGCAGACCCCCCGCGCACCTGTCATCTGTCATTCACGGATGACACTCAACTCTTCTGCATCGATAGCGAACGAAACCGCGTCGACTTGCTGGGCTTCACGATATTTATTTTTAATATACATACAGTCCTACGTTTAACAACATCGAAGTTTTCTTCAATATCGCAGTAGGGATTCCCAAATCATTGACGCGGGCACCTATCGCGCCACACATAAATGAAAAACTGGCTTGTTTTTATATATGTGCGATCACCACAAGCTATTTTACATAAGTTTGATAATCTAACAGAAAAATTCTGCTAAGTTTGTTCACTTCGTGGTGGCTGGCTTGCTTGCTATATTTTCATAGTTTTCCAGCTTTTTCGCCAATAAATTGCATTGGAACAAAATATGAATAATTTTATGTTCAACTAGCTTTTGTCAGCGGCTTCGCCCGTATGAATTTCCCACGGGAACAGTGCTTTATCCCGGGATGAAAAGTCCCTATGTCCTTCTCAGTACTTTTAACTACGTGTATGCTACATTCGTTCGTTAAAATCTTATTTTTTTACAGTCTAACTTTTTGAACAGGGTGGCGGTCTATAGCGGCTACAGACTCACGCGAGAAGCAAGAATGCAGTACACTCATGCAACCTTCTCATTTGCATTCTCAATCGTTATCCGGAATGGACGACGATAGTGCAACGGCTTTGGTTTTGTGTGCATTGGCATATAATAATCTTGTGAATTCTAAAATTATAAATCAAATTAGAAAGAAAAGAAGACCTAGGCGACCACAGACAGTAGATGGTAGAAATGTAGGTACCTACACGACAACACAATCAATGCCACGGCCGCACTGAGACTGAGACCGAACAAGAATGTAATACCATTCTCTTTTCTTACCCGAGAAACCCTTTGAAGCTGGCAAAATTACCGACACCGTTCGGAGAACAGGCGAGCGCGAGAACGAGACGGCGAGAATGCAATCACATTCACGCTTCTCTGGTGTTCTCGAGGGTTCTCGGCGTGAGTCTGGAGGCGGCATAACAAGTTTTAGAACCACCGATTGAGAGGTTAACAAACGTTTATTGTACTGCACTTAGTTTAATCTGAGAAATGCAATGATCTGAGTTACGTTGTCGTCCACAGTGCGCTTAGAGTTACGTTATCTCGGTAATAGTGGGATGAGTCATGTTTGATAAGTAATTTTATAGTAATTGGCACTATCGGTTCTTCCAATTTAAGGTGTAATAGTGTAGAATCTCTTCCTGGTTATTTTGCACATGTAAAGGCCACGTGAAATGAAACACGACAAATTTGGGAGTACCTATCAAAGTGGTGGCTTGGTAACTTAGTAGTTGACAATCATCAATTAGACTTGTTATTTTCATATTCTTAGTCAGTGGCGGCGCTAGACCACACTTGGACGTCGGCGACATTAGGTACGCGAGGCCTTTTTTTTTTTTTTTTCGCGCGCGAAATAACTTTCATATTGTTGCCAGATGACTCTAGATAATACCCCTAAAGTACTACTCACACACTTCACTCACGCAAGTGTATGAAAATAAATAAGAAAAAATAAATAAATTTTAAATAATTTGTAAAACTTTTGCGAGGTCCCCTCAGGTGCGAGGCCGTCGGCGGTCGCCGACGTCGCCGACGCCTAGCGCCGCCACTGTTCTTAGTTGTTATTTTTGTTATTTTATATGTAACACTCAGTGCCCCTCAAATATAGACTTTTTAGGTATAACTTAATATGGTGGTCTGACAGCAATGAAAAAAAAATATGGAATACTAGCTGCGCCCCGGGGTTCCGCTGCTGTGAGATATTTGGGATAACAAGTGCCATATATGCTTTTCAGATCATATTCTACTCCTGTACCAAATTTAATGAAAATCCGTCTAATAGAATTTGCTTGATTGAGTATGACATCGATACACTCTTATACATCCAAACTTTTACATGTCAGTTGCTTTTATCCCCGAATGACAACATTCCAAAAGTTGCCTTTTGGCTTAACAGAATCTAACGCTCTATCTACTGTAACAGGCACGATATCACGTCTTAATCCCTTACGAAGTAGACACAGTCTTCGTTACTAGAAAATGTATAAAGGCGCTTTTGCATGTCATAATTCTGTGAATAAAGTTCATTGCTCCCTAGAAAAATAAAACCTCCCATCCTGACCTGTCACAATTAGACATGTCAAAATAGATAATTCAAAACAAAAGTAAGAATCGACCAAATTGAAATACAATCATGCAGTAACCACACACTACAATGCCTATTCTCTTAAGGAAGGAGGCACGCGCGCGCGCACGTTCCCACGTGTCTTTGTCGGCGCGCGACAAAGCGCTGCCGCCAACATGCCTCCTATATGTCCTATATGTCACATTCCAAATTATACTCTATTGTGTAAGTAATAGAATTGAAATTAAAATGCAGATTCGAGAGGAAAAATCAAAGATTAATAACTCCAGAAAGTTACATAAACTAATATCAAACGAAGTGAAATTCGAATTTGTAATCGTCGCACTAAAGTTGACTTTTGGATGTTAACGAAAATTGTGAGGAAGATTCTGTTGACCCCTTATTTAAGGTAGGGCAATTGTTTATAAATGTGTCTATGATAAATGTATTTCGATCGTCGTGCCGGTCGGCCCAGGCCAATTAGCTGTGATCACGATTTTTAAATGATATGTGATGGACGTCGCTAATTTGTTGGCATTCGGCTGGGAAAGATGGGACGGATGATTCTTTTATTGGCAATAACTGATTGAATATTGGGTTCATTGACTCAATCTGACTCATGTGTGCAGTTTTCCTAGAGACTCGCTTCAAAACCAGAATGAATACTGCTTCTGGGTAAGCTCGCTACACCGTAGACCTCATCTCTGTCCTCGGGCTAGATTGTGGTCAAGAGCAAACCCATCTTTCGTAAAAAAAGACCACCACTTGCTTTCGGTGAAGGAAAACATTGTGAGAAAGCCTGCACACCAGCTGACAGTTTAGTTAATTAGTGTACTTTATACTGCTACTGTCACTAGATAGATGGTGATAGTTATAAAACTCGTGTCAGATGCCTTTAGACGACTTGAATAAAATCTAGATACCAGTGCTAATAACACAATCGATAAGAAGATTGAATTACTACTTTATCGACAAACACATAGACGTATTAAATTGAGGGATAACTGCAACGAGACACTTGCAAAATACTAGAGAAGACGAATCTTGCGCAACACTTGAGAAGATGAATCTATAACATTGACAATGATCAAAATCAGACCAGTCATTGTTTGAGCAATTTTATGATTGAGAGGAAACATAATGAGGGGTTTAAACAGACTCTGCCTACCCCGTAAGGGATAAATACGTGATATTTGTATATTATAAGTAGCTACCTACGTATAGTATAGGTCAAATAGGTATAAAACCCTCCTTAATTGAAAACTCGCTGTAGGATTTAGCTAACGCTTATCTAGACCACATGGTAAGAAGAAAAGGCTAAGGTTATTTAATAAAATTAAATAATCTATGATACGATTGAACTCATTCGACTAGATGACCAATCATTTTACGACCATACGCAGACGGATTTCCCCTTTATCTCATTTCGTCTAATTGATATCTACAGCAACAAAAGTTTGGTTTGGAAGGGCCACGAGATATTTCAATGATCTTAAACATTTACTTAAGTCAAAAATATTTTTATTTAGATACGCTTAAACAGCACTTTTAAACCATCGTAATATGATAATAGTCACAAATAGCACCTTTTAATCGACGCGTAAAGATGTTTTAAACTATGAGTATATCTACGTAGTACTTATATTAATAAATTAGCTTTCGCCCGCGGCTTCGCCCGCGTGAATTTCCCACGGGAATCGTGCGTTTTCCCGGGATAAAAGGTACCCTATGTCCTTCTCCGGACTTCTAACTATGTGTATGCCAAATTTCAGAAAGATTGGTTCAGTATATAAAACGTGAAGAGGTAACAAACAAACTAACAAACAAACTCACTTTTATAATATTAGTTAGGACTAGCTGTCGCCCGCGGCTTCGCCCGCGTGAGTTTCGCTTAGATGAAAAATCTCTCTTGGAGCTTTTCATCAAATGTTCCAGATCTTCAATTTTTATACGTCAGCAGAAAATGCTCATCAGGTTGAACGACTTTTAATAAGGCGCCATTTCCATATATGTTATGGTGTAGCTGGTCTCTTGCAGTTCTTCATCAGATGTTCCAGATCTTCAATTTTTATACGTCATCAGAAAATGCTCATCAGGTTGAACGACTTTTGTTACGGAACCATTTCCATAATTCTTATAGTTTAGCTGTTCTGTTAAGGTTCTTCATCAGGTGTACCAGTTTTCAAAATAAATTATAGCCTAAATGTTGCCCAGGCTTAATAGCTATACAACAAAAAAAGTTTCATTCAAATCGGTTCAGTACTTTCGGAGATTAGCGTGATCATACATACAGACAGACAGACAGACAGACAGACAAGAAATTCCAAAAAAATTTTTTTGCTTTCTATTATTCATTTTAAGTGTCCCTCTATCCATTTCAGTCAAAAATACTAAATGTACAGACAAAATATTTTTACTGTTTTATTATATGTATAGATTAGGATTCTGTGCTACGAGTATATCTTAACAAAATAATGATACCTTTATTTTTTAAATAAATGGCACTTTTTATAATTAGGTTCTAAGATGGCACATACATTTGTTCTTAAATAAGTCCCCGATTTCCTTAAAAATATTTAAACGAAATTCCAAAAAAATAATAAGCAATATTTTTATACAATAGTTCGTCTGAATCATCAAATTAAAAAAAGTTAATTGTACTTACAAAATTTAATAAATCTGTAGTCAAGATTGTTTGACTCTACTACGGTTACGCAATTTTTTTTTTTATAACATAGGGCGGCAAACGAGCAAGCGGGTCACCTGATGGTAAGCGATCACCGCTGCCCATGGACTACTGCAACACCAGGGGTATCACAAGAGCGTTGCCGGCCTTTCAAGAAGATGTAGACTCGTTTTAATTTTAATTTTAATTCGCCTTTTTCGTAGCCCTACCAGTTTAAACGTATAATGACGAGCGAAATGTAGGCACTTGTGTGGCCTCCTGAATTCTAGGAAATGGATGAATGGCATTCATATTTCACTAGTTTTATTCTAGTGTTATCGATCGTAGATTGTAGGTTTTTGTAGGTACCTAGATCACTTACAGGCTGTAAGCTAATCTATTGTGCTGTAAGTGTATATTTTTACTACATTTGGTCCAGCTGTAACAGCTGGACCAAATGTAGTAAAAATATACTTTAGTTCGCCAAAAATGCATATATAAGATTTTTTTCATACTACATATTAAAATACGAATTTAAAAGGAAAGTTGTCCCTGTTATGTAGGCTTTACATGTTAACGAGTAATAGACGAGACGATAAACTTACAAAGTCGATTATTTGTATGAATAACATTCGTAGTTCTTGAATGTAAAAGAAAAAATACACTTATCATAGGGTCAATTATTTGCACCCACTTAGTATTATCTGCATGACCCTAAGGTAGACTGGTAGAAAATGCTATTGCATTAAGTCCGCCCGTTCTACTTTTACACATTATTTTGTGCAATATCGTTTAAATAAATAAATATATAACTGGGAGTAAATATAAGTTTATACGTCCGCATATTGTTGGAATAGGAAGTGAGCATTTTTGGTACCCTAGATTGCGCGTGACCTGACACGCACTTGGCCAATTATTTTATCCATACATCTAATAAATGTCTAATGTCTATCTAGCATTCTCTCAAATTATATCGATATCCGCTATCAAGCGTACCATAGATCATCGATACGGATTGAATCGAATAACACGTGTTTAACTCGATATATATAATTAAGTTGATAGAGAAGCTCTCCTACTATAATTTGATGGAAATAGCACGCGACAGACAGACAATACTCTTATTATAATAGTATGGAAGCCTTTTGATTGCGTTTATTACCGACCGCCCAATTTTTTGAGCTTAGGTTTTTGACCTCAAGTTTTTTTTGTTTGTATTAAACTTTGTAGAGGTCTATACTACATAATAGATGATTGAATATTGTGTTCATATTGACTGTAACTGTCATTCTTCTTCTTCTTGTAGTGCCTCTTCATTACTGGTTCTTGAACGTCAGTTTCGCAAACTCTTCTCTGTTCGCCGCTATGCGAAACAGCTCCTCAACCCTGGTGACCCTGGTGACTCCGGTCAACTTAAGTATGTTTCTTAGCCATCATTTTTTGCGTTTTTCAGCACGTCTCTTGCGTTTTATATTGCCCATCATAATAAGTTGGATCAGCTGATATCTGTCGTGTCGTAAAACGTGTCCTTGTGATGAAACCATAATTTAAAAAATCATCATTTTTATTCTATTTCTGTGGCTGTAACGATATTTTTTTATGTAAAGTAGTTTTGCTATTAGCCTTTTTTCTACATTCATGATTTTATATTACGAAATAAACCTCCAAATCATTCACTAAATGCCTATGATTTTATTAGGTAATTCCATTACTAAATTACAATCCAAAAACAATACAAATTTAAACCCAACAGCAAAGTTTTTAATTGCACAAGTATCGCTTATCCGCAAATAATTTCGTGAAACCGACTCGTATGCAATTGTCCAATCGATTAATTAATTGCAACCCTAAAATTTTGCGACCAACTTCATCGAGTGGAACTTCCGAACGGTTCTTGATTCGAAATTCGAAATTGAACAATATAATTTTTCGAATCCGTCGCGATTCGCACGCGGCAATTAAAAGTTTCCGAACGTAGTTGTGTTTTTTTTTATTACGTCTAGGTACCTATGGAAGAAAATTAACGTGGAAAACGAAACGTTGTATTGTTAATGTTTAATTTTTCCTACAGGCAAAACTGAAACATCCTTGTGTGCGAATATAAATTAAAGAGATGTAAAGAAAAGAGGATTTGTCTCGTCTTTTATCAATATTGGCTTAGCATTTTAAGTTATGAGTGAATAATTATCTTTGTGATACCGAAATCAGTTAGTTTTAAACCATAGAGTTAAAAGAAAACTAGATTTTTTTTATGTCAATGTATATTGTTACCTATTTAATTGTTTGTTCTGACATAGTCCTTATGTAAAAACAAAGCAAAAGGCTTAATTTTTTTTTCATATATAATTTATCATATTTTTTATATTTTTTTTTTTATTTTGTTTTTTTTTTATTATATATTTATATTGTAAGAGTATAAATCACATAAGTAAGTAGGTACCATACCTTTTAAAATACAATGCCCTTTTCCCCTGCCGTTTCCTCTCGCCACACATCCAATTAAACAGTAAACAACAGACATGATAAGTACACGTTTACAAGGTAAATAATAGAGTGATTTAACTAATAGAGCACCCATATTTTTCCGTGTTTTTTTAAAGAATTTTCTCGTTTTTCTCGATCGGCTCCATGAGTAGGTTAGTATACCTAGTAAGTAGTATACTACTTACTAGGTATAGCAATATCGCATGTGCAGAAATTCTTTTCCACTAGCAAACCCACTTGGAATAGCACATAGGTTATTTTAGTTTCACAACAAATCGTAGGTGACCAAAAGGAAGATTTCAGAATTCATTTTGTCACTCAAATAACGGTCCTTAAATTGAAAATATAAGAAGAATGCATTGCACAAATCTCACTTATTTGCGCCCCTTCTAATGCAGTCAAACAAAAATGTACAATTTACTCCATGGAAATTTTCAAATGTGTTCGAACGCAAGCGATAAAATTGCTGACAGTGACGTTTCGTTTCCCGCCATTTTTGCTTCAATATGGCTGCAATTTGCCATGCAGTCAGCACTTTTGGCGTATTTGTTTAAACCGATTCCCAGTTTGTTTGTACGAATTCTTTGTCTATTTTAGTGTTGAACAGTTGAATAATATCTTTATTTCTTCGGATTTTTATAGGCAACCTGTATTGTTAATTGTAAAGTGTGTTATCTAATTTTTAATTTTAAAAAATCTATTAGGTACTTAGGATGACGTATCTCTATATTTTAAAACATTAATTATTCTATGTTTCATCCCCACTTGGAAGATTCAAATTAAAATCAATAGGTAATTAGTCTCTAAAGAAAAAAATCGATTTGTGCTTGCTCAAAGTAGAGATTTAATTTAGCATTTTTGTTGGTAGCATTTTGGTATTAGCACATTTGTTGGTTTTTGAAAATCATTTAGATCTTTAGACCTGTTTTCGAGTCATCGAAAAATATGCTATAAATAATGATTTATTACACAACCGTAGAATAACATATAACTTTATAGAATATGCACAGCACACACTAAAACAACACCAAGAAATTGAATATCCTTTGAAAACAATCCCAAACTGAGTAGGAATCTTAACTACCCCGGCGGACCATAGGTGGGTCCACCCCCCATTCGGAGATATACATAAATGGATGAGCTTTGAGACAACTAACGCAACTTTCGTGAAGTTAGTAGGTACTTAACTGTTTTAAATTATTTATTTTTTTTGCCTATTTATAAAAAATAGTTTCGAATATTTTTTTTCTTATTGGAAACAAAAAAATAAGTACATACAATCCTCTTTGGAAATCTATGGGGAAGATCTTTGTCCGTAAAGTACGTCGAACTTACGATATATTTTTTTTCTTATGTTTGAATGTTTATGGTTTAATCATAGACATGATTTTCTGCATCTAAGTTTATGAGTCTAATGTCACTTCTATACAGTAAACCCATAACTCCTCGACCACCCCATCTGTCCGGAACTTGGTGGCACATGTGTCCGTAATACCCGGGCATTTATCAGGCTGTAATTGCGAAGTGATTCTACTTTCGCTGTCCCTTACTTAAATCTTAATGTCAGTTTACGTAGTTCTTGGATGGCTTTAACATAAGATGTTACAAATGCTTTCATGGTTAACTTTAATGTGTAGTTTACAAAGGTTGTTGCTGATAATTCAAATCAGATACGTTATTCTGAATCTCAAAAGTATAATATAGGACTTTGTAAGACAGGACAAAAAAAACTCTCTTTCAGTACCAAAGCATTCTTAATATAGGTACTTTAACTTGATGTGACTCACGACTTCGTTCCCGTGGGAATTTTAGGATTCTGTAGGTTAGCCTGTACAAATAGATTGTTCAATCCGGCCAATGAATGATTCATGATATTACTACGCTTAGACAAAACCTATCACCTACATTTTATTGGTATAAATAACAGAACTCTAAATCAAAACTCATATTTTAATACATTGCAAAAATCCAAGTTTCCTGGGCACTAAATTCCATTAGCGTGTTCATTACTCCGCTAACGAGCTGATCATGGCTCCAGGAAGTACGCCAGATGTTCACACGTTGCGCTTGCGCCACACGGCATGTGGACATCATTCTACGCCCTTTGTACTGTAAATATGGCAGGACTAGTTAGACTGCGGACTTAGTGATAGATAGAACTAATCCTATTATAAATATTTTATCCATTTCTTGCTTCCGTCTGTTTAAACTGAGGATTATTGTCATAGGCCAAAAAAAGAGCCTATCGCTTTCTCAAAGAGTCGGCTATGCATCAGTGACCTTTTTAGGGTCGTTGGTGTCTATGGACTGCGGTGATTGCTTACCATCAGGCAACCCGCATGCTCGTTTGCCTACTATTCTATAAAAAAGGCGATGGGCACCCTGTCACTATATTTGAATCTCAATTCCACCAATAAGCCTTTTATTCAGCTCAGTTGACTATCGAGTCTCACGACACTAGGCTCTGTCTAAGGGATAAAGGCGTATTACTGTTACCTTTTTACACGACTGACCAAAAAAGGAGTGTTATGTTTTCAGGGTTCATGTATGTATGTATGTATGTAAGTTTCTTTATTCCACCATAAGTCCTGAACAGCTTAACAGATTTTGATGTGAGAGGTATTTTTAGATTCCTTGCATTCCTCCGAGTGACATAGGCTATATGACGTCATCATAATAACAAAATGGCGGATTATATATGTGATAAATAGCAGACCAAAAAATAAAATTTGATCAATCTTATCGAGTGGGGTATCAAATTGAAGGGCTTTAAAAGGCGATTTCAAAAATGTATATAACTTATATGTTTGTATATACTTTTTTAGTAAAAACTTGTCAGTCGTGTTTTTTATTTTTAATAATTAGCTTGTTCATTCATATTCCCAATTCGTAATTTAAAGGATGGTCTGAACTCTTAGGAAGATCCTGTTAGGTACATTTACAATTTAGTTTAATTGCATCTCCTAAGCACTATGTCCTCAGCACACCTCAGAGATAGGTTCCCATGTGGGCGTTGCGTGGGCGCACGAAAGTTCCACACTTATTACTTACTTGGCAATCGCGAATCAACTCCTATCCAGCCTACTTTGACCCCTTTACTCCAGGTTTGCAGCTAATTTTTCATATGAATTTCAAATCTTGACAGATCTTGAACACTGGTTCTTTGTTGATTCGATCAGATACGCTGCTTGCAACGTTCGGATTAATGATGATATATACAGATGGTGAGGAAGAAATAATGGGACGAGTTGTTCTAGAGTTTATGGAGATTTTAGATAATTATTTCCATAGAATTATGGAGAAATCAAGGTCGTTTGCAACCAGATTACTTGGAGGTAGACTTTCTTCAGACTTTAATATAAACCAGGCTAATCAGCTTTTTATTCATTTAGACCATGGCTAAGATTTTGACTTTACTTATTTTTTTGAATTACGACTTTTCTTGTGAGATTTAATTGACTGAAAACTTACGCGACATCGATTGGTCATCATCGTTCAACTTTAATCCAATATAATTGGAATCAGATCTAAATTAACTACAGTCAAAAAAGGTTTAACCTAACTACTTTGGCTATTTGAGGAATAACCAAAGTTTGATAAAATACTAATAAAGTTAACTTGATTTTAACAAAAAAATTACTGTTTTTAGTAAACTATGTTTGGTTACATATTGGAAAATAGTTCTGTAGTCACTTTTCTGTGTTATGTGTTGATGAAAGTTTTGTTGTGTATAAGTAAGTATTTCTTTCATACATTTTGGGGATACAAAATAACTTTATCATTATTTCGGATTGTACCAATTGAAACCCGTCTAGTAAGGAGTAACATACATAACAATAATAGATATTAATAAGATTCGGGACCATATGCTCGGACCCATAACTTCTCAGCACAATACTGTCGCATAACTATCACAGCCTCCATTAAGTTTTCAATAAGCGAGAATACGCACATATTCGAGGATATTCGGGTATATTCGGCCATTATAATTTTGATACGGGTAGGATCGGCCAGGAATTAACTTATCACGGGCGGCCCGCATCTGCATACCTTAAACATTTATGCTCGTGGTACGGACTTAGGATGTTTGGAAATCTAAAACTATTGTTATATAATATCCTGTAAAAAAAATAGTTATAAATGATAACATACACGATAATAATAAACTAAAATACCTACCAGTAAATGTATTAAAGCAAAATAGTTATTGGCTGGAACTAAAGTGGTCTATGATACGATGATACTAAAAGTTACATCGACCATTTTAGTTCCACCCTAGTCTTTATCTTTTGCGATATTCTCATTTCTGGAACTACCATGTTTTAATGTGCTAATTTGTGCGACTACCTGTCAGATTGGAAGAATTTTATATGAAAATGATAGCCACGGGGTATAGGCTTAGTGAATATTAGAAATAGCATAATGGGTAAGCATACAATACTAAACTATAAAACAAGAAAAATGTGTACGATTTTCCCTAAACTGAACCAAAGAATACATTATGCGAAAATTTGTATAAATATTTTCAACGAATTTATATTTTGTATCAAAATAAGTATTATGAAGCTTATTAATTGTTATTACAAACTGGAACTCTCCTGCAAGTTTTAACTTTCAATGTTAACTACGATTTCCACTGCACTGGACTCAAAGACTTTACTAATATTATCCAATCAGATCTAGATCTCTTGACAGCAAACTTGAAATAATTGAGTTGGAATTTCGAAACGTCAAATTGAAAACTGGACCCCCTGAGTCCGGTCCTGCGCCACCCCTTCTTGGACACAGGGTGGGTTAAGACACATATCTCAGCCGGGGATGCAAGAAATGCCCACACCCCAATATGTAGATCTGTAGCTTCCACTGCCGGTGGTCATTATTATACGCTGACTGAGTTGGTTTGATGCTTTACTTTAATTTCTAATAAGAAAATAATCTTAGAGACGACTCTTGAATTTGGAAAAGGCATTAAAGGAGTAAGGCCTTTGAGTGAATCGATAGTAGTGTAAAAGTCGGTTAGAAGTTTTAGATCGACAAAAAAAACTTTCATGTCAGACCCCTAATTCTTCTATAGGCAGTTTCTGTGGTTTGTCGACAGTAAAAATCCATTGTTAAGGCCCATTAAGACAGTGCAAGTTTCTTGCCTGTTGCATACAATGAAATTGAAGCAATAATCTTACCGCATCGTCTAAACAACAGTTACTTGCAATTATTGAAAGTCAATTGTTGCACTGCAATTATTGCACTTTTATTGCTCTTGTACAAGAAACTTGCATCGACTAAATATGCCTTTACTGTCTTCTGGTATTGTGTCAGCGGCGTCAGAAATAAGAAGCTTAGTAGCCACAAAAGTCACAAATGCAGTCAAAACTTAGTAACTTCAAGTATCAAGATGTGTCTATTACACAGATCATCGCATACCCCAATCAGCACGTAGAATGTTTTGTCTGAGTCGGGTTATTACGGCCCGTGTGACGCTGTGCCATACGCTGGGACTGCGGACGACATGTTTCTATTACAACCTTGGTAGTCCAGGAGCCGACTATATTGGTATATACCATTGACATAAAAAAAAATCATTCTTTTCTTTAATAGACATAAAAAATTGATTTCTAGCTCTATGGTACATACGGATTATTTCTTATCCTGAGTTATCCTTCCATCATCTGCCCTACAAACCACAATTTCATCTACCGCATATTGTGGACACTCGACTACTAAGTATAGCGATTACAAGAGTTAAACTTTTTTTAACCTCGTTGAATGTCCAGAGTGAAGCTGCCATAAAAATTTACCTATATTCAGTTACAACAATACAACGAATTTCTAGTCAACTGGTCCTTTACTTATAAATATAAAATATATACGGTCAAATGACACAGATTGAGTTAGCCTCAAAGTAAGGTCAAGGGTTGTGTTCAAGGCTTGTGTTGTATTGTTTGTGCATACGCAAACAAAGTTCACTGTTATTTTTCTTTTATAATAGCAACACCAGTCAACCTAATCCTGATCAATATTAAACTTTTTTTATATCTTAATCTAAAATTATCATATCTTAGAGTTACTACTGTAGATACTACTATTGAAATTTAGTAACCTTTATAGTGAAATATATAGTAACCTTTGTAAAGTTACTGAAAAATACATCAAACAATTAGATGTCTGTCCCCTGCACTAGCCATCGTCTCAAGATGCCAGGGCTGTCCACGACAGACGATATTATATGAGAATTGAGAGTATGTGCATCTGAAGGAATTATTCATGCCGGTCTGAATGTGGCTTATTTAAATAGTTCTCTGGACCGTGTTAATGTTAGCTTATTGATTAGAAGGGTTGTTGGGACTCTAGGTGTTGATATAATTAAATTTTGCACATCTGCTAAGAATTTATTTTTATTTTTTGTACATCGGACCTTTTTATTATACGCCCCTCGGTACTTCACATGGGTATGTATTATACCTACAAACTTATATAAAAAATAATATGAAACTAGCTTTTGCCCGCGGCTTCGCCCGCGTGAATTTCCCACGGGAACAGTGCTTTTTCCCGGGATAAAAAGTAGCCTATGTGCTATTCCAGGTCATTATCTACCTCTGTACCAAATTTCATCGAAATCCGTCCAGTAGATTTTGCGTGATTGAGTAATAAACATCCTCACAAAACTTACAAACTCACAAACTCACATCCAAACTTTCGCATTTATAATATTAGTATGGATACTATGTCTAAATGGCGTTTGCTCCATATTTTTTTTCTTCTTTAAATATGTTTAAGTGTAATAGTAATTTAGCTTCTGCTGCGTTTAATATTCAAAGACAGGTTTCATGTTAAAGTCCCATATCGCAACTTTTACTTCAGAAATCCAATAAACAAAGTGAATTAAAACATCCCCGTGTTAAAAATAACCTCTTTAACAATTCAAGTCCATCCGTAACCATTAAGATACGGTTACAAAAAGTCGACTTTTGGCAACCCTTCACCCTATCGCAGTCGGACAATGAAATATTCGCTCATTAGACCGTCTGCTGATTAATTGGCCTTCTAAGTGTAAGGGCGGGGTGCGAGTATCAGCGACTCACTCAGCGTTAAGTTCAGTGAGGTAGGCAGAGACTATAAAAAGGGAAAGGGTCAAAATTGTGTATGAAATAACATGTAAATATTGCAAAAAAAATACCATGAGAGGTTTTAATATTATTATTCATATAGAGATAAGATGCTAATCTTATGTATTTTAAATAAATTTATATTGGTTTATCATTTAAAGAACCAAATAATCTAAGTACGAACAGAAGCAATAAGCACATTATGAGTGAAAGAGCATAAAGAAAATTTATAAGAACTTTACATAAGTTAGTTCAAAACTCCGCTACTTTGTTTATAAAATTGAATTGACAGTAACAGTAACTTTAACTGAGCCGAAAATCCAGTTAAAGAACGGACATGAACTCTCTGCTCAACCCTAACGTTTGACTGTTAGACAATGCTTTTAGCATTAAGTCCACCTTTTGTACTGTACTTTTGTATGTGATTACAATAAAGTTTAAATAAATAAAAGTACCGATTAGGCATAATATGAGTTGCACCATTTGACAAATAGTTTTAAATTCAAGGCTTTAAATGTCAAAATACAACGGTCACTAACTTATAAAATTCTAGGTGCAACCCAGCCACAAAATCGCTGCAATAGCGACCACACGTCACTCCTGTCCGCTCTTAAGTTAACCATACTATTGTTTATACGGCCGATATAATGTGTTTTGTCGGTAGCTGTATGATACTGCCTATTTATGAGCTAGATAAATTGACTGCGGCGGGAATGTAGATAATTATGTGTAACTTAAGTAATGGCTGCTCTATATAAGTTAAGAGCCTAACTCTAGGGTTGTGTGATAAGTGGTCACTGTTTTAGAATCAGTTGGGATTAATGACGAATATTAATTATTAATTGTATTGTGTGTTTTATACTTAGGTACTTTAAAACTTACTTACTTCAATGACTCGATGACCCAAAGAGGATCTTGGCCTCCGATACTATAAAAGATTCCACTTGCTTTAAATTATCATTTAAATTATAAATTGTTATAACATAGTTGACAGAGTGTTAGATAAATTCCCATGTATTAAATTCATCATATCACTCATCATATGAAAGTTAGTCTCATATTAAATGAGCTAACTTGACCGTTCTAAACGTGTAATTTATTTGAATTGTATAATGTATTTTATTGTTATAAAGTCTAGTTTGTGTGTGAGTGTGACTATTTTATTACTTGGAGACAATTTGAAGAAATTTTCCCTGAAATAAAAAGAAGTGTGTTTTCTTCACACACACACTTCTTTTTATTTCTTATATACTTTTTATTTTTTAAGGCGGGCGACTTAAGGGCGTTTGACAAAGAATGGAAGAAAAAGACCAAAGATAGAGATACGTGGAGGAAGTTAGGGGAGGCTTTTGCCCAGCAGTGGGACAAAAATGGCTAGGAAAAAAAAAGAAGTATCTAAATTGCTGTCAAATTCATATCAAGTTACTATACAATGAGCGATTTTCTGACAGCTAAATTAAGAAAAAAAAATCAGTATATAAAAATCTCAACAGATAGCGTTTTATGAAAGCCGAGTCGTAATAATGGCTGAACCTATATGGTGCGCTTTTTCTTGTCAACCAGAGGCAGAAAAAAAATCACCTAACAGTTTGACAGTTGCACAAATCACAATATTGATACTTTTTAGATGTTTTTTATTAGGTTTTTTAAATGCCAATCCCGTGAATTTTTGCTTTTTGTATGGACTCGCCTTTTACTTAAGCGCCATCTTTGAAGTCATCTGGAATTATTTTTTTTTTATTTGGGGGTCTGAAAATCCCTCAATGAACTATGCGGCGGTATTAGGAGTGTTATATTCCGACTGTACAAACAAATATACCTTTACTATTGCATTGGGTGTACCTGTAATAATAGTTTAGGAATGTATGAATAAATAAAAAAATAAAGAAAAAAACTACAGATTTATATTTAAAGAATCTTATATCATGATTATTATTCTTTGTTCTTATTATTCTTATATTCGATCCTGATTCGAATTTTATTTTTATTTTCTGTTCTTAACCAATTCATTGTAGTTACTTGATCACAAACATACCATGTTATATTATATTATATTATATTTTTTTCGTATATTTTATTTTATTTTTGACTGTACACAATCTAGTGTATGTATAAAGTTAATAAATAGCCCCTCTGGCATGTTAGGCGACCAAGACTGTTTCATGAGTTTCTTTCGGCATTTCTTCTCAGCAGTGGTCGTTCCGAAATGCTAGTAGTTTGTAGCTTTGAGACATAATATAATTAGTTATCGACGTGAAAAAGAGCCTTCTTTGAAGGCCGAATTTCAATAAAAAAAATTGACTTTGACTTTGACTATTATACCCCACTGGATGAGAAACTGTCAGGCTTATCAGTCAGGCTTATTATAGTCCCTAAAGTCATACAAATAAAGAAACAGCTCTGTATTTGCTGATTTTTGGAAATTGTAAGAAACGATGTACACTTTACCCCCTTTATTTACTATTATTAAAAGCCTCGGGTCTTACGAGAAAAGTTAATGACAAAAAAATGGTTTTCGATTTCAGTCACCGTAGCACGGAAGGAAGGCTGCGCCGACACTGGGAAACAAAAGAAATCAACGGCAAAAATATGGCTGGCGTTTGCAGATGGTTGTTTACCTTTTTTGTTTATGGCTTTTGTGAGATCCATAGACATAGGGAAAAATTTATTATTTACTAGCTTTTGCCCGCGGATTCGCCTGCGTGAATTTCCCACGGGAAAAGTGCTTTTTCCCGGGATGAAAGGTACCCTATGTCCTTCTCCGTACTTTTATGTGTATGCAAAATTTCAGGAAGATTGGTTCAGTAGATAAAGCGTGAAGAGGTAACAAACAAACAAACAAACTCACTTTCGCATTTCTAATATTAGTTAGGATTGTTTGTTTGTTTGTTACCTCTTCACGTTTTATCTACTGAACCAATCTTCCTGCAAATTTGCATACACATAGTTAGAAGTACTGAGAAGTACATAGGGTACCTTTCATCCCGGGAAAAAGCACTGTTCGCGTGGGAAATTCACGCGGGTGAAGCCGCGGGCAAAAGCTAGTTATTCATATTGCCAAAAGACCACAAAACTTATTTTTCAAATTTCTGCTCAAAAGACGTAATTCCTATGTATTCTTCGCCTTTTTTACACAAATATTGAGCATGCACAATTTTTTTTGATAATAATAAATATATATATTTACGGACAAATCATACAGTTTGAGTTAGCACCAAAGTAAGCTCGAGACTTGTGTTATGAGATATTTACTCAACAATACTATATTTTATAACAAAGACATATTATTAACATCCAAGACCAAGGCAAATATGAAAAATATGATTTTCCAGCTTGACCCGACCGGGGATCGAACCGGGAACCTCCGCAGCCCCGGTGTGACAGTCCGACGTGATGACCGTTGGGCCAAGGAGGTCTTCTTTAAATTACTTCTTTGTTTCATATTAGGTTGACTCTAATGAGGGATATTCCGAGACCCAAATAAAAAAAAAATAGTTCCAGATGAATTCATAGGTGGTGCTTAGTAAAAGGCGAGACCATTCAAAAAGCAAAAATGCACGGTATTGGCATTTAAAAAAAAATAAAACCTAATAAAAAAAAATCTAAAAAGTATCAATATTTTGATTTGTGCAACTATCAAACTATGATGTGATTTTTTTTCTGCCTCTGGCTGACAATAAAAAGCGCACTATATATAGGTTATTACGACTCGGCTTTTAATAAAACGCCCTCTGTTGAGACTTTTTTATACTGATTTTTTTTTCTTAATTTAGCTGTCAGAAAAATCGCTCATTAGGTGACTTAATTAAATCTCTTTGAGTTGATCTGTCTGTAATTTGTGGAACCATTTTTTTGTTGTTTTCTAAACCAGTTAAAAGTCTTAAGTTTCTTATAATAATATAATAATATCGTTTATTTCTCTCTTACAAGGGCGTACATTCACTTATTACAGTCTTGTTCACCCTTGGTTAGAGACTAGCTCCTGAAATAGGTTCCTATGGGAACCTGTGCTACAGGTAGCTAGGCCCCTCCCTCGGTTTACATTTGGTATTTTGATGCTATTTAGTGGACACAAAAGTTGGTAAAATCCTGTAAGACATTAATGAAGATAAAAATTAGTAAAAATAAAAATCCTTATAAAATGTTATTCCTAAGTATGGGAAGAACGAGTGGGAAAGCATATAAATTATGATATTGGTAAGCTTTAATGAGTGGGAGTGCGCGTGGCAGGAGAGTGTGAGGAGTGTGTGAGAAGGTTATGTGTAATAAGGTGTGTGTGTGTGTTTGTATGGATAACGAGTAGGGGAGTTAGGCTTGTCAGGGGATAGAGGCGGCTCAGGGGTCATATTCGGTGACGAGTAGTAGAGGGAAATTCCATGGGGGTCTGTGTGTGTCATTATTTTATTTTATATGTCAGGTCTAAGTAGGTCTTCTGTAGTAGTGTAGTCTAGGGTTTTAAGATATTGGACGACTGTGGTTTTGCATGAATATTTGTGGAGATGGTAGATATTAAGTTTTCTGTGTAATTGGTTGTAGAGGTACGGTCCGAAGTAACAGTAGAAGTGGTGGGAGGTTGCTGTTCTCATCAGACGAGAGGGGCAGACAGGTTTTCTTCTACGAGCGCCAGTTACAAGCTTTGGATCAAATTGTAGCTGGGAGTGTTGCTTTAGGATAGTGTAAAGCACGAAAGATTGCCTAACAGTAAGTACGTCCCAGAGCTTGTAAAGTTCTGTCGTTGGATGGTCAAAAGGTAGGCCTGCGGCAACTTTTAGTATTGCTCGTTGAGCTATTTCTACTTCAATGAGATTGGTTTTAGCAGTGCCTCCCCACGATGTGATGCAATATATTACAAGCGACTGACATAAAGCATTATATACCATCTTGATTACTTGTCGTCCAGCGGCATATCTTAGAGTTTTGAATATGTATATAAGCTTTCTCAGCCTTGATGCTAGTGATTCTGCGTGGAGGGCAAATGTTAGTGTGTGGTCTATTATAACCCCTAGGTATTTAAGGCTTTTAGTTCTTTGGAGAGGAGTTCAGGAGCAATTTGAGTGGCTTTGGGAACATGAGTGAGAAAATATATTTAGGTTGTCAGGTGGTAGTAAATTTGATTTTAGGGCAAAGGGAATGTATTTGGTCTTGTTGACATTTAGGGTAAGAAGGTTGTCCGTTAGCCATTTTTCAACCTTGTTAAATCCCTCTTGAGCTTTGAGGAAAGTGTCCTCCCAGGTGTCACCCTTAAAGAATAGAGCAGTGTCATCGGCGAAAGTGATAATTTTCCCATCCTGCAGTTGAAGCCGACAAAGGCTGTCGATGTAGATAAGAAAGAGGGTAGGGGAGACTATGCTGCCTTGCGGTACACCAAAGGTAAGAGGGGTTTCGTCGCTCGTCCATTGCCCTATTCTGGTGCATTGTGTTCTGTCCGTTAGGAAGTCTGTAAAAAGTTTGAGGGGAATGCCTCGGACTCCTATGCATTCAAGTTTAGCCAGAAGGTGGGGAATGGACACTGTGTCGAAGGCCTTTGTGAAATCGAGAAAGAGGGTAACGCACTTCTTTTTGCCATCCAAAGAGGTAATGATGGAGTGGACCAGGTCCTGGACGGCGTCGCTAGTAGACTTTCCAGCACGGAAGCCGTACTGTGATGTAGCCAGAAGTTTGTTTGACTCGAGGTATTTGGTTAGCCTGTCGTTCATTATCCGTTCAAGGATTTTGGATAGAGCCGGTAATATGGAAATTGGTCTAAAATATAGTTTAGAAAAACATCCTTCCTTTTAGTCATATGTATTCCTCATGACTGAGGGTCGTGTGGTCATCATTATATGGAATGAAACGCATACCTACAATAACTATCTTGGCAAAGTTAATGAAGTAGTTTGCCATTGCCCTCTCTATTTCACACACTAGCCGATAATCATCAACCAGAGTGCAGGTTTCCTCGTCGTGGTCGATGAAAACTACCATACATGAGATTAGTATACAAACCCATTTAGCATGGGCAAGTTTTGAACCTAGGATCTTAACAGCCACAGGCGGGCGCTCTACCACTAGGCCACCACCGCTTCTAGAAAAACATCATTTACATAAAGTTCGCATGTACACCAAACTATTTATTAGTTTATACACCCAGCTCCGTCCGTCGTGTGATATGTAAATCTATGTTAATGTTCTCACAATTTGGACAACTTATGACCTCGGACGGTCCCATAACTTTGAGTTCGCCAAATGCAGATGTGGTCTTAAAATTAATATGTTTGGCTTCCATTAACATTCGGCAAAGAGTCCAATTTGGATCCTGAGTTACATATGTATGAGACCCGCAAATGTAAAGTTTGCGATACGAGACAGTTTTGGTAAAAAGATTGAATAATTCTAATAATAATTTGATTAAAACTGACATGATCAATAGACATAATAATAAGTGAGTGACCCTGTTAAAACTTTGCCGGACAGTAAACGAAACATAAAATAAGTTTATTGTTATATCTCATAAAGCAGTTTACTGTCCAGTAAGGTGTTAACATAATTATAATTTCTGATAATGTACCCAATATTTACAGGAAATTTTATTAAAGAAAATCAATTAAAATTAAAATTCTTCAATTACATATAAGACCCATAATTAAGAATTAGTCAGACTGTTTAGAATCCCAAATAGTATTTATTACAAAACTTAAATATAGATTTCCCAATATACCAAGCGTGCTTTCCCTAACTTCCGAAAATCCACCGACAGAGTTAATGATTCTGTGATCATTAGCATTTAGTAAATGTTAAATTTAAACCGTCACACATTGCCTAATCTACAAAACGACACGCAATGCAAATTCGGTTGTCTCGCCAATATTTGCGGACTTATCCCGAGATTAGGCTTCGTGTGTGTTTGTGTTCAAGGGATTACATCCGATCGTGTGATCTGTCGTGGCGCCCGCCTACGTGTGTAATTCGCGTATTGTCTGAGGGTGGTGCAAGTTATGAGATTAAGCGGATTTTTAAGTCGCCTAAAATTTTGAATCGCAAGCGCTTGGATACAAAGTTGGATTCTTAGTTAGAGCTGGTAGTAAGGCACTATATGAGGTTAACAGGCTTTTCACATCCTTTCACTGCCATTTCATTAACCAAACAACCAAAAATTCGTCGTTCTTGGCCTTCGA
Source organism: Ephestia elutella (assembly GCA_018467065.1). Taxonomy (NCBI): domain Eukaryota; kingdom Metazoa; phylum Arthropoda; class Insecta; order Lepidoptera; family Pyralidae; genus Ephestia; species Ephestia elutella. The sequence goes on along the minus strand of CM031566.1, from coordinate 5,275,174 downwards.
AGTAGTGATTACTGTGCTCTTCTCCTCTGCTACTCCAATGGCTATAGTTTCTCCAATGACTACCGTTGTTCCAAACAAATTTTAGTGATAATTTGCCTTTTCAATAAATTCAATTGGGCCTTGCCAGTGAAGACATTATTTCTGTCTGAAGTACAATAAGATTCTTAAAAAGCGTGTACTTTACGTGCATGGACGTTTAACTCTGTCATCTTATAACTTGGACTAAATCTCAACCCGTATAATTATAGGCATCCCTCGTTAGAATTAATCTCGGTCGACACGACACCTGCATTTGACAATTATATTCATATGAAACCAACTACGTTTGTCTATATAACCAAACTAGTTTTTGTCTACGGCTTCGCCTGAATCACTCACCACTTTCAGCCCCTTCAAAAATTTTTCTATTCTTTCTATGAATGCAAAAGTCAGTTTGTTAGTCTCTTCTCTTCTCTCTCTCTCTCTTCTTATCTGCTGACCCAATCTTCCTGAAATTTCGTATACACATAGTTTGAAGTACTGAGAAGGATACAGAGTACTTTTTAACTCAAAATTCTCATGGAAGCGGAGCCCTGGGGCGCAGCTAGTCATCGATAAAGAGTTCAAAACTTAATGCAACAGATATTTCAAGACCTAACTTCATTATTTCCACTTTCCTATAAATAACTAAAGGAGTATTCTACCGTATTAATAGGATTACAGTTAGCACCGCCTCTTCATCGCATGGAATAATTGACCTTAAGTTAATTAACTTAGATACGATAGTTGATTGAGCTGATGGGACGTGTGGAGAGGTCAGAGATTGACCTGCAATCAAGACAGGTGCAGTCGATTGTGAAGCTACTAACACAGTGTACATAATACTAATAACTACGGTAGTAGCCATAAGGAAGTAGTTTGTATCATTATCCTGCAAATTATTATAAATACGAAAGTTTGGACGTGTGTGGAGATGTATGGATATTTGTCACTCAGTCACGCTAAATCTACTGAACGGATTTCCATGAAAATTTGTACATACATGGATAAAATATAATCTAGAATAGCACATAGGGTACTTTTATCCCGAAATTTCGACTGGAGCAAAGCTAGTGAGTAGCAGTGTCGCTAGATGCAATTTTTTAAAATCCGTGAAGCTTTGCTTGAAAATCCGTCAAAGTCCGTAGATTGCCTCTACATAAATCCGTAGATCTACAGATAGCTACGCAAAGCCTTATGGATTTTAAAAAATTGGATCTAGCAACACTGAAGGAGCAAGGAAAAGAATAACAGGAAAAAGTAGAGAATTCTAGTATTGGACGCCAAGATCTCATTAAATCGTTGAGCCATCGAAGTACTTAATAGGTAGTGGATATTGAAAGCGGTCAATCAATAATTCCCAATAACACTCTTTCGTTACTGAGTGACTGACTGACAACGCTAAGAGAAAACTACTGGGCGTCTTTGTCAACCCACTGTTAAATGTAGGTCTCCTCATACACACACCATTCGTTATGGTCTTGAGCAATCCTCATCCAGGTTTTCCTAATATGCTGGTTTCATTCATCGGCCCATCTCGTCTGTGGCTTTCCTTCACTTCTACGGCTGTCTCGGTCTTCATTCGACATCCTTTCGGCTCCATTTTCCATCCTCTCTCCTGCTAATATGACCCGCGAATCTCCACTACGCAAGATTTCCCAAAATTTGTACAGAAACTAAATTAGATTTTTGTGCTCTTATAATGTCGCGGGAAATAGCTAGTTGAGGAATAAAATAATATACCGTAATCCCCCAGGATATGAGCCTGTAACAGTACATGCTATTAATAGGACAATCGGTTACGCGTTCTTAAGGCATTAGGTCGGTAGTGGTGACGTCGCAAGTGTTACGATAAACATTGTACTAATTAGACATTTGTATTTTGTAATTACAACAGTTGGTGCAGCAATTGGTGGTGCAAATAATACAATCAAAAATATATATGTAGTTATATAGTAAAAATATTTTTGTGTTACAAAATGGACTTTCTTCTTTACTTTCGCAGTTTAACTACTGCTAATATTATTTTAGATGCAATCCATCTTCTCACCTCTCGTCGTCTTTATAACATTTGACCATACGACCACGGCTGCTGTAATTAATGAAGAGACGTCCTGAAAAATAAAAATGTCAACTACCCGTTGTTATAACCAAGCAGTTTTCTCCCCAAATACACCTATATTAAACTTATATTAAATATACGTATGCGCTAGCGCAACCGGTCTTAATTACGCGAGGCGTGTGCCGCAGTGTGACGAATCAGAGTCCGACGCGTGCGACTGTCAATTTATATGTACCATAGCCACAGTTCTATAATCTCATGTTTATTATACACATATATCTGGCAAATTGGTTGTGGCTTGATTGTATATTAATGGTCATACTTCCCCTAAACTCTATGGTAGAGACCTACATCCAGCCAAGGTTGAAGCATTGAGGACTCTAAATAATAGTATTTTTAGGGTTGATATATTTTATTTTTAAGAATAAGACCATTTAGGGGTCTTTATTTCTTTAATAATTATAATATTTTAAAAGTAACTTATCTATACATATAATAAAACAGTAAAAATATTTTGTTGAAATGGATAGGACACCTAAAAAAAATTACAGAAAGCAAAAAAAAAATTTTGGAATTTCTTGTCTGTCTGTCTGTCTGTATGTATGATCACGCTAATCTCGGAAAGTACTAAACCGATTTGAATGAAACTTTTTTTCTTGTGTAGCTATTAAGCCTGGGCAACGTTTAGGCTATAATTGATTTTGAAAACTGGAACACCTGATGAAGAACTAAAACAGAACAGTTAAACTATAAGAAATATGGAAATGGTGCCTTAACAAAAGTCGTTCAACCTGATGAGCATTTTCTGCTGACGTATAAAAATTGAAGATATGGGACATCTGATGAAAAGCTCCAAGAGACCAGCTACACTGTAACGTATATGGAAATGGCGCCTTAGAAAAAATCGTTCAACTTGATGAGCATTTTCTGCTAACGTATAAAAATTGAAGATATGGAACATCTGATGAAAAGCTCCAAGAGACCAGCTACACTGTAACATATATGGAAATGGCGCCTTAGCAAAAATCGTTTAACTTGATGAACATTTTCTGTAGACGTATAAAAATCGAAAATCCGAAACATATGAAACAGTTTGGAAAACAAAAAGATTTTTCATCTAAGCGAAACTCACGCGGGCGAAGCCGCGGGCGACAGCTAGTAATAATATAAACTGGATAGCGATAGAAACTGGGTCAAGAATGACATCCAAAAATGAAGAATAGAATATGAATCAATACAGTTTAAATTTATGACAGATGAGATAGGTATGAATGTGCCACCGCACGCATAAATAGATCCAAAGAGGATCAACGCGTTACTGCGTTACAAGGTTTATGGCTGAGGTAATATTTTACCCACATATGGTACATAAAGCAGAGCTCTGGGGTGCAGCTGTAATAGTTCCCAATAAGGTGTTTAATTCCACAAAATTGATAATACTCATTGAGGAATATGTCTAGGAACTTAGGAAGAAAAAATAATAAAAGAAGTTATAAATTGCCATGGTCGACGATGCAATGGGTCGACGATGTAAAAAATATTGCTGGCAAAAACTGGATTGCAATGGCCCAGGATAGAGAAGGTTGGCGCAGACAAAAGGAGGCTTATACCCAGCAGTGGGTCATGATAGGCTGACAATGATGACGGTGATAATAAATTGCCAAATCTAGAAAGGTTTTGGCTAACACAAATTCGCTTAGAAACATAATCGTAACATTAAGGACAAATCAACAAATCTTCCCGTTCACAAAGCCTATAAAGTTAAGGTGCGGCGTCACCTCGATTATCTCGGGTTTCTCACACACTGTCGCGTGGCCATTTGTTTAAATTGCATTAGCATGTGCATACTTGCATCAGGTGTGTTAGCCAGGAAAAGCTAAGCTATGGTTAAGCTAAAATGGACTCATTCATTCTACATTGGATAAGTTCCATCTATAGTTATTTTACATTAAGTTCATCACCTAGTCCAACTATTGCTTACAATATTTTATTTACTTTTTACCCTACATGACAATTAATTAGTGTTTCTACAAGCTTTCATTTAGTTTTAGCTGTCTCTTTGTCTACCTGTCTAAATTAATTAAAATTTTGTTCTAGTCGATGGATTGATTTATCACGTTTCTCTTTTGCCATCGTTTTTACCTCCCTATACAACACTATCTACTATTTATTTAGTACCATCTATAAATGCTCTTCATAGCTTTTCTTTTCATAAAATTGTCGTATACGGTAGCCAAACATCTTTCCTCGCCTTGTCTCTTTACTTCTGAGTAAGTGAGCTCTACCTGTCGTCTGTCAAAATTTAAATATACATGTTAAAGATCCATTTAACTTTTTTATAATTTAACTGCAATTTTGGCAAGGTGTAAATCGGTCGACAATGCAATGTCAGTAATTTGATAAATTCGGAAAGATACCATAGTACTCTTTATTCAACAGAAGCAACCTCGTCGAATTTAGGATCATTTGTGTCTTAGATAGATAGATGGATGTCATTTATTCTTAATATTATAGGTATATTGTGGACAATGTTGTGATAAATTTACCCTATACGAGTAATTTGATAGTATTTATGTCCGGCTGTCATCGTGGATATCTTTAGAGGTAGCAAGTTATGGACGACAATCTTAACAAGTTGTGTAGAACTAAGAAGCGTGGGCGACTTCGTGATGCGTGCGCGCAGATTAAATTGCATTAATGCAACACTAACGTGCTAAAGCATAACCGATGTGTTTGTAATACGATATTAAGAGATTTCGAAAATTTCCTTAGGCATTTATATTTAAAATAAATTAGCTACGGGAATTTCAAACTTCAGCGACTTTCAGACTTTCATTTCAATCGTGCTGTGCTAGTAATACAATACGCGATTATCGTAGTATTTAAGAAATTACCTAAAACAAATATTCAAATCATTGAGGCATTATGGAGACTAGTACTGATCTAATGATTGATTACGTGACTCATGAGAACTTGATTGGAATGAGAACCGACGAAGTTTTTTTTCTGGAACTGCTCACCACTACACCATTGTCGCTTTTTATTTTTTGGCACAGTATGGTAGCTCTCTCTATTGCATTTCATCGTTGTTATTTCACTAGATATTTCCATTCTTCTATTTTTGGTCATTCTTTACTTATTTTCTGAATTCCTTCACTTCCTTGCAATATTATTTCCCTCCCTGGTCAAGATATGTCCAATGTCCACGCCATTTTATTAGCTGTTAATTCGCTAGTGCTACTTTCTGCAATCAAATACATAAAATATAAACACTTAAGTAGTATAACGTACAAACAGATAACGGTAACATGCAGTACAGCAGATATCTCTAAACATTTTGTAACTTAATTAATACAATTTAAACCGGTCCGCACAGAAGCGTAGACAACTTATCAAATAGACGTAACAGTCGAACAACTTACATTTATAATCCCTGTTCCGTCGTCCAGTCTAACTTTCTCTGGATATCATTGTCCTGTCTGATAGGTGTAGATAGCTGTAAGGGTCTAGAACGCAGCAAATCTCACGTATTTCATCGCTGGTAGCCGATATGCAAGTATTGTTACGTATGATGAGGGGTTTTGTATTGAGCTGGTAATACTTGAGTTTTGGATTAAAGTTTAAAACTCTTTAATTTGCTGCCTCACAAGAAGCTTTCACTGGATTTCAAGTACTACAAAATTATAAATAGATACTTACATCAAAATCAGATCTGTTGCGTGAAAAACCAACATAATTTTCTAATATCGAAGTTTACAGCTGCACGGCTTTCAGATGGTGGCTGCCAAAACAACAGTTCGGTCTTTCAAAGCACGTCATTATTTCTAATTTTGGAGCTTCCATGGTCTAGTCTTTTCCGCCAAACATAAGTAAGAAGAAAATATCCTAAAATATTGAATAACGTGGAGACTATTTAATATTGAAAAGGGTGTGTTTTGCGGATGATTTGACTGACGCCTAGTAATTTGAAAATAGTAACATTTCATCTGCGGATGAGAAATTTTTTCGATGAATTGTCACTTAAGTCGTCATATTTAGGGCTTTCCTAATTAATATGTATCGTTCATTCACCTTTCCTCGTTTATTACCGATGAAAGTGACATAGGTAAACAAACACTTGCCAGACAGGGGAATAGTTTACCAAAATGTAATAAGGGGTATTATCATCTCCTTAAACTTCCAATGCTAAGAGACGATGTGCACAAATCAAATAGGCAGTGTCTCAGCAGCCAATCAACAATTTCAAGATGTTTGCTCTCGGTTCAGTTCTCTAGCGATCTGCGCAATGTGGACAGAATGTAGTGTGGATTATAGTATTAATCTCGTCTTCGGTGCCATTTCGGTTACTATGTTCGTTCGTGGGTAGGTAGCTATGTATTTGTAAAAGACAATTTAGAAAAATATGTTTAGGTCCCCAGTCCTCAAAAAAATTAAATGATATATTATTAGCCGACCGCTCATGTCAGTTTTATTTTACGTACGGAAATTTCAGATCCGGGCATCCGAATGCACGTTTTTAATACAAAAGGTTCGACTGGCCGCACATGGCCGTTTTTTCCCGAACGGAAAATGTAAGACACGTTTGGGTGCAAACGTGAATGAATGAATGAATGAATCGTTTATTTGTAAAACATAGGTAAGTACATGCACTTGGTAGTAGGTAAATAAATCTTGGACCACTATGTTTTGCCGTTACAATACAGCGTACAAATATAAAATAATTAAATTTAATCATGTGAATAATTCAGTTTTAAATAAAGGTTGTCAAATCAATATTATAATAGCAAAATTGAATAAATGAATAGGCAATTAAATAAAAAGTATTTCAGAATGTCAACAGAGTACCCAAATATTAATTAAAATGTATCATTTAAAAAGTCATTAATACAGTAGTAACATTTGTCAACTAGAAAATTATATAGTTTTTGTTTAAACAATTTCAAATTAAGCATTTTATATTCATTTGGTAATTTATTATATATTTTAGGAGCCATTCCGATAACACTTTTGCGAACTTGAGCTAAATTACATTTAAGTGTCACAACATTATGTATATATTGTGCTCGCAATCTGTTCCGCCTACGTGTATCTGACAACATCGGAAACAATTTTAGGTTACTCTTTACAAAGATAGCCATTTCATAAATATATAGAGAAGGAACAGTTAGTATATTTAGGGTTTTAAAGTATTGAACACAGCTGTCCCTAGTTCTGAGACCACACATTGCTCGTAAGCACCTTTTTTGAGCTTTAAATATGACTTCTCTTTCAGTAGTATTACCCCAGAATATTATACCATAACGTAATATTGATGATACAAGACCATGGTAGGCAGTCATTACAGTGTTACGATTAACAATTTTACGTAAGTTATATAAAGCAAAAGCAAGTTTATTTAATTTTTTGCATAACTCTTCTGAATGAGGCCTCCATGAAAGATTGTTATCAATTTTTAATCCTAAAAATGTTGTAAGATCTACAGTATCTATATTTGTATCCTTATAATGAATATTCATATTAGATAGTTTTTTATTGTAAAAGTGCATTATATTTGTTTTAGTCAAATTTATTGTTAGATTATTATCCTCAAACCAATTAATTATATTTTGTAATGTCAAATTTATATCATTTTCAAAATTATTTAAAATGTCAGGTTTTATAACTATAGTGCTATCATCTGCAAACAAAATCATAGAATGTTTTGTCACACTTGGGAGATCATTTATATAGATGATAAACAGTAATGGACCCAGCACACTTCCCTGAGGCACACCATGCTTAACTACTCTATCTGTAGATCGATATTTTAATTCACTGTTGGTTCTAGGGCATAGGTTTGTTATTTCTGTAAATTGAGTTCTGTTACTTAAATATGATTTTAGTAAATTTAAAACATTCCCTCGTATTCCGTATGCATCAAGTTTATTAAGAAGCTTTTCATGGTTAACATGATCGAACGCTTTTGTCATGTCAGTGAAGAGAGTCGAGATAGGTGCTTTGTCATTAATGCTATTAAGTATTTTATTAAGGAAGTCATATATTGCCATGTTTATGTTTTTATTCTTTCTGAATCCTTTTTGTTCTTCACATAGAATATTGTACTTTTCAAGAAAATTATATAATATGTCATGTAAATATTTCTCAAATATCTTGCAAAAGACAGAGGGTAACGCTAATGGTCGAAAGCATGAGACATCTTCTTTATTTCCTTTTTTAAATAAGGGTTTTATTATATTTATTTTCAATTGATCAGGGAAAACACCACTAGAAATGCTCAGATTCATAATATGACTGAGGTGCGGAGCCAGTACCTCTGCCACATATTTTACTACTTTTGTAGATATATTGTCATGACCACATCATGATGACATCTTGCGTTGATACAGGTGGCATGAATAGGGTTTTAGGATTGAAGTTAATATTAGATGAAGTACTGGCTTTTGGGTGAGTTTTTACAATATCAGTGAAGTAGTTATTAAAGACTTCGGCTATTTCTACTGGATCAGTTATTTCGCTATTTTTATGAATTATTTTTGAAATATGACTCTTAGATGTTTTATTAGAGCCATTTATAACTTGCCATGTAGCTTTCATTTTATTTTCAGATGATTTAATGTAATGAGAATTTTGTGCCTTTTGGGTTAGTTTAATAATTTGTTTATATTTTTTACTATATTTTTTAAAAGTATTTTTATTGCTTCTGGTTGGTGAATGACGATATTTCCACAGGAGTGAACGTTGTTTTTTGCTGCACAGTTTTACACCTTTAGATATCCATTTAATTCTTTTTATTGATGTATTTTTAACAATTTCATATGGGAAACACAGTTCATATAAAAGAGAAAAATATTCAAAGAAACTGTCATAAGCTAAATTAGGATCTTCGGTGTTATATATTTCAGAAAAGGACAAACTTTGTAAATATGATTTAAACATAGATAGGTTTTCCACTGATAAATCTCGTTTTTTAGTTTTCCACGAGTTTACGAATTGTGTAGTTTTAATTGGAAGTGTTAGTGTGGCTAAATTGATTCGATAAGAAGAAATTAGAGTACACTATCAATCACCACATTGGATCGAATACTTATTGAAAGCATTCGCCGTTAATAAGCGTTGCTACAGACGATTTAGACAATAGGAACAATGCACAAACCACTTACCACGTAGGCAGGCTTCTAGCACGATTCCTCACGAATAGTTCTTCCTTTAGACACCTGGCCGGCCAGCCACACACGATTATAAAGTTCCAAAAAAACTGTTGAGCACTTGAAGTTTTATTAAAAATAATTGAGTAAAAGGGCTGTAATGTTTGGTGCGCGCGCGCCTTCGCTTTCACGTACAGACACGGAGAGGTTTTACTGGTTCTGCCACCAGCCTTCTGCTACCAGCCTATGGCGTTGATCTCTCAGACACCGGTAGGATCTGCGCATGCGCCAGCGGAAGTCCGGGCGCCCCATTGGCTAAATAGAACTGCAGCACAGCGAATTGTGGTGATTGATAAGTGCATCGGTAAGGCGCGCGAAATTCAAATTGAAAGGTAAACAAGATTTGCGTTGAAAACGGAACATTCCGCCCACCAAAATACCAATAGGATTTTCCCAGAGTAAGAATAAGAAACGGTAATTAACGATAAATATGTTTAAGTTATTATTCTAAACTTAAAAGCTAACAAATGATAAGTTGAAACGATTATACGGAGGGTAGAGGACATAGTTTGACCAAAGGTCTCTTAAGCGAGTGATCCCTGGCTGTTCTAACGGTTGCGACTCGAACTACCCCATCAGGGCCAGGATGCAAGGAAACAACTCGTCCTAATGCCCATTGAAGAGGAGGCCGATTGTCCTCTTTTATAAGTACGATTGAGTTTACAATTAACGGTGTTGAGTCCGTGGTCCATTTTGCTCGCTGAGTTAACCCATGTAAATATTCATTTTTCCAGCGTTTCCAAAATTGTTGTTGAAAAGATTGGATAAGTTGCCATCGATTTAGTCGATTGATTTTTACGTCCTTGTAGTCGAAGTCAGGAACTGCTGTAAGAGGTTCCAGCGTTAAAAAATGACCGGGCGTAAGAACGTTCAAATCGTTGGGATCCGAGCTCAATGAACACAAAGGCCGCGAATTTAAAATTGATTCGATCTGAGCGAAGAGTGTGGTAAGCTCTTCAAACGTTAAGACCTGATCGCCAACAATACGGTACAAATGACTCTTTGCGGCTTTGATTTGGATTTCCCACACCCTCCAAAGTGGGGAGCAGAAGGTACGTTACGTTTAAAATCTATTTTTTCCGCATGAGAGGCTTGTTCGATACCTGACGCTAGTTGTGAACTTGCACCAACGAAATTCGTACCGCAGTCAGAGTGAATAACATTGCAGCGGCCGCGACGAGAAACGAAGCGACGCAATGCCGCGATGAAGCCGTCAGTCGATAAAGTAGAAACCACCTCAAGGTGCACTGCTTTTGTGCTCAAGCATACGAATAAACACAAGTACGCTTTATCGATTTTAGCACCACGATGAAGCCCGAGCTTAATTCGAAAAGGCCCTCCTAGATCGACACCTACGACAGAGAAGGGTTTTGCCTGATTGACACGAAAGGCCGGAAGGTCGCTCATAAAGGGTTGCAAAGGTTTCGGTTTAAGACGGTAGCATCTTATGCATCTTGAAAGATGATGACGTACAGCATGCTTTGCCGCAAGTATCCAAAACTGTTGTAAAATCAGATAGTTGGTTGTGTTCAGACCGGGATGAAAATTGTTTCGATGAATAGATTCGATTACAGCTGATGTAAGAACACTCTTTTTGGGCAATAATGCGGGATACTTATGTTCGAAGTCAAGATCGGAGCGCGATAGGCGCCCGCCTACTCTGAGTATACCCTGCTCGTCCAAAAACGGGTTTAGTTTACGAAAACTGCGAGGTAACTGTATCTTTGATTGTAATTTGGATATGACATCCAAAAACAACGATGTTGGAAATGTTTGACGATAATTAGTAACGCACGATGACGCTCAGCGTCCGTTACGAAAAGATTATCTGATCGCGGAACAGTGTTACGCATGTTATTACAAAACCTGCGAACGTAAGCGATAATGCGACAGATTTTATCTAAAGAAGAATATTTTTCGAATAGCCGATCAATTATAGACGTGTGATTAACGCTTTCGATTTGATCCGAAACGAGAACCGTGGTGCGACGCTGCTCAGAGAGCACCGCATTGTCATCGTTTGAACGATTTTTCGATGTATCGATTGGCCACTCAGACTGTGGTTGAGACAACCATTCTGGGCCCGCCCACCATAGGGCATTGTTTAGCAAATCGTGAGGCAATTGCCCACGCGAACAAACATCTGCAGGATTTGTGACAGATGGTACGTGCCTCCAGCACTCGGTCGGTACGATATCTTGAATGTGACTTACGCGGTTTGCAACGAATGTCACCCAGCGAGAAGAAGGAGCTCGCAACCAGGATAAGGTAACGGTGGAATCACACCACAGATAAGTGTCATGGACAGGAATCCGCAGCGTGTCCTTGACAAATTTGATAAGGTCTGTAAGCAAAACTGCACCACACAGCTCTAAGCGAGGTAACGATTGACGTTTTAAAGGAGCTACACGAGCCTTTGCACATACGAGAAAGACGCGAACGGAGCCGTCAGACTCGATAACACGCAGGTATATAACGGCGCCATATGCTGCTTCGGAGCTGTCACAAAATCCATGCAGTTGATATGATTGAGCGCTATCGGTAGCGTATTTACGTGGAATTTTAAGATTCCTAACTTGAGGAAGCTGTTCAGAGAACTTTTCCCATTGAGAGATAATTTCCGGTGGGGGCTTATCATCCCATGAAAGACCTAGAATCCAAAGCTTTTGAATAAGACATTTGGCATGAATTGTCAAAGGAGATAGAAAACCCAGAGGATCGAAAATTCTGGCAACCTCACTCAAAATCGTTCGCTTGGTGCACGGTTGATTAGATGGATTAACGGTAAAGACGAACGAATCCGAAGCAGGCTCCCACTTAAGGCCCAGAACCTTGATAGTTGTGTCTTCAGTTTCGGTAAAAGTGATTGCTTCTGAAAGACACGCCTCCGCGGGAAGATCGCTAAGTAGCTCGGGTCGGTTACTCACCCATTTTCGGAGCTCAAACGAGCCAAGACCGAAAAGAGCGATGAGTTGAGTTTTGATTTCTCTGGCGTCCTTCAGCGATGAGCTTCCGGATATGACGTCATCAACGTATATGTCGGAAGTTAAAACGGTTTTGGCCTTTGGGTACTTGTGACCCTCATCGTTGGCCAGTTGCTGAATAGAGCGGCACGCCAGGAATGGAGCGGAAGACACTCCGTACGTTACGGTATTTAATACGTACTCTTGAAGAGGCTCATCTGGGTGAGCTCGCCAGAGAATACGTTGATAATCACGATGTTGAGGAGCTAGGTTGATTTGACGGTACATTTGGCGCACGTCTGCCATGAAGACAATTGCGTGCTCACGGAAATGAAGAAGGATCTCTACGATATTTGATTGTAGCTTCGGTCCCGTCAGCAGCGAGTCGTTTAGCGATTTGGAAGTTGCATCTTTAGCCGAGGCGTCGAATACAACGCGAAGCTTCGTTGTAGCGCTGTCGGGACGTAGCACACAATGGTGCGGTATATAATACTTGCCTTGACCCATTTGCTTGGCAGGTACTAGAGTCATGTGACCACTGTCGATATAGTCAGTCATGAACTCCACGTATTGTTGGTTTAAATTGTGATCGCGATACAGACGCCTTTCAATGGCATGAAAGCGTCGTAAGGCTATCTCTCGAGAACCTTCAAAGACTGGCTCCTCGTCGTCCTTGAAGGGGAGACAAACTACATATCTACCTGTCTCGTCACGGTAGTGATTACTGAGAAAACTATTTTCACAGCGTTGCTCTTCTGGGGTCAATCGGGAAGATTGTGGAACGTTATCGATTTCCCAGAAACGTTGAACAATTTTGTTTAAACTATCGTCTACGGTAGAAGGGGCTACTCCTAGTAGACTGGACGATGCGAGTCTGGACTTCCCAAGAAGAAGCCAGCCGAAGACTGAGTTGAAAGCTCGCGGTTGAGAGGCGTTACCCTTCAGACGTTGTTCGAGAAGTGACTCAGCAAAGACGTCGGCACCTAACAAGACGTCGATTGGACCAGGGATGTCAAAACCAGGATCAGCTAGCGGTAGTGTTTTGACCTCCTCCCATCCTTTCGTATTTAGCCTTGCTATCGGTTGATCTCCGCAAATGCTCGGTATGACGAGCATTCCCAGACGAAACTTTACGTTACAGTTGGTGCCAATGTCGCATGTAACAAAGCCACTGACTGAGGCAGGGCTGCCCCCTAACCCATAAACGTTGATATTACCAGTTATAGGTTTTAGATTTAATCGTTGAGCGGCGTGAGCCGTGAGAAAATTGTTTTGACTGCCGGTGTCAAATAACGCGCGAAATGTATGAAATTCACCAGAAGCATCACGAATCTGGACTAGAGCTGTTGCCAGTAACACGGTTGTGGTTACGGTTGGATCAGACTGAGTCAACGAATCCTTAGCCACTAAGGTCGCCGAGCTTGCCGCCGACTCCTTATGTAGCAAAGTGTGGTGTTTACGTCTACATTGTCGACATGAAAACATTGATGTGCACTCTCGCACTGAATGGGATGCGTTAAGACAATTGTAGCACCATTTCTTTTCAGTGGCCACAGCCATGCGCTCATCTATTGATTTTGCCAAAAAATCATTACAGGCCGAGATGTGATGTTCATTGCGACAGTAGGCACATTTACGAATCGGAGTGCTCGAATTGTGAGCAGGTTTCGCTTGTTGTTTATCACCAACATTTTTATGAGTAGTGACGGTGGGAGCGACAAGCGAATGCGTGACGTTATGTCGCTTGAACTTCTGTGAAGTTCCCGGTGTGTCCTTTGAAACGTTAGCGGTTTTATTGGTAACATTCGAAAAGTGCGTGTCGCGAATTAATGCTTCACCTTTAGAGTGTAAGAATGCCCTTAAATGGTTATACTGTGGAAGCTCAATATCGGTATGTTTTTCCTCAAACTCGCGTCTTAATTTGGTATCGAGTTTGGCCAGAACATTATAACAAAGAACAAAATCCCATTTATCGGTAGGTAATTTTAAAGTTTTTAAAATTGTTAAGTTCTCATCGATCGTGTCTAAGGCGCGTCGAAAATCTTGAGCGTTCGAAGTCTTTAAACTAACGTCCAAGATATCACGCCAGCACGTAAACGCTAATTCGCGTTTATCTTCATAACGGGACTTGAGAGCCTCGTACGCACTTAAATAATGTTCACTTGCAACAGGAAAAGTTCTAATGAACGATAAAGCATCACCACTTAAAACTGACACGAGATAGTGAAATTTCTCAATATTACATAAGGAGGTAGAATCATGTATCAACGCGTTATAAGTTGCAATGAACTCAGGCCATTCCTTGATAGCACCGGAAAAAGTTGGCAACGAAATTTTTGGTAACCGCATATTTCCACTGTGCGAACCGGTCAATGAATTATGTTTCGAAGTGTCAGCTTGTTGAGATGAACGTTGTTCAAATTTTCGTTGAATTGCCAACACTTGAAAATACAATTCGTCAAATCGATCCTGAACTTCATCGTCCTCCTCATCGGCATCATCCTTAAGAAGGTCCAAAATAATAAAATGGGAGTCATGAAAACTATCAGCAATCGTTTTTATTTCATGACAATATGAAAGAAATAACCCTACTTGTGATTCATCGGTATTGGCTAAGGTACCTACTTCCAAAGCCTTCGTTAAGCGATTATATGCTATAGTTCGTTTACGTCGCAAACTGGGCAAATTATTAATAGTGTACGTATTTTCGATACCCTTTTTAATAGTAGGTTTAGATTTACGCCTTGATAGTAAAGACATAATTAATATCAAAACAATAAAAACTGATAGCAACAAATATTCGGATTCGATAAAAAAGTTTAGTTGCGAACGTCTTCAGCGAGACCGCGTTCACAAGAATCGACGAGAATCACTGGGGCGGTATTACACGACAACAGGTAATATTGTCACCTCGGTCACCTGAGTTTTAAATTGAAATAAATTAAATTGATAAGGATGAATTAAATGAGCGTTAGGAACACTAAAAACGGTTTGCGATATTCGTTAATGTACGGTAAATAAAAAATAAAAATCAGTTTTTTTGTAAAAACAAAAAACTATGATTTTTAACCTAAAACGGTAATAATGAAAATGTGAACGCACCAAAATTCGTTGAAAATATGATACGATAAACGATACAACGTCACGATAAAAAATATTTCGTAATTTGAAACGAAATAACTTTTCGATAAATAAATATCAAGAGGAAACGTTGAACGGTTGGAAAAAAGTAGTCGAGTTATAACGAACTATCAACATAAAATTATGAGAAGGTGGATTTGCAATATTGTATTATTGCGAACGGTAAAACGGTAGATAATTTTATGCTAATAAGTATAAAACGACAAAAGAATTTATTTTCAACAAATATTCTAGAAACTGATGGAAGCCATCTTAAATCGATAATCGGTAGGTAAGGTACTCAACAAAACAAAATGGAACAAAGACTTGTTTTCCGATTAGTAATTGAAACAAAATGTTATGTTTATTCGTTTTAGCTGTACTAGTAAGTATAATAAGCGTGGAATACGGTAAATGAAGTAGCAATTACTAAATCGAATTGGTATTTGGCGGCAGACTGAAGGTAGGTATCCAAAGTTCCCGGGTTTCGGCACCAAAAAATGTGGCTAAATTGATTCGATAAGAAGAAATTAGAGTACACTATCAATCACCACATTGGATCGAATACTTATTGAAAGCATTCGCCGTTAATAAGCGTTGCTACAGACGATTTAGACAATAGGAACAATGCACAAACCACTTACCACGTAGGCAGGCTTCTAGCACGATTCCTCACGAATAGTTCTTCCTTTAGACACCTGGCCGGCCAGCCACACACGATTATAAAGTTCCAAAAAACTGTTGAGCACTTGAAGTTTTATTAAAAATAATTGAGTAAAAGGGCTGTAATGTTTGGTGCGCGCGCGCCTTCGCTTTCACGTACAGACACGGAGAGGTTTTACTGGTTCTGCCACCAGCCTTCTGCTACCAGCCTATGGCGTTGATCTCTCAGACACCGGTAGGATCTGCGCATGCGCCAGCGGAAGTCCGGGCGCCCCATTGGCTAAATAGAACTGCAGCACAGCGAATTGTGGTGATTGATAAGTGCATCGGTAAGGCGCGCGAAATTCAAATTGAAAGGTAAACAAGATTTGCGTTGAAAACGGAACAGTTAGAATTTGAGCTGTGTGGTCAGAGAGAGCAAGTTCGATAACTTTAGATTTGCAACCTCGTTTAAATTATGAGCGAAATTGTCAATACACGTTTTGCTAGCTAATCTGGTTACTTGTCTGACTTCTAGTTTTAAGTTAAATCCTAATAAAAAATTTTCAAATTCAAGTGCTAGACTAGTTTTTTTAAGAATGTCAATATTAAAATCACCACATAAGATTATTTTTTTAGATGACTTTTTACAAACAGAGGTTAACACTTGTTCTAATTTTTCATAAAATAAGGAATAGTTTTTCGATACTGAAGACCTATATACACATATAATGATACATTCATGAGAAATCAGTTCAATTCCACAGCATTCTATTACACCAGCAACGGAGTGTTTAGGTATGTCGTCCAATTCCCGGAAAGGAACTCCAACTTTTGTCAGTATACATGCTCCACCTCTTTTACTGTTTTTCCTAGAGAAGTAAGTCGCCAATCGGTAGTTTGGGAGATCAAGAAGATCTTCTTGTCCGGATAACATGAAATGTTCTGTTATACAAATTACATCTATAGGAGTATTTTCAGACTGCAGTAAGTTGTCCAAGTGTATTGTAAGCTGATTTGACTTGCTGACCAAACCTGCGATATTTTGATGCAATATATTTATGCAGTGGGTTTGGTTGTAAGTAGTGCGCTTATTATCGAAAAAACTGGGAAGATGTAGAAGTCGCTGTTTGATGCGTATTTGTGGCGATAGTTTGACTTATTTCAGTTACAGTAACATTCAGATACATAAATATATTCTTCATGCCCCAATTATTTACAATGCCATGTTTACTGTCGAACATTTCGAAATCATAAGTTAAAGGTAAATTAGAATCAAGTATATATGCATATTCAAAAGTTTTGACATCCATGTATAAAAGGTTATTGAAATTTTCAATTCTCCAGTTAAACATATCAGAATGATTATTACACTTAAATGTTGGGAGACATAATATTATGTTTGTGTGATTTTGTTTCTGTAGTGTTTCTCGAATATGCTCAACTAGATCAAAGTAGTTCTTCGTTAATAAAAAATCATCTGGCCCAATGAAAATTACACAAAAGTCACTCATTGTATAGTTTTTTAGTTTATTATCAATGCCATTTAACATCTCTTTAATGTCGCATTTTTGTTTTAGGTAATGACATGTTTCATATTCATTAGAAAAATAATATTGCATATAATTCAACATCTTGCATGTTTTATTACCACTAATTAGGCATAGTTTTTTTCTGTGTGTGTTATTTGTTTTTTGAGTGCTTGACCGTTGTGCTTGTGTATCTTCGATTTGTGATGTGATCGCTTCATTTTTGCCTGGTGAGTGTACTGTGCTAGTGCTAGAATATTGTCCTTTATGTGTACCTATACTCTTGTTAACTTTTGCATCCTTCTTTTTGGTTTTTGTTGAACTTAATTGGTAATTAGTATTATTATTGCTAACGACTGTACTCTGAAGTTGCTGCTTTAATTCTTGTACTTGTTTCTTAAGTGTATTGTTTTCTTGTGATAAATTCTTAACTACTGTGTTTGTTGTTTCTAATTCCACTGTTAGTCTGTCAATTTTATTTTTTAATTCACTTAATATATCGTTGTTTTCATCAACGGATGTATTAGGTAAGCTACTAGCAGTGCCATCTAGCGTATTATTTGACGAACTACTGTCCTCAATATTTATTTCGGAAATTGATTGCGATCGTGGACGTCTCATCGTAACGTTTTGAAAAAAATTCATTCTGGCTGTGATGTGTAAATCTCAGTACTTCCCTACGGGGCTTGAACCCGCGATTCGCGTAGCAGAAGACAGTCGTGCTACCGCTGAGCCACCAAACGTTAGTACTGGCTGACGAAAATTGCGAGTGATATTTGAGTGAGATGTGTCAGTGACAGTGATTATAAGCGTGCTTGTGGGTAATTTAGTTATTGTGAATGGTATTCAATCTGACTCACTGTTTATCCGTGATTATTTCTTTTGTCTTAATGCACAAATCACTTTCACTTTATCCTGATTTATGTATGTTTTGGAAGATTGTTATGATAGAAAACTTCTAATGTTGTTATAAACACATAATTCGATGTAGAAATATTATTGATTAATTTTTAAATGCTGAACGACACGGTATGCGACTAGGTCGGCCGCGGGGCGCGCGGGGAGTGTGTGTCACATTGTGTCTTACATTGTCCGTGTATGCATTGGATATACAAATATGAACCGAATCTGATGTTTCCGTACAGAAATAAACTGACGTGTGCCAGCTTTAATCATACTTGATCGACCAAATAGTTAAATTGAAGAAGAACAGTGTGCTAAGGAAGTAATGATAAGGTTTATTCTGTTTCACGTACCTACCTATATAAATGGTGCCAATGATGAAATTATCAACATTGTCAGCTTTCTACTATCCACTGCTGGGTATAAGCCTCCCTCTGTCTACGCCACGCTTCTCTATCCTGGGCCATCTAATGATAATACAATTATATTAATCAAAAAAGTAGTTACAATATTGCCTAATGCGTTTCAATAGAAATTGGATATGGTGAAGATTTTCGATGTGCAGGATTGAAATGCGATAGCTCAGTTTGGAAGAGCAAGGTCGTATTAATCTCAAGTCCTGCTCGCGTGGAATTTTTTCACCAAATCTAATTTCTATATGAGAGTAAGTTAGTACTAATTGCATCTGAGATGCACAAAAATCCAAAAATAAATATTATTTGTTTTTTTTTTAAGTTTGAGTAATAGGGTTTCTCGTGCAGTTTTTTTTATGTTGTTTTGTCACAAGTGGTATTTCTCTTAACCTGTTTGTGATTCAAGTGTATCTGGTCTATAATCGTGCACTATACATCATGTCCCAGTAATCGTCAACCTGTATTCAGGTTGCATCTCGGCGCTATTAATCAGGGTGATTTTATTTACACTTTGAATTATTTATTGTGAGATTATTCATGTTCGTGTAAAAAGGCGTCAGAAGTTGTTTGTTGTTGCTGTGTGTGGTTGCTGATGTTGGAGTTTTAAAGTATGTACGTTTCATGTTTTTAATCTGGAAATTAAATGAAATAATTTTTATTAAAATTGGATTTAAATAGCACTTTTAAATCGTCATATACTTAGTTGACATCTGAAAATTACTTTAAGCTAAGGTTACTACCGCCTCCAAAGCGGTAAATAACGTAAATAGGCATTTTACTTTAATATTACCATATGTATCATTAAGCGCACTACACACCAAAGTCGCCGACCCGCCGACCTATGTCGGCAACTTTTTTTTTTGTTTGTGTTGCCGATATAATTCTATTCATTTAGGCCGCCGGGTTGTGTCGGCGGGCTGTGTCGGCGGGTCGGCTTTGGTGTGTAGTGCGCTTTATGATTCCAGCCATAAGAAATATCCTGCTGAACATAAGCCTCGAAAGGAATCATCATCATTAACTGTTATAATATCGCCCCACTGTTGGGGCACTGACTCCTTATGGATTGATAGGACGATGGGTCATGACCCACCACGCAAGCCCAATGGTGGGTTTTAACAACTGCTAATAACGGCTTAACATGCCTTCCGAAGCACATGGAGGAACTTAAGATAATACATTTTTGGTCACCCATCCCGTGACCGACCATCATGAAAGTTGCTTAACCGCCACTATCGCTGGCCGAGCGCACGAACCACTGCGCTACCGAACTCCTCTCGATGTACTGTGTAAACCTACTTTTTCAACCAAAGATTTGTCAGTCTACTACATTACGATCGATAAATCGAGTTTTATTAACTCATCCCTAAATTGCCACAGGAGTGAAACTTGAGCTAATATAATCTTCCAATAATTTCCCGACCAATAACAATATAACTTAGCATGTATGACATGTCCCCAATCCCGGATACCCGAGAACCGGGATTAGAACATCGACTGATTCCTAATGCGGACAACGTATTGGGTTGGTTGCGTGTTCTATAGTCCCATAGAGTTGCGTGCTCTATGTGAATAGTTATACTATTATTGTAATCGAATAAATTGAAGTTTATAGATTAATTGTGACTTAATGGAAAATAAGTCACAATTAATCTAAAAACTTCAATTTATTCGATTACAATAGCCGCCGCAATAGAGCCGAGTGGTAGGGCGCCCGCCTGTGGCCGCAAAGGTCCCAGGTTCATCCTGCCCGGGCAACATGAGTTTGTATACCAATCTGACGCATGTATGTTAGTTTTCGTCGACCACCACTTGCTTCCGGTGAAGGAAAATATCGTGAGGAAACCTGCACTCTGGTTGATGATTATCAGCTAGTGTGTGAAATGGAGAAGGCAATGGCAAACCAGTCCACTAAAACTGCCAAGATAGTCGTTGCGTGTGTTTCATTCCATATAATGATCACGACCCTCAGTCATGAGGAAAACGACTAAAGAGAGAGTATATTTTATATCAATATTATTTTTAAATGTAACCTTTCATCGTCTAATTATTTATCATTAGATATGATATGTCGCTAATGTAATGTCGCTTCACTATACTTAAAAGGTCTAAAAATGACGTTATGGTTAAAAATTTTAAAAATGTCATTCAGCAAAGCTTGGTTAATGTAACATATTGCGTCAAAACACATTTAAATCGCATTAGCGTGCACTTATCACGTATCAATAATATCACGTCGCGGAAATTGAATCCACCTAATATACTTTGTCAAGGAGGTACGAATAATTCGGTGGTGGTATAATCGGGGGCAGATAAACCTGACCCCCCTGATATTGTATTTAGTGAAGTGGGGGGGTCAGTTTTAGGCCTTTTTCAATGTGTAGGTATCAAAAAAGGTTACAACGTGATATACCCTATGAAGTTTCAAAATGCGTGCGTATGAATAAAAACTAAAGATGTTATACTTTTTTATCTGATTCTGAAAACTGAGGTGACACAGTAAAAAACATAAATAAAAAGGCAAAATAAAACATGAGAAGATGACGAAAGTACTATATTTCACTCTTAATTTCTGAATCAAGGGTGAAATATAGTACCTATGATAGTACTTTCGTGCTCTGACGAGTATTAGAAACTCTGGTTTTTAACACTCGTTAGAACATTCTTTAATATTCATATACCTTCTAGTTCTAAATAATTCAATGAATTATGTATTGGGTACTTTACAAAATATGTTCCTGATGCACAAATACCATCAACTCCATTTCTCTTCGCTACTCCTTGTCGCATCACACGTTAACAAGTTATTCCCACATCGGATCGAGATTATTAATTCGGATATGAATCCGATCGCCGGCGGCGGGATGTTTCGCTATCCGCCATCGTATCGAATACTCGTATACGATGTCCCAACACTACGTATCGGATCCGCGCCTCAGGAGTATTTTTATGAAAGGGGTGCTTTTTAATCTACTTTTGTTTACGTTAGTATAAGGATATTAAATATCACATTTTTTTTCTTTAAATAAGGGTATAGTAAGAAATAAGTTATTAAAATTTCAATGTGATATATGGTAAGATACATTTTTGTCCAGGCATCAATACTTGTAATAATTCACGCTATTATTTATATTTAATATTTACTTGTAATATTTCATCGATAAAATATTACAAGTAAATATTTGATTGATGCTAGTACCACAGGGCGGGCGCTTCATAGAAACGGCGCGTCAAATATGCCTACTACTACTACAAATGAAACTGTATATCCGTGAACACGTCAGTAACACGTCAATGTGTGCGTTTTCATAGTCGAACGTCCCACAGTTACACAAGAACGGGGGAGAAGTGCGGAAGGAGCGGGGGGATGCCATATTGCGGGAGGGGCAGGGAGTTTCCTTTCTGTACGTAGTACTAATATTAATTCTGTGCTAGTACTTATAGGGTTAGGTTAAAGGTGTTTTTTATATAAAACCTTATTAGTACGCAATTTACTATTTGCTTTTAAACATAGTTTTATGATATTCATCCCCGACCTATAATATTTTTTCTTTTTTTGCAGTTTTGAGTTATGAATTTTTAATGAGATACCGAGAGATTAAGAGTCAGAAAGTCATTTCCCGGTAAAGGAGAGCAGAACGAAAAAAAAGGATTGCTTCAGTCGTATCGTTTGTAGGGGTCGAGCCACGAAACAAGCGATTTTATACTTAACTTTGGATAAAATGCTATAAATTATTATATTTGAGAAACTTACTTACGTCGTTCAACGTATGTTGTATGTTTAAAAAAATATTAAATAATAAAATAGTAAAAAAAGTAAAGTAAACAAAAATTTTCTCCAATGTAATGGAAAAAGAAAAAAAATATTTTATAATAGAAATTAAAGTATCTATTGAGGCTAAGCCTATGTAACAGTGCCAGGTGCTCTCACAACTGGATATGAAGGGATTTATATTAAAATCAACAACTAAGGGAGCTACTTCGACATTGGATAAGAACGATTTCGTACTTAGACATTCCGTAGCGGATTCAATATTTGACTATATTAGGTATATGATGTATGTTAGTTTTTAGGTATTTTTATTCAACCAATAAATTAATATACATGCTTTGAAATAAAAATTTTGAAAACTAAAACTAACGAAAAATAAACTAAAACTAACTAAAAAAGAAAAATAACTCCTAATAAATTAAAACTATAAGTAGAAAATGTCCCGCAAGTCATTGCCCCGCGGAAGCGTGCCCAGAAGGCTGGCAGCATTTAGGTAGGTATTTATCTATATAAGTGTTAGTATGTAAGGTATTTATTAAAGTATACTATTTTCAAACATAGTAAAAAATTTATAGGATCAAATCTCTTGGCCCCATATTCCAACCCGTACCTATCATCTGGAGGGCAATTCTCAACGTTTCAGTTTCGGTTGTACGCCGCTTAACCAAATTTTTGTTTATTTTTTTTTTATCGGGGTTCCTTTAACATACATTTTGAATCAGATTTATTTCCTACAATTATTTAGTTACTCGTTTTACTCAATAGATAATAATAAACTTAAAAATCAAAGTATAATAATAATGATAGGATTTATCTTTCAGAAGTAATTTATAGCTAACTATATTCTATCAACTCATCAAAATGTAAATTTATAACGTTGTTGTAATATTTTTATAACATTGGCAAAATCGCATGCATAGACAAGACATAGAAAAATAGTAGATTTTACAACAAGTGCACAAAACGAATCATTTTTATCCGAGACTTTTAGCAGCCCGAGCCGAAGGCGAGGGCTGATAGTAATGTCGAGGATAAAAATCGTTTTGTGGACGAGTTATAAACTCTGCTTTTCACTTCGATTGCGAGGAAATAAAACAGTAAACGCACGAAAAAACAAGAGCAGTTTCCCGCCGCTTAATTTTTTTTACATCTTACGACATTGATATTAGGCTTCGGCTGCAGACCTATACAGCCTACTATTAAATTAATTTTGCAATAATAATTTTCTTATCTTAATTAAATAATTTTAATATTATTTATGTCTTAAAAAACAAATAAGGCAAATAAATTAAAGTAAATATTATAAAATAACAAATTCTATCTATGAACTTCTTATTGTGTTTGGCTGTATGGCTCATTATCTTTGCCTTAATATAGATACATTTATGAGTAGATACATTAATGCCCTTGTGCACAAAATTCGATTTTGTGCAGCCTATATCCTGCACAAATAAGCACTTTCTGAGCGTGAGAAGTGAAAAATATATTTTACATATCTCTTGCTCTGTAAGTACACCCTTACACCCCTGAATGCCGGGGTGTATGACTATCATTACAGCATAGGTTTTGGAATTTGAAAAAAGAACTGTCATTCTCATACTGCACGAAGAATATTTTTAAAAAGTTAATATTTTTTTTCTCGGTATCGATTAATTACTCGAATCGGAATCTAGACAATTTATTTTAATTAAATACACATTTTTTTCTTCTTAATAAATGTTCATTGAAACCTGCTGTCTTGTTGTTTACTTACCTCACAATCGATATGTAAAGCAGAGTATTTATCTCGGGCGTAAGCATCAATTGCATACTCGGGTTAATTAGCGCCTTCGCTTCGCCAAAAACCTCGTATGCAATTGATGTCATACAGCCCTTGGTTAATAATCTACTATAAATTTATTTATTTATTCGTATGGCATTCATATTTATATCAGTCGTTCTATTAAATTATATGGAAGTCATCTTTATCGTCACAATTAGAATAAAATTGACTTATACAGAGATATTACATATATTTCGTCTTCAGCAATTTCTCAATTGGTTGCCTGGAAGAAATTGCTTTCAGCGATAAGGCCGCCTTTTGCGCATCTTCCTTTCTTGTTTTTTACTTGTACTTAAGTTACTTTATGTATCTTAAAATGTAATTTCTTGTGTGTCAATAATTCTTGTTGTTGTATTCACATAATTAAATTAAAATTATTTATAAGGTAACTGTTAATTGCTGAATCCAATGGTATCTTCTCTAATCTAATCTTCTGTGTAATGAAAATTAAAAATTTCAAGTGATTTTTTTTTTATTCTTATCAAGTTTCAATTTGTTACCTAATTATTTCTCAACACAGAGAAATAACCATTATTTCTACGGAACTCTTGTCAAAAACCTGGGTGCATCCGACATGCATTTTTGAATCTTTTTATTGTGCCGACCTGCAGTTCCCGTTGCGTCGTCGGTCCGTCTGAGCCATCATTACGCCGAATCCTGTCGAGTATGGTATTTCTGAAATCACGAAAATGAGCGAGCATTTTTAGTCAAACTAACATTTTTAGAGGGTCTATGCTGTATTTTTTGTAAAAAGATTTGTTAGTCTTTATAAACCTTTAGAAATATTACATAACATATTGTACTCATACTCATAATATTATAACTACTTGCCATGTGTTTAATGAATCTTTAAATCACGCCCAGCAAACATTTTTGGTCGAAATTATCATAAAATTACCTATTCTTAGTATAAATAGGTAATTTTATGGTAATTTCGACCAAAAATTTATGCTGGGCGCCTGGACATGTGTGTGTCTGAACAAACTAATACAATTTCAAAGGCCTTAAAATCTTTAGTACAGGTACCTGTAATACGACGTCAGTACTTTACTAAGGTGACCTTTTACCCAGTTGAAACAAGCTGCATTATAAACCTACTACATTATTACTATACCAGTAACCAACTTACCTATTTCTAAGCTACATAACTTAGCGGAAAATATTGTGGAACAATGTGCATATTGTTGCATATTTATTTTGGTACACGGACATTTTGGTATTAGCATAATTGCATGCAACGATCGATTTTGTATCGATGCAATTTTGCATCAAGGACGGTGACGGTATGTACTATGCACCTGTCGATATATTGGCTTAAGAAAGTGATTGAAATAATTGACTTCTTTTTTTACACGACTGATTTATTGAATTTTTTTTACTTTTTACACGACTGACCAAAAAAGGAGTGTTATGTTTTCAAGGTTCATGTATGTATGTATGTAAGTTTCTTTATTCCACCATAAGTCCTGAACGGCTTAACAGATTTTGATGTGAGGTATTTTTAGATTCCTTGCATTTCTCCGAGTGACATAGGTTATATGACGTCATCATAAAAACAAAATGGCGGATTATATATGCGATAAATAACAGACCAAAAAAATAAAATTTGATCAATCTTATCGAGTGGGATATCAAATTGAGTATACATTATATAGTAACTTATATGTTTGTATGTAAGTACTTTTTGGGTAAAAACTTGTCAGTCGTGTTTTTTTATTTTTAATAAACCAGCCAGTTATTCTAATAAATCGTATGATTATATCTGTTTAGACAGCACAAGAGCTAAAACAAATTTAAACAAATACCAGGATAACATAACACGCGACAGATCTAAACCAGAATTATACAATAAACTGTGGACAAAATGGTGGGCGCGTGTCCTACTCGGAGCCGTGGGAGATTAAACTAAACCGTTTATAAATTAGGTTCACTCCATGTGTTCGGGATTTATATGTTTGCCAAATTATGATTTATGTTGCTTTTAGTTCGTTTTGTTCTTCCGCCATTCGACCACATACATTCTAATACAACTAAAAATATGTTGAACCAAAAAGCCTAAAATAGTTGTTTCGAAGCATCAACGATAAAATAAGAATATAAAATTGGAATCGATTTTAACATAGGCCGAATAGAAATTCGAAAATCGAATATGTGAATAATTAAAAATAAAGTGTTGAATTTGAATCGGTTCTCGAAGCTCCTTTACAAAAAGTGTAATGTCACTACGTTTTCCTAATATATTTGATAATAAAATGTTGCCATTATATCATCACATGAGTTTTAATTTTAATTCCATATTATTTATAATCTAAAGTAGTAGCCGGTCGAGTGTTGTATGGGAGCGTGAATAGATTATGAGTGTCGTACAAGTATGGCTAAAACGAATGACCAGCCCGGGCCATCCGTCATGTCGTGAAAGAATGTTATGGATCGGTCGACAGTCAAAGATTAATTAACAGGTATAGCTACTTATAAAACCAAAAAAGGATTGCAATAAAATTATTGAATATAACAGATACTTATGTCAAAATCACAGATTTTAATCACATAAATATCTACTGAGTACTTCCTGGATATTACTATACTTATTTTAAAATTTTAGCCAGCAAAGACACTTTGATTTTATATTACAGATAATTAATAAAATGGAAAATAGGTGTGATAATATGTAGGTATGTAAGTGTAGTGAGGCTATATTGTATAGGTTTAATTCTAGATCAAAGTCAAAAATACAAATAAAATTGCAAAGAGATAACATTTTGCAAGTACAAAATATAAGAACAACCTGACTCTCTTCAAAATAAGAGTTGGCTGCTTCTGGGTATGCTTGCTACACCGTAGATCTCATCTCTGTCCTCGGGCAAGAGGTAAAGAGCAAATCCATCTTTTATAAAAAAAAAAACATAAAAAGTTGAGTTCAAACCGGCCAGCACTTTTATCATTTTTAATAAGCCATGTCCACACCAATCATACGTCAGCATAACACACTCCGGTTCCCGCGCTCCGCACGCAAGGAGCCCTTTCATAATGTACTGCTGAAAGCCCTCATGTGTAGACGCCTTAATGAATCACCGGTATTGCATACAATTATAATGATAAAGGTAAAGGGTACCTACCCACTGGTCACGCATACGGTACCCGTTAAGTACGTAGAAATCTGAGTAGGTACCTACATTTGTTATACAAGTTAGACGAAAATTTGTTTTGGGTGAGGTTTTATTTGATAATGAATACTGGTATATAATCGTAATTAGTCCATGTTTGAATAGATGTTTATAACTAATTGTATGAATTTTGCAATTGTGGTATTTTTAAAGTTAATTTGGATTTTTAAATACATTTCTTTAATAGTAATCTAATTACAATGTTGTGCATGTCTGTTATTGATGTAAACACTAGTTTAAGATTTTATTATGTTTATTGTAAATGTCTGTGTTTATATTGTTGATGTGCCTAAATAAATAAACAATAAACAGTATGAATGAGCTTTATAAGACCAATAGGAGCAAAAATTATTTATTTTAGTATTTTTGTATGTTTGTTTGTTTGTCTGTATAAGTAGAGGGCTCTTTAACTTACAAGGAAAACAAAATTATCTTTCATTAAATTTCCACACTGTTCAGTTTCCAAGCTATCATTAACGGCTTAAATACACCTTATTAGGCAACCAATTTACGTAGACCTCTTTCACTTCACTTATCCAATACACTTCCCGTAGACAATACTAAGTAACAAGGAGCTTGATACAATATTCGGATTGTATTCCATGCGCGGTCACACCCTTGCATTTCAAATTAACATTCGAAATTCAAAATTGGAATGTCTGCGGCGAACCCTCACGGATCACGTGACTCAAGTCTACGCCACCAATCAATTCTTTATGACGTAGAAAACCTATGTGAGTGTGTGTATGTAGTCAGTCTTAACATTATAAGTGGCCAGTATCTTTTATTTCTTTCATCATTATTTTTAAGATGCCCATTCATGTCTTTTTGTATTGTTAAAATCTATTGTGTATAAACCATAATAATGAAACGTTGCGTTAAGTGATAGATTTCTTATGAAGCCAAATGGCTTATAATAAAATTATATAATAAAAAAATTATATAATGGATTATAATAAAATTATTATAATAAATCATCTTTTGTTGATGCGTAATGGATAATAAAAACGCCTTACCATTTGAATATTGACCTCAAGCAGATCTATAAGCAGACCTATTGTTAATAAATAGCAATAAATATTTTTTAAATCTAAGTAAGCAGAGTCACGTTCCGACTCTATTTTAAACAATATAGGTCAATCAGATGGCCTTATCTTCTCGCCTCGCTACTCGATACATCGATACCTGCTGTTTCAATTTTCGAACACGAATCGAATAACGAACGCAATCGCAATCTCTTAATCGAATAGACGGCTGACACGCCTGTGACCTATTGCTGGCCAGAGGTCAACGAATTATTAAAGTACATAACATTTTTTTTAAATATTAATGTACACTATTAAAATATACAAGCAGGTGTTTAAGAGTACAATTTCATTATTGAACAAATCACTTGATCAAAATTGTATGAAATTTTAATTATTCAGTCAATGTATACAGATTTTAAAACCTTTTTATAACAATCATGTACAGACCTAGTCATCATATTAGGTACCTATGTAATTAATTAACCCGAAGTTAATTTTTCCGTCAGACAGACATGATTTGTATCATTTTTTTATTTTTATAAATTCACCTATAATAATTAGTCAAATTTCTAATTTGATGCGAAATAAAAACCATCTAGGTTTTTGCAATTTCGAATAACTGCAATAACAAATTGAATTTAAAATAGGAAAAATTCAATATTCCAACGGCTTCTGATAGAAAATGCTGATTCGAAATTCAAATTGTATTTCACACATCATCGCCAACGGGTTCATTAATAACGATCCTCCAATTAACACCACGGTCTCTCTCGTTACGGACGTCGGACTTGATAGAATGGTTTCAGTTTGATTTTTATTAGTATGTGACTTTTTTATTCCACTACAATTTTGTATTTTTTAATTTCTGAATTATTAATTTTCACACTTAATTTTTTTTACATTAAAAACAAGAAGTCAACATGTTTTGTAGTAAATTATAGTTTATTTTTTATTTTGATTATTTATTTAGATAACTATTATCTTCTATCTGCATGTTGTATTCGTTAGTTATCAGTCCCCAGATCTTTCAGACCGAATTCAATTTAAAACTGCACACTCCTTTGATATTATTTACATTAAATAGGCTGCACAGTATTTATATGATTTTCAACGTCAAACTTATGTTTCCCTTAGTCTTTTTCATAACTAACTTCTTGGTTTTCCAACTTGTCGTCGAAACTTTGTAATATATATAATGCCATGTTGTGTTGTAAAACTGTTTTTTGTGCTAATAAATAAAATAAAATCAATAAATAACATTTGTAAAGTATCCAATCCGACATTACGCCCGGGAGTTCCTTTACGTGAGTAGTGATAGTCTTTCACCGAGTTCCCGCATGATTAAGGGTTCATTAGGAATGTAGGTCCCACACCGGCTCTCAGTTCTAGCAATTACTATACTACCTACGTGTCTCATTAGGACATCGAGATACGACTTCCTGAGTGCCGAAGAGATATGGATGTGTTTTTAAAAATAAAATATGACTTTTTTATTTTGCCCGATTAAATGGTTCTGTTCATGATAGTGAAAACCTATGAAGACCGATGGAGTAAGAGAACAAAGAATCATGAACTTTTGAATTAGAAAATTATATGAAATAAATTAGTTATTATTTCCTACGCGCGGAACCAAACCCCTATAAACTCATGGTTTTGTGGGCTCCACAGCTACAATTAGAGTTTTTTATTACAAAATTACATTAACCACGCTAACTCTATATGTTTTAACAAAGTGATATATTACAATAACACTGATACCCCACGCGATGTCGAATATTATTGGCACTAAACCAATAACGGAGTTACCAACTGACATAACATTTTATGCGTTTACGACACGTCATCGAAGCCTCGCCTTCGACGGCCTTCAATCACAATAACATGCTTCCGGCCCATTTCCTATTTCACACCTTTTTGTTTTTTTTTTTTAGTTCATATCGGTCTGGACTCTGGCTAATGGGTCGAATGGTTACGTAGTTATCATAATTACTAGCCATCTACCACGGGAAATTAATAGTCAATTAATTCATTATGTAAATGTATATTTTAATTACGACAATACGGAAAATACCTAACATGTCGATTTAAAAGTGCTATTTTTACGCCTATTTAAATTAAAACCTTTGACTTTGACCTACAACAATTCTAATTTAGAGAGACGTCATGTATTAAGTTACTTACTTTAAAAATCTGACAGCTGTAGACAACACTGTCAGATTTTTAATAAGCATCTGTAACACACTGGAAAAGAAAGATAGTTTTACAGATAAATTATTTTCTGACGTTGAACTGCGCATAATTTTACCTCGTAAATTAACACCTGTCTCTATTTAAGTGTATTCAGAGTAAAGCAACATTAGTAATTTATCCAACCCTAAGGCTACACTCGTTACATCTCAAATGCAATGGGAATGTCTAGAAGAAATACAGTAGAATTACGCTCTTGAATGAAAAACGGTACGGAAAATACGGAAACAAAATGCAAGGCGAAAACAAAAACAATTCACAAAGTGCACCCATACACGTTCTCATTGTGACACACGTCTGACAGGTCATGCGATTCAACCGTACAACAAAAAACACACAAAACCCTATTGTATCATGAATGGGGTGCTTTATAATATTGTGCGGGAAACGAATTTTACAAGACTTTCTTTTTATATTTTTTAAAAATGGAATGTGTTCTGGCCAACGTCGTGTGATTCTGTTTTGCTAAGTGTATTGCTTGTGTGTGGTTTTTCATTTTAAAAAAATATTCCATTTTCAATATCGAATGCGCTCTATGGTTATTGGAAAAATAAAATATGCTTGCGTTTCAACTTCGTATTGTTTAGTATAAAATGTTATCTATGCTTTAACATAGAGATAGTAAAATAGTATTTCCAACTAATCTGCAACAGCATATGGTAATACTAATGCAGTGGTAGTATGTTTTCCAATATTACTACGGCATAGAATATTGTGAAGTTATCAGTGTATTTAAAATAGTCCTGTATGTTTTGCAATAGACAAAGCTAGAGTAGGAAGGGCCATTTCCTCAGTAATTAATTTGTGTGACATAAATTTCTAATGTTTCTTTGCATGAGAATTTATGCAATAATTTCTACTTTTATTATTACTGAATAGGCCAATCATGCCAAAATTAAAAAGGAACTAAAATAGTACCATTATGAACATTTTGAGATGTCTTTAAATTGAAAAAAAAATGAATAATTGAAAATTCATCGATCAACTAATGGAGTTTAAAAAAAATTACTATAATATAACTATAATATCTATGTATAATATAACTAATGGAGCAGAGTAACCTTCCCTTTAGTCGTATTATTATAGAGGGCCATTATGTGGAATGAAACACACACAACGACTGTTTTGGCAATGTTGATTTTGTCTTTACAATTGCACACACTAGCTGATAATCATCAATTAGAATGCAACTTCTCTCGATGTATTCCTTCACCAGAAGCAAGTCTATGAAAACTACCACACATGAGTCGAATTGGTATACATATTCATATAGCATGGGTCTGATTCAAACCTGGGAGCTTTCGGACGCAGGCGGGCCTTAACCACTCGGCCACTCACCACCGCTTCTAGAGTCATCCTAAAGATAATATTACCCTAAATATTACACGTCAAAAGGCGATTCTCGTCGTGTTCAGTTAATGCGCATACACTTGGAAAGACAGGGAAATTAGTGCATTAATAAAACTGTCTGATTCGAAAAATGGTGCGTATTTAGTTTTTGATGTGTCAGTTGAGTGGGATTTGGCACGCGACCGGGGTTCGAACCAATTTGGCAAGCAATCATTGTTGACAGCAAATACTATATACTTACAGTGAGCATGGAGCTAGTGCTTGACCATTTTGATAAATACTTCCAGTAGATTCTTCTGAATCAACGAACGAAGCCGGGGCGGGACGCTAGTATTAAATAACTTCACAATAGGGGACCGGCCAAGGTATAAGAATTGTTACAAAATGCAATTTAATGAACATACAGATAATTAAACACAATTTGCGACTTGTCAGCACGAGTTTATTCTCCTGAGTCTCAAACTTTTTGGGAAAGTACATTTTCTACGCGTGACGTTATATGAATGTACGTTGAGTTAGGGGCGTTTTAGTATCGTCCAAACATCGCTTAAAAATGTTAATTATTTTTTGTTATATCTAGGGAAATACTTTGGTTACTGATGTGATTCTTTCACTGATGATTCTATTATTGTAAATATTTCAAAGAAGCATCAAAAAAGGTGTTTGGTCCCCTATAAGGCTATTGTTGGTGATGAGTAACGAAAAAGACTTAGCCCTCTGCTCCACATAGAGGCGTGTCCGTCCGTGGTCGTGGTGTCCATTACTGTTCCTGATATCGACAGCTCGCGCACGATCGCTTCGATTTAGATAAATATTAGGGTATTTACGATCACTGATTTATTTGTGTAGTTTTATAATTATATTAATATAAATACTTTCAAAATTAGTTTATTATGTGTTAATCAAGAGAAAAATTTTGTGAATATTTTTTTGTAAATTATATATGAATTCCTAATTAGACAAACTCCATAATTAGATGGATATTAACTATTACAAAATGTTACTTTAGAATAGTAGGCAAACGAGCATGCGGATTGCCTGATGGTAAGCAATCACCGCAGCCATGAACACCAGCGACCCTTAAAAGGTCACTGATGCGTTGCTGACTTTTTGAGAAGGCGATAGGCTCTTTTCTCGAAGGCCCCACTAGTGAAAAAATGTTCTCTTTTTCATAATTAAAAATAAAAATAACGAGACTAAACCGCATTTTAGCAACTACAAATTATATACATACATACATAATTGGACATTTTGTTATAATTTTAAAGCATGCGAAACGGGGTCAGTCATAAATTTATATATAATATGTCAGATAATATGTAATAATATGTCAGATTTTTCTCATTAAAAAGTTCGTCTAAAAGCACCTGACATGACTTAACTAGCATTACTGCCATCACTACTAGTTGCAGTATAGTTGTTATTTCGACATAATATATTCTAACTACAGAATTAAACTTTTAAATACTACTTGAAAGATAAGAAAACTCATAACAATACGAGTACATAACAGTAAAAATCAAGGTAAGAAGAAAGCAGCCCACTTGCAGTCTCATAAAGACTAGAGATCGCGTCTCAAGGATCGGCCTTGTTTGTTTCAGTCTTCGCCATTTTTTAAGTACCAAATGAGGTAACCTGAAACGGAAGTAACCTTTGGAGAAAAGGCTGCGTGGATTTTGTTGCGACTTGACGCTTCTTCTTCACTTGCCCTTTGGAGGCGGAAGTAAACTTAGTTGTAAGTACATAATTGATGTCCGATTCCGCCGCGCAACGTTTTTTCTGAGTTCTTAATTTGCTGATGACAGCAACATTCAATTGCTTTCGTTACTACAAGACCTATTGTATAACAAACAAGTAATGAACAGTGAATAAAATTTCGTGTAGAGTAAAAAATTTCGCCTAACGTGTATTTTTCTTTGACCTAATAATCCATGTGACAGATAGCGAAACGGCCAAGCCACATATTTTGATAGGTGTAGAGTTTGTGGAGTTAGAGCGGTTAGAGTTAGAAGCTTGGCTCTCTACATGAAATCTGATAACTTTCCGGCAAACAGATGGTATTTCTAATAGCCTTATTATCAAAAAGTCTATGGTATTTTGAGATATACTAGAATAAAAAGTGTAAAACAAAGGTGAACAATAGGGTATTTTACACTATGTAAGAAAAAATATAAAAATGTTTGTTCATAATAGATTTCGAAAAAAGTAAACAAGAAACGTCGATATTTATTCATAAAATTGCAATTTTAATTTTATAATTCCATTTTAAAAATCGTCTTTTCTAATCTGTTTTTCAAATGTCTAAAACGCCATTCGCTATGTTGGATCCCGCCGTGACGTCATTCCGATAGTAAACAATCTACTGAAAATAAGTTGTGCTCTGTTATTTTGATAAATTTACGAGATATTAACACGTTTGTAGACTTCTAGCCTTTATTTCACTATGGAAGACGGTTTTGTGAGAGCAGAAAGTACAAATCTGCCAATGGTTAATACTTTAAGTATTTCTCATTTTTACATCACTTGGCACTTGAATCCATAATTTTTGTGGCGTTTTTACACTTGTATTTTTGCATTCAGGCACAAGACACCAATGATAACTCATTATTTTCACGAATCTTATTACTTGGTCTTTCGCAGTCGTATTGTTTACTAACCGAGTGACGTCACGAGATGAAAAAGCATGGCGGCTAGCGTTTCCGCGCGAAAATTCAAAATCATAAATAAAAAACAGATTTTAAGGCGATTTTCGGTTTTAAAAAAATTAACAAAATTTCTACTAGTTCATTACGATCTCAGGATTAATTTAAAACAGTTTTTAAAAAATGGTGTAATACCCTATTGTATAGCACTACATAATATATCCGACGTCTTGGGGCATAATAAAAAGTGTTTTGTTTCAGTCGCTGTGTCTCGAGCTCTTGTGACTTCATTTTACCTGAGACGGGATTTTTGCATGAGTAGCCTCCCACCCTACCCCGTAGGGATTGAACTATATTGATAAAATATCGATACGGAGTTGCAATCTCCTTGCCATGTCTGTCGTGCTCGCCGCGCCCCGGGGCTTCGCTCCCGTGGAAATTTCGGGATAAAAAATACCCTATATGCTATTTCCGGTATTTTCCTATACGTATACCAAATTTCGTTGAAATCCGTCCAGTAGATTTTGCATGATTGAGTAACAAACATCCTCAAAAACTCACAAATTCACAAACTCACACTCAAACTTTCGCATTTATAATATTAGTAGGATTAGTAGGATTGACACTTATCAACGAACACTGTTGATATGATGGCACTTTTTCGTTAGGATTTAAAGGTAACCAAGTATGTTCAGGGTGTCATTAGCCTAGATGTTTTTCAAGATATTCAAGTACGACAAAATGCAAACATCGATATGAACTCCTTCCATCCCTAGCCGCCCAGCATTACTCAAGAACTCGACGTCGCTAAAACCAAACCTATTTAACTTGACTGCAGTACGTAGTAATCTTACCCCGGGATTAACTCCGCTGATTTCGTTTAAATACACCACCACTCATAAGTGGGGGGAAATCGAAATTCTTAGGACGTCTTCTTTACATTTTAGGAAATTATTTTTAATCGCGATCGTGCTTGGCCATCTATGCATTCTATACTTTAACTTTTAAAAGTCCAAGATTTACTTTAGTCTCTCTCAAAAAACGGTCTTCTCATGTCAAAAAGAGAAGAAAAATGTAAATGGTAAATGGTAAGCCGCTATTGTTTCAGTTTTAAGAAATGTTACGTCAAACCCTTTGACAAAAAAAAATGCCAAAAAGAAAACAATTTATCAACTTTATGGTCAAACCACTTGATGACATGCCAAGAAATAATTGAATAGGCTAGAAAATCTGCGCGAACATATAAAATAAACATACAAATATTTGGTGCAAATATTCAAAAAGCGATAACCCCAACCCAACCCCGCAATCCAGTTACAGATAATGACTAAAAGGAAATTGTTAGCGACTTTTATTTTCAAAATTCGGGTGTCCTTTGTCTTGTGCGTGTATGTTTGGCTGTCTCATTAATTCGCAGGAAATGAGAGTTACCTATTTTTGGAAGGGCTCTGATGAAAAAGATGAAAAATATGTACAGTCAGCAGAAATTCAATGTTAGGTTAGCCTGTATAATATGTATCTTGCTCCAGTAGGTATCTCTCT
This sequence comes from Ephestia elutella, assembly GCA_018467065.1. Classification (NCBI taxonomy): domain Eukaryota; kingdom Metazoa; phylum Arthropoda; class Insecta; order Lepidoptera; family Pyralidae; genus Ephestia; species Ephestia elutella. The sequence goes on along the minus strand of CM031566.1, from coordinate 5,238,755 downwards.
CTCTCTCTTTAGTCGTATTTCCTCATGACTGAGGGTCGTGGTCATTATATGGAATGAAACACACACATCGACTCTCTTGGCAATTTTAATGGTTTGCCATTGCCTTCTCCATTTCACACACATCAACCAGAGTGCAGGTTTCCTCACGATGTTTTCCTTCAAGTGATGGTCGATGAAAACTACCATACATGAGTCAGATTGGTATACAAACTCATATAGCCCGGGCAGGATTCGAACCTGGAATTTTGCATCCACAGGCGGGCAGTACCACTCGGCCATCACCGCTTCTCCAATATAATAATGCTGAATTCTTCTGATTCTATGTAAATGCGAAAGTTTTGGTTGTGAGTTTGTAAAAATGTTTGATACTCAATTATGCAAAATGAATGATGAATTTTGATGAAATTTGAAACACGGGTAGAAAAATACCGGAGATAGCACAAATGGTACTTTTTATACCGAAATTCCTACAAGAGCGAAGCTCCAGGGCGCAGATCGTGTGTAATAAATTTGGGTAGGTTTATGAAGATGACTGTACCTACGTTGAAGAGTGAAACTATTTTTGGTTTGTTTTATAACGACTGAGGCAAAATTTGGTTTTAATTAGGCTGCTTTGTTTATGTTTTTGAAAGCTCCTTGGATAAAGTGCTTATTTGTTATTCCTATACGTATTGTGTTTTTACCAATTTAGCAAAGGGTATGCTAAATATAAGGGTATACTCATATTACTCCTCAAATACTTGCTATTTACAACATTTATTCAATAATCATTCATTTATACGTTTAACATTAAAAATGTTTTCGTTCGCTTTAGGCCCCCATTTTCGCTGAAAGTGCGACTCGCCCGTGATACCCTGAGGTTAAGGGTTTATTTTTTGAATAATCTATAAATAGATAGATTCATTTTCAATGCCCTTTCAAGTCGTGTAGAGCACGAGATCTGTGATTCTTTTTTGGGTTTGTGTTGTTTTTTATTAAATGTGGATTTTCAATAATCAAAATCAGAAGATGTTTTTAAAATTGAATCACAGATATTTTTTAAATTTTCTTTTAATCCAGACTAAAAGCAACAGTAATTCCGTCCAATTATCCAAACTTAATTAATACTTTTTTCAGTTTTAAGCCTCCAAAATTATCATATCGAAAACAACCCCGGACGTCTGTACAGGGGTGCAGATAACGGTAGCAATTAAAATTATAATTTTTGGCAAACTCTTCATCCCCTGCGACTTATATCTGTATCTTTGACGTGTTCCGCTGTTGTAGAGTTGAGGACACATCAAGCTTTGAAAACTATTATAATCTTATATTTTTAATAGTATGAGCCCGAGATTCCCTGCACTCACGAAGGAACCTACATGCCAAATTTTTGCTTCCTCAGTAGTCTTGACTGTGCGTTGTCTGTCAGTTACTCAGTCAGTAACGGTTTTTTTTTTATAAATATTGATGATGTGACGCCATTCTCTAAGCTTAGGCAAAAAATCATGCGCCCCTGAAACCTACAGAGTTTTTTAGAAAAAAATCACATATCTTGTGCTCTACCTGACTTAAAAGGGCATTGAAAATGAATTTCTATCATCAAATATCAAAAAATCTACCTATTATAGATTAAGTATTAAAAAAAGATAAAAAATAAAAATCATGTTTGTGATATATTTTTATTTCTCATTACCGTACAATTTCTCACAATTATGTAACCAATTTATCCGAAAAAAGTGTGACCTTAAATGTTCCTTGGTTATATACCGAGGTGCTTTTTATTTTATTTTTGAAATTCGGCCCCGTTGTCGAGATATCAGGATTTTTCTGTGAAAACACACGATTTTTTGTCGTTTTTTTTTCGATTTCCAAAAAAGTTTTTGTCTTTTCCAAAATACTTTTTACATATTCTTAAAGCCCTTCAAATTCCGCGTCTTTTTGCCCTCATACTTCATTGTGGCCCTAAACCTCAGGGTATCACGGATGAGTCGCACTTTCAGCAAAAATGGGGCCTACTGGAGCGAACGAATACACATTTCCAATGTTAAAAATTATTTTTACAGATTATTTTCGAAAAAAATCTCAGTATGCCTCCACCTAAACTTCCAAAAATACGTATCTTTCTAGATTTCGGGCCGTCATTGTGCCGTCGAGGGCGCTCTAAAGTATTTAAATATTCATTTCAACTCTTAATTATACTTTGTGCATATGAGCGACTCTTTAGTTTTTTTTTCTTTGTTTCACTGATATTTTTTCGTGACGTTCTTTATGCTGCAAGTGCTTGCATAAGTCAGATAAATGAGATATTTTGGTTGTTTTTATCGTTATGTTTTGGATACGAATGTGTCTCTGTTTCTTGGTTTATTTACATTTTCTTTTCCGAGTAAGTCATTTAAATTTATTTAAATAAAACGGAAATATAAATAAATAGTTTAGGGTGTTCAAGGCAAGAGTGAATAGGCATGTTTTGAGTTTGCGTGTACCACCCTAAAATCTCATCTTTGCTTCCCATCAGGCATGATAGAGGTCAAACGCAATTCTTCTAATTCAATTCTTCTAATAAAAAAAGTTTATAACAAGTTAAATTAAGTAAATAACTTTCAATAAAATTTATTTTTATCACAGCTATTTACTCGTAGCTTCGCTCTCTTTATCGACCGAGCGAGCGCAGCGAGCGAAGCGTCTCAGTTTCCACTAGCCGAAAATTCTTTTGTCTGTCCGGATGTTATCGCCTACAGGTCGCATTTCTGAACCGATTCTCATGAAATTTTGTGAGCAGGTTCGGTAATTTTATAGAATTTTTTAGTCGAGCCAGTTTTTCGAAATTTTAAAAAATGGCGGAAATATATAAAAAAAAACCTCATATCTCAGCTATTTAAAAAAAAAATCAAAAATGTCATTAGAATTTTTTGTTATTCTTATTAAGACGCAACTTTTTTGTCTGAACAACATAGTGATATTCAATAAAACCGGTTTAATTCCATATATTTAAATTTTCATAGTTCACAAAAAAATCAATAGATGGCGCAGCAAAGCTTTTAATATACGTAAAACTCGCTATGGTCATTTTTTCATATGTTTACAACAGTAACTTGATTTAATCGGGTTTTTTTTTAAATCAAATATCATATTATATGGCTTTTTCAACCGACGACGACTTCAAAAACCAAAAAGAGGAGGTTCTCCAAATTGGCTATATTTTTTTCCTATGTTGGCGCCCGCATAGCTCCGTCATTTATGAATGGATTTGAAAAATTCTTTATTTGTTTGGAACTTCCAGTTTGGTCCCATAGTCTCAGGATCTGATGACGGGATCCTAGAGAAATCGAGGGAACTCTTCAAATTTTATAGGCATACCTGAAGCGATCTGGATATTTTTTATATCAACTTGTGTATTTGCTTAAAATAGCACATTTTGGTGAGGTGGAACTGATGATGAAGACTATATAGATGGCCCAAGTAATTGCAGTTGTTACTCGATTACACGCAGAGAGCTGGACTGATTAGATTGACTGACTGATTTGTATTGACGAGTATTTTGGTAACCAGGTTCTGATGCTAGAGCTGGAAGGGGGCTATAGGAACTCGGAAATAAAACGACACAGCCTCATCGAATTTGGGCTCGTTGGATTCGTATCGATGAGTACTATGATCCTATATGTATAGTAACCAGGGTCTGATGCTGGAAGAGAGCTATAGGAAATCCCCAATAAAATTGATGGTTAAACAAACTTACCTTAATGAAGTTTGACCATAATTATACAAGACGTTGCTTCCGAAGATATTTATATTCAATTCACTAAGCAGCTCGCTCTGCTATGTACTAGGCATGACACAATTTTAAGAGATCTAGGATAAAATAAAATAAAAGAAAATTTGTCCAGACATCCGATTTTCACCCCACCGTAGGCTAGATACGTCACTGTCCGCCGCGTCTCTTCATTCCTTTAGAATCAAATTTCGGAATGTGGCGCTTGGGATATGGTAAAATGTATTATACTTATTGATTGGGACGGGCGGGTTATAAATATCTTCGGAAGCAACGTCTTGTATAATTATGGTCAAACTTCATTAAGGTAAGTTTGTTTAACCATCAATTATACTACGACGTTGCTTCCTCGATATTTATATTCAATTCACTAAGCAGATGTTTAGAACCATTGCGAAATTTGCAAGATTTTTATTTTTATTTCATTATAATAATACTAATTATTATTATTTTTTAATGTGAGCTATTAAAAAGTGGATCCTTAGATACTTTGATAAAGGTGGTTAATTACATGAATATATACAAATGTAGTTGTATCTACGATTATCTTCCATAAAGATATTAGATATAAACAAAAAAATAATAATACGAAATTGGAGAAAAAAATTCTTCGAATAAGCTATGTGATGCCAAGCCATTACGGTTTTTTCATTTTTGTAATGCAAAATGGTGAAAAAATATTAAAGCTTCTCAAATACAATGTTTAAGTTCTGTAGGATACAGACTTTTGGTTGCTAACCTTGATATTTCGGGAGAAAAAGAAGTTAACAAGAAACAGATTAAAAGTTTTATGAGTACACTATAGTTATTTCCTGTGAGACAGGATATTTTAACAGGCTTATTTGGGAATAAGATATGTTAACTTTAAAACGTAAATATTTACTAAGAGAGATGTGATAGATGAACATTTTTTAGTCTGCAATAGCAAACTCAACGCAGGCAGAGATGCTTGCTCAAAGTTAATTTTACGAATAGCGACTAGAGTTTTTACTACTTATGTTAGAAAGCTTTATTGTATTGATTATGAACATATACAACTAGATGGTTAATGTGTCGAGTTGAAAGGACACTATACTAATTTAGGATTCTTTCCATAAGTACTCGAGGAATATCTTCACCTGACAAATATATATTAGTTTGCAAGAGAAAAAACATGAATATGCAAATTTGAGGTCGGTACATTTCTGCTGAAATATACTGTTTATATAAACTACACTGTTTTTATAGACTGTACTTAGCTTAGCCGAATATATAGGTGAATCAGCCACAGTCATAGAGTATAAACTATAGGTAGTATTGGGTACCTACCACAGTACGATGATTTCACTATAACTTTTGTTATGAGTACGTACTCGTATGCACGAGCCTTTAGTTAGAACTATTGACGAAAGACTGAATTCAACAAACGAAATTCAAGTGTACTTTGTGTACAAGCTTATTATGTTTCCAGTAACAAATACATATTATAAAGAAAATAGTTATGATGCTTAGTTTTCCAAAAGAAGAATCTAAAAGTTCTGTAACGTATAGGCAAAGGACGTGTAATGACAAGAGAGTCTTTAACTGTGATTAGATTCTCGATAATAGATTACTTCCTTATACCAAATGGTAACTTACTCACGCAAGTCGTTGCAGATGACCTTGGCTAGGAGTAATTTGTAATAAATACAGTAGCTGTAGAAAAAATAAAGGTCCATATTATACTACTTTACATCTTTTTTTTTTTTTTTTTTTTTTTTTTTTTTGATCAGAAAATTCGCATCTAAGACAGGTATCTATAATTATGTATCCAGTTGTTGAATTAAATTTGCGGAGGAAATTGAATTATTAATAGAATTATGGGGGTATTAGTACCAAAGATTCGAGTTTACGTAGAGTATTCAACACATTTACGATCAGAAAAAAACCCATTGCCATATTGGCTATTTGAATAAATCCCCATAAATAGAAACTAAAAACAACATACTGAGTATCTAATATTGTTCAGTACTTGCTTGCTCAAGCTAGAGCTAAGGGCTAATGTCTAGTTCTTAAGGAACAAGTGCTTTGTTATCTTACTTTAATTTGCCCAAAAAAGAAAGCACTGCTCTTACTGGCTTAAGGCACTTATATTCCATTTATAAGGTGCTTTAGAGCGTTGCTGTAGTACAACTACAGTGAACGTAACAGCCGGTTAATTGGATTGATAAGCTTGATCATATGTTAGTATTGAAATATAGTATGTAATAATAAGTAAGTACACAGTTTGTATTAGGTATCATTACTTATTGAAATTGGATGCAATCTGCAAAAAATCAGTCAAGAAGCTGAATTTTTATGTATCATAATCTTTATGTATAAAACTTTATGTATGTGTTCTTTATGTATAAAGATACATGGGCAACTGTCAGTGAAGCGAGTTGCTAATTATAAAAAAATAAAATGACCGGTATCGGATATTGACCCGATATTGGGTGATTCCGGAGTCACCCGGACTGACAATGAAAATATTTCATGATACAAACTTTTAGGAGAAAAATTGATCGCCTGAACAGTTTATTTAAAATACTGTCAATAGTGACATAAAGTACCTGTTTTATATATGAAATATAAAGGAAATAACTGATTGATCGATTGATCAGTCGATTTATTAAAAGTATTGAATAAATGTACCAGACGTGTATATTGTAAAATACGTGTATAGGTAAATTATCTAAATTATGTACATTTGGCGAATAATCATCTCGATTGATGAGTGGATTTCCTTTCCTCAGTATACCGAACTCCGTTTCCCAGCTTTCTCTTGGGCTCTATGCGCCCCAATGTTTAGATTTTTGGTATGAGTACATACCTGTTATGATGACCAGCATTGGTCAGCGATTTTCATCAGTCCTGATGTTCAAACATTTATAACAACAGATACATACAGATGATCTGTCACTACCAAGAGTTGTGAGACTCGAAGTCCGTGTTTAGCTGAAATGAACAGAGCTGAGTTAATACTGACAGTGCATGGTTATAACATCATTATAGTCTAAGAACTTACGCAGCCAGAAAAAATAATACTTGACTGTATCAGTCTAGTAAAGTTTTGATAAGTATGAGGTACTTAAAGGGTGTTCGAAATGTATAGTAAGATACACACTTTTGTTACATGGTTATCGTCTGATAATATAACTATTTGCATAGTTATACTTCGGATAATAGTTCGTCTACGATAGCTTCGGAGTTCTATTGCATATATCTGGCTGATAATGTGTAGATTTGACCACAATCGCATTGTAGTTCTGTATATGCTAATATAAGTGTGTATAAAATAAGTAAGTAAGTAAAAATACTTTATAAACCAGGCTACGATCGCGTCGTAGTTCTAATGGGTAATAATGTGTATTATACCCCGTCTACAATCGCATTGTAGATCTATTAGGTCGTAATGAGCACACGTGATTACAATCGCATTGTAATTCTGTATGTGCTTGACTATAGTGTAAAACCCTGATTACAATCGCATTGTAATTCTAAGGGTAAATATATATCCCTGTCTACAATCGCATTGTAGATCTATTGGGTAGTGCACACGCGACTACAATCGCGTTGTAGTTACATAAGGTAATAATCATCATCATCATCTCGAGTCGAAATGGCAAAAATTAGACTAATTAAAATTTCATAATAATGTGCACACGTGACTACAATCGCATTGTAGTTCTATATGTGCTGTTATATAGGTGTAGAATATAAACTAGACTAAGATTATATCGTAGTTATATTGGGTAATACTTAGCGCGAAGATTTTGTAGTTAGGCCTCTTGATTGGGCCCATTTTTCGTAAGGAGACTGGGCAGCTGCATATCTTCTGCGTTGTTGTTGTTCTTCTATTGGACTATATGTGCTTGACTATAGTCGCTCTGATTACAATCGCATTGTAATTCTAACCCCGTCTACAATCGCATTGTAGATCTATTAGGTCGTAATGAGCACACGTGATTACAATCGCATTGTAATTCTGTATGTGCTTGACTATAGTGTAAAACCCTGATTACAATCGCATTGTAATTCTAAGGGTAAATATATATCCCTGTCTACAATCGCATTGTAGATCTATTGGGTAGTGCACACGCGACTACAATCGCATTGTAGTTCTATATGTGCATAGCACAGTCCACACGTAGATCACTCGTAGTCCACCCGTAGATCACTCGTAGTCCACCCGTAGATCACCCGTAGTCCACCCGTAGAGTACCCGTAGATCGCCTGTAGACTCCTCGTTGACTACCCGTAGACCAACCGCCATCATCATAGCTATTTTAATGTCCCCAATATTGGGACACTGTCCTTCCCATGGATGGGTAAGGAGGATTAGGCACCAAGTGGGCTCAATGGAGTTTGATGGGTTTTTAAGACTGTGAATACAGCTGAGACAGACCCATCCAGTGACTAACGAAGTAACGTTAAAATCGAAAAAAGTCGAATGCGTACAAATTAGGTACGTACGTTTTTATCACAATAAACAATTAAGCAATTGACGTAACGGATAAAAGTTTAATTTTAAATGTTGCAATGATGACAGCTTATGCTTGGCTAAAATCTTGTTTACACAATTATTCCAGGGTCTTCAGTATAGAATTAGACCCAGACTTATTGCGAATCTAAATTCTGAACATACTTGTAAAATCGTAGTTCAATAATGATTAATCTTTCATCAACAAATAACCCAATTGGGCCTTGCGTTTAACTTTTAACGACGGTAAGAACAATCAAGAAATAAGAAGAAAATTATCCATACTTTCCATACATATGTAGATTCGTGATTTTGCCACGAAAAAATGTTTTTACAAATGTAAAACATAAACATGCGACGCATATTTAGGTTACGATTCATGTAAAATCGCAACTCGGAACGCGAGATACTATTCGCGATATTGTATTATGTATGCACAGACAATTCCAAGATAAAAGGAAGGTAGGTGCATAGTTGGGTCAGCGGAAAAATCAATTGGTCTAACGACCGTTGTTTGTTGAGTTTATGATTAAATGTTATCAAAGTACCCGCAGGTTTACACAGGTGTGATGTAAAATCACGGTTACGTACGAGTAATAGTAGCCAATGCAACATAAATATGTAGTTAACTAACATTTTGTTAGGCATTATAACTTTTTCAAAGTATAGTTAATATTCAAACCAGATATTCAGGTAATGAAAAAATACTTACATTTTTCGTTGTTTACGAGTGTAATGAACTTAAAGTACGTTATTTTCCACTGACACTGAAGTTATAAATTAATTTTAAGATATTCCAGATACTTGGAATATAAAGAAAATAAAAATATTGTTGTAGTGTGTGTGTTGCCATGCCCGCACACAAAAAGCGAATGAAGAGACGCGGCGGACAGTGACGTATCTAGCCTACGGTGGGGTGAAAATCGGATGTCTGGACAAATTTTCTTTTATTTTATTTTATCCTAGATCTCTTAAAATTGTGTCATGCCTAGTACATAGCAGAGCGAGCTGCTTAGTGAATTGAATATAAATATCGAGGAAGCAACGTCGTAGTATAATGTACACAATCTCATCGAGTTTGGGCTCGTTTTATTCGTACCTCTGCATCAAGAGCTTTTGGCTACGGCAATAAAATCTTGTATATCAAAAAATGTAATTTTTGTTAAAAAAAAACTTGTTTTTAAGTGACTCAACTTGATAGAGGTGAAACTGATGAAGAAGCCCATATAATAGATGGCCAACGTTGTTGTTGCAAAAATACTGTGTTTCCCGATTACTCAATGATGCCTGGACCGATTTGAAAAATTGCTTTAACTCTGGCTTATTGGATCAAAATGAAAAAAAAAGAAAAAAACAAAAAAGGGTAAAATATAAATCTTTTTTCCAAAAACCGCATTCAATACTACACTTCAAAATCGAGAAATAATAAAGCTAGACTTCTTCTCAATGACCGGTAGGTAGCTATTATTGTACTTGATTTTGAGTGATGTAATGTATTGAAAAACGATTAATTTTTTGGAAGAAAAGATTTTATATTGATTTCAAATTAGAACTTTCATTGGTAATTTTTTTGCGCAAATTGTAAATAACCTATACCACCATGCCTTTCAAGGCAAATAAGTTTCAGTAAATTTTTAATAATTTTGACCAACCACAAGAACAATGTTTCGGGATGGCTGTGACGCGAGGATGAAAATTTTCAAAATTATGATATCAATTACGTGTTACATTCTGGGAATCGTTACGGGGGAAATGCTTAGACAAAATGAGGCACGAGGATGGTAAGGATGGGTCGTTTTACTTTCTTTCCAGCATTGGTAGGTTGATTTCAAAACTCTTCTAAGCCAGGGACACGGTAAAATATCGGTTATTTCGTGGAAGGGCTCGCGAGGTCTACTGTTCTCACAGAACCACTAGTATAATATTAACGAGTTGAAATGACATGAAATGACTATGTAGATTATGTATAGCAGAAACAAATAGTTAATCAATTTTTGCAGCTTTATATTACAAGTAAAATGAAAATATACCTACCTCGGTCCCTAATTTTTCCAATAAAGCAAACAATACTACTATATCAAATGTTTCCAATAATTCCATAAATTGCCAAATTAAATGTCTGCCTCGCCAGATAAGTTGATCGATAGGTTTATTACAATTTACCTGTATCTTTTTATTTGCCAACTGGAGGTGAGTAGTGGAGTGGAAGCAATAACCCGTTGTCCTAGGTGAGCGTCAAAGCAGCAAGCGCGGCCGCTGCGTTGCGAAAATATCATACTTGTGGCCTATCGGCATTATCGCATATAATATTGCTTTGTAGCACAGCATCGCATTGCGCTGTGCAGCTTTCTGTCGCTCACCTAGGACGCCGGGTTAACATCGTTCAATACGAACGCCACAGTGCAGGAAGAGTAATCAAGGGCTAGATAACTTAGTTTACGAGAACACGGCTACAGAAGCAGATGCCCCGCAGGTTACGTCCGCGGCAAAAAATATGGCTGTATTTTACCACATGCTACTTTTCTCACCCCATTGCACATCTCACACTTCTGGGGATTGGTTTCTGAAAAATAAAGTTGCCTATTTTTTAACTTTAATTATATATACACACCAAATTTCATCCAAATTGGTCTAGCGGTTTAGCCGTGAAAGCATATTTGACAGAACCCAGAAAAAATAGACTCAAGGCCGCATTTGTAATTTTAATGGGGTGCCTCGGGGCTTGGCTCCCGTGGGATTAAAAAGTATGTGCTATTCCCAATATTTTTCTACCTAAATTTCAAATTTCATCAAAATTCGTCATTCATTTTGCCTGACTAAGACCAACAAACTCAAATCAAACATTCCTATTTATAATAATAGTAAGAGATTTTGCGGATTAATCTATGCTCAATAATAAATGCAACAAAAATAAGATAATCAATGTTGCAAGCCGCCAGCGCCACATTACCCCATTTCCCTCCGAGGCACTGCGCTCGACGTAAATTGATTATAATAAAACTGTTAGCCGATGTCCTTACGTACTTATATGCACCTTGCACCTCGGTGTTTGCTCCAATCTCATTTGCACTGGAGTGTTTAACACTCGGAATTTGATTTCAGGTCTACTTACATCTATTGAGGTGTAAAGATTCACCAATTTTAACATGATTCAAATCTTACTCGTATATTCATGCTGAATGTTTGAGGATTAATAATGCTTTAATATCAATTTGGTTTAACAGTTTCACTAGGTATCTAAAATGTAGATTTTGAATTTGAACATATTTATTATTATTAGCTAGCATAATTCTAATTCATGTATTATGGCAAGGTAACTTATTTTTTAACGACTACAAAATTTTATTATGAAAAATATCTTTAAAAATTTCCACTGTTGAATAAATCTGAATATCTCATTTATAAAAATTAAAGATGATTGCTTTTCTTATAACAATTAATGATTGAATTCATAAAACACAATATAAAAATCACCTATTCATAAAAATTAATCGTTAGAAGGGTTAAAATTTTCGCGCGCGAAAATGGGTACATAAAAACTAAACGGCAGCATGGCAACACCTTTATTAGGCTGTGTTATTTCAGCAACAATATTTCGGTCTATAAAGCCGTTACGACTCATAAAGGCGTATACACACGTAAACAAAAACCCATTATTATTCATCTACGGACTGACGCGGCCCAGTCAATGTCTATCTTATTTCTTTTATAATTATTCACGCTGCCTCCTTGGGGTGGACCCCCCTTTGGAGGGGGGTGCGATAGAGAGAACGTCTTCGGTTTTTGCGGCGTTTGTTTCAAGTTTTTTAGGGGGTAAACCCTTTCTGAACATGACAGGAATTGGATCATTAAGCAGGCCTAGCTAAGCTTAATACTGGCACCCTCCTTCTATAGCCTTATGAATAATATATGTACTTATTATTATAGATGTTCGTGAATTTTGTATGGCCAATAAAACTGTGTTATAAACTAACTCGATAGCTCATAAGAATTATTATTAGTTCTATCAACAATATTTTATGAAAGTTTAATAAAAAAGTGACTAATTATTATTTCTCGATTTATTAGTAGAGTCAAATAAAAACTTTCAAATTGTTGTCTCCGATCAAACTATGGTGACAACTAATATTATAAAATGAAAAGAAAATAAGGAAATAAATTAATTAAATGAAATCATAACATGAAAAATATGTTTTTTCATTCATACTTTCAAATTTACCGCCATTTAGCTATGCAAGGGCTTAAAGGGACAAGTAGACCTTGTCCTTTGCTATGATTCACATCTATGTCTTTACCAATCAGCACTCATATTTGGGTCAGCGGTACAAGTTAACAAACTCCTATTTGTTACTTCTCCACAAAAATTCTTAAAAATATTATCTCTACATTTACCCTATTTTTAAGGAATATATAAGCTATTTAATTACATATCAAACGTACATTCTTTCATGTGTAATAGGTAATAACCAAATCAACAACACAAATCACCCGCTCATATTAAACAATCCAGATGCACAGAGCCGAGCCAACGAAGCTAATAAAACACAAACAACATACATTTGCATCTGCACAAACGTAACCAGATCGAGGTACACGCTCACTCAATTTTCTAACCCATTTACAGTCAGCAGAAGACGAAAAAAAAAATAAACCCAACCGTAGATTTTCCACGATATAATTTCATAAGCATTCGCAATACGTGTGTTCGTTTTACCCGTTTTTCCCCTTTTGAATTGATTAGGTCGGGTTCATATCGGGTTATGAATAGAGTTCGGATGTTTAATGCGTTTTTTGCTGCATTTCTCGTGAATCGCTTTCCCGATATTCGAATGGGTATTAGCGATAATTTGGTATTGGATGTTAATAGAAACTCCTTATACTTATTGTGAATTGATTGGGTACGTTTTCGTTGAGACTTTTTGTTGGAATAGGAGTTTGTAATGAAAAAGTTATCATTATTTAAACAACACCAAGTCAAATGTTTATTATTTAGTTTTACAGCATAGTCAAATTTTCTGAAAAAATGTCTTAGACAGGAAGAAAAATTAAGAAAGCTGTTCCGTTTTCAACGTAAACTTCGTTTACTTTTCAATTCGAATTTCGCGCGTGTTATCGACGCACTTGTCAATCATCATGATTCGTCGTGCTGCAGGCGATTTAGCCAATGGAGCGCCCGGATTACCGCCGGCGCATGTACTATCCTACCGGCGTCTTGGAATACAGCGCCATAGGCTGGTGGCAGAACCAGTAAACTATTCTGAGTCTGGACGTTGAATCGAAGGCGCGCGCGCACCAAACATTACATCTTTTTTACTCAATTATCCTAATCAAACTTCAAGTGCTCAACAGTTTTTTTGGAACTTTATAATCGTGTGTGGCTGGCCGGCCAGGTGTCCCAAAGGAAGAACTATTCGTGAGGAATCGTGCTAGAAGCCTGCCTACGTGGTAAGTGGTTTGTGCATTGTTTCTATTGTCTAAATCGTCTGTAACGCATATTAACGGCGAATGCTCCCAGCATTCGATCCAATGTGGTGATTGACAGTGTACAAGTGCTATTTATCGAGTCAATTTAGCCACATTTTTTGGTGCCGAAACCCGGGAACTTTGGATACCTACCTTCAGTCTGCCGCCAAATACCAATTCGATTTAGTAATTGCTACTTCATTTACCGTATTCCACGCTTATTATACTTACTAGTACAGCTAAAACGAATAAACATAACATTTTGTTTCAATTACTAATCGGAAAACAAGTCTTTGTTCCATTTTGTTTTGTTGAGTACCTTACCTACCGATTATCGATTTAAGATGGCTTCCATCAGTTTCTAGAATATTTGTTGAAAATAAATTCTTTTGTCGTTTTATACTTATTAGCATAAAATTATCTACCGTTTTACCGTTCGCAATAATACAATATTGCAAATCCACCTTCTCATAATTTTATGTTGATAGTTCGTTATAACTCGACTACTTTTTTCCAACCGTTCAACGTTTCCTCTTGATATTTATTTATCGAAAATTTATTTCGTTTCAAATTACGAAATATTTTTTATCGTGACGTTGTATCGTTTATCGTATCATATTTTCAACGAATTTTGGTGCGTTCACATTTTCATTATTACCGTTTTAGGTTAAAAATCATAGTTTTTTGTTTTTACAAAAAAAACTGATTTTTATTTTTTTTATTTACCGTACATTAACGAATATCGCAAACCGTTTTTAGTGTTCCTAACGCTCATTTAATTCATCCTTATCAATTTAATTTATTTCAATTTAAAACTCAGGTGACCGAGGTGACAATATTACCTGTTGTCGTGTAATACCGCCCCAGTGATTCTCGTCGATTCTTGTGAACGCGGTCTCGCTGAAGACGTTCGCAACTAAACTTTTTTATCGAATCCGAATATTTGTTGCTATCAGGTTTTATTGTTTTGATATTAATTATGTCTTTACTATCAAGGCGTAAATCTAAACCTACTATTAAAAAGGGTATCGAAAATACGTACACTATTAATAATTTGCCCAGTTTGCGACGTAAACGAACTATAGCATATAATCGCTTAACGAAGGCTTTGGAAGTAGGTACCTTAGCCAATACCGATGAATCACAAGTAGGGTTATTTCTTTCATATTGTCATGAAATAAAAACGACTGCTGATAGTTTTCATGACTCCCATTTTATTATTTTGGACCTTCTTAAGGATGATGCCGATGAGGAGGACGATGAACTTCAGGATCGATTTGACGAATTGTATTTTCAAGTGTTGGCAATTCAACGAAAATTTGAACAACGTTCATCTCAACAAGCTGACACTTCGAAACATAATTCATTGACCGGTTCGCACAGTGGAAATATGCGGTTACCAAAATTTCGTTGCCAACTTTTTCCGGTGCTATCAAGGAATGGCCTGAGTTCATTGCAACTTATAACGCGTTGATACATGATTCTACCTCCTTATGTAATATTGAGAAATTTCACTATCTCGTGTCAGTTTTAAGTGGTGATGCTTTATCGTTCATTAGAACTTTTCCTGTTGCAAGTGAACATTATTTAAGTGCGTACGAGGCTCTCAAGTCCCGTTATGAAGATAAACGCGAATTAGCGTTTACGTGCTGGCGTGATATCTTGGACGTTAGTTTAAAGACTTCGAACGCTCAAGATTTTCGACGCGCCTTAGACACGATCGATGAGAACTTAACAATTTTAAAAACTTTAAAATTACCTACCGATAAATGGGATTTTGTTCTTTGTTATAATGTTCTGGCCAAACTCGATACCAAATTAAGACGCGAGTTTGAGGAAAAACATACCGATATTGAGCTTCCACAGTATAACCATTTAAGGGCATTCTTACACTCTAAAGGTGAAGCATTAATTCGCGACACGCACTTTTCGAATGTTACCAATAAAACCGCTAACGTTTCAAAGGACACACCGGGAACTTCACAGAAGTTCAAGCGACATAACGTCACGCATTCGCTTGTCGCTCCCACCGGCACTACTCATAAAAATGTTGGTGATAAACAACAAGCGAAACCTGCTCATAATTCGAGCACTCCGATTCGTAAATGTGCCTACTGTCGTAATGAACATCACATCTCGGCCTGTAATGATTTTTTGGCAAAATCAATAGATGAGCGCATGGCTGTGGCCACTGAAAAGAAATGGTGCTACAATTGTCTTAACGCATCCCATTCAGTGCGAGAGTGCACATCAATGTTTTCATGTCGACAATGTAGACGTAAACACCACACTTTGCTACATAAGGAGCCGGCGGCAAGCTCGGCGACCTTAGTGGCTAAGGATTCGTTAACTCAGTCTGATCCAACCGTAACCACAACCGTGTTACTGGCAACAGCTCTCGTCCAGATTCGTGATGCTTCTGGTGAATTTCATACATTTCGCGCGTTATTTGACACCGGCAGTCAAAACAATTTTCTCACGGCTCACGCCGCTCAACGATTAAATCTAAAACCTATAACTGGTAATATCAACGTTTATGGGTTAGGGGGCAGCCCTGCCTCAGTCAGTGGCTTTGTTACATGCGACATTGGCACCAACTGTAACGTAAAGTTTCGTCTGGGAATGCTCGTCATACCGAGCATTTGCGGAGATCAACCGATAGCAAGGCTAAATACGAAAGGATGGGAGGAGGTCAAAACACTACCGCTAGCTGATCCTGGTTTTGACATCCCTGGTCAATCGACGTCTTGTTAGGTGCCGACGTCTTTGCTGAGTCACTTCTCGAACAACGTCTGAAGGGTAACGCCTCTCAACCGCGAGCTTTCAACTCAGTCTTCGGCTGGCTTCTTCTTGGGAAGTCCAGACTCGCATCGTCCAGTCTACTAGGAGTAGCCCCTTCTACCGTAGACGATAGTTTAAACAAAATTGTTCAACGTTTCTGGGAAATCGATAACGTTCCACAATCTTCCCGATTGACCCCAGAAGAGCAACGCTGTGAAAATAGTTTTTCTCAGTAATCACTACCGTGACGAGACAGGTAGATATGTAGTTTGTCTCCCCTTCAAGGACGACGAGGAGCCAGTCTTTGAAGGTTCTCGAAGATAGCCTTACGACGCTTTCATGCCATTGAAAGGCGTCTGTATCGCGATCACAATTTAAACCAACAATACGTGGAGTTCATGACTGACTATATCGACAGTGGTCACATGACTCTGGTACCTGCCAAGCAAATGGGTCAAGGCAAGTATTATATACCGCACCATTGTGTGCTACGTCCCGACAGCGCTACAACGAAGCTTCGCGTTGTATTCGACGCCTCGGCTAAAGATGCAACTTCCAAATCGCTAAACGACTCGCTGCTGACGGGACCGAAGCTACAATCAAATATCGTAGAGATCCTTCTTCATTTCCGTGAGCACGCAATTGTCTTCATGGCAGACGTGCGCCAAATGTACCGTCAAATCAACCTAGCTCCTCAACATCGTGATTATCAACGTATTCTCTGGCGAGCTCACCCAGATGAGCCTCTTCAAGAGTACGTATTAAATACCGTAACGTACGGAGTGTCTTCCGCTCCATTCCTGGCGTGCCGCTCTATTCAGCAACTGGCCAACGATGAGGGTCACAAGTACCCAAAGGCCAAAACCGTTTTAACTTCCGACATATACGTTGATGACGTCATATCCGGAAGCTCCTCGCGAAAGGACGCCAGAGAAATCAAAACTCAACTCATCGCTCTTTTCGGTCTTGGCTCGTTTGAGCTCCGAAAGTGGGTGAGTAACCGACCCGAGCTACTTAGCGATCTTCCCGCGGAGGCGTGTCTTTCAGAAGCAATCACTTTTACCGAAACTGAAGACACAACTATCAAGGTTCTGGGCCTTAAGTGGGAGCCTGCTTCGGATTCGTTCGTCTTTACCGTAAATCCATCTAATCAACCGTGCACCAAGCGAACGATTCTGAGTGAGGTTGCCAGAATTTTCGATCCTCTGGGTTTTCTATCTCCTTTAACAATTCAAGCTAAATGCTTTATTCAAAAGCTTTGGATTCTAGGTCTTTCATGGGACGATAAGCCCCACCGGAAATTATCTCTCTATGGGAAAAGTTCTCCGAACAGCTTCCTCAAGTTAGGAATCTTAAGATTCCACGTAAATACGCTACCGATAGCGCTCAATCATATCAACTGCATGGATTTTGTGACAGCTCCGAAGCAGCATATGGCGCCGTTATATACCTGCGCGTTACCGAGTCTGACGGCTCCGTTCGCGTCTTTCTCGTTTGTGCTAAGGCTCGTGTAGCTCCTTTGAAACGTCAATCGTTACCTCGCCTAGAGCTGTGTGGTGCACTTTGCTCGCAGACCTTATCAAATTTGTCAAGGGCACGCTGCGGATTCCTGTTCATGACACTTATGTGTGGTGTGACTCCACCGTTACCTTGTCCTGGTTGCGAGCTCCTTCTTCTCGCTGGGTGACATTCGTTGCAAACCGCGTAAGTCACATTCAAGATATCGTGCCGACCGAGTGCTGGAGGCACGTACCATCTGTCACAAATCCTGCAGATGTTTGTTCGCGTGGGCAATTGCCTCACGAGTTGCTGAACAATGCCCTATGGTGGGCGGGCCCAGAGTGGTTGTCTCAACCACAGTCTGAGTGGCCAATCGATACATCGAAAAATCGTTCAAACGATGACAATGCGGTGCTCTCTGAGCAGCGTCGCACCACGGTTCTCGTTTCGGATCAAATCGAAAGCGTTAATCACACGTCTATAATTGATCGGCTATTCGAAAAATATTCTTCTTTAGATAAAATCTGTCGCATTATCGCTTACGTTCGCAGGTTTTGTAATAACATGCGTAACACTGTTCCGCGATCAGATAATCTTTTCGTAACGGACGCTGAGCGTCATCGTGCGTTACTAATTATCGTCAAACATTTCCAACATCGTTGTTTTTCGGATGTCATATCCAAATTACAATCAAAGATACAGTTACCTCGTAGTTTTCGTAAACTAAACCCGTTTTTGGACGAGCAGGGTATACTCAGAGTAGGCGGGCGCCTAGCGCCTCCGATCTTGACTTCGAACAGAAGTATCCCGCATTATTGCCCAAAAAGAGTGTTCTTACATCCGCTGTAATCGAATCTATTCATCGAAACAATTTTCATCCCGGTCTGAACACAACCAACTATCTGATCTTACAACAGTTTTGGATACTTGCGGCAAAGCATGCTGTACGTCATCATCTTTCAAGATGCATAAGATGCTACCGTCTTAAACCGAAACCTTTGCAACCTTTTATGAGCGACCTTCCGGCCTTTCGTGTCAATCAGGCAAAACCTTTCTCTGTCGTAGGTGTCGATCTAGGAGGGCCTTTTCGAATTAAGCTCGGGCTTCATCGTGGTGCTAAAATCGATAAAGCGTACTTGTGTTTATTCGTATGCTTGAGCACAAAAGCAGTGCACCTTGAGGTGGTTTCTACTTTATCGACTGACGGCTTCATCGCGGCATTGCGTCGCTTCGTTTCTCGTCGCGGCCGCTGCAATGTTATTCACTCTGACTGCGGTACGAATTTCGTCGGTGCAAGTTCACAACTAGCGTCAGGTATCGAACAAGCCTCTCATGCGGAAAAAATAGATTTTAAACGTAACGTACCTTCTGCTCCCCACTTTGGAGGGTGTAGGAAATCCAAATCAAAGCCGCAAAGAGTCATTTGTACCGTATTGTTGGCGATCAGGTCTTAACGTTTGAAGAGCTTACCACACTCTTCGCTCAGATCGAATCAATTTTAAATTCGCGGCCTTTGTGTCCATTGAGCTCGGATCCCAACGATTTGAACGTTCTTACGCCCGGTCATTTTTTAACGCTGGAACCTCTTACAGCAGTTCCTGACTTCGACTACAAGGACGTAAAAATCAATCGACTAAATCGATGGCAACTTATCCAATCTTTTCAACAACAATTTTGGAAACGCTGGAAAAATGAATATTTACATGGGTTAACTCAGCGAGCAAAATGGACCACGGACTCAACACCGTTAACTGTAAACTCAATCGTACTTATAAGGGACAATCGGCCTCCTCTTCAATGGGCATTAGGACGAGTTGTTTCTTTGCATCCTGGCCCTGATGGGGTAGTTAGAGTCGCAACCATTAGAACAGCCAGAGATCACTCGCTTAAGAGACCTTTGGTCAAACTATGTCCTCTACCATCCGTATAATCGTTATAACTTAGCATTTCTTAGCTTTTAAGTTTAGGATAGTAACTTAAACATATTTATCGTTAATTACCGTTTCTTATTCTTACTCTGGGAAAATCCCATTGGTATTTTGGTGGGCGGAATGTTCCGTTTTCAACGTAAACTTCGTTTACTTTTCAATTCGAATTTCGCGCGCGTTATCGACGCACTTGTCAATCATCATGATTCGTCGTGCTGCAGGCGATTTAGCCAATGGAGCGCCCGGATTACCGCCGGCGCATGTACTATCCTACCGGCGTCTTGGAATACAGCGCCATAGGCTGGTGGCAGAACCAGTAAACTATTCTGAGTCTGGACGTTGAATCGAAGGCGCGCGCACCAAACATTACATCTTTTTACTCAATTATCCTAATCAAACTTCAAGTGCTCAACAGTTTTGGAACTTGATAATCGTGTGTGGCTGGCCGGCCAGGTGTCCCAAAGGAAGAACTATTCGTGAGGAATCGTGCTAGAAGCCTGCCTACGTGGTAAGTGGTTTGTGCATTGTTTCTATTGTCTAAATCGTCTGTAACGCATATTAACGGCGAATGCTCCCAGCATTCGATCCAATGTGGTGATTGACAGTGTACAAGTGCTATTTATCGAGTCAATTTAGCCACAAAAAGCGTTTTAACAAAGTTAGCGTATGCTAACCATTCAACAATTTAAATTAAATATAAATACTGCCTTACCATAGTAGTTATGTACCTAATCTATTTTGAATCTTAGATAAAATACTTTTTGGATTTTTGTGCACCTCAGATGCCGTAAGTACTCTCATATTGAAATGACCATATCCAATACTAGCTTTATTAAATTTAACTTTAGATAAAGTTTATCACTGACGTAGTTTTGATCTATTTTGAACTAAGAAAACGTTAACGTAACATCACAAACGAAATCACGTTACTGGCTGGAATAAAAAAAAAGAAAAAATGTAGACATCTGAACGGTAATACCCTTGCAGCCACTAACGACGTCACCGTCAAAGATTTCCAGATTTCCTGCACATGTAACGTGTAATGAAAAGACTGATCTGAAGCCCCGAGATAGGAAAATTAAAATGTCTAGACTTGTATTTGGACGTTTTGTTTTGTGAAGACGTCTCGACGACTGTTAGCTTATTTGAGTTACTTGTGAAGGGTGAATTACGGGGATCGGATTTAACTTTTGTTAGTTTAGTTTGAAATTGATTTAGGCATAATTATTCTATGTTTGATAAATACAGGTCGTTTGTGCTTGTCAAAACTAGGTCAAAGAAAAGTTGCGAAAGCTGAAGGAACTTAGTAAATTCGCATAAGAATAAAGAGTCAATACCTATATGTGCTGGCATAAAAAAATCAATAAAAAATATCTAAGATGTTGTCTTCATTAGCGATAAGAAAGTGATGTCATTCTTGCGACACAGCATGCAGGAGGTCCGCTCCCCCGACAGTCTCACAGCGACTGACTTGAGCGTGGTCACCCCTCCCTCCCCGTGGGGTGGCGGCTTTCTCTTTCATTTTCCTTCGCTCCTCGGCTCATCCAGTTACACCGTTCTTATGTTTTATTTTTAATTAAAGCGTACGCAAGTCGGCAGCGTAGATCTTCCACCCGCGGGTGGGGTACATACGCGGGGGTGTTGATGATTTTTCAATGGGGAGAAGAGTTCCCTCATTTTCTTAGAGAAAATTGCGTTTTGTTTTCGAGTAGTCGAAGTCTGTAGTAATCGCTTTTGTTTTGTGGAACTTCCCGTCGTTTCTTGCGCATGTGAACGTTAGGAGAAACGTAAATTGTGTACTTTAAAGTTTCAAGTAAAATTGTGGAGACGGGGTAGGTAGTTAAGGTGAGATGCATTGAAAAGTTTCAGCCCGAGAGCTATCTTTGAGACTTTAGTAATGTTGCGTTAAATATAGTTGAAGTAGCATTGTTCATTAAATAAATTTAAGCCCAGTTGTTAAGTTTTGTTTTATTTGCTCTAGAAACTTTTTACTTTATTAGCGAGTATTGCGAACTTATTATTTTAATTGATATATGCCGTGAGTTAATAATTTAGTTTTGAAATTTATTCTTTCATGTGCCTCATAAAACACACTAAATAGGTACTAAATAAGCTATGTTTATTTTTATGATAATTTAAGCAATTATAAAGAAAAATTAATAAAATGTTAATTTTGCACAACACCTTTAATACATTTTTATAAGTATGGAATATAAACAAGTATTAATACCACCAAATAATGTCATCACAAAATTCCGTCTTTCCTTAAAAAATATTACAAAAAAACAATATACACCATTGATTACACGCACAAATTACACCCACACACACAACACATTATCCCCGACTCAAAAGTTAATGTAATGAAAAACAAAAAGGGCCAAAGAAAAGGTGCGTTAAGTTCCACCGAAAAACGGGAATTTGTAAGAAGTCCCCCTTTACCCCGGGGGACACTGCCCCCTCGTGTGCGAAAATAAATTGCCAAGAATAATAATTATAATGAAAGCGAAAGAACGTATAAATTTGTGGGGACGTTCGAGTCTTAAAATCGGCTGTGTGTGTGCGTTTTTTATATGAGCTCTATGTGTGTGTATCATATAAGACAGATGGGGTGAAAAGGAAAATTTCATCTCGCATTTCAGTAATGATTAATTAAAAATATGAATGATTGTGTTTTATAAAGAAAAGCGGATATGTTTTTCTTTTTTAATGTTTACCGCAACTTTTTAGATAAATTACATTACATATGGAGTAGTTAATAACATTATATTTTTTAATGCTTTAGTTGAATTTGCTTAAACTGATGTTATTTAATTATATTGTGAATGTTCACATTGTTATTGAATTTATTTAGTCTTGCAATAATTTGATCAAGAGAAATTACTTTTTAAATTTGAAAGAAACTATTTTTATTATTAGACTAGCTTTTGTCCGCGGCTTCGCTCGCGTTAATCCTTTCTTAGCGGATGCCTACGTCATAACATCTACCTGCATGCCAAATTTCAGCCTGATCCGTCCAGTGGTTTGGGCTGTGCGTTGATAGATCAGTCACCTGCCTTTGAGTTATAAATATAAAGATTAGATATCCATAAAAAAAAGTCTGCCTTTACCTAACCGAGACAAAACTTGCGTGTAGATAGTAAAGCATCCTAACTTATAAATGCTAAAGTGAGTTTGTTTATTTGTTACATCTTTACGCTTTATATGCTAAACCAATCTATCTGAAATTTCATATACACATAGTTAGAAGTACTGAGAACCTTTCATCGTGGTAAAAAGAACTATACGCATGGAAAATCAAAATGTGTTCACTCTGCGTTGTTATAAAAAATAACAATTATTTTCAACTATTGTAATATGTTATATACAATTCTTACTGAGTTTGAACTCAGACACACTCAGATTAACGCCCACAAGAACTGGAAGACGCTTCATTGTTTTCTCATTCATAAGCTTTAAATTATCCTTTATTTTGGTTCGAGAGGAATTTACACTCCAACAGAAATTGTATTAATTGAAATTTTTACCATTTGTTTAAGAAAATACCAAATAATAAAATAAAATCATAAATAGCACGATTGAAATGTTCTATTTTAGTTCACTAGTAGGCGAAGCTCGCAACAAAAATTTAAAAAAAACTCCCCGGAAAAAGTAAAAATATTTTTAAAATAAGAACTTAATATCTTTTTAAACGCAGAAGCGTACCTCGAACGGCCAGTACGTGCCGGAACGCCTATAGTCTGTTCTGATTTTAGCCCAGTC
Source organism: Ephestia elutella (assembly GCA_018467065.1). Taxonomy (NCBI): domain Eukaryota; kingdom Metazoa; phylum Arthropoda; class Insecta; order Lepidoptera; family Pyralidae; genus Ephestia; species Ephestia elutella. The sequence continues at coordinate 5,215,093 of CM031566.1, read as the reverse complement.
TCCCCTCATTATGACTAAATACAATCAAGAGCAGGTCAAGTTTGCTTTAAGTCTCTATGACATGGTAATAGCGCCCATTTTTACTAAATCTAGATAAGTAGCATTGCTGTTAATTATACACCTGATGGACATTTCGACGAATTTCACGCGCTCGACATTTGTACAATTCTGATAGAAATAAATAATTTTGAAGTCCTTGATTAATTTCTAAATGATAGACGTACCGCTATGGGTATTTATTTTTAATTAGTTTAGTTAAAAAAGCTTATTTAATTTGATTAGATATTTTATCCTGTTTTATGGGGTCCGGCCGTTAGGCTCCCATTCCGCCACGCACACGGCCGCGACGCTCACGAATTTAAAAAGTTGTTTATCCTCGACGCTCTCGGCCTCGACGCTCACGATTGTAAATCAAGTTTTTTTTTACTTGTAATTTGAGAAAGTACTGTTGAGAACAAAAATGTTGCGTTTCATTTTTTATTTTCATATAAACCATGTGTATTTTTTTCACTACCTTTCATAATAATTTTAAAATACACACGTATATAAAAAACAGAACCGAATATGAAATTATTGGCCAAAATATAGAAAGGTTACTATCGACATACTATATAACTACTACATATTTTTAATCTGCCTTAGAGATGCAAATAAATACTTTTATCTACGAGTTTCTTATAGTTTTTTTTTTAATATTTTGTTATTTTATATTCGTGTATTATTTAAGTAGGTATCATATTTATTTTACTTATATATTATATATTTTGACAGATTGCGAATAAAAGGAATACCTGTTACCCAAAGAACAATGAAAAGTATAGATAACGACAAAGCTATAGCACGCCTGACAGAAGAATACCACAAAGAAAAACTTACGATCATTTCGTTTTTAGAAAACATCTGCCCATTTGTAGTTCTTAAGCAATAAATGATATTTAAATGTTGAAACGTATATTGATATTTACACGCAGTTAGTTGTTGATTATTATGTAAAAATGATTATATTTAACGTGTTTTACCTAAATTAACCTATATAAATAAAAAGTAGCTATATATACCTATATAGCTATTTTTTATATAAAATGACGAGTCCCGGTTGGAACTGAAACAAAACCAGTGATTGTAGATTTAATTTTAATTAAAGAATATTTCGTGTAGATTTTTAAATTTTTGGTAATAGATAAAAATTAAGATTTTTAGTTTTATTATTAGTAATTGTAGATTTTATTATTTTTTTTAGTTTGTTATATATGTTTATATCTTACGTGTCTTACCTCAATTCATCTATTTATACAAAAACTAGCTATACCCCGGAGCGCAGCACCCGGTTGGAACTAAAGCAAAAACTGTGATTATAGATTTAATTTTAATTACAGAATATTTCGTGTAGATTTTTAAATTTTTGTGTATTAGATCATACCTATTTTATTGAAATTGTTTACTGTTTTTATTTTGCATGTTTTACCAAAGTGTAAATATTACTTACTACCTGTACCCCGGAGCCGTAACCGGTAGGAATTGAACTGACCAAAAACTGTAATTGCAGATTTTATTTTTTTTCTTAGTTTGTTGTTGATTATTATATATGTTTATATCTTATCAATACATCTATTTATACAAAAACTAGCTATACCCCGGAGTGCAGCACCCGGTTGGAACTAAAAGAAAACTTGTGATTATAGATTTAATTTCAACTAAAGAATATTTCTTGTTGATTTTAAAAATTTTATTTAATTGAAATTGTTTAATGTTTATATTTTGCATGTTTCACCAAAGTGTAAATATTACTTACTACCTGTACTCCGGATAGTATCCGATAGGAACTGAACTGACCAAAACTTGTAATGGTAGATTTAATTTTATTTTAATGAATATATTTCCTTGTTGATTTTTAAATTGTTTAGATAGTCTCTTATTAAAATGATTTATGTTGATATTTTAAAAGTTCAAAAATTTTAATAATATAAAGAAAAGAACCGTAACGAAATTACTGATTTTATATTTGTATACTTAAGGACAGTTTCAAATTATATATCTTGATTCATGAATACCTTTTTTTTTTCATAACCAAACTCCGGCAAACATACCCACCTACATCACTTTGGTAATACTTATTTTTATTTTAACAATTCTGTTCTCAACAGTACTCATTCAAGATAGTTGCAAAAAATATATTAAATCGTGAGCGTCGCGGCCGAGAGCGTCGAGGACAAACAACTTTTTAAATTCGTGAGCGTCGCGGCCGTGTGCGTGGCGGAATGGGAGCCTAACGGCCGGACCCGTTTTATGTACTTACGGTACTTTAAGGAACAAAAGAGAGAGAGAAAAAGGACAGCAAATATATTATAATACTAGCTTTCGCCTGCGGCTTCGCCCGCGTGAATTTCCCACAGGAACAGTGCTTTTTTCCCGGGATGAATGGTACCCTATGTCCTTCTCCGTACTTTCAACTATGTGTATGCGAAATTTCAAAAAGATTGGTTAAGTAGATAAAGCGTGAAGAGGTAACAAACAAAGAAACAAACAAACAAACAAACAAACAAACTCACTTCCGCATTCATAATATTATTTAGGATTTGCAATTGTTTTGTGAATTTTACGCAGACTGCAAAGGCGGATGATAAATTTTATTAAAATATTGGTTAATTTTTTTTTATATATAATGATTATGACAAATGCATGTATGCCAAGTTTACTATGTCTGTAATACAAACTGACCTACATATTGTACTGAAACAATTTGTCATATTATTACATCATCGAAAGATACCAACCAGTTATTTGCAAATAAGTCAATTATTTACATTAAAAAAACAGTAAATAGCAACACCACTTCAAACACATCAATCAATAGCCGGTACATAAAACACATAACAGAATACATATTTCTTGCACGACCGAGATGCGAAAAGGGGAAAAGAAAAAAAAAACTAATTAAAAAAGCAATCAAGGTTTTCTTGACGGCGCGCACGTTCGCCCATATCGTCTTACCCCCTACTTCCCCCTTGGCCCCCGTTTTGCGGACACCCGGGACACCCTTTAGGGGGGGAAGGGGGAGTGAGCGGTACTAGATTTACGTAACACGTTTAAAGTGTGTTTTGATGAAGTAATCATGGCATTTCCACGGACTGCGTTTAAGAATTTTGCGGCGGACGACATTTTTCCTTTTTTCACTTCAACTCTTTAATCCGGCTTCCTTAACGAGTTGCCATGTAATTTGAGTGAGTAATTTAGGGATTTTCCCCGAAAGTGTATTGGTATTTTTCGGTTAAACGTTTACTGTTCCCGATTTGGGAATGGATTTGGTACGAATTAATTTAGAACGACGAAAAAATATCCAAATAAAAATAGCATTGATATATAAATAAGAGTAGAGTCAATATGGACTTAAGTACTTACTTGATTTGTACGTACTGCACTTTTCATCTGTATTGAAATCATACATGTATAATCTTTGTTCTTTTTCTTTTCAAGACGAAATGGCTATTCCACTATATATATAACTCAAAGGTGAATGACTGACTGATATAGTGATCTATCAACACACAACCCAAACGACTGGACGGATCGGGCTGAAAGGCATGCAGGTAGATGTTTTATTGAATGAACACTGAAAGAGAACCTGGACAGACTGGACTTATTAAATTTTGAGTTTTGTACATGAATGAAAAAGAAACATGAGGTATGGACATTGTGTTTTCCTGTGTATAAAAAAGTAAAATTTTCTCAAGTCAATAAAAACAATACTTTTGAATTCCGCGAAAAATATCAACAATAACAATAAAATCATATTAGTCGAATTTCAGCATACCGTACATTGATATCAAATGTACATTGAAAAAAAATCGCCCACTACGTAATAAAGTAATTGGAATTCCTCCTGTCCTCCAAGACCGTCTTGTCCTAGATACAAGTGGGCAAGACATGATTTCTGCTAAACGTCATGCAAAAAAGGACTTTATGCGGATGTCGCAAAATTATGTTTCGTTTGACACAACAGTCAGTTTATTAAAATACTGCGGCCGTGCAGGTACGAGGTAGAAATAAAAACGAGCCAAAGCAGTTACTTTTATGAGGGCGCGAATAAGATGTTTCGGAGTCCGTCTAAGGAATGAGAGGGTGGGCACACCGCACACTGCGACGGAAAACCGACGAGAATCTGTAATTTTTTTTGTCTGCCAAATCCACGGATATTATCATTTTAATCAAATTTTTTTTCTGTTTTTAAAAGTAATAGATCAATAAATAAATATACATAAATTGATACCGTAGAACAATGACCCTCTGCCTTTTTAGAAATAGGTTGAAAATAATGAATGCAGGTCAAACAAAATTATGAATGCAGGTGCCAAATGTAAATTGTTGATCCTCCCTTCTTATATTCAGTTTTTATTTTGGTTAAATTTAACGAAGATTATGTTTATGACAATATGAACGAATCGCATAAATAAATTAATTCTTACACTTTATAACTAAGAACACACTTTGTTAAGTAATTCTACTACGACGTTGCTTCCTCGATATTTAATCAAATTCACTAAGCAGCTCGCTCTGCTATGTACTAGGCATGACACAATTTTAAGAGATCTGAGAATAAAATAAAATAAAATAAAAGAAAATTAGTCCAGACATCCTATTTTCGCCCCACCGTTAGTTACGTCGGTAGCCGCCGCGCGCACCTCTTCATTCGCTTTTTGTGTGCGGGCATGGCAACACACACACTACAACAATATTTTTATTTTTTATTTTCTTTTTATTCCAAGTATCTGGAATATCTTAAAATTAATTTATAACTTCAGTGTCAGTGGAAAATAACGTACTTTAAGTTCATTACACTCGTAAACAACGAAAAATGTAAGTATTTTTCATTACCTGAATATCTGGTTTGAATATTAACTATACTTTGAAAAAGTTATAATGCCTAACAAAATGTTAGTTAACTACATATTTATGTTGCATTGGCTACTATTACTCGTACGTAACCGTGATTTTACATCACACCTGTGTAAACCTGCGGGTACTTTTATAACATTTAATCATAAACTCAACAAACAACTGTCGTTAGACCAATTGATTTTTTCCGCTGACCCAACTATGCACCTACCTTCCTTTTATCTTGGAATTGTCTGTGCATGATATTACATAATACAATATCGCGAATAGTATCTCGCGTTCCGAGTTGCGATTTTACATGAATCGTAACCTAAATATGCGTCGCATGTTTATGTTTTACATTTGTAAAAACATTTTTTCGTGGCAAAATCACGAATCTACATATGTATGGATAATTTTCTTCTTATTTCTTGATTGTTCTTACTGTCGTTAAAAGTTAAACGCAAGGCCCAATTGGGTTATTTGTTGATGAAGGATTAATCATATTAAACTACGATATTACAAGTATGTTCAGAATTTAGATTCGCAATAAATCTGGGTCCAATTCTATAATGAAAACCCTGGAATAATTGTGTAAACAAGATTTTAGCCAAGCATAAGCTGTCATCATTGCATCATTTAAAAGTAAACTTTTATTCGTTACGTCAATTGCTTAATTGTTTATTGTGATAAAAACGTACGTAACTATTTTGTACGCTTTCGACTTTTTTCGATTTTAACGTTACTTCGTTAGTCACTGGATGGCTCGATCTCAACTGTATTCACAGTCTTAAAAACCAATCAAACCCCATTGGGCCCACTTGATGCCCTAATCCTCCTTACCCACCCATGGGGAAGGACAGTGCTAATATTGGGGACATTAAAATAGCTATGATGATGGCGGTTGGTCTACGGGTAGTCAACGAGGAGTCTACAGGCGATCTACGGGTACTCTACGGGTGGACTACGGGTGATCTACGGGTGGACTACGGGTGATCTACGGGTGGACTACGAGTGATCTACGTGTGGACTGTGCTATGCACATATAGAACTACAATGCGATTGTAGTCGCGTGTGCACTTCCCAATAGATCTACAATGCGATTGTAGACAGGGATATATATTTACCCTTAGAATTACAATGCGATTGTAATCAGGGTTTTACACTATAGTCAAGCACATACAGAATTACAATGCGATTGTAGTCACGTGTGCTCCGACCCAATAGATCTACAATGCGATTGTAGACGGGGTTAGAATTACAATGCGATTGTAATCAGAGCGACTATAGTCAAGCACATATAGTCCGATAGAAGAACAACAACAACGCAGAAGATATGCAGCCGCCCAGTTTCCTTATGCAAAATGGGCCCAATCAAGAGGCTTAACTACAAAATCTTCGCGCTAAGTAAAGTATTACCTAATATAACTACGATATAATCGTAGTCTAGTTTATATATTACACCTATATAACAGCACATATAGAACTACAATGCGATTGTAGTCGCGTGTGCACATTATTCAATTTTTTTTTGCCATTTCGACTCGAGATGATGATGATGATTATTACCTTATTCAACTACAACGCGATTGTAGTCAGGTATACACATTATTACCCATTAGAACTACGACGCGATCGTAGCCTGGTTTATAAAGTATCTTTACTTACTTACCAATTTTATACACACTTATATTAGCACATACAGAACTACAATGCGATTGTAGCCAAATCTACACATTATCAGCCAGATATACGTAATAGAACTCCGTGGACAAGCTTCTATCCAAAGTATAACTATGCAAATAGTATTATTATCAGATGATAACCATGTAACGAAAGTGTGTGTATCTTACTATACATTTCGAACACCCTTTAAGTATCTCTTACTTATCAAAACATTACTAGACTGATACAGTCAAGTATTATTTTTTCTGGCTGCGTAAGTTCTTCGAACTATAATGATGTTATAACCATGCACTGTCAGTATTAACTTAGCTCTGTTCATTTCAGTTAAACGCGAACTTCGAGTCTCACAACTATTGGCAGTGACAGATTATCTGTATGTATCTGTTGTTATAAATGTTTGTACATCAAGACTGATGAAAATCGCCGACCATTGCTGGTCATCATAACAGGTATGTACTCATACCAAATATCTAAACATTGGGGTATCACACATATAGTCCAAGAGGAAGTTGGGAAACGGAGTTCGGTAAACTGAGGAAAGGAAATCCACTCATCAATCGAGATGATTATTCGCCAAATGTACATAATTTAGATAATTTACAATATACACGTCTGGTACATTTATTCAATACTTTTAATAAAACGGAGTTCGGTAAACTGAGGAAAGGAAATCCACTCATCAATCGAGATGATTATTCGCCAAATGTACATAATTTAGATAATTTACAATATATACGTCTGGTACATTTATTCAATACTTTTAATAAATCGACTGATCACTCGATCAATCAGTTATTTCCTTTATATTTCATATTATAAAACAGGTACTTCATGTCACTTTTGAGTGTGGCGTCAATTTGACAGTATTTTAAATAAACTGTTCAGGCGATCAATTTTTCTCCTAAAAGTAGGTATGTATAATGAAATATTTTCACTGTCAGTCCGGATGACTCCGGAATCACCCAATATCGGGTCAATACCCGATACCTGTCTTTTTATCTCTTCATAATTAGCAACTAACTTCACTAAAAGTTGCCCATGTATCTTTATACATAAAGAACACATACATAAAGATTATAATACATAAAGATTCAGCTTCTTGATTGATTTTTGCAGATTGCATCCAAATTCAATAAGTAATAATGCCTAATACAAACTGAGATTATATACTTACTTATTATTACATACTATATTTCAATACTTATACATGATCAAGCTTTTCAATCTAACAGGCTTTTATGGTTATTGTAGTTCTACAACAGCAACTCTCTAAAGCACCTTATAAATGGAATAAAAGTGCCTTTAGCCAGGTAAGAGTAGTGCTTTCTATTTTGGACAAATTAAAGGCAGATAACAAAGCACTTGTTTCTTAAGAATTAGACATTAGCTCTAGCTTAAGCAAGCATAGTACTGAACAATATTGGATACTCAGTACGTTGATTTTATTTTTAGTTTCTGTTTATGTAGATTTATTCAAATTGTCAATATGGTCTCATCTTTTAGCTCTGATCGTAGATGTGTTGAATATTCTACGTTAACTCGAGTAAATTAAATTTCAACCACTGGATGCATAATTATAGATATCTATCTTTGTGATTAGGATGCGATTTTTCGATCAAAAAAAAAAAAAAAAAAAAAAGATATAAAGTAGTATAAAATTGACCTTTATTTTTTCTACAGCTACTGTATTTATTCCAAATTTACAACAAAAAATTACCCCTAGCAAAGGTCATCTGCAATGACTTGAGTGAGTAATTTACTATTTGGAATAAGAAAGATCTATTATCGAGAATCTAATCACAATTAAAAACCCTCTTGATAGATTCTTGTTTCGGAAAACTAAGTATCATAACTTTTTCTTTTTAATAGGTATGTACCTACTTGCTACTGAAAACATAATAAGCTTGTACAGTAAGTACACTTTAGTTTCGTCTATAGAATTCAGTCTTTCGTTAATAGTTTTAACTAAAGGCACATACATACGAGTATGTACTCATAACAAAAGTTATAGTGAAGTCATCGTGCTGTGGTACCTAATACTATCTATAGTTTATACTACATGGCTGTGGCCGATTCATCTATATAACTATTCAACTAAGTACAGTCTATAAAAATAGTGTAGTTTTACGAGTATATTTCAGCAGAAATGTACTGAACTCAAAATTTGCATTATTCATTTTTTCCCCTTGCTAATTAATATATATTTGTCAGGTAAAGATATTTCTCGAGTACTTAGTACTTAGAGTAAAATCTTAAATTAGTATCGTGTCCTTTTATCTTGACACATTAACCACCCAGAAGTATATGTTTATAATCAATACAATAAAGCTTCCTGACAATAGGTAGTTAAAATTCTAGTCGATATTTGTAAAATTAACTCTGGGCAAACATCTCTGCCTGTGTTGAGTTCGCTATTGCAGACTAAAATGTTCATCACATTTCTCTTAGTAAATATTTACGTTTTTTGAGTTAACATATCCTATTTTGGGAATAGCCTTTTAAATATCCTGTCTCACATGAAATAACTATAGTGTTAATTTGTTTTTTTGTTAATTATTGTCCCATGGTATACATATAGGACTTTTAATCTGTTTCTTGTTAACTACTTGACATTTTATCTCCCAAAATATCAAGGTTAGCAACCAAAGTCTGTACTCTACAGAACTTAAACAATGTTTTTTGATAAGCTGGAATAATTTAAACCATTATGCTTTACAAAATGAAAAAAACTGTATTGGCATTGCATTACATAGCCTATTCGAAGAATTTTTTTTTTTCCAGTTTCTTAAAATTTTCCTTTATATCTGATACCTATCCTTGTGGAAGACAGTTGTAGATACAACTGCATTTGAATTTATTCATGTTATTAACCATCCTATATCAAAGTATCTAAGGAACCACTTTTAATATATCACATTAAAAATAATAATTATTATTATAATGATATGAAAATAAAAATCTTGCAAATTTCGCAATGGCTCTAAACATCTGCTTAGTGAATTTGATTAAATATCGAGGAAGCAACGTCGTAGTATAATTGATGGTTAAACAAACTTACCTTAATGAAGTTTGACCATAATTATACAAGACGTTGCTTTCCGAAGATATTTATAACCCGCCCGTCCCAATCAATAAGTATAATACGTTTTACCATATCCCTAGCGCCACATTCCGAGAATTTGGTTCTAAAGGAATGAAGAGGTGCCGCGCGGCGGCCACTGACGTAACTAACGGTGGGGCGAAAATAGGATGTCTGGACTAATTTTCTTTTTATTTTATTTTATTTTATTCTCAGATCTCTTAAAATTGTGTCATGCCTAGTACATAGCAGAGCGAGCTGCTTAGTGAATTTGATTAAATATCTTCGGAAGCAACGTCTTGTATAATTATGGTCAAACTTCATTAAGGTAAGTTTGTTTAACCATCAATTCTACTACGCACATTACGTCTACGAAAATTATATCTGGCCTTAACCCCAGGTTTTAATTAAAAGCTTTGTACCTCATAACATCATTTCATCACTATCAATTCTGTACCTATACAATATATTACATCAAATGTACATTAATTAAATTTTCTTACAATACATATTTAATAAAATTAAATACATATTATGAAATCATACTTTTTGCTTTACAACGTAAAGATTTTAACAAAATAAATTTGGTTACATACTTCCTGTATTGAAAATAAAGTTTTTACAAATTGAATAGTAAATTATGAGTTATTAATAAAAAAAGAAAACAAATTAAACCCCATTACGAGCCCTATATAAAGTCAATCAAACGTCGTTTTATGACGTCAACTAACTAAAAAATAAGAAAGTGACGATTTATAAGTGCTATTTTTAAGCCAATATAAATAAAAATATTTGACTTTGACTTTGACTTTGACTTCGTCCAGTCAAACGTTGTGAAGTAATAAAAAATTACAAATTTATTTCAAAGTTTTTCGCCGCATTTTTCATGCCCAGTGTGCGACGCGCCTATAAAAATAATAAAATGCCGTTCCACAGTCGTAACAAGCGTCGTTGGAACAAAGCGGGCTCGCTCAAATAATTTGTATCAATTTGTAAAAATGCACCCGCCGCCCCCCGCCGTCACTGTAGACGTCATAATTATTGCCAGTTTCATATCATATAGGTGTACTAGGTGCGCCCCGGGGCTTCGATCCCTTGGGAATTTCGGGATAAAAAGTACCCTATGTCCTATTCCTGGTATTTTTCTACCCGTATACCAAATTTCATCTAAATCATGTTACCATAGTATAATGAAATTGAATCATGTGCCAATCTACTATACTTTTTGCTACAAGTTTAGTGAACTCATAGCCTAAAAGCCGAACTTTAAATATATTTCTTAACGATGCCAAATCACTATTATTTACAACACAAACATGGCTTCCCACACACGGCTGAAAAAGTTCCCAGAATTGTGAATGCAAAATGGCTAATCGTAATGACTAGTGCGATTATAGCAAATTGGCTCGATTCGCTTGTCACGCGCGAATATCAAGCAGTTGGGCAATAATCATTGGCCAATGCATGATCTCCCAACTATAGTCCAATGAAGAAGAGTATATGTCAATTTTTTTAGGAATTTATCAAAAAATCATATTAATTTTATTTTTTTTTTAGTTCATAATTTGTTTTTTTTTTAATTCATAAAATTGGTTATTTATTATTATAAACTTAAATACTTTCTAATAAAATACCCAATTTTCGTCTTACAAATGATATTTAGGTGCTGACTTGCTGATTGAAATAATCATCTTTCAGCTGAAACAAAATCTTATTTTCTATTTATAAACCTCGAATCTAATTCTCACTAACATATTTAAATGTGAAAATTTCGGGTGACTAATTAAATAAGTACTAAAATTACTTGTTTTTAATAGTTTCCGTATATCGCTAATCTTTAAACATTGTTTACATTTTGATCTTCTATTTGCTTTTCATAATCGAACACCTATTTACGTTTCAATTAAAAACAATAGGAAAACAATTAATTTTGCTGCAGTAAAATGCAAATTTAAATCGGCACACTTTCCAATGAATATAACAAATTGATTCTTCTTACCGAAAACTAAGGATTTTTCAGTTAGCGCTTTTTGAACAATGAGCAATATACAATTTTGGCCAATGTCTTTTTATTCGTCTTTTAGTTTACTCTGATTGATTAGCATAATTCTTCGATAATGCAATCAACAATCTCAAAGTTGACTTTAATTCCTAAGTAAAAAAGATTCAATTTAGAATGCCTTTTACTGAAAACAATACAGGTATGCAGCAGTGAACTACTTCATAAATAAAATATGATTGATTTAAGATTTTAAAAAGTGGTTGAAAAACCTTGCACCCATTCATAGAGTACATATAGGGTTTAAAATTGAGATTCTTGTCGTAAGAGATGGGCTGGGCTAGCATCCTATCACTATATCTGAATCTTCATTCCACCAATAAGCTCAGTATTCAGCTATTCGTGGCCATCGAGACTTACGTCTCTTGGCTCTGTCTACCCCGTAAAGAATAAAGACGATAAGAGATAATAACACTGTATACGGATACATATGTACGTACATAGGTATTAAATGATACAAGTAAACAAAATAAAATCTAAATTTTCTTTAGTGTTTTTTCTATGCTTGCGCTAATGAATAATTTAGACATTCATACAGTTTCTTATAACTTAATATTATGATACTACTGATATTTAATGAATTTCTTATGTAAGCAACGAAAAGTAAAATATTCTCAATCCAGAATAATATGTTACTTTCAATATGATTGAACTTACTCCTTTTGCAATTTTGATAAATTACCCACAGACGTATGATCCGATAGTTGCGAAACATCCGCAATCTGAATCTAACATACATTGAAGCCCATAGACAAATGACCCTAACAATCGAATCCAGTTCCAGAAATATGCGCATGCCCATAAATTCTCAGACCAATCCCGAGTTCATACACCTTAAACATGTTTGTTTTACCCTTTTTGCTTCCCCATGAAGACGTTACTTCCACGTTGTTACCCGTGTCAAAGGTTGATAAATATGCAATATCCTTAGATCGATCTGAGATCGATCGGGCGTGTATTTTGAAACCACTCTAATTTGACCCACCGCTCCTCTTCCCTCGCCAGCGAATCTACAACATTCTAGGTTCGGTTTTACAGTCTACTTCATGTCTAGTTACCCTGATTGTATCTTTTTACAGTGGTAATACAGGCGAATTCGCAATGATTTAGGATATATTGATGTAATGTAGACTGTATACTTTTCAGAGGTTCAAGATTATTAGTCATATTGAGAGCATTGTTAGAAAATTATAGATGGCGCCTCAGGAGATGGCTCGATGTTTACATTCCCTGGATGTTAGAGTAAGCTAGTTTAAGAGGTTATGGGTCAGCGTGTGATTATATGTTCCCGTTTGCGTTGGAATTGATTTCGGTCCAATTTGAAGTTGTTTTCTTTTAATTGTGGAATGTTGTTTGCTTTAATTGTGTTTGTTTTGGTCATTATATCTTCTTCTTCTTCTTCTCTCAGCCGAAAGACGTCCACTGTTGGACAAAGGCCTCCCCCAAGGATTTCATCCATGGAGGGTTTTGCCGTAATCGCCACGCTTGGCAGGCGGGTTGGCGATCGCAGTGTAATGGCATAGTACGCGGAAAGATGCTGCTGCCCATCCTCCGGTGTTTTAAATCCCTTAGTCGCCTCTTACGACACCCACGGGAAGAGATGGGTTGGTGCTATTCTAGGGCCACACCACATCATAAATTTATTTTTACTAGCTTTTGCCCGCGGCTTCGTCCGCGTGAATTTCCCACAGGAACAGTGCTTTTTCCTGGGATGAAAAGTACCCTTTGTCGTTCTCAGTACTTCTTACTGTGTGTATACTATTTTCAAAAAGATTGGTTAAGTAGATAAAGCGTGAAGAGGTAACAAAGAAACAAACAAACTCACTTTAGCATTTGTAATATTAGTTAGGATTAGGATTATTTGAAGCATACTTCGAAGTGCAACCATCACTCATGCTTCCTTAAATCACTTGTAAAACTTAACTCACGTGTAAAAATTAAATATTTTTTTAGGATTCCGTACCTCAAAAGGCAAAAACGGTACCCTTATAAGATCACTTTGTTTAAACAAGGACTTGATTTCCAGTGACCATCACACACAAATTCTCATATCTCCGTTCACACATGAGCTAATCACAGCCATCGCTGTCATACAAAAGCCGGTTATTATCGACAATTGCCGGGGTCTACGTATAACGCCCGCGTCACGAGCGGCCGTCGTGCAAATGGACGACTATTTCTTGAGCATTGCTCTAAATCACGAATGCCGTATCAAGATCCGTCGGTCCACGGTCCTGGGATGGGTAAGGGATATTCTGGATGCTGGATGATTTATCTATTTATTTAAAAGACTGATTTACATATGAACACAGGGTCTTGGAACTTGAAAAACAAAGGTGTATGAACTAAGAAAGGAGTTTAAAAAACTCTCTCCTAAGGGGATGAAAGGGGCGAAATACAATATTCACGTTGGACCCTGAAAAAGCTAGTCTTAAATTTAATAGATTTATTTAGATTATTTTTAGTACTTCTTTTCTATTTTTACTAATTTCACTTAAAGGATTTTACCAGCTTGTGTGTCCACCAAATGGCAACAAAATACCAAGGGGCCTAGCTAGGGGGGCCTAGCTACCTGTCGCACAGGTTCCCATAGGAACTTATTTCAGGAGCTAGTCTCTAACCAAGGGTGAACAAGTCTGTATATAAATGAATGTACATGTATAGATTACATGTACATTGTTGAATGTTACCAAGTATTAATAGTATATCAGGGTTAGTAGTAATAGGAAATTTTAAGGTTATTCTTTTAGCATAAGCAAAATAATAAACTAAAAATTTTATTAACTCTCGTCGCTGTCACACTTAAACCAGCCAGAATAACCCCCCAGGCAAAATATTACGGATTGCAACAATACATTACTGGTTATACACCGCGGATAATTTCGTTTAGTTAAAAGGTAGCCATCAAGGTGTGCTGTATAAATTTCTTCTGCCACCATTAGTGGCGGAGGCCGTTTACCACCGAACGTGATGTGCTTTATTTGTTATGATCTGACTTTGTTTGTTTTATCGCTCTGTATTTTAAACTCTGTTACTAGAACTTCCTAATCGTACACTAGCTAAACTTTAGAGGGAATTCCAGTTTAAAAAGAATTCGAATTGTTACATCAGGTCATCATCATCATCACCCGTCCGTGACCCACTGCTGGGTATATACCTTCTTCTGTCTACGCCAACCTTCTCTGTGGGCCATCCTACTCCAGTTGTTCGAGCAATATTTTTATCATCTTCGACCCATCTAGTTACTTCAGTTGAAACAAATAACATCAAACTCCAAAGTGTAGTTGCATGAAGGAGTATGTTTGTTACTCCTTACTATTGCGGTGCAGCGACCCGAAGTGGATCTTGGCTTCCGACCCTAGATGACGCCATTTCATATGGTTTTTGTACACTGTTAACAGTTAAGTTTTGTGACAATTTGTGTTTTAATTAAATATAAAATATAAATAAAAATAAAACTTGCTGGTGCAAGACCGCAAGAAATTTAGGAGGCTCTGTAGTCTTTCAGAACCTCATCACTCCAGCTTCTTTTTTGTAAAATTAAAACTAGGTACATGAAACATTACTGAACAAAACTCTATCCGATACAAGCTACTAAGATGAAGTATAAGATTTATTGCTGAAGATATAAGGCGAGCAAATGTTACCAGATCATCTTAATGTTGAACTAGAAACCGGCTAAATGCTACGTAAATATTGAGAAATTTTAACATTGTAGCACCTTTGCATAAGTGAGTCGGCAACACTCAGCGGTCCAAACAGAATGGGCATTAGAAATATTTTTTGAAAATCTTCTGAAACTATGGTTAAATATCACTATAGATATTCTAAAGAGAGATATTCGACTAATATAGTTCTTAAGAGACTTTCGTTAACTTTCATGAAAATTTGACGAACACTGTAAAACTTTCAAATTTACAATGTTTGACACAATAGTCAAAAGGGTTCAGATACAACCATTAGTACTTAAAATAAATTTAGAAAATAATTATTGTACTTACCACGAGTTTTGAGGTACCAATGATAATGTTTAGAAAAAAATACTTACATACATATTATCACGCCTTTAAAAAAAAAAAATTAAACATTTAAAAATTATTCAATTGATTTACTTATCGAAATATGACTATAAATACAATCTTTTCATGTCACACAGAAATCTTTAATTAACATTAAAATATTTTAACTAAAGTTTAAAACCCACCTGCAATTTAGATCGCTCGTTCACTAACTCTACGAGCAAGTAGGTAAGTACCTATCTTCAAAGTGTAGTTAAGTGCACAAATTACTTAATTTAGGGTTAAGTTCCGATCACTCAAGTGTCCTAAATGGTTGGAGAGAATAGTTGGCGAGGATTCGAAGGCATTTTGTTGTTGATTGAGGACTGTTAAAATATTGTTTAAAAAGCGTGCATGAGTCAGGATCTTATTTTTTTCAAAAGTTGAGTCTTAAGAATCTATATTTGTTGACAAGAACATAGTTCACTCGAGGTTAAGGTATCTAATAATCCAAAAATCGATACAGTTCCAAGGAATATCGTTTTTCCTATACCAAAAATCGGTATAGTTCTAAGGAACATAATACTCCTGCGTGTCAATGGCGAAGCCGCGGGCTATCTGTAGATTGATAGAAAAATAAAGGTATATAACAAAATTCCTAAAGCTATTAGAGAGTTGCCAAAAAAGCTATTTTTATCAACATTAAAAAAATGGTTATTGGATCAATGCTTTTATGACATGAATGAGTTTTGGACTTTAAGATAGTATTTTGTGTAATGTTTGACTTTTTTAATAAAATATAAAATAATATAATATATAATAGATAATTACTAGACATAATAATAATATTTACATGCCATATTGCTGGCGAAACATGTAAGGTCACATAATCATCTCAGTAAACACCCATTTTGTACTATGTTTCATGTGAATAAATATATTTCATTTCATAAATAAATCTTCCTTATGACTACGGAACCATGAGTCACTTCGCCGCGTTGTTAGGTAGTTATTTTTTTATTATCGGAACCCTAAAGGTAAGGTATAGGAAGTGTCAAGTGACATTAGGAAGTGACTGTCAAAATTAAGTTTGTTCATTTCCTGAGTAGTATTAGTACTCACAAAAATCTGAAGTGTCAGGTTATACCAGAGTACTATTAGTTATTCTGTAAGATCTTGTTTATCTATGAGCAAGCGTAGGTAATATGCGAAAACTTAATAACTGTGTTTTAAAATGTTTTTATTTTTAGTAATTAAGTTATATTGTTCTATAAGTTTTCCGATGAAAATAAAATAAAATCTATACTAATATTATAAATGCGAAAGTTTGGATGTGAGTTTGTGAGTTTGTGAGGATGTTTGTTACTCAATCACGCATAATCTACTGGACGGATTTCGATGAAATTTGGTACAGAGGTAGATAATGACCTGGAATAGCACATAGGCTACTTTTTATCCCGGGAAAAAGCACTGTTCCCGTGGGAAATTCACGCGGGCGAAGCCGCGGGCAAAAGCTAGTAAATAAATAAAATATACATGGTTTATTATTTTTGCGTTTTCAACGCTTTTTGACCCATTTAAAAGTGACGACATCGCTTGTCACTACAATACAAGTCCCATACAAATTACTGTTCATAACATCAAGAAAAGGCTTGTTTCTTGTACCAAATTCTCATCCAAATTACCGGAAAGTACCAGTACTTTATGGGAGTTTGTGTAGAAAATTGGGTACTGGTAACAAGCCCTGAGAAAAAGTATCTGATTTGACTTGTTGGCAACTAGCCCTTTCTCAATGGTCAAACAAAAGGTCAAGACTACCATATCTTTAGATTCGTTTCCACCCCGGCGAGCCAGGGTGAGTTTCCGCGTTATGAATTACCATATTGTCTAAATTAACGTCCGCCGGTCAGCGGGAATTTAATATCTCCATACTGAGTCTTGCTACAATCGCATTCAGGCTCACCCTAACTATGTGTACAGGGTGATTATTTTCAAGTAGCTATTTTAATTCATATTGTAATATTGCCTATAAATTAAATATCGCCATACGTAGTCTAGCTACAATCACATTTAGGCTGTTTCAATTTTATCTAGAGGGTGTTTAAATTCAATATTTTAATGAGTTAATTAAAATTGTATTTGTTTAGTTGGTATTTACATACATACATATTATCACGCCTTTTTCCCATGGGGGTAGGCAGAGACTAGCGATTTCTACTTGCTACGATCCTTACAGATCTCTCTTGCTTCCTATAAACTCATCAATCGGTCACTACCAGTTGGTATTTATTAACTTATAATTAGTTTTAGTAGTGAGTAATCGGAAAGTAGATGAAAGTACTTGCATATTTTGGATACAAACAAAGAAATAAGATTGTATGTTGTAAACTTGCCAAGTTATTAAAAAAACAAGTTTCTAAAAAAATACCTGTAGGTAATAATTGACTTTTCGAAAAGAAAGTTCGTATTCCGTGACTTGTTCGGAAGTTCTGCACTTTTTATGTGTTCAATGCATTTTCATGTTAACATGTAATAAGCTGGCAACACGCGAAATGCCAAATCTATAATTTTGCTAAATAATCGGCTAGACCTAGACCCAATTTGAACTGTAACTAAAATGTTGTGAACTATTGGCGAATTCTTCCACGTAATAAGGTGCACCAGAAGCATGCAATGTTATATTTTATGACTAGCTTTTTCCAGCGGCCTTTCTCATATGAATTGTACTTCAAAACCTACTTCGTGAACCACCGTTTTAAGTCAATTTTGCATCAAAATTCAAATTAAAAAATTATTTATGCAATCTTGGCCTTTAAAGAAGGCTCTTCTTCACGTCGAAAACTAATTATTTAATCATAATATATTACGTCTTAAAGCTACGAACTACAACCATTTCGGAACGACCACTGATGAGAAGAAATGCCGAAAAAAACTCATGAAACAGTCTTGGTCACCTAACATGCCAGATGATTTATTACTTTATACATATACTAGATTGTGTACAGTCAAATACCAATCTATCTAACATCTATTAGATAGGGTAAAATTACTTTGGTTTAAATACATAGATTATGCCCTCAATAACGTCAATAGAGTTATTTTGAAAATCCTAAATTCCAATAGCTTCCCGATCACAACAACCCTTGGCAAACAAAACAGAAAACACTTAATCATATTATTACAGCATTAATTTCTTGCGAGCCCGTTCCAAATATCTAATCCTTCCAACAATAACTTCGGACACCCCCTGTCTTCAAAATACGGCCAAGAATTGCCTGACGGTCAAAACATCTTAGTTATGACCACTCCTGTCCGGCGCACGGCTAACGTTTGCCAAGTTACCCCCCTCCCCTAAGGCATAGTGCCCATCTCCCCCCGTGTTCGCCTACGCCCGTTAGGGTGCGTTTACAAGAGACCGTAAAAGTATCTGATAGATCAAGGTTTGGTGATCTGTGGTATTTGAGGATATTTTATGGGTTTACCAGAAACAAATGATAAATACTACTCCTTACCAAGGCTACCAATACAATATACCATACCAAATCTCCAAACCACTTGACTGCCAGTTATATTGCCTAGTTATACTTTCCTTCAAAACCACAAGGATTATCTTTTTTACAGACGATCAGACGAAACTTACTGTAATGTTGACGAAACCTTCAGTGGTATTCGATAAAACGACCTTTTGAAGACGGAGGCCTGAACACTGAACCATGGCGGCTTTGGCTAATGTTCTTCTTCTAAGAAGTGTCTCTCCAACTTGTGAAGGTTAGGTATTAGCATGTTCAAGTCCTTTGATCTAATAAATAAACACATCAGTTAGATTAGAACGGAATAGTGTAAATGACCTTAACCCATCTCCCGGTTATTAATAAATCTATCTGTGCATATTCGGCAGTTAAAGACAGTTGTGGCGATCCAAATGCTTTCAGGAGCTCGTTATCTTTGCGAGAGACAATGTTGCCGATTCTGGTCACTATCTTGACAGCTGAATGAAGCAAACGTCTCTCTCTCTCTCTCACACCCTCTCTCTCATCTGAGCGCTTCCCCGGTTGCATCCTCAGCATACGTGTCAGAGTCCAGGGTCCGCTTTTTTACTTTTTCTTCTCCATTCCGGTCTTCGGCATCCTTGGTTGTGAGATCATTGGCACGCATATCCTCCTTGACGACATCAAGCCGGCTCTTCTTGAATAAGGCAAACTTGGCTACACTGTATTCATGTTCATCATCACTTCAGCGGTGATCGAAGGTGTTTTAGACTGTCGGCTAGGCGGTCATCTTGCGCCCGAAAAGTGCAGGTTCAAATCTCAGGATCCACATTTATGATCTACATTCCTCTGAGGCTGTAAATAAATGTAATATAATGTACTTAAATTTGACTTTTGTTCGGTCATTATCATCAACTACCTACTTGCTTCCATGAAGGAAAAATATAGCAAAGAAACCTTATATACATAACTGCTTACCTATAGAATTTATCAACTTGAAGCGCACTACACACCAAAGCCGCCGACCCGCCGACACAACCCGGCGACACAACCCGGCGGCCTATATGAATAGAATTATATCGGCAACACAAACAAAAAAAAAAGTTGCCGACATAGGTCGGCGGGTCGGCGACTTTCGTGTGTAGTGCGCTAGGATAAAATTATACTTAGAAATTGAAACAAAAATACTGTAACAGACTTCATATTAATCCCAGGTAAGTTCTCATAGGTCAGTAAATTCAAAATGACTTATAATGATAAAATATCTTCTAATGAAACTCGGGGGTCACTATTGTCCTCCGGGTAGCCGGCTTACAGACGTCTTGCCCTCCGTAATTGAGTTACAAGTGTGTGAGGGACTTTATCCGAGATTTGCATTTGGTTCTCTAGGATTTTGGAATCATCCTTATAAAGTCCCCCGTTGAGTCTGTCTGTTGTGATAAACTTAAAAATGAATTAAGGGAATTTTCAATCGGTTTTTACAAATGGTCGGGGTAGGTCATGAATAAGGTTTCGTTGTATATTTACGCGAGTGAAGCCGCGGGCAAAAGCTAGTTTTAGGTAAATATTACGCTAAAAAGACCATCCTCAAGTGAAAAGTTATCCTGATAAAGGATTTGGCCTTAACACGCAGATAAGAGAAAAATAGGTGGTTTGAAATCAGTACACAAAACCCTAGTATTTTATCCACCCATCCTCGAGTATTTATCCCATAGAGGCCTTGTTTAAGGGTTATCGTGCTCAAATATTCCACCAAATGTCAGTACTTACGAGTACGGACAGAATTATCACCTGTCAGATGGAACAAAGCTGTCAATGTCGATGTGTCAAATTCAAATGACAGTATTTGTACCATTGACATGACCATAGTCACCAGTAACGCCAACTGGTGGGAGTAACCCAAATTTGGACATCACACGTTGTGAAAACATTTAAGACATTCATAATTATCTTATTGATTACTAGCTATTGCCTGCAGCTTCGCCCGCGTGAGTTTCGATAAGATGAAAAATCTTTGTGAAAAATATGGTATAGTGTAGCTGGTCTCTTGGAGTTATTTATCAGATGTTCCAGATCTTCAATTTTTGTACGTCAGCAGAAAATACTCATCAGGTTGAACGACTTTTAATAAAGCGCCATTTCCATTATATGTTATAGTGTAGTGGTCTCTTGCAGTTCTTCATCAGATTGAATCAGATTGAACGACTTTTGTTAAGGCACCATTTCCATATTTCTTATAGTTTAACTATTCCGTTTTGGTTCTTCATCAAGTGTTCCAGTTTTCAAAATAAATTATAGCCTAAATGTTGCCCAGGCTTAATAGCTATACAATAAAAATAGTTTCATTCAAATCGGTTCAGTACTTTCGGAAAAATATAAAATGTACAGACAAAATATTTTTACTGTTTTATTATATGTAGATATAGATTTAATACCTAATCATTATTTTTTAATGATAAGGTACTAAATAATCAATATCACTTTGAAAGTCAAATCGCTGACCGCTTAGATTGGTCATTGGAATATGCTAAATATGATAACAGTCAGGTATTTCAGAATCCCAGTTATTCGTTGCTAAGCAATCCTACTCCGAATACCCTATGGTTCAAACACCCATAGGGCCCAACTACTCGTGAATTCCAAACGTCTTCAAATTCAACTATTTCCAACTATTGGTCAGTTTGGATGTAGGAACTCTAGATGTGGCATGATTAATATCAGCGTTATTACTAGCCATGCCCCGGGGCTTTGCTCCTGTGGGAATTTCGGGATAAAAAGTATCCTATGTGCTATTCCCAATATTTTTCTACCCGTATACCAAATTTCATCGAAATCCGTCCAGTAGATTTTGCTCGATTGAGTTACAAACATCCTCACGAATCATCCAAACTTTCGCATTTATAATATTAAGTAGGATTTAACCTTATCATCGGGTTTGGTTTTTATTTTTCCACACTTTTTTATTATTAAAACAGTAACTTATTACATATTTATACGCTTAGAATTAAAAAGAAAACCGTCATTCAGAATGAGTTCATGAGATACTAGGTGTCAAGTATACCTATGATATACAAAAATATTATTTGTTTAAATAGCTTTGAAAAAATCATGTTAATAATGCCAATAAATGAATAAAAATAACATCCTGAAGCCACTTTAAATCGCAGGTGGACCGTAATCCCCAGAAAAGCTTATCAAATTGGTAAAATTGAACTTAACACTAAGGTAGATATGTCTATACGCTTCGTCATGTTATGAGTAGTATGACTGATGAACAGCAAGTTTGTCAACCATAGTAGTTTCTAGTTTCAATATAAAATGCACGCTAAGTAGTAAAGGGAAAATTGTCACTTCTAGTGAAGAGACATTAGCGTACATTAACTATGTCTTGCTTTTACACGGGCAGCACCGCGTTATTATTGTGCCTCTGTCAACGGAATATGAAATATATTGGAACTAGGGATGAGCTTGACCAACCCCCTTGCCCCCTCCGCCCCCTGACCTCGGGAGGCGGTCGAAGAAAGGGTTAGGGTGCGGCCAAGAGAGACGCAAATGAGATTTTGAATAATTGTGCAAATGTACGATTGATTTGTACTTTTGATTTATATTTTCCTATACTGTACATGTAGAACGATATAATTTTATTGAGATTTTTAGGCTTTTTGTTTGTTTTGATGTTTTATAAACTTTATTGTGTCAATTTTTATAATGTTCTGCGATTATTTTAAGAATGTTAATATACTTAAACTACATTTATAGTTTAATTTCACAATTCTCACAGCAAAACATACATTTAGAACGTTCTCACTGCGATTACCAGGGATGGCGGGCGCAAACAATACCTATCCAATTTTTCCTATTGCGACCTCTCCTATTTATCCGAATACCTTTTGTTCAGAAATACATAATCTACTATACATTATACTTTGTTACCCAAATTCATAGAAAAAGAATAAGACCCATATGCTACCTGATATATTAGCTACCTGCAAAAACTAGCAACTACCATTTCCAACCCTTATCATACGTTTTCAGCTGCCCCCTCGTGCGCAGTGACCGCAAGGCGTCTTTAGTCCGTACCCTGAGGTGCGGGCGCCAAGATTTAAGGAACAACTTGTATAGAGTTGAGAATGTCTAGATATTCCATTGAATTACAGTAGCGACCCGCCCCTGCTTCGCACGCGAATGTGTAATACCTAGAATACCTATAAATGATATAGAAAACGGTAACAAAATCAGTTCAATTCAAAAGATACTCTGTAAACGTACACCTGTAATTTAGTCAGCGTGAGAGAGATACCTTAGGGCTCGTGCCCGAGACGCGTTGTCATGCGATACAAGTCGCGGGCACACTGCACGGCGCCATTTAGTTACATACTGTCAATCGAGTCGCCGCGAGTCGGTGCAACCGAAGTCGCGCGACATCGCCGCCACCACGCTGCACAAGCCCTTATTTGTTATTTAATTTATCATACAAAATGCAGTAGATGCCATTTCTACATTGGGACCTTTCCTTTGTCTGCATTGGGCCACCAATCCGCATTAGGCCCTCGTGCTGGGTCATGACTCATCCTTCTTGTCCATCTGTAAGGAAAGCCAGTGCCCGAAAAATGACAACATTCAAAATGATGATGATGATTCATATCGTAACACATTCAAAGCCATGTGCACTATTAATATATTCATTTGTTTTCTCAATGAGGGATTTTCCGAGACCCAAATTAAAAAAAAAAGTAGTTCCAGATAACTTCATAGATGACGCTTAAAAGGCGAGAAAAAGTTCCGTACAAAAAGCAAAAATTCACGGGATTGACATTTTTTTTAAATAAAACATACTAAAAAAATATCTAAAAAGTATCAATATTGTGATTTGTGCAACTGTCAAACTATTAGGTGATTTTTTTTTCTGCCTCTGGTTGACAAGAAAAAGCGCACCATATAAGTTCAACCATTATTACGACTCTGCTTTCATAAAACGCTATCTGTTGAGACTTTTTTATACCTACTGATTTTTTTTTCTTAATTTAACTGTCAGAAAATCGCTCATTGTAACAAGGAAACGTAACAAAACTATTATTAGTGTTGCCCGCTCTATCCGTTCCTGTGTCACACCGGACACACAGCTCACCCATCTCAAATTGTAAAACACTGGCCCACGACTTATCCTTGTACAAACGTCGTACCTCCACCTAGATAGTCCTACTTGCTGTTTGAGTTGCCGTCCGCTTGTATTTAACTATTGCTCCAAGTCTAAAGCGGCCGAATCCTTAATCCACCATTAAGTACACCATTTGTACATAATTTTTGTGATTTTGTGCCAAAACGTTTTATTTTCTTAGCTATTTATATCCCACTGCTGCAAATAGCCTCCCCTACCATGTATAAATAATAAAGTTCTAAATAAATAAATCCTTCTGGATCCAAAGCACAACTAGCAAGCTCTACTGGTTCTGCCGATGTTACTTTTGATTCCTTCCTGCACAGCTGAGGTACCATTGACTCAACTGGGACCCACCACGGCACAACTATTATGCAGTACTACGCCACGGAACTCAGAAACCAGCCTTTTTCGATCATGTGTGCCTCGAAGTAATTTTCATAGACCACCACTAGCTTCCAGTGAAGAAAGCATCGTGAGGAAACGTGCATTCTAGTTGATAATTTTCAGCTAGTGTATGGAATGACGGCAATGGCAATGGTAAACTACTCTATCAACATTGCCAATAATGTCATTGTGTGTGTTTCGTTCCACGTAATGACCACGATATCTGGGGAAATACTATAAGAGGATAAGGTTTTTAATCATTGATAATCGTATCCCACATATTAAACCCGAATACTTTTTGTTTGTTGCGCCGCCTCTTCTCCACTTGCGCTGTGAAGGCGGTGGTAACCTTAGCTTTAAGTAATTTTAAGTCGTCAACTTACTAAAAAAACAAGAATATGACGATTCAAAAGTGCTATTTTTAGCGTATTTAAATAAAATCATTTCATTTCACTTAAAATCCTTGTTCCCTTGATAATCGCTTGTAACTTGTGCCACACATTAAACTAGATTATCTTAATGTATTTATATGCGGTTGGAGCTAATTTTCGGCCAATTACTGCGGTTTGGCCGGGTCCGAGGTGCGCTGTGTAAACAATTGCCTCGTAGGGCCATATCTCAGAAACTGTAAGTAGGGAAACGCCGGTCACATTTAACTGACAATTTATATAAGGTAAGTACGTTATCAAAGTACGATTAATTTAAAACTTGGGTCAGACTTCACTTGTTTTACGTTATATAGGATTACTTGTTATAAGTCTAGTGCATGAAATAAAAAAAATCTTAAAAGTAGAAAAAATCCTCAAAGTGTCCCCATTTTTAATTTATGATCGATCAGCTGATGGAAATACTGTGGACAGTAGCCTAAATGCGTATTCGCCGTCATTATTAAACTACACTATAAAACAAAGTCGGGTTAGTTACACCATTTACAACTCCAGAACTATTATACCGATTTTCATGAAATTTGGTACACGGTTAGAGTAATGTCTGGAATAGAACATAAGTTCCTCTTTATCTCGAAATTCCCATAGGAACGGAGCTCAGGCGAGTAGCTTGTATGTAATAAAATGTTCACAAAAACTCTTTTGTTACGAATGGTAATGGTAAATCAATCGATTATAATTCGATTAATTTATTGTTATCCTTTTCCATACTAACAGTGGCAATAGCTTGAATTTTGATTGAGGAAATAGTCCATTAAGAAGTCAGTTAAGGTACTCTCAAGGTCCTAACCTTATTGTGAATAGGCTCCAAATCTTCCAATCTCACAATACATCAACCCACATAAGAACTCCCCAACATAAAGGTCAATTACACAGTTTCAACAAACACTGGATGGAACCCTCAACCCTTGGTCGAAGACAGTGAAAAATACACAAGAGTCGTCAAGTAAAACGCGGCTAATTTGCGAGGCCTACCTTATCTTCGGGTAACTTCGACATCGGCCGTCATTTGTCTTCGTCAGTGTTGCCGGTGATCATTTATGCCACAGCACACCCTACCCTTTCGTGGGGACATACGGGCAGTCGTTCGGAAAAGCCGAGCTTTGTGAACTTGTGTTGAAAGTAAATGGAATATAAGTATAACTAACTACTATAATCGACCGAGCGAGCGCAGCGAGCGAAGCGTTTTTTTGTCTGTCCGGATGTTATCGCCTACAGGTCGCATTTCTGAACCGATTCTTATGAAATTTTGTGAGCAGGTTCGGTAATTTTATAGAATTTTTTAGTCGAGCCAGTTTTTCGAAATTTTATAAAATGGCGATAATATATAAAAAAAACCTTATATCTCAGCTATTTAAAAAAAAAATTCAAAAATGTCATTAGACATTTTTGTTATCCATATTAAGACGCAACTTTTTTGTATTAACAACATAGTGAAATTCAATAAAACCGCTATAAATCCATATATTAAATTCTTATACGATAGTTCTAAAAAAAATCAATAGATGGCGCAGCAAAGCTTTTAATACTCGCAAATTAATTTAAGAGTGACTTGATTTATTGATTAAAATGAGATTGTTTGAATTGCGTGTCTTTTTTTTTTAACTGAGTGCGTTTGACCTCTATCTTGCCTGATGAGAAGCATAGATGAGATCTAGGGTGGTACACGCAAACTGAAAAAAAAACTCAAGTATTTATTTGGTTAATGATATTGTATTGTGGATTGCTTTGCTTGGTGGAATTATCTTGAACACTTGAAATAAATCTGATATCAAAAAACTTCATTGTATGATTAGAATCCTATTTAAAAAAAGTAATAAAAAAAATAATTATAATAGTAATTGGAATATAATAGATTCGATTTCAAATTGAACTATATTTTTTGAACTTTAATTTTGTTGCGCAAATTACATAAATATACATATAACCAATAGGTCAAACCATGCATTTCTGACGACTGACGACCTTCGTGGCCTAACGGTCATCACGCCAGACGGCCACACCAGAGGTCCCGGGTTCGATCCCCGGTCGGGTCAAGATGGAAAATAATCTTTTTCAGATTGACGTGGGTTTTGGATATTTATCAATACATATATGTATTTGTTATAAAATATAGTATTGTTAAATTAGCATCCCGTAAAGTCTTGAACTTACTCAATCTGTGTGATTTGTCCGTATATATTTATTATTATTTATATTATTTCGAGGCAGAAAAGGCAGGTTTCAGTCAATTTTTTAGTGGTATTGACCAACCACAAGAACTTTTTACTTTCTTTACAGCATTGGTAGGTTGGTTTCAAAACTCTTCTAAGCCAGGGACACGGTAAAATATCGGTTATTTCGTGGAAGGGCTCGCGAGGTCTACTGTTCTAACAGAACCACTAGTATAATATAACTAACTATAGGGACATTAGTACGATCCAATGTGATTACTGTCAAAATAATAAATCTTTTTTTTTTTATTATTTTTATTAGCCTATACTGTCCCACTGCTGGGCAAAGGCCTCCCCTCTGGTTCGCCATTCTTGTCTATTCAGTGCATGAGCCCTCCACTATATCTGTCGCGTCCAAATCATCCGACGATCTCGTGCTGGGTTCCTACAGTTATTAAAAAAAAATAGTGAATGATGGCAACTAGAAAGAGATAGCGCCCAGAATAAATAATAGTACCTATCTGTTAACCTTCACGTGTTTATTAACTCTTTCAGGGTTGGTGGTTAGCAAACTAACCTTTTTTATAGAAATTATTTTTTTTTGTGCCTGAAAGAGTTAAAGAAACTTTAACAAATTGTTTAAAAAAACTTAGCTCTCTTTTGAAAACCGTTCAAATCCTTTATTTTTAAACTTTAATCGCTTTTACACCACCTGCGAGTAAAAGTGTTAAAAGTGTTTAAAAAGTAGAGATACATTCACTTCAGATAAAATTAATGTTTATTGCATTTTTTAGAAGACCAATGATTAATACATGGTTTGTTTGTTGGAACCCAACATGTTCGTCAAACAATTCCCCGTATTTTAACACCACAAACATCTCAAAGTCATCACCCCTATTCTAAACTACTTAGGGCCGTATTTCGGATGACATATGTGGTGAAATGACTTTCAGCTTCTTGAAGGAAATTGCGGGCACTCGTCTGACTGAACACGATGACTCGGTTTTTTCCGAATTCGGAAAGAGAATACTTACTTTTTTGTTTATTCATGAACAGTGAGTATATATCATATTATTTGTTAGTTAGATTATAAGATATTTATTATTACCGTATAAAACGACGAAAAAAAAATATTAGTGGTGTAGTTTCTGATTTTAGAATAATAGCAAACTCACGCACGATTTGCCGAATCTACAATATAGTGACTACAATATTTCATCTAAATTTACGCTTCCATAATGCAAAATTTTCCTAGATGCTGGCCAGTAACAACAAAGTCGTGAAAAACAAAATGGCAAAAAAATTCAAATATCGAACGCGAACCAAACCCGCCATAATTGGTTTACGTCCATTATTTGCATACGTCCATCCGTTTGTTTTTAGGATTTCGACGCCCCAACAATAACTTGGTCAAGATGTTTCAAGCAGTTAATTTAGTTTGCCCTGATAAGGGTCGGACCCTTCCAAGATGGATCCTTCAGGTAGGTGGTCAGTCTGAGACAAATATTGAAACTGGATTCGAGTTATTAAGTACTATGATTTGCATATTCGTGTTTGGTTTGAAATAGCTTAATTAACAAAGTATATTGCGAGTAATGAGTTTTGTATGTATAAGTTAATCATAAACTTGCTAAGATTATGTAAATACATATAATGAATTACCTACCATTCATTTGTTTTACATCTAGGTTTTGTGTACTTTTCAAGTTTACCTAAGTGCTTACTACCAGTATACATTACTAAGGCAAAAAATATTAGATATTTTATATCGCTAGATCGGTATTTGATACAGCTGAGTTACAACTGACTTGCATCCATTGTGGTCGTTGCCAAAGACTGAAATATTTTTTAAATAAGGACTGAATAACCAAAGAAATGAATAACAAATTAAGTACATGCCGTCCATCTAGACTAGAAGAACTCTTTATGTATTACCTACTAAGTAATAAAGTTTAGCCTTCCAAAATATGGTAAAATATATCACACCAAAAACATTTTTATGTAAGTCCAAGAGGAGATAATATAGCTCGCAATGTCGAAAATTAAAAAATAAAATAAAACAATCCTTTATTTTCTCTTCACATAGGTTTGGCACAAAAGTAAGTAAGTGTATTAATAACTTAGGTATAACTTAATTCACCTGTAATGCGAGAGAGTGAAAAGAATAATTAATCAGATCTCATGTAGAGCCATGCTTCTAACTTTCCAAACTCTACACCTTAGTCAAAATATGTGGCTTTTCGCTACCGTCACATGGGCTTAGGGTGAAAATCTATTATTTACTGTTTATTACTTTTCTGTTTTACATTAGTTCTTGTAGTAACAATTTGGGTCTTATAGTTTTAGATAAAATTAGTTATTTTTGGTCAATTTACCATATCGTAATTCTTGCTCTGCTCCCAATTACGAATAGCAGAAAGTCGCAAGTGGCCACCATATGTAACTACAAATAAATCTTAAGCAAACGTTCACAGAAACCCTGTATCAATTTAAAACAGCTATAATTATACATTGGTTGTCTCTGGCTTCGGTGGAACAATGCAGTTAATCCATCAGGCTCCTGAGGCGTGGGCGCAGATAAGACAAGGGCTAGCCCGCCCCAGCCACGTTCTTGGGTAGCGAACCACCCTGCGAAGAATAAGGGATGGTACAGAAGGACTAAGCTTTTGATGGCTCGCGTAGGCAGAGTTTGGCAGCCTAGCCGCCCGGCCCTGCCGCACTATAAATACCTAATCGTGTTGGCAAAAATGGTGGTTGTCTTTGCTCATTATTTGACCTAACTTATGCCTGCTTCTTGCTGAAAGAAGTAATGAAAAATAAGAATATAGATCTTAATGTGAAAAGAAAATTATACGACACTACAATATTGCCATGTGTAACATACGGATGTCAGACATGGGCCCTTAGGAAACAAGACGAAAACAGACTAGCGATACATCAAAGGAAAATGGAGCGAAGTATGATAGGAATAAAAATATCGGACAAAATTACAAACAAAGCTATTAGGGAAAAAACTAGAATTACAGACATCATTGAGAAGATACGGAATCTTAAATGGAAATGGGCTGGGCATGTATGTAGGATGGAAAATGAAAGATGGGCGAAGAAAAGTACAGAGTGGATACCTAGAGATGGAAAGAGAAAGCAGGGAAGACCAAGGACACGCTGGAGTGACATATTTAGGAAAAGATGTGGCGCAGACTGGATGGGACAGGCGAGAAGTAGAGAGAGGTGGAAGAAGCTGGGGGAGGCCTACGCCAAACAGGCGACTTCCGAAAATTGTAGTTAGTTTATTTGTAGTTTGTTTAAAGTGTATGTAAATTTTGGTAGAATAAAGGCTTTTTTATTTTTATTTTTTTATTTTATTTTATTTTATGCCTGCTTCTTAATTATTCAACGACGAATAGGTCGTATGAGGCATTGTGTCTATTGTGAAACAATTTTTATCGTAAAACACGATGACTGAAGGATTAAAAAAGATAAACCCTAGATAAAACTGTTGACTAATGATGACTTTATCGTTACATGAAGTAAGTAAAAACATTTTTTTTAAGCCTGAGCTTTAACTTGAGTTAGTAGAGTCCCACGCTACCTTATCCTCCCTTAGCACCAGCCTGCTCATGAAAACAAAACCTTTCCTATTTTATTTCGTAACTAGGAACCCTCAGAGACAATAATTAGGTATAGAACATCAGTCCCTTCTGTTACATACATCATCCCTTCAATGTCCAGTCCTAAAGGCCACCCTTCTCAGATTGTGACGTCCACCTGGGCCTGTCGCATGAATATTAATTCGACCATATCTTGACCCCCGTCCAGGGTAGGGGTAAGAAAGCTTGACGTATGAATTTCTTAGCGAATAATTTATGGTTCTTGTATAGCTTTCGGATTTCTGGGATACTTTGATGTCATTTGAATTTGAATACCATTGATGTCTCATCACCATTCATTTTTGGGGGCCCGAGCTAAGGTCTCTCGGCGAGTCATATCTCATTACATAGACTTTATTCACTTTAATAAAACTGAAATTAAAATAAAACTAGGCTGCGTTTACACACTAGCTAAGCTACGCGGTGCTGTGCAGAAACGTGAAAAAAATATTTCTGAAATACACAAATGAGCAATATGATTGTTTTTTAATCTATAAGTTTTGAATTTTTCAGATGGACCCTATCAAAATCGCACATCACAAGCACGTCTTTTGTCGTTCCTCCGATAGAAAACACATAAGACTAATAACTACACAGTGTTCAGAAATGCATATCTCTGAAAATAAGTACAAGTGATTGGATGTTAGCAGACAGGTAGGTAATAATTTTTTTCATACATTTATAGAAAAAGAAATTAAAACGACAAAAGTAAAAAAAATATCAAGAACACTGGTTCATAATGTCAGTAATGCGGAATGTCGAATACATGTTTACCTTCAATCAATTATCGTTGAAGCCAGCTGTTCATTAAACAATTTCCGCTGGATGGCGTTGATAGCAACATTTTCCGTTTTATTTTTTTTGTTGCGTTGTTGCAGTACTTATAGGCAAACATTTTGAATTGGCGAGCGGTAAACATACTATTTTATTTATTTTATGGCCTACGATTATATTTCAGTCAACATAATGAAAAAAAAGCTTTAGAATAGAATCTGCCATGAATCTTCGTATCTCTACACTCACTCACACTACGACGAGAGCTTTCAAAATGACATTAAATATAGCGCAAAACATTGTTATAAATTTAAAAATACGCTACTAGATGGCACTTATTTCAAAAGAGTGTCTAACTACAATAATGCCAATCGGACTGGCTGGCAGCATAAGAAAAAAGAAAAAGAAATTTAAAAAATACAAAGAGCGAAAAATAACCTATAATTTCTTCTTGTCATTGTCATATTTTGTAAGAAAGCAAAAAAATATATTTATGAGAATTAATATAGGTACCTATGTAGTTCAAGTTCGTATCAATTGGACTCAGCAACGAAAAAGTCCTCCAGCGCGTTGCAATGTCTAGACTTTTGTTGCAAACTGTCAAAAAGCGCAAAGTTGAAATATTTGGGACACGTTTTGCGACACAACAGATATCAGCTGCTTCAACTAATGGGAAAAATAGAAGGCAAGAAATGTGTTGGAAGACGCAAAAAATCATGGCTGAGAAACATATGTGAGTGGACCAGAGTCACCACGGTTGAGGAGCTGTTTCGCTTAGCGACGAACAGAGAAGAGTTTGCGAATCTGACGGCCAACCTTCAGTAATGGAGAGGCACTAGTTCAGTAGTGCAAAATCATAATTAGTAATAAGAAACTGTAATTTAAATACCTATCTACCAATAGTTTCAGCAGTTTGGATTTCACCACCTCTTAGATTCCCAACACAAATCTAGCAATAGTTCGAACATCCATTTTCAAAAATCAATCAGCAAGCAGCACCGCAGACGTTATGGTCATAATGTTCTATTGAATTGTATGACTAGAATTATATTTTTTAAAATAAAACTAAATAGTACATATTGTTGACTTTTATTTTTAGTAATGAAGTGGAAATTTATTTTCCGAACTTTTTTTTATTAAAGAAAACAAAAGATTAGGTATAGTTATTCCTTTCCAACATAAATTGTTAAATATTGCAGTCATTATTCATGATGACTCCTTCATTGCTTTGAATGACTATGAATTTGAATAGTGATGATAAATTCTTCATCACGACAAACTTGTGTTACAGTTTTTGTTTTTGTATTACAGAATTAGTGTATAAAGAAACACTTGTGCTGTGCATTTCCTGCCACAGTATTGACATTTGACACGTGCCAATACTATCGATAGTCCTGCAACGCTAGTAGATAGATATGTATATAGTGTAGACTTACATCGATACCACGACGAATATCGATATCTTTTATTGTTGATATAAATTAATATCGTTTTTAAATATGCAACAAGCTATATTATTAAAAATAAAAAACACGACTGACAAGTTTTTACTCAAAAAGTAAACCTATATACAAACATATAAGTAATATACATTTTTCAAATCGCCTTTTAAAGCCCTTCAATTTGATACCCCACTCGATAAGATTGATCAAATTTTATTGTTTTTTGGTCTGCTATTTATCGCATATATAATCCGCCATTTTGTTTTTATGATGACGTCATATACCCTATATCACTCGTAGGAATGCAAGGAATCTAAAAATACCTCTCACATCAAAATCTGTTAAGCCATTCAGGACTTATGGTGGAATAAAGAAACTTACATACATACTTACATACATACATGAACCCTGAAAACATAACACTCCTTTTATGGTCAGTCGTGTAAAAATAAATCTGCAAATAATAAATGCGTATTTTATGCATAAAGTGAAAAAGTAATACACAGGTAGGTACCTTATTTACATTTTAATTGATAATTTGTTAATACTTATCCGAATCTGATCGATTAGATTCAGCTGTCAACGGTCAATACATAATCACACTTTCAATGAAATGTATTTAAATAAAATCGGAAAAAAATAATTAATATAAATCACGGAGGTCGAGCCCACCTCGACTTTATCGATAATTCAAAGTATCGATACTTCGTGCCCTAGAAGTTCTAGGATTAAATTAGACGTTCAGAAAACATGTTGTGAAATGCAAACTAAAAAATAATTAATCAGTAATATTTGTTTTCTTTGAAACTAAATATAAATGTATGCACATATTCCTATAGTTTATTTTTTGTAAATGAATACCTACGTGTATAATATCTACCTACTAAAATGTCTTTTGATAAAAGTATTTTCAAAATTAAATTGTTTAAGTTTCAGAACGAACTGTTAAGAATTATCTTTTTGGGTAAAAAAAGCAACGTTGCCATCTTACACCTCGCACAGATCGGCAACAACGTATCGATGAATGCCTGAGATGAATTCGCACAAATATCCCAGTCCAGTCATATACGTAATGGCAAATCTAGGGTTCAGTACGTATTTTTATGAAAGATTTTTTTATGGTGAAATTTAAATTTGATAACTGGGACTTTTGAATGTGAAGGCAGGGATATCTGAATATGACATCTTGACATCTGGATGTGAAGACCTGGGTGTCTGGTCATGTGCATATGAAATGCTGGACAGCTGAATATGAAGACCAAAGCTTCAGGAGATGATCACCTGAACATCTGGAAATGAAGATCTGAAAATGTGGAGCTGAAGACCTGGACATCTGGACATCACCTGCACATATAAATTTGAAGACGTGGGAGTCTGGTCATGTGGATACGAAAACCTGAACAGCAGGACATAAAGTCCAGGACATCACATCCAGATGTACAGGTGATGTTCAGATGTCATATTTGGATAGCCTGTCTTGATATCCAAAAGTCCCAGTAATCAAATTTAAATTTCACCATAAAAAATCTTTCATAAAAATAAGTATATTGAACCCTAAATTGTATTTAATATTGAAAGTATTGAAACTTGCTATTTTATAATTTTTTAGCATTTCATGATTTTCTTTTGTTTTTCACGTACAGCCGATGGCGCTGTCAAGGCAAGCAACATCGAGGTAGCATGCATTTAGGTCTCAAAGTGCTTTTATATAAATAGTAGTAGTCAGTAGTTTGTAATAAATCTGCTAGACGTCGCCCCTAAATGTCACAAAATATTACGCACACATCAACAAGAATCTCAATTTTTGTTGTATTTTAAATGCCGTTTTTCTCGGAAATTATTATACATTATTATGTTAAATTCAACATGAGAGCACAATTACTTCATAAGAATTGGAAATTCGATTTTATTATGAAAATCATTAACGAAGTTTAGAGCATTGCTGTAGAACAAAATGTATGGACAGCCAAAGCTTGGCTTTCACCTTAAGGGAATATTATTTTCATAAAGTAAAACGCCAATAACGTCGTAAAAGTTGCCCCACTAAAAAAGCATAGAAGATAAAATAAAACAAGCATTGCAACAAGTCAAGATTATACAAAATAATTAACTACACTGTTACTCTAAGCATTTAGAAACGGTTCATATAGTGCCAGTTCACTAAAATATTTATGGAAAAGTTTGTGTTTTTAATTACTTTTGCGTAAAAACTAAGGGCCTAACCGCACTGCGAGTTATAAATTTCCACACGGATTTTTTAAATAATTTATTTATTCACAGTGTCTGTGTATAGGTGTATACTTCTATAGGATTCAATGTGTCACAGAGTTGCGGTTTTCTTTTCGCGCTGCACCGCGCGGTGAAAATTCGCAGTGTGGTTAGGTCCTAACTAAACAAATTTAATTTGATTGACCCATAATACTTACAAGTATAAAACTTGGTAGATCGGCCCATAATTCGGATTCGATTCTATGATATGCTTATAGTGCAACAAACAATAAATTAGGTAGATATTTACATTAGAAGGTTCGATTTTTCTTCTTAGTTGGTCACTCTGATCAGAATGATCGTGGTTGTACAGATGGTGCAGGCATGGGATCTCCTGTACTGCCCATCCCCTGGGCGAAGGTTGCTGCTTCTGAAATGGCTCTCCACTTCTCTCTATTGCATTCCGAGCGCACTGAACTATGGACGAATGGGTTGCCTGCTTTATAGAAGATTCAATAGCTAAGTGCCAGTCAACTCGGCCAATCTGAACTCATTATTAATCTGCATTTCCCTCATTTAAGCCCAGAAATCCAATACCGTGGCACGTGTGAACTCAAATCGGTGGGGTTAATGTTAATAACGGCCAGTTAATGTTGATATTGGCGGGTTAATTAAGCTCATTAGGCTTGAACGCGCCCGTTACGGGAATATACATTTGGTTAAAGGCCGCTAGAGTCTAGATTTCTATATGCAGAATGCAGATAGTATGGAGAACCTGTTGATCATTTGAGAAAGGTGGAAAATGGCGAACACTTACCGGAAATTCACCAATTAGATGGTCTACATTATCCTGATATTAGGATTGGGGATTTAATTAGGATTTTATTTTATTTTTTTAGGTTTGTTTGTTTGTAAACTCTTTATTGCACATACACACAAGAAAAATACAAAACATAGTGAAACAATCAGTCGTGTAAAAAGAGAGTCGTACAATGGCGGACTTATCCCAAAAAGGATCATTTTTACGCAGTTCTTGTTAATAGACATGTAAAAAAGCGTTAGGTACTATTTTAAAGAAACACATTTGAGACACGATCTAAACTGAATAAAGTTAGAAGATTCGACAGCCAATGTCCAGAAGTATTTCAGACTCTTGCGGCTGAGATGTTCCAGTAGTAGAGAATTTCTTAATGTAGTACCTACCAAGACTAAATGGTAGCAACTGTAGCAAGACAAAAAGGAATACCAAAAAAAATTATAATAATAATATTTTTTATATATAAAAGACAGCTTTGCTCTATTTACGTATAATCGCAGGTCAGCCATAAGGCAAAAATATTTCTATGATAAAATAATTAAGTACTCACTGTACTTAATTATTTTGACAATATCCCACATCTCACCAAACCTAAATTCGAAACAAATCTACCCAAGTACTAACACATTGAAAACCAAATTCAATATCAACTTCCTAATTCCGAACATCGGACACTAATCTCGAACTAAGTCGTAACAACGCAAACTATAATCTGGAGTGGTACAATCGATACATCGTCTGGGAATTATAGAATCGAATAGAATATATTAATACGTGAGAATGGATCGAGTTAGTTTGGAGATGTCTGCCGTTCGAAATCAGAGCAACAATGCGGCGAGAGATTGCTACGCGAACGATTTGTGTGGACATGTCGTGGAGATTATATTATTTCCGTTCAAAAATTATAGTTAATCTTAGTACTGATTCAAGTTTGACTGTGTGTTTGGATAAATGGTTGACTGATTCTAGTAAATATATATTCAAAACGAATTAACTAAGTAAATCAATCAATCAATCAGTCAATATTTATTTGCAAGAATACAGTTGATAGAAGATGATACAATTTAATACAGGTACAGGTACAATCTTACATCAATACATATTCCTGCGCATAAAACGTCGTCGTTTTAACCCCACCGATTTGAGATCACACATGCTACGGTATTGGATTGTAGATAAGGATATTTTAAAGATCATCGTGAAAATTATCGATCTAAAAATGATTAGAGTTAAAATTGCAAACAAAATTGAAATACTACTACTAATACTACTCTCTCTGTTTAGTCTAATGGCTGACTAACTGGTAGAGAATGCCGTGGCGTTAAGTCCACCATTTGTACATAATTTTTAAATTTTGGGCAATGAATTTTTAAATAAAAAAATAAATTATTAAAAACATGCTTAGTCTTCTCTTACCATCAGAAGTGGGACGCGTACTCGTCAAGTCATAAAGGCGCGTCCACACTAAGGCGGTCGGAAGCGGAGACGCGCGGACAGTGACGTCGAAGTCCGCTCGGATCGGCTTATCGCTCACTGCATTTCTAGCCGCATCTGTAGTGTGCACTGCTCATATTATTTTACGCAATGTTAGGTACAAAGTCATCCTACATTGCTACAGATGGTGGAATTCATGGAGTTTCTGTATTATATTAAGAAGATTGATGTTTATATTTAAGAGAAACAAAAAGTCACAAAATGTTTAAAATGAACGTCAGTGTTTTGTTTGAAAAATTAAATTTGTTTAAAATAGTATAGAAAAAAAACTTGATATTTCGTTAAATGCACGTAGTCATAGGTGATTTTTATAAAGGAAAAAATACTAATTACTCGTACTCGAATGTTCATATTCTTTCGCGACTTCAATTTCAATCGAACTTATAAATAACACTAAATAAAACCAGTCATCGCACAAAGTCGCAATAAAATAGAAAAGGCATGAAGTATGAGCTCTTATGTCACATTACAGGTAATACCCGGCTATCCCCACCCCTCCCCCTCCCGTTCCAGTCCAGTTTAGTCGCACGCGCATCCTCTCGAGCGGTCGTGACTGCTTCAGACATTTTATTACCATAATTTAAAACAAATATCTGATTGTGTGTAGTCGGCATTAAAGTGTTAAACTGAACGAGGGGTAGGGTTGCGAATTTTAGGAGATGATGTTCGGGAAATTAATCTCCGTTATTTGCGTATGAACAACTATTTCTACATATTTACAATATATACGTATAGATTGGAAGTATTTTAAGGCATAAAGACAAATAACTACAAACCTACATGGTTTCGCATACCTTATTATAAGAAACTATTTTTTTTTATTATACGATTTAAAGTATGTTTAATAATCACATAAATAAGAAGAGTAACGTTAAATTTTAAATAGAGCCACTGTCACTTTAGAATATATCGCGTAGTGAGGATATCAGTGTGAGGGTTTGGATGGATGTATGTTACTCCTTCACGAAAAAATAATGCTAGACACGATGAAAATTGGTGCATAGTAGCACCACAGAATTAATATGGAAGCACTTAAAAGATTCCTTTATACATCAAAATCTTCGCGGAGTATTTCTAAAATAATCATTACCCAACAATTTTACCATACGTAACTGCCCACCTGCCTCTTACATACCAACTTAGGGTAGTAAAGTGGTGGTAAAGTATTTGCGCACCCTAGCCCGTCCAATAAACATTCCATCGCTGGTCACGGCGCAGGATCTCAGACTACACATGAGACACGTGTGTATAGACCTTTATAGACCAGGGGCCAGCGATTGTTCTTTAAAAAATTCTGTTTTAGTGCAATACCTTTAGTTGTCCAGTAGTATCTACCTATCTTAAACTTTATCACTTTGTTCATTTAAGTGATATAAAGTATTTGCGATTGAGAGTGTATGGTAAAATGCTGTCATAGAAATAGGTGTAACACGATAACTAGAATAAAATGCCATATGATTAAAAATTTCAGAAAAAAAATAAGATTTTCAATCGCAGTCTACTTAAAGATTGTAGAGTAGTTAGTAAATATGATCTTATTTAAAAAAAATAGTCTAGTAGGATTAATATATGTATTTAGGGAAAACTCTCTCTTTTAAATTGATTTTGTCAATTGCAACTACCTGTATTCGATATTCTTTTCTAGTATTGCATTATACATTATTATTAGTGTGGAAAGTTAAAAGCCTCAATGTGTACATACTATCTCTTTTCCATCAAGAATTATTAGCAAAAGCAATCTAAAGACATTCTAGTCAGTACAAGAGGATCGTGCGGCGTGCCAGAATAAAATGAAATGGTGTAAATTGTATTCAGCTCTTAGACAAAATAAGGGCTAAGGACTGTCGTAGCCGATATGAGCTCAAACTAATGAGGATACAGAAATAAAATATAGTAGCCTGTATGCAAGACATGGTAAGATTGTTTACATAATAGGACTATTAAGAATAAATGGAGTTTACATGTTCTATCAATGTAGAGATGAATACAGGCGCATGATATATGAAAAAAAAAAAACGATTTTGATAAAATATTCTGCAATCATTCGAAATTAGGTACTTGGACTTGGGTTCTATTTGGTTTCAAGTTTTTAGATAGGTATATTGTTCTTAGATTTTTACTATAGGTACAGGAACTAAATAGATTAAAAAAGTATCGGTCATCGGATTATTCGGGAAGCTTCGCGATATCTTCTCGTCCAAAATACCGCAGTGTCTCAAGACTAAGGTCTTTGACCAGTGTGTGTTGCCAGTAATGACATGAGTGAATTTCAACAAGTGGCATTTTTTTCTCATTCCGGTGAGATTTTTTTATTTATAAGATTTTTTAAAATTAAAGTATGGCTTATTGTTCTTCCTAAAATTTCAAATAATTATATAGTACTTTCATCAAAATATGATAATAAACTAAAGAGATATGTGTGATTAAAAATTAGGAGGCACTGAAATGAAACAACCATTCACCGAAATGATATAAATAGCCACCGAAATTAAAAAAATATGTTCTCATTTCCATGGCTAGGTATTTAATTTCGGTGACTATTAAAATTATAAAGAAGAGAAGAAGATACAGACAGATCGAGTGTCATCATCATCATCACAGCCGCAGGCAGTATTCTGCTGAATATAGGCCTCATCATCAGGGGGTGCCATCTTTAAAATGAATTTTGGAGATCAGCATACGGTATCTTTCTCGGTCTTGGACTGACTGTTTTAGTCCTCAAAACCTAAGTCCTATCCAGGTCGTGAGGTCGACCTGGTGTCCAATTGACAGGTATCTCCCTTCTTAGAGCAACCGCAGGAATGCGTGACAATAGGCCACCCTCAACGATTTCCAGAATGACAGGTTGAAAGCGGCCTGCATCCATTGGACCCATATGTCATCACTGGTAACACCCACTCGTCGAAGACCTTAGTTTTAAGGCATTGAGGTATTTTGGACGAGAAGACATTGCGGAGCTTCCCAAACGCTACCCAGCCGAGTCGGATTCGACCAAAGACCTCGTTCTTGAAGCTGGAACTGCCAACCTGGACCCAAGTAGACATATTGGTCTAGAACTTCGAGGTAAAGCTCCCAACAGAAACCAGCAATGGTGCAACATGGATATTAAATATTATTTTGGTTTTGTCCATGTTCATTTTAAGGCCTACCTTCGTTGAGGTCATTGAGTAATAGTACTAAAGTCCTCCAGCGATTCCGCCATGATAACAATATCGTCGGCAAATCGAAGGTGGGTGACGTGCTACTTATCATTCTAGGAGCTTGAAGGTATCTACAAGCCACAGCAGTGGCGAATAGTTTCGGAGAATTAACATCTCCCTGTCTCACTTCTCTCTGCAGTGGAATAGCCCTTGTGCTCTGCTCTTGTACTCGGACTGACATAGTGGCGTTACTGTACAAACATTTCAGCTCCTCTATGTACCAATGGTCAATGCGGCACCGCTGGAGAAACTGAATCAGAGCCCATGTTTTGATCGAATCGAAGGTTTGAAACCTTCGATTCGAACGGAAACGCTAAGCATAGTGGTCGGTAAAACTCTCTGGTATTTGGCCACAACGTATGGACATCCACACGCTGCAGCATGTTATACCGAAGACTAGTTGTTAAGTACCATATACCACATGGTCTATGGTACTAAACCATTTTGGAAACCTGCCTGTTCGGGAGGCTGCTAGGCTTCGGAACCTGTTCGTGAGACGATTCGTGTTTACCCTCAAAAATAGCTTATAGATGTGGCTCAGGAGCGTGACGGGTTTATAGTTCTTCAACAGGGTATTGTCACCTTTTTTAGGTATATTATCCTGCCGGACGCTCTGGTTTTGATGTTGTTTATGAAGGACCTGTGAGTGAAGTGGACGAGGAACCCGACACCATGCTGAGACTTTTTTTAATACCCTTCCAGGTGAAAGAGTAGGTTACCAAACTTTAGGGTTGTTGTGCCCTTTCCTTCTCTCTGGACTTCAGACTGTCCCACTATGTCCCATCGTAACATACTCATTTCCTATTCCACTTCCTCGATTTTCTCGTCCAAGGGCCAGTTGTTGTCTGGAGTGGTAGCCGGCCCATCCGGAGATTCTTAGAACCCCCTGCCGTTACTGCTACCGGAGACAGAAATAGCGGGGCTGTCAGAGACTGGGGGCCTGGTC
The DNA here is from genome assembly GCA_018467065.1 of Ephestia elutella. Taxonomy (NCBI): domain Eukaryota; kingdom Metazoa; phylum Arthropoda; class Insecta; order Lepidoptera; family Pyralidae; genus Ephestia; species Ephestia elutella. Next base: position 5,173,236 of record CM031566.1, on the reverse strand, counting down.
TTTTTGGATGTATCCATAAGAGATCTACGTTTGGCATGCGAGTTAGTATAAAGAAGAGGACAGACAGATGAGTTGGTGGAAAGCAGACTGAAAAAGGTGGAGGATGAGTAAGCGCAAGCAGGGTAGATGGAGGAGTCTAGTACCCCACTTCTTACTTCCAAACAAAAATGAGCACGGCTTATAATCTACGTCAGAAATAGTAAATATTTTTCTTGAAACCCACTGAAATTAAATAGTTATCGTCTGAAATGATAAAACAATCCAACGAAATTAAACAATTATACACCGAAATTCAAACTACCAACCGAAATGAAACATTTTATCATTTCGGTGAGATTTTTGTCATTTCGGTTGACAATTTCGTCCACCGAATCAACCGGAAATTAAAAAAGTTGACAAAAATCCGTTTTACTCAAAATCCTTTTCATTTAGGATCTAATGAATACTACACAAAGAAACGCAAATACAGTATCCAACACGTGAACATATAATTATACGTCATGGCTTATTTCAAGATAAGTAATAGCTATACACGGAGATGAAAATAAATTTGTCCCATCACACTGTTATGAAATTCAAATTTTTTTTTCGAGAAAACCCGAGCTCGCAGTGCATGTCCTATTACATTAAACACTTGGTGACACTGACACTAAAGTCCTAAGCAAATACGGTCGCGCTAGAGTTGTTCAATTCAAAAATATTCACGACAAACCACCAACCCACCGAAATTAAAGGGCTTTCTCGGACAAATGCATTTGTATCCATAATTTATTAAACTACGTAGATATTAATATGAAATGGTCTTGTTATAATGCTAACACTATTTACGTCTTTAAAAAAAAATACCAATGGCTTAGGCCAAACAATAGTTTTTGTTGTACTAAGATAAATACAGTGAAAAATGTTGTAAAGACAAAAACCGAAATGATAATTTCGGGGTTTAACAATTTTTTTTCCTAATTCAGATAAATCCCAAGTAAGAAATATTTATTGCCTCATATAGGCAAGCGCTTCTTCTTTTTAGAAAAAAATGTTTAAATTGTATAATAACGTCCCACACTACCGTTATCACCCATGCCGCGTTAAAATTGACGTTGGGAAATCCACCCACATACGGAACAGAGACGTGGTCGCTTACTATGGGCCTCATAAAGAAGGCTCAAGGTCACCCAAAGGGCGATGGAACGCGCTATGCTCGGAGTTTCCCTGCGTGATCGAATCAGAAATGAGGAGATCCGTAGGAGAACTAAAATAACCGACATAGCCCGCCGAATCGCCAAACTTAAGTGGCAGTGGGCGGGGCACATAGCTCGTAGAACAGATAGCTGTTGGGGCAGAAAAGTTCTCGAGTGGCGACAACGAACCGGAAAACGTAGTGTTGGCAGGCCTCCCACTCGGTGGACCCACGACCTGGTGAAGGTCGCAGGACGCGCATAGATGCGGGCAGCGCAGGACCGGTCGTTGTGGAAATCCTTTGTCCAGCAGTGGACATCTTTCGGCTGAGATAGATAGATCATTCTTTTTTTTCGACTGTGATAATACAATCGAAAAATAAAGAACTTTAGCTATAAAGCTAACACTAAGAATAACACTGTTACTGTTAGTTACCTGGACAAGGACAGCCAATGATAGGATGGAATGGAAAGAGCTGGAAGAGGCCTATGTGTTTCAGGACGCGCTGAACACTATACCGGGAAATCCATTGTGTTAATGAGAAAAAAATGTTTTTTGTTTAAAAATTTGTGTATGTATGTGTTTAGCAATAAAGGCTTAAATATAGGCCTATATCCTGCAGTGGATGATGATGATAGTGAAGATAGAACAAAAGAAAGTCTTTCGCAGTTTCCATATTTTGCGCAAAAGGTACTCGTACAAGGTGGTTCGTGCGGCGTGCCCGCGGCGCATCTCGGACGCAATCTTTATAAGGTGGTAAAACATATATTTAATACTAAATTCCGCACACGAGCGCAGTGTGGTGTTCGTGCTAGTGATGTACTGTCGAGATCCTTTTGTTTGTTGTGGTTTTGTTCTTGTTCTGAGAGATTTGAGGTGATAGGTTGTTTAATAGTGTTAAAATAAGTGAGGTTTGTTTGGATGTTTGTAACTTTCAAGTAAAAACTACTAGACAGGTTTTGATGAAATTTTGAAGACAAGTAGAATGACACCTGTATAAAAAGTACCCTTTGTCCTACTTTTTATCCCGATATATCTATAAATTCAATTAAAACCTTGAGGACGTCTGTATTAGATGTTTTTTTTACGTTTTGAGCGACGAGTCTCTAAATACTTAGAACTAAATCAATAAATGACATCAAAATAACAAAACCATAAAAATTGAGTCCTTATTACTATTATTGTTAATTCTGACTCTTGAATTATTTCAAATTTACTATGATAAACAAATGATTAAATAAATAAATCTATTAAAAAATACAGCTCTACACTATTTTTTATTCAGATTTTTACGACTATACAATGTCATTGAAATTCTTGTAGATCGCCAAATAAGACAGGTATCGAATTCAACCTGTAATTTTATGAAGTTAAATGGCATTAAACTTATCTTGGCACTCAAAACTAACAACAATTCGACCGTTACAAATGACTCAAAACTTATTTGCGTTACGGAAATCGAAAGGACGATTTAGGCACATTTAGGCTTTAATAAATCTACCATCGGTAGGATAATGTATTTCAGTTCGGACGTTACACTTACTTCGGCAATTTGCGGCTACCTTTGTGCCCTTTAAGATATCTCGACAGACAATTGTGCGTTTGTGTACGTGGCAGTGTTGTTGGAGTGTGATCAGGTGTTATTTTGGTGTGTCTTGATATATTTCTGTATCTCGACAGATAATTGTGCGTTTGTGTACGTGGCAGTGTAATTAGGAGCGTTTTGATGTGTCTTGATAATTTTTGTAACTAACTGATTTATTTAACTCTGTCCGATCAGAATAATACATAGTGATATTTTCAGTGACTCTTGTTTTTATTATCTAAATATTGTTATCAGAACACTTTTTATTTTATGGATTTATATAACCATTGGATCCATACACCCTAACCTATTTTGACGTGTCAATAAAATACTTAAGTTTAAACAACAAAATTATAAACATTCATTCGTAGAAAGTAGAAAAGACACCTAAGAATAATAAAAACTAAAGCTCTACGCTTGGTGTTTTCAATGACTACATTCTACTACTCTCTACAAATGAAGATTTATAATTTTATTTTTATTATTTATATTATTAAAAAACATCTCAAATGAATCCAGTACTGCATTGGATAATTAAAAAGTCTTTTGAAACCGTTTAACTGAAACATATGTCTTACTTTTTGTATCAGCGTCGTGGTTCTTGCCACAACACATTGCTGAGTGGATACCATTTTGGTGCATATTATCAATACTATCTATATTTTTTCCTGTGTTTTTATTGTATATGCCTGCCAAATAAAAAAAATATTTTTCTTTCTTTTTTTATCATCATCTCTATACAGATCCCTGGACAAAGTTATCCTTTCACGTGATATATCCCCGTCTTCAGGAAGGGCTAAGGTCTGAGCCCATTTACAAATCACAAACACTGACCACCCGCCACCCTCGCAATTATATACAACCCTTCGTTCACCTTCTGAGAGGTTGAAATATGGTCGGATTGAAACACCCTTAATCGCTTCGGATCGTCGTAAAGAAAGATCATTTATTCATTTGGATATAGTATGTCACTTCAATACATATTATAAAACGGTAACTGCTCTGTGTCTGTACATAGAATATTTTTAAGAAAAAAACTACTTCATAGGGCCAATAGAAGCCAAAACCATTTTTTGTAGAATTTTTGTCTGTCTATCTTCCTGTCTGTATGTTTGTACGCGCACCACGCAATACTGGACCAAATTTGATGCAGTTTTTACTGTTGTATTTTAAAAGGTCTCTATTGATTGCACGTATATAGTGATTCTTAGATTTTACACTCGTTCCCTAGGTGAAAAGTAATTTTTGTAACAAAAAATGTAGTATAATTTTTCAGCTAAAAAAATTAAATTTTCTCCCTTACTTTGGTTTTTGGGTCCTAAATTCAAAAGTTGCAAGGTATCCACGTAAGTGATACCTCTTAAGAAAGCCCAATTACCAAGGATGTTTTTAAAAAGGTTTTAAAAAAAAAGCTCCTTCCGTTATTTTTTTATAATCTCTGTAAAAGTGGATTCATTATTTTTTTTTTTTTTTGGTAACTTTAAATTAATTAAAAAATAAATTCGGTTGACACAGACGCACAAAACATGTTTTTTAGAATTTTCATACATTGCTCTAATAAAATAAAAATAAAAGAATGATGTTTTGCATTAATTTCGCCACTGCTAGCAATTAAGTGTAAAATTTTGGGTTTTTCGTAAAAAAATTAAAAAAATTCCTAAAAAATATCGGTAACACTTTGCTTAAGAAAATTTTCTCATAAATGACTCTAAATGGTCTTTACAAGCTTCGCTTTAAGGCTTTGTATCGAAATACAAAACACCCTGTATATAACTCAAAGGTCTGGACTGACTGACTGACATATAGGCGGGGCATTTAAATTTTTTTTACCGACAAATTCCTACAACCATGATTCTTATACTTAACATTATTTTGATGTTTTTAGACATCCTTATATAAAAAAAAAAGAATTTTGATGATCCGATATGAAATGGGAGGGGTAAATAAACTATACTGAATTGCTCGTAAACAAAAAAGTTTACAATAGAGATTACTGTTCACAATTAATTAATAAGACTTCATTTACCTGTAAATAAAAGTTGGCCGGTTTATAATAAGGCTTTCTAGTCATAAAATGTATTTTTAACGTTATAAATGTCAATATGGTTTTTATTTAATTACAGGAAATCGGGTTCATAAACATGAGTCGTTTTTTAAAATTAAGATTGAATAATTCACATTACGTACGAATATCAGTCACCGCGCGGACGTCTAAGCGTACGGGTGTTGAGCAAAGATGGCCTCCACTATATTGAAGTGCAGTCAATGTAATATTGTTATTAGTGAAGTTCTATGTTTTATACAAGAAAAAATAAATGATCTGGACGAAGAAAGCATAGTGAGGCTCTGCGTTGGGGCATACTCTCCGACGGAGATCAGTGAAGCAAAGAATTTATTATTCACGTCAACGTCTACCGCCATGAAGAATATATCGAGGCGTAAGAACAAGCAGCAAAAAGATATCGAAGATATGATTTGTGCGTTCAAAAATACAGAACCAGATAAAACTCCGATATTTGTAGCAAAAAACTTAAAGAAATTACCACCGGTTACTTTCGATAGTATTAACGTAACAAGCCTGTTAAGAAATATAAGCAGACTACAAATGGAGGTGCATAATCTACAAGAAACATATGTTACAAATGACCAATTCGATTCCCTTAGAAACGAGGTCGAAACATTTAAAAATAGTTCCCACAGGAGTTGTCATTGTACGAACATAAATCGAAAACGGGGAGCATGTATGTTTGAGACAGGTGCTTGTATGCTTGATAGTGGGCCGACCGGCTTTTTAAATATATCTGGCAATTCTCCCTCGCCGTTATTAGAAGGCACACCTGAAAGTGTAACAGAAATGTGTATGACGGAAGACTATAAGTGTGATAAAAAACTATCGCCGGTACCGTCGCCAACATCGATGCGCGCGGGCCGCTTATCAATGAGTCAACTGTGTGAGACCGAGGCCGCCTCTCACACCGTAGCAAAAGTTAATGCAGAAATTAATAATACTTCAGTCAACGAGAATATTGGGAATATCCAAACTAAAGTGACAATGAAAAGTGACGACAACCAAGATTGGCGTATTGTAGAAAAGAAGGGAAGTAAAAAAAGAACAAAGGGCATTAAGGGAAGAGCTGAAGTGCAGCCAAATGACAAGTTTAGACCGGCTGATTTAAAAATCCCTTTATTCGTATCTAACGTTCATAAGGATACGTCAGAGAACGACATAATTGATTATATTTTTGAAAAGACAAATGAAAAGGTTTTACTTAAGAAAATCAAAATGAAAAAAGACAGAGGATATGACGCCTATAAAGTGTTAGTTATGAAACATAAATTAAATATATTTTTGAGCGACGAAACCTGGCCGGACGGTGTGATATGCAGACGGTTTATGGCATACAGGGATCAGACGCGAACTAACAACGAAGAGATAAGAAATACGCATTCTTTTAATGGTTAAGTCTTCTATTGTGACATATAATTGCAAGAATATAAAACGTTCGGTAGATGATGTAAGGCGACTCTGTGCGTTTGCAGATCTGATTGCTGTGCAGGAATTATGGTTGCAATCTTCTGAATTATCTTTTTTGGCGACTATTCACAAGGATTTTGGAAGTACCGGGACGTGTGCAATGGACACCAGTCGCGGCATTCTCGCGGGTAGGCCGTATGGCGGAGTGGCGATCCTCTGGCGTAAATCAGTGTTCCAGTATGTGTCAGTGATTAAATGTGATAACCCGCGGATTGCGGCTATTCGTGTTATTATGGAGGATCGTCCAGTGTTGTTTATAAATGTGTACATGCCAACTAACAGTAAAGAAAATGTTGCTGAATTCACGGATTGCCTTAGTGTCATAAGTGCAATTATTGAGGAAAGTAATATAGAATCAGTGTTTATCCTGGGAGACTTTAACGCACATCCTGGTGAGCGATTTTATAATAAATTATTGGACTTTTCGGTAGAACAACACTGGTTATGTGCGGACATTGACAGACTAGGTATATCTTCACAGACATTTACATTTATTTGTGGGGCGACTGGCTCCAGGCGATGGTTAGACCACTGTTTGGTGACTGAAACTGCTCAACAATGTATTAGTGATGTGTATGTAGATTATAATGTATGTTGGTCAGATCATTTCCCGCTAGTTTTTACATGTAGCTTTAACACAATTAGACAGTGCGGCAAAACGTTACCGCCTGGGCAAAATTTAAATAAAATTAAATGGGGAGAACGAAATAATTTTCAGATTGGTATGTATAGTAGTATATGTGAAGAGAAGCTGAAGTCTATAGAATTTCCATCTGAACTTGAAAAGTGTTGCAATTGTAATAATCAGGATCATTATAAGACTATTGACATATTCTATAATAATGTAATAAGCATATTGTGTCAGGCTTCCAGTGTATCATATAGGGCTAAATCTGGCAAGGGTAGGAAGATTGTGGCGGGGTGGAACAGAAACGTCGCCGAGGCTCATCGGAGTGCCAGGTCGGCCTTTAAGACGTGGGTCGAGTGCCGCAAGCCACCGAGTGGTCCTCTATTTAGAAATATGTGTGAAACTCGTAAAATTTTTAAGGCCAAATTAAAATGGTGCCAGAACCATCAGGATCAGCTTCGAATGGATCTGTTGGCAGAACACCAATCAAATGGTGACTTTAAAGGTTTCTGGAAGGCAACCTGTAGACTTAATGGCAGGCCTGGCATTCCGGAGAGTGTTGGTGAGTCTTCCGATCCGAAGGACATCGCCGAAAATTTTAAGCGGCATTTCCTTGTGTCGTCGCCTATGGGGGCACCATGCCGGGAGTGTGACTCTGAGGTCAAGGTCTCTGCCTGCACCGTCATAACGGAAGATGATATTATTCGAGCCTTAAAAGATATGAAGGGAGGTAAATCCCCGGGTCATGACAACCTCAGCGTGGAGCACCTTCGGTATGCCGGTTCCCATCTACCCCGTGTTTTGGCTAGGCTTTTTAATATTTGTTTAAGCCATTCATATTTGCCCCCAGGCTTGATGAAGACTTTGGTGGTACCTATTATTAAATGTAAAGCGGGTGATGCCTCTGATGTGTCAAATTATAGGCCCATATCATTGGCCACAATTGTGGCAAAGGTATTTGACAGTGTACTTAACTCGAATCTTAAAAAGTATATTAAGATACATGACGCCCAGTTCGGCTTTCGTTCGGGCTTGTCGACCGAGCATGCTATTTTGAGTCTGAAACACACTGTCAGATATTACACGAATAGGCAAACTCCGATCTATGCCTGTTTCTTGGATCTATCAAAGGCCTTTGATATGGTGTCGTATGATGTCCTCTGGCGGAAACTGAAAGACTCTGGAGTACCACCAGAGTTGATAGGTTTGTTAAGGCACTGGTACTTAAATCAGGAAAACCGTGTGAGGTGGGGGAATGAGCTCTCGGACCCGTATAGGATGGAATGTGGAGTGAGACAAGGTGGCCTGAGTTCACCTCTACTTTTTAGCCTGTACGTAGACGCGCTGATCGAGGAACTCAGCAGCACAGGCGTGGGCTGTCACGTGAATGGGATCTGTGTCAACAGTCTCAGTTACGCGGACGACATGGTGCTGTTGGCTCCCTCGATTAGTGCGTTGCGAACCCTGGTGGGTGTGTGTGAGTCGTACGCTGCCTCACATGGTTTATCCTATAATGTTAAGAAAACTGAGCTCATGGTCTTTAAGGCTGGTAATAAGTGCCCAACTTACGTACCACCAGTGACACTTAATGGAGTGTCGTTAAGAAGGGTGTACCATTTTAAGTACCTTGGGCATATTATTACAGATAGCCTTAAAGACGATGAGGATATGGAACGGGAACGCAGAGCGTTGTCAGTCCGGGCGAACATGCTGGCCCGCAGATTTGCACGATGTACGAACACTGTAAAGGTGACATTGTTTAAAGCGTTTTGTACGTCCCTCTACTCTGCGAGTCTGTGGGCTACATATACTCAGAGGACTTACAACGCTCTGCGGGTCCAGTACAATAACGCCTTCAGGGCGCTGTTGCGGCTTCCTAGATATTGCAGTGCATCGGCAATGTTCGCAGAGGCACACACAGATGGTTTCGACGCACTCTGGCGTAAAAAGTCTGCATCTCTGCTTCACAGAGTGCGTGGAAGCAGCAACAGCATCCTGATGGCGGTGGCAAGTGACCCTCAGTGTCCGATGATGTGGGCACTGACGGAGAGGACCAAGTCCAAATTAGCTATTAAGTACTAACATAGTTTTAAGTTTTTACTAATATTTGTGGGTCGTAGTTGCCTGAAATAAATGCATTTTATTTATTTTATTTATTTTAATATACAATTTTCTCGACTGTAGAATTAAAAAAAAAAATTAAAAGTTAATAAAAAAAAACTGTTGTAGTCACCCTTATAAAAATTGAGGATATGGTTCATTACAATCGTATACGAATAATATCGACGCATGAAAGGCAAAACTTCCTAACCGACACAATTTGGTAAAATGAGTTATATACGTCATTTTACTCGCAAAAAAATTCCGCGTCGATTGGTCTGGGTCTCGTAGCGCTGCGATGAGTTTTGTTGTCGCTTAGGAAGTACGTGAATCCTTAGTATCCTACTTTTTCAGCTGACTAAGCAACAAAAAATTACTCATTTTATTTCAATAGGTTGGTTGGACAGTTCGAACTTTAAAAAAAATTGAATAGTGATTTTTTCCTGTCATAAAATTATTTTAACTGTTAGTTTGGATAAATTTACTGGAAATAAAAAATCATATGTACCAAGCACTAAGATATTTTTTCCTGTATTAGGTTTTGCTATTATAGTCGCTTATCAATTTTTATACGAACAGAAATATGATACAAACTTGTCCTTATACATTTGTTCCTAAAATTATATTTAACATCATTTGTACTTAGATATTATTGGTTGTAACGAAATAGTTATAAAAAGGTACTTGGATAATTTAGCACCAAAAATATATACCGACTTGATGTCGCTTAGATAATTTTACCTGACAAATTAGATTGAAACTGACTGTCGCTTAGATATTTTTGCTTGCCTGAATGTTGTGAGAAATGTGTCGCTTAGATAATTTTATTTGAATTTCAAGATAAATGAAAATGGCGCTTATGAAGTGCAATCGCGTATCGAATGTCACTTAGGCATATCGCACTGCGTACTGCGTTGGTGTCCGAAAGGAGCCAGCCAAACGCGGCACGTCGGTTAGTGTGGTCGCTGAAGGCCGTATTTTGTGGCCGTGGTGGATTTTGGCGCTTAGTATACGAAAATTGTAAGTAAAACTAAAAATCACTTCAAAACTTTGATGTATAAAAAGTGTGCATTTACATTGTAAGGGCGCAGATTTTGAAAAATTTGATACCTTCTTTTAGAGTCTTGTACAAATTTAAAACCAAAATTTTAGCTATCTAAGTAGATATAATAATTATAATTTGTTTTTTTAGGTAACAACATGCACATAGAGGTAACAAAATAATAGATATTGCTCTGGCTTAACTTTAACTTTGATAATGAACCTGTCCCTGTCGTAAGTATAATTATTATGTTTATAGTAACATACTAGTAGCTCCACCAGACATCCGACGTATTGTTGCAACTGCGGTGGAGAAAATATACAAACAGCTGGAGGACAGGAGGCATGCATGGTCACGTCCTACCTACACTCCTAAAGAGCCGCAGTCCGCAGTAGATACTGTTAGCAGCCTAACTTGCCGGCTAAAGAAGCCCCCAGAGCTAGGATGGACCACTGGAAATATAGATTCCCTCCGCAGTCAGCTAATGTTCCACTAACCAAGAAACTACCACCACCGGGTGGAAATCTCCCCTGGACAGTCTGGAGAACTTTTAAATAAACTTCGGGTTGGTGTTGGGAGATGCCATGAACCGCGTTAGATGGGGTTCCTCGGCTACTATCGTGCCTGAATTGCCCCGCCTCGTGTACCAAAGAGGATCCATGCGAGGCCAACGATAGGGCGGTTTGCGTGGCCATATACTGGTTAGGGAAAATCTAAAGATAGACATATCGACTCAATAAGAAGAATAAGTAACATACTATGTTATGTATATAGTATCTGGCAATATGGGTACAACATGGGTACTCATAGGTACCTAAACACACAATTAGATAAAATATATTTACAACTTCTTAAAACTGATTTTGATGAAACTTACAATTGTACAACTTAAATGTATAGGTACTTAATTTTATTAAAGAAGGTTTTTTTTTGTACTCGGTGAAAAGAAAACTATTTTTTATTTATGTTGTTTCCAATGCATGCAAATTGTTTAAAATAATTAAATACAATAAATACTGATTTAATACGAAAATCGTTTTATTCATAATTCACACTCCTTCAAAATGTCGGTTAGTTTTGCAAATATTGCTTTATAATTTGTGTTTAGATTATTTTTCTTGAAGGACTTGTTGAAAAATATCATAAACAATATAAATAAATAGTATAGATTATCTGTGGTAACAGGATGTACTTGTGCTGCCATCTCATGTCATTGTTATGTTTTATGTTCTATAAGTACTGAACTGAATAAAGTTAGTTGATTTCGTACAACCATCCCGGTCGTTTCATTATAGGTTATGGGCCATCGTTACGCTCAAATCGCGGAATTTTAGTAGTTTTTAACAAGAATTTTGGACGTTTACAAGTGTTAAAGACAGTTACTAAGTGCGATTAGTCGGATTGTACAGTATTTGTGCAAAAATAACTGACCGGGTGTGTGTGAACACATGTGAACAATGGCGTCGTCTTCGTCTAACTATTTGGTGAATGTGCCGAAGTTGCGAGGCCGAGAAAATTATAGCGAATGGTGTTTCGCGGCAGAGAACTTTTTAGTCTTAGAAGGCACGAAGCATTGTGTTTTTCCAGTATCGGATAAAGCGGTGGAAACAGCAGATGACGAAAAGACCAAAGCCAAGTTAATAATGACTATTGACCCCTCCTTGTATGTCCATATAAAGACGGTCAAAACATCGAAAGAATTGTGGGAAAAACTGAGACAGTTATTCGATGATAGTGGCTTTTCGCGGCGAATCAGTCTACTACGGAATTTAATTTCAATACGGCTTGAAAACTGCAGTTCGATGACGTCATACGTTACTCAAATTATCGATACATCGCAGAAATTAAGTGGGACTGGATTCGAGATAAATGATCAATGGACGGGATCGTTGCTGTTGGCGGGATTGCCAGACCGTTTTTCGCCTATGATAATGGCCATCGAGCACTCAGGAATTCGGCGGATTCCATCAAAACCAAATTGTTGGATATGACAACACCGGAACAGGAAGAGAATGAAGTTAGTGGGGCATTCGCGACTCGTTCAATGAATGGAAAGAAAGATATGTCGTCTATGGCCAGAAGTATTAGCAAGGTTGGCAGCACTGATTCATCGAACAAATCAAATGTCAAAATGGTGAAATGCTATCGGTGCAAGCAAACCGGCCATTATCGAAATCAGTGTCCTTCATATGAAAATCCCTCGTCGAATTCCAAGAAAAACTTCAAAATTCAGTCAAATGCGTTCAGCGCAGTGTTTTTGAGTGGAAATTTCAATAAACACGAGTGGTATATTGACTCCGGCGCAAGTGTTCACTTAACACCAAATGAAGGTTATATTATGAATGCTTCATATGATCAACTCAGAGAAATTATTGTTGCAAACAATGAAAAAGTTCAAGTTTTATGTTCGGGCGATGCGAGAATCACCACAAAAACCGACAGTGGCGAATATGATATCGTAGTGGAAGATATTTTGTGCGTGCCAAGTTTGACAACGAATTTGCTGTCTGTCAGCCAATTAATAAACAAAGGAAACAAGATTACATTTACTAAAACCGGCTGTATGGTTTACAATAGAAATAATGTACTTGTGGCTACAGCATTATTAGTCAATGGTGTTTACAAAGTGAATCTGTCAAACGAAGTAAATCTAGTCGCATCAGTCGTGCCGGCAGTTACGTGGCATCGCAGATTAGGCCATGTTAACAAGGACTATTTGAAACATATGAACAATGCAGTGCTTGGCATGTCTATCAGTAATCAAATCAAAAATATAAGCAAGTCTACATGCACCACATGCTGTGATGGTAAACAAAGTCGGTTACCATTTCCAAGTACTGGACAAAGAAGCAGTAACTTACTAGAAATTGTGCATACAGACATTTGCGGACCCATGGAACATGTATCAATTGGTGGCTCCAGATATTTTTTATTGTTTATTGATGACCACAGTCGCATGACTTCTGTTTATTTTTGAAACACAAAAATGAAGCTTTGAAGTACTTTAAACAGTATAAAACAGAAGTAGAAAATCAAACACAAAGAAGTATTAAGATATTGAGAAGCGACAATGGTTTGGAGTATTGCAACAAAGAATTTGATGTTTTTCTAAACAAAGCTGGTATACTACACCAGAAGACCAACCCCTACACGCCAGAACAGAACGGCTTGTGTGAAAGATTTAATCGCACAATAGTGGAGAAGGTCGACTTTCGACGCCTCGAGTTCACTGTCGACGCCCTCTGCCCCACATGGGGGCCATAGGACTCAAATCATAGTGGAGAAGGCCAGGTGTATGTTGTTTGATACAAATTTAGGCAAAGAGTTCTGGGCAGAAGCCACAAGTACGGCAGTATACTTGCAGAATCGCACTGTGGCGCCAGCGTTGGGATATAAAACTCCATATGAGTTGTGGTATGGCACTAAACCAGATATCAGTCATATTAGGATCTTTGGTAGTTCAGTGATGGTGCACATAGCAAAAGAAAAGAGAAAGAAATGGGACAAAAAATCACAAGAGTGTATTTTTATTGGATATCCAGAAAATATTAAAGGATACAGATTATTTAATCCAAAAACTAGGAAAGTGTTGACTAGCAGGGATGTTATTATAATTGAGCCGGAATCAAAATCTGAATGTCAAATTGAGGTGCAAGGTCAGAGTTTTGATTCAGTGGCGGATGGCTCACAAGGTCCAGTGAGGTTAGATCCAGTCAAGGTGGAGGAATCTGACCAGGAGTCCAGTAGTGAGAATTCTAGTCAAGATAACACAGAGTTCCTGGATGTGACATTAGAAGGCCATGATGAAACATATGTTCCCAGTGTAGGCAGGAGGAAGCAGGAGGATATACATACTCAAAAAACTGCGAGAGAGAGGAAAATGCCAGATCGGTATGGTTTCTCTAACCTCTGCATGAACGAGGAAACCTATGATGATGCTTGAATGGAAGATGGCTATGTGGGAAGAATTACAGTGTTTTAAAGACAATGATGCGTGGGAGTTGTGCGTTGCTCCAAAAAGTCAAGTCGTGTTGTGCAGTGTAAGTGAATGTCACGAAAGAAATAGTGAAAATAAAGTTTGGTTTCGTGAACATTTAGTGGCAAATAGTTGTAAGACACACCACTTTGAGATTATTATTTGCTCTCTCTGTTCAACTTAGTCTAGATATAACGCATCTTGATGTCACAACTGCTTTCTTGAACGGCTCTCTTGAAGAAACTATATTTATGCATGATGGTCGAGTTCTCAAACTTAAGAAGGCCATTTACGGCCTGAAACAATCTTCGAGAGCGTGGTACAAAAGGGTGGATGATTGTTTGTTATAATTACATTGATAGAATTTTACATAAATTTAATATAAGTCATTGTAATACAGTCAAAACTCCAATGGAGAATAAATTGCATTTTTTTTGAAAGTGATACTAATGTTGGTAACTTTCCATATCAGAAGATAATAGGCTGTCTGATGTAGCTGGCAATGTAAAAAACAACAGACTGTTGCTTTATCTAGTAGTGAAGCAGAGTACATGGCTATGACTGAGGCTTGTAAAGAAGCCATTTATCTTAGAAATTTGCAGTTTGAGATAACTAAAACTATGTACAGTATTAATCTCTACAATGACAATCAAAGTGCACAAAAGTTGGCATTTAATCCAGTTTTTCACAAAAGAACTAAACACATAGATATAAGGTTTCACTTTTGTAGAGATTGTGTTACAGATAAAGTTGTTAATTTAATGTATATGTCAACAGCAGAAATGCCAGCTGACCTGCTAACAAAAGCGTTGTAGAGCATTATAAGTTTTTAAATAAATTAGGCATTTCAAAAGTTTGTATTAGATATTGTTTAGATATAGTGGCGGTGTTGAAAAATATCATAAACAATATAAATAAATAGTATAGATTATCTGTGGTAACAGGATGTACTTGTGCTGCCATCTCATGTCATTGTTATGTTTTATGTTCTATAAGTACTGAACTGAATAAAGTTAGTTGATTTCGTACAACCATCCCGGTCGTTTCATTATAGGACTTAAATTAAACTATACTGATATCGTCAATTTTTCCTATTTTTCAAAAAAATGTTTTTATTACTAATTCATTTTTACCTATTTGCATATACATTAGCTGAAGTATTAAGATGAATATATTTGAACGGATTTAAATTGGCTCTGGCGAGTAGGTAATTTTACCTGTAATTTTTTTGAGGTAATTTTTTACTAAGCGACTCTAAATTAAAAACTTAAAGTGTTAAGTGAATAAAATGTTTCTTAGGCAAAAGCCTATAATATTACAATGCCTAGACTGTAACAACTTTTTATTTCTGATGAAAACTAAAGATTTTATAAGCTTTATTCATTAAAAAAAAACTTTGATCAGCTCTCCTGAACATTTTTATAAATGTCGGTTAGGAAGTTTTGCCTTTCAAGCGTCGATATATAAAAGTCACCATTGCTGGATTTTTTGTTTTTGTACAGGATGTTTTTAAAGTATAAAAATTACAACTCATTAAAAAATCCATTTCGGATTGTTATTTATTGGTGATTTTTTAAATCAAGCTTTTATTATTCGTAAGGAAACATGTAACAAAAAATCACCCTGGTAGGATTTTTTGTTTGAGAGTTATAACAATATGAGTCTTATAATAGCGTTTAAAAAAAAACGGCGGTGGTGATTTTTTTTTACACTTAAATTTGCTGTTGTAATATCATAATCTATGTAGTTTATAAAAATCACCATCGTAGGATTTAATGTGACCACCTCCATACAACTGAAAATTCACAGCCCCGACTAATAATGATCTATCAACGCACAGCCCAAACCACTGGACGGATCGGCATCCGCTTTCCGCTAAGAAAGGATTAACGCGAGCGAAGCCGCGGGCGCCAGCTAGTAGAAAATAAAGTAGCTACTATATAGGGCACATTATCGCCCTTTATACATCACATTTGAATGGCTATCGTAATTCTTCAGATAAAGACGCCGGCCATGTTGGCTGCGGCCGCTTCCGCCGGAAGTGGAACTTGGACGGATATTCAAGCTCGGCCGGAAGTCGATCGAGTGACGACATATATTTTGAATTTAGATTGCGTATTGTCCACAGACATAATATTGTCCAAGTTAGGAACGGTGGATTAATATGAATGCACTGTATTTTATGAACAGCATACATTTTTTTATTTTTTTATCTGTCAGGTCCCATAATAATAATTTTTACATAAAAATAAATACTCCTATCACATTCCTTAGTCATTTCGATACTATAATAAGAATAGGAGATAAATTAAATAAAAATAATATTATTTAAATGAGCTGAAAAATAGCACTTTTAAATCGTCATATACTTGTTTTTTAGTTAGTTGACGTCTTAAAATTACTTAAAGCTAAGGTTACCACCGCCTCCAAAGCGTAAGTGGAGAAGAGGCGGCGCAACAAACTCCACTGCTACATTTTGTCCAAAGACGTCACTTTACAACATATGTCTTACAATGAGGGATTTTCCGTGACACAAATTAAAAAAAGAAATAGTTTCAGATGACTTCAAAGATGGCGCTTAGTAAAAGGCGAGAGAAAAAGTTCCATACAAAAAGCAAAAAATTCACGGGATTGGCATTTAAAAAAAATAAAATTTAGTAAAAAAAAACAACTAAAAAGTATCTATATTGTGATTTGTGTAACTGTCAAACTGTTATGTGATTTTTTTTTCTGCCTCTGGTTGACAAGAAAAAGCGCATCATATAGGTTCAGCCAGTATTACGACTCGGCTTTTATAAAACGCCATCTGTTGAGACTTTTTTATACTGATTTTTTTTTCTTAATTAGCTGTCAGAAAAATCGCTCATTAAAGAACTATCTATGTGGACGAATATACATTGAATTTTATATGAAATGTCAGATTTAAAAATAATATATAAAATGTCACTGAAATAGTAAAAGTACACAATGTACCTAGAGAGTAATATGACAGTCTTAGGAGGTCACTGTACATTTTTGTCATTAACATATTCATATGATAAGAAAAGAAAACTTGCTTACTATACTGATTTTCCCTAAAACTACGAAGCAGAATACAAATTTATATTAGCAGGATTAAATTAGGGTGTGTGTAAATAATACTGCTTGAACGAGCGAGTCCAATTAAGATATTTCGATAATTTGGGGTGCTCACTTGACCGAACGGATTGCGCGGATTCAAGTAAGGTTTAACTTAAGTGGCATTTATTGTTACCGTATTGATCCTGACTACCTAATCCTGACTTAATATTATTACGAAGTAGCTGTTGACCGCAAAAAGTATTATCTTAGGTATGTGTTTTTTATACAAAATTTCAACTCCCATTGCAGCCCTTTGGGAGATGATTTTTTACAAAAAAAAGTAGCCGTTTTTGACCTCGGGTCTTCAACTATATCCATACCAAATTCCATCAAAATCGGTATAGCGAACAAGTGAATTTTTTCTTAATTTTTAGTCTAAAAAAGTGAAAAAAAATATTTGGTAATAGTAATAGTTTTTTTGTAGTATATTTTTTTGTAGTGTAGTAGTATAGTTCAAATATTTGCGCCATTTTTGAACACTAAAAACTCTACAATTGAAAAACCATTGAGACACAATTTCGACTAATCGTTAACAGAATCAACCGTTGTATTCTTGATACAAAACAGATATAATAATATGCACAGCAGACTATGTTTTATCTAAATCGGTCACTCGGCGTGTGGGGGCCGTAATAATAAATCAGAATATGGTATCGGTTGCTGACAAATCCGGATATATGACTTTTCTCTGAATGGCTAGATCAAATCGGCCAGTGGCGAATATGTTGCAGGCTTGTGATATATTATGCGAAGGTTAATCCGTCTTGAATATACAACGGTAAATCATTTGTATAGTAACATACATAAATAGATAGTATCAAAAGGTAACTGTTTGTAACAATCAAGATTTTTGAACCGGTTTTTTTTAATTTAAAAAACGGGAGTTTAATTGCCTGCTTTAAAACAAATGTATACAATGTATCCCGTCATCAGTGTCGGAGCCTTTAATGGTATGTTATTTGGCATTTTTTATGAACAAATCACTACCCATAATTTTTTTTACTTCTACTGTAGTAAAATGACAGCCATTTTGTTTTATTCGGGCTCTTGTATTAATTCAATCGTAACTACTCGTGGTGATATCGACATAAAATAGGTCTCATTTAAAAGCTAATCATGTAGACAACAATAAAATGAGAAAGATGTTCCAATATGAAAGGCAAAACAAAAAAACGTAAAAAAAAATTTTTTTTTTTGTATTTTTTTTTATAATTAGCTTCTTGTGAATAAACTAGCCCATTAAAATGTTTATTTTTTATTTTGAAATAAAAAAAAAAAATTTTATTGTCCATAAAAATGCCATATAACCATAGAGCAACACGGGCGCGCGGAAGTCCTTGTTGCTCGAAGCATATAACATACCATCAAAGGCTCCGACACGGATGACGGGACACGTTGTATATATGTAAGACTGCAGCTGCTAAATGGCGGTAGTCATAACGTCATGTCTTTGGGCGACTTAGAAAATATCTGACCCTGGTGTTGTCTATGATACACTCGATAAAAAAGATACTTTTTACCTAATGGTCTCCTTCTCGTCTGAGCCTTTTTCCTAATACATCCTCAGCATACGCGTCAGAGCTCAGGGTCCGCTTTCTTACTTTTTCTTCTCCACTTCGGACGGTCTTCAGCATCCTTAGTTGTGAGACCATTGGCACGTGTGTATCTGGATTGAGGGCCCAATTTTTAAATTGTCCCGGAACGAAATAAGATTCACAGGGCAATTAGTTAAAAATAGTAAAAACTTAATGCAAAGACCCAAAAATTTCTAAAAGTAGAATTATGCCTGTAATCATTATCTAACGTGGGCCCTCAATCCAGACGCCTGCAAAAAAAAATCTCAGAAAGTACTATTTCTGGGTTAATCATTTTTATTTCAGAATTTAGTAAAGAATTTCTTAAATATTTTAACAAATTCCCATTTGTATAGAATATGACATTACAGATTTATGGCGGTCTATCTTGGGCCCTCAGAACACTAAAATGGGTATCTGCAAAATATGACTTATCGGTAGAAATTCATAAAAATTACATTAAAATACACTACTTAGATACCTCAGTGAATTACTAAAAAAGAAATAATGGCCCAAAACTTAATTGTCAAAAAGTTATTAAATTTCTAATTTCTGATCTGAGGGCCCAATACTATCGGTTTTATTGACTAGACTAGACCTCGTATACTAATTCAAATTAGAATATATTTTTTTACTATTTTTTAACTAAAATTTAACATATGATCCGTTCTTCTAAATGCTGTATTTTATGAGAAAATTGAATTTCAAGTTTTTATATGAGAAAATTTTGTAGGGTGACCACAAATTTTCATCATCAGCGGGACTTTTTTCGACGACCTCCGTGGCCACGGTCCTCACGCCGGACAGTCACACCGGTGGTCCCGGGTTCTATCCCTGGTCGGGTTGAGATGAAAATTATCTTTTTTAGTTTTGCTTGGGTCATGGATGTTTTTCTATATGCATGTAATTTCTGTTATGTTTGTATGTGTCAGTTGATGCTTTTTTCTTGTAAGGTTATTTACTAGAAGTTTAAATTCCCTCAAAAAATTTTCAGGTTACTGCTAGCTGTATCTTAATATAACTTTATAACATATTTTCTCGTAAAGTGTCACTTATTTCACCAATTTCAATATCGTATTGCATCTCATTACGCACTTGTCGTTATTGTAAAGTAAAACGCACGGTTTATCAAGCTGGTCCATCTATTAAAAAGTGAACGATACTTTTATAAATCTTAGCAAAGAGTTTAAATGTCAGAAAAGTGGTCAACATTTCATGAATAAAATTAACTTTTGGAGATAAAATAAACAAACATTTATTTCTTTAAATTAATCTTGACAATTAATTTTCAACACACTTGCTCGTTAAGTGGGTCTTATTACTTAAGTTAAATTCGTAGAAGGTTGCAAATTATATGTGTATCGGTTTTATTGACTAGACTAGACCTCGTATACTAATTCAAATTAGAATATGTTTTTTTACTATTTTTTAACTAAAATTTAGCATATGATCCGTTCTTCTAAATGCTGTATTTTATGAGAAAATTGAATTTCAAGTTTTTATATGAGAAAATTTTGTAGGGTTACCACAAATTTTCATCATCAGCGGGACATTTGAAAATCTGTACAGATGGAAAGGTTTGTTTTTCAGGTTCTGTACCCAAAAGGTCCAAACGGAACAAATTATTAATATGTCTCCGGTATCTGACATTCAGCGGGCTCTATCTCTGGAATAACTATGACCGGGAAAGTCTTAAAAGGGGATAGCCAAAAAAAACCCAGTGTCGACAGAAACTTTTTCGCTTTCATAATAAAAACATTTGTAAAAACCAAAACCATGAGAATTTTTTTGTATAAAATATCTACAATTCTTATATTTAATATGTATTTATGTACCTACCTATATAAAAATAAAATAAAAACAAATAATAATTTGATTTATTTTTTATAGCAATAAATATATTGCTTCCTTAATGAGCAGCAAAGGTGCATACCTCAATTACCTTATCCTTCCCTTAAGATGATGTCTTGTAGATTCTGACTACACTTTTGCACATTACAATAATATTTATAATACTAGCTGTTGCCCGCGGCTTCGCCCGCGTAACTTTCGCTTAGATGAAAAGTCTTTTTGTGTTCCAAACTGTTTCAGATGTTTCGGATCTTCGATTTTTATACGTCTACAAAAAATGCTCATCAGATTAATCAAGGTTTGCTAAGGCGCCATTTCCTTATATGTTATAGTGTAGCTGGTCTCTTGGAGCTTTTCATCAGATGTTGCAGATCTTCAATTTTTATACGTCTTTACAGATTGATAAACTTTTGTAAAGGTACCATTTCTTATAGTTTAGCTGTTCTGTTATGATTCTTCATCAGGTGTTCCAGTTTTCAAAATCAATTATACTTAGCCTATATGTTGCCCAGGCTTAACAGCTATACAACAAAAAAAAATCATTCGTCCAGTAGTTTTTGCGTGAAAAGCGAACATACATACAGACAGACAGACAAGAAATTCCAAAAAAATATTTTTGCTTTCTAAGATTCTTTTTAGGTGTCCCTCAATCCATTTCAGTCAAAAATACTAAATGTACAGACAAAATATTTTTACTGTTTTATTATATGTAGATTATGTAGGTATAGAAGATTAGTATGATACATAAATCAAATATTCACCACTCTTTTTATGGTATTTTACGTCGTAATTTCGTAACGTATTATAAGCAAGTATAAGGTACTTAGTTAAGTCATTTCTAATTCTTGAAAATGGAAAAAAAATTAAAAGAAAATGTGAAAATGAAAAAAAAAACAATAAGTTTATGCCTTCTTTATTGATTGGCTGTATAAATTATTTATTTTTGCTTTTTTTAAAACGTCCCTTATATTATGTTATTTACCCAGTTTAAAAAATTGTATTATGCGGTTAAATTAAGAATGTTTTGTGGATACACATATAATTTGCAACCTTCTACGAATTTAACTTAAGTAATAAGACCCACTTAACGAGCAAGTGTGTTGAAAATTAATTGTCAAGATTAATTTAAAGAAATAAATGTTTGTTTATTTTATCTCCAAAAGTTAATTTTATTCATGAAATGTTGACCACTTTTCTGACATTTAAACTCTTTGCTAAGATTTATAAAAGTATCGTTCACTTTTTAATAGATGGACCAGCTTGATAAACCGTACGTTTTACTTTACAATAACGACAAGTGCGTAATGAGATGCAATACGATATTGAAATTGGTGAAATAAGTGACACTTTACGAGAAAATATGTTATAAAGTTATATTAAGATACAGCTTGCAGTAACCTGAAAATTTTTTGAGGGAATTTAAACTTCTAGTAAATAACCTTACAAGAAAAAAGCATCAACTGACACATACAAACATAACAGAAATTACATGCATATAGAAAAACATCCATGACCCAAGCAAAACTAAAAAAGATAATTTTCATCTCAACCCGACCAGGGATAGAACCCGGGACCACCGGTGTGACTGTCCGGCGTGAGGACCGTGGCCACGGAGGTCGTCGAAAAAAGTCCCGCTGATGATGAAAATTTGTGGTCACCCTACAAAATTTTCTCATATAAAAACTTGAAATTCAATTTTCTCATAAAATACAGCATTTAGAAGAACGGATCATATGTTAAATTTTAGTTAAAAAATAGTAAAAAAATATATTCTAATTTGAATTAGTATACGAGGTCTAGTCTAGTCAATAAAACCGATAGTATTGGGCCCTCAGATCAGAAATTAGAAATTTAATAACTTTTTGACAATTAAGTTTTGGGCCATTATTTCTTTTTTAGTAATTCACTGAGGTATCTAAGTAGTGTATTTTAATGTAATTTTTATGAATTTCTACCGATAAGTCATATTTTGCAGATACCCATTTTAGTGTTCTGAGGGCCCAAGATAGACCGCCATAAATCTGTAATGTCATATTCTACACAAATGGGAATTTGTTAAAATATTTAAGAAATTCTTTACTAAATTCTGAAATAAAAATGATTAACCCAGAAATAGTACTTTCTGAGATTTTTTTTTGCAGGCACGTTAGATAATGATTACAGGCATAATTCTACTTTTAGAAATTTTTGGGTCTTTGCATTAAGTTTTTACTATTTTTAACTAATTGCCCTGTGAATCTTATTTCGTTCCGGGACAATTTAAAAATTGGGCTCTCAATCCAGATACACACCATTGGCACGCATATCCTCCCTGACGACATCAAACCAGCTCTTCTTGGGTTTTCTTTCAAATGTCTTATTTAATAAACTGTTCGCAACTCACCGTGTCCCATAAAGGTCCAATCTTCGATTCTCGACTCAGACCACGCCCACCAAATGACAATCATTATTATTGCACCACACACCATGCATGCATTGAATTCATATTGCAAACGTATTGCTGTGTTAAAGTCAAAATTGTTTGTTTAGATTTTTTAATATATTGGTAAGATATGCACAGAGAAATTATTAAAACCCACAAATAGATGATAGTGATGTGTTTTATTAGGTACTTTCAATAAATATGGTATTCCTGAAAGAGAAACAAGTTTTATTAAAAAAACTTCATTAAATTTATTTTTGCTGGTTATTTTCATTTAATTTAATTAAGTATTGAAAAAGTCATACAGTATGAGTTAATTTACAGACCATCGCTTTAACTGTCGACTAATATCAGGAATTATACACTACCTGTTCCTAAAAAAGCCGGCCAAGTGCGTGTCTGACCACGCATAAAGTAGGGTTCCGTAGTAATTTTTAGCACCGCGCTGTTTTGCATTTCTTGCATCATCATCATCTCCCTAGCCTTTTCCCGTATCTCACGGGGTCGGCTACCTAAACCTGTTGGAAAAAAGTATATATTTTTATTTTATTTATAATTTCAAAAGTATTCATCACAGGATACCCGAAACAATTTTAAATAAGAGTTTCCGCGCCTGTTTCTTTAAGTGAGTGATTTGAAGTTTATAGGTCCAAGACCCGTAGAAATTACAGGGGGGGGACACCGTGTAAACGAATTTGGCGGGCTATATCTCGCAAATGGTAAAGCTGATTAAAAAAGTATTGTATGGAAACCCTACCTTATTTTCATAGTCCTTTTCGACGATACCTGCGGGGTATCGTTGAAAATCAAGGGGGTGCACTCAAAAAAATAATTCACCCCCCCCTTTACATGTATGGGGAGGTACCCTTAAAAAGGGGTAATTTTAATTTTTTGTATTTTAAAAAATGAGATCTATATGTGAAGTATCCTCGAACCAAGTTACATGCAAATCAGGCCATAAACGTAGAAGATATTCTGCTGTGACCTGTGACAGACTAGGACGGACGGACGGACGGACTGAACGATCTTATAAGGATTCCTTGTTGGACTACGGAACCCTAAAAATGTTATTTCTTTTGCACTATTTTGTACCTTAAAATATTATGTGTTTCTTCACTTTCGTCATATACTTACTGTAAAATGTAGCTTTGTAACTTTTGATGCAATAAATTATTGTATTGCACCAAATCCTAATATCCTGGTCCTAATCCTAATATCCTAATTCCTAATATACCTAATAATATTATAAATGCGAAAGTGTGGATGCCAGTTTGTGAGGATGTTTGTTACTCAATCACACAAAATCTACTGGACGGATTTCGATGAAATTTGGTATACGGGTTGGAAAATACCGGGAATAGCACATACGGGCGTAGCTAGTCCTATATAAATTCTAGCAAGTTTAGAGTTCATACAGTATTTTATTGTACTGACCATAGATATTTGCAATGACCAGTTTGAAGCGGCTGACATCCGCGCTGACCTGATTATACAGTAAAGTTCAAAAGTCCATACCAAATCCATAAAATCAGTCCGTGAAATCCTTGGTACTACGAAGTTATGTCCAAAAGTACTTTACAGAGAACAGCATATAAAGTTGCCACATATGGACATCTATGTCAAAACAACAGTATCAAAATTGCAATATGCTAACTAATATTATAAATGCGAAAGTGAGTTTTTTTGTTTGTTTGTTTGTTAACTCTTCACGCTTTATCTACTGAACCAATCTTCCTGAAAATTTGCATACACATAGTTAGAAGTACGGAGAAGGACATAGGGTACCTTTCATCCCGGAAAAAAGCACTGTTCCCGTGGGAAATTCACGCGGGCGAAGCCGCGAGCAAAAGCTAGTTATTGATATTTTGAATTCTGATTATTGATACATATATTGAATTTATAATATACAGAAATAAGTAGTTTGGTAGGTTAAACTAAATAAAATAACATTTAATTACCAATTGATAGGCACAAATGAACGTCGTGTAATTAAGAAAATTTCCTCTTTCTAATCCTCGTCGACTTGCGGCTAAATTCCCATAATTCCCGGGGGTATCATCCCTTATTAATTACTATTCTGTGGAGTTATTTATTGCCGGTTAAGTTTCAGTCGGGTTAAGTTACAGAAAGCATTAGAATTATCTGGGGTACAAAAAATTGTGAAATTCATTATATTTTTTTATTGAAATGTTATTTTGAGAATAATTTCGTTAAAATACAAAGCTGAATTTTTTTATATTATAGTACAAGTACTTACACAGCTATTTATTTTTGGATTTTTGAGCATATCTAATCCTAATCCTAACTAATATTATAAATGTGAAAGTGAGTTTGTTTGTTTGTTACCTCTTCACGCTTTATCTACTGAACCAATCTTCCTGAAATTTCGCATACACATAGCTGGAAGTACGGAGAAGGACATAGGGTCTATGTCCTTCTCCGTGGAACAGTGGAGGAACAGTGCTTTTTCCCGGGATGAAAGGTATTTCATCCCGGGAAAAAGCACTGATCCCGTGGGAAATTCACGCGGGCGAAGCCGTGGGCGAAAGCTAGTTTCTATATACGAGTACTTTAGTACTTACACAGCTTTTGCAAATGCAAGCAATTTTCTCTATTATGATTGAAGTTAAAAGTTCTAGATAAGTTTTCCCAAAAAACTTAATTGTTATTCTAATCCTATTAACATAAAGATGACATTGTCGTGATTATTTTATTGACTTAACAAAACTATCAGGATAAAATACTCATTCATTAACCTATGAACAGCGGACGGCGTGCAATTCACTTTCCCGTATCCCCGCAAAATGCGCAGCGCGCGCGGGGCGCGGCGGCGGCTTGCGTTAAAAAATATTCTCGTATTAGCAAAAGCCACTCGACACGGATAGATTAGCACCTAGAATAGCATTTAAGGTACATTTTTATCTCGAAATTCCCAAGATATTGGAACCCTGAAGCGCAGCTACACTCAAAAAAATGTTCACCCTAACTAAGTAAGTACTTTGGCTATTTGAGAAATACCAAAGTTTGGCAAAATAAAGTTAACTTGATTTTAACAAAAAGTTAACTATTATTAGCCAACTGGGTTTGGTTACATATTGCATAAAGTTATGCAGTCACTTTTTTATGTTATGGGTTGACGAAAAATTGGTTGTGTAAGTATTTTTTCAGTGTAATAAGTAATAAGTAGGTTTACGTGTCATCGTCGTCTATAAATCTGAGAATGAACCTGAAAATGGAGAAAAATGGTATAAATTTATCTAACTCTAGATACTAGGCCTTAATTGAGACCTTGTTTAGCAATTCAATGCGTGTCAGTATGTTTAGACCCGAGCCAGATATGGCCGTAGACCTATTCGGAATTAGTGAACGCGATTGGTCACTAAGGAATGTTGTCTACATGTTCATACCTATAGTAGAAATAGGTATAAGTGTATCACACTCGACCCAGATAAATATAAGATAACTATGTATATCACACTGATATATGTCACATGAATAGAAAACGGGTAATTCTTCCAATTTGGCTTGTAGGTATGTGTTTGCGTAAACATTTGTATATAATATTCTTATTTATTTTTATTTATTGCACAAAATACATGTGTAAAAGTACAATGGGCAGACTTAATGCAAAAGCATTTTCTACCAGTCTACCTTTGGGTCATCTACTTAGGTACTCTTAGGGGAGTCTTAGGATAAGTACTATATATTATCTCTGTCTTGTATACTCTATCGCATGGAATTAATAAATCAGATGAAATACCTTTTATTTCCATGCTCTATCGTCAATCATAAGTTTAAAATGGTAGAACATAAAGTCGTCTATGGTTGTTTCAATAAAAACCGCAATAAAATTCAAATTTCGAGCGGTTAAAAAAAAGAAAACGGCTCTTATTAGGGAGGTCAAAGATCGGTCACAGCGTGATACTGGCCGAATGTAAATTCGCTACTGAGCTACGCAAAGCCCGTTATGGTTATGACAGGGCTGGCAGATTTTCTGAACATGGAACAAAGAAAATTTAGAAAAAAAGTTTGACTTGTTAGTTAAAGTTTAACTTGGAATGTGAGAATATACACGGAGATACATTGATTCCTCAAATTGCAGCCTCTACACTAAGTACTATTTTTAACAAAGACCGTTTTAAGTGTTTTTGAAGTATTGATGAAAATCGTTAATCAGACCGACTGTTGGCATAACGGTAGAGTCTATATGAAAAGTAGTGTAGATGATAGCTAAATGACAACTAAAGACCAAATGTTCTGTTCATTAGGTACCTACTTAGGTATTTAGATCGATGAAAGACGCATCTTCAACTATTCAATGATTTGATGACGAGATTTTTCCAAATAATGAAAAATATCTTTAGCCATCCCTGAACAAGAAACTAAGCCCTGGTAAAAACGTAATTATACACACGAATGCGCATGATTCACGAAATATTTGAATACTGTATTACATACATTCGCTACGCTGAAACAGTCTCAGCTGCCAGTGTTTGAAAAATAAAACCTTATTACAATGCGACCTGAATACAAATTTGTAATAAAGAAACTGAGACAAAGTCTTTTGAATTTCGAACAGAGGTTAAGCTGAACGCATCTCTAATCGGTCTAAAAACAAATAATAATCAACTTTATTGTGATCGTTTTTAGGGTTCATTTCGGTTAATTGTTTGGCGAGGCAATAGTTGAAGAAGAATGATGGCTGAGTAGTGATGTGGAGACTCCGTGGGAACGATCCGTTTGGGAAATGAAGTTCGAAGGAGAGCATGAACTGAAGATTGGTCTCAAGATAGTTAGGAATTGTACGCTGTTTACCTTGTTCAATAAATAACTGGCATATTGTTATGGCTGTTATATTTTAAAGTGAAAAGGTTACGAGATGAAGCATGTTTTTCGACTTATTTTACGAAATATTAGCAGATTCAAACTTGCCGTAGGTTCTTATCTAAAATATTTAGTTAAGCTTGTTGAGTAAACTTCAAGCGACGAATAAATCAATATAAGTACCTAACAAATATTTTAAACAATTAACAAACAACCAATTTTGAATTCTAAAAACGAAGAAAAACGAGTTGCCTAGATAAAGTAAGATATTTAAAATTATTTTAAAATAAAAGTAGAGACCTATGGTAAAGACCATGTAGAGACCTATGGGGTAGCAAAAACAAAACATGTTTTGAAGGCACTCTTGACAAATAAGTATAAAATGTATATTATGCCTGCCAATACAAATCTACAATTAAAAGTCTGAATACAATGTTTTAATTTAAATCACATTTAGGTAATAACAATAATATCATAACCCACACACATACGGTCAAACTATAATTAATCTTCAAACCGATCCTTCGATCTCAAATCACACGATCGTTAATCCTTTCCGATAATCGATTTGCACGCACGCGACCTCACAACTTTACAAACGACACTTAATCAACCAATGGACATTCGAATTTCATCTTTATCTCTTCTGAATAAAGAATACCAGTAATTTAGCAACGATTTTGTGTTGTTAAGATGCATGCGCGTTCGGACGCGACGACCACATCCTGTCTTTTGTTCGATTTGAATCGAGAACTCGATTTAGTATCGATAGTTTTTGTGTCTTTTTAATATATTTGAGTTATTTTATTTTAATTGAAAGTTATTCACTATCTCGGGTAATAGTTGGCCACTATTAACACAAATTATGTACTTAATCGTTACTACGTAGGTAACTTTCAATTGGAACTAAGTATTTATTTATGGATTTTTGAGCATCTCAGATGCAATTAGTACTAAAATACTCTCATATAGAAATTAGATACGGTGAAAAAATTTGGTATAGTGGGTATAGGTGTTAGGTGACGCATGCCTAATGCGTTTCAATAGAAATTGGATATGGTGAAGATTTTCGATGTGCAGGATTGAAATGCGATAGCTCAGTTGGAAGAGCAAGGTCGTATAAAGACCTGGTCGCGGGTTCAAGTCCTGCTCGCATGGAATTTGTTCACCATATCTAATTTCTATATGAGAGTACTTTGGAACTAAGTATGTAAATTTTAATTACGCATTCGAAATCTCTAAAAATTTAACTTACCTAGAGTTATTTATTTAAAACTTTATTGCACAAAATTGTAAAAATTATGTACAAATGGAGGACTTAACGCCATATGGCGTTCTCTACCAGTCAACCATTAGACCAAACATAGAGTAGTAAGGTGGTGCGATAAAGTGCAACGCGGTATTAGGAATTCGTAAAATATAGACGTAATAATAACAATGTACTTATTAATCACTATACTTATAGAGTTAGCAAATCAACAAAAAATCTTTTTCATTGGATACCAATTTTTAATCCCGATTTTATATTTTTATCTAAAGATCTTTGTTGGATTCCACAAATAATTAGCAGTGCCTGGTAAGTAATTTGTTTTATTATAAAAAAAGTCCTCGGAGAGCTAAGTGAATTCTAGATCATTGGCGTTCTTTCTACTGGTGAAAGTAAGTACTCATGAATCAAAGTCAAAGTCAATTTTTTTTTTCAAATAGGCAAAATTTTTCGAATAGCACTTTAAATCGTCATTTTCTTGTTTTTTGTTAGTTGACGTCATAAAATTACTTAAAGCTAAGGTTACCACCTCCAAAGCGCAAGTAGAGAAGAGGCGGCCCAACAACCAACAAACTCCACTGCTGCATTTTCTACAAAGACGTCACTTTCCAACATATGTCTTACAATTAAAGGACTATCTATGTGGTCGAATGTGAGCAACTTTTTGTATAGGACTGACTCCTATATCTATTATATCAATGATTTAGAATCACCCTGTAGATTGACTACACAATTAAAATTATCGTATTGAGAGATTCTAAATCGTCGATTTAATCTAATTACCTTTGTAAGTAGGTAAGTTAAACTCATTTCTTTTATCAAAACATGACTCCCCTTTTTGATATCAAACCATCTTAACAAACATACAAGTCATCTCGGGCTAACCATCCTAATTATGAGAACAAAAGAACGGACACACAGACAAGGTAGAACAATCCTAACGATAGCAAGTGTTGACGTCTTATTAACTGATATCGATGATCAAATCGATGTTATGACGGCCGGATCGATTCTTATGCATCGATATTATTATGATTCTTTTTTTTCTTTTTTTATTACTGTTTATTTATCCGTTTTACATTCTGTTCTATTTATGAACTTTGACAGACCAAAATTAATCGCAAATTTCTTTCAACCTGACTCTCTTGAAAACCAGAGTGAATTGGCTGCTTCTGGGTAAGCTCGCTACATCGTAGACCTCATCTCTGTCCTCGGACAAGATTGTGGCCAAGAGCAAGCCCATCTTTTATATTAATACGCATGTAATACGCATCTGCTCTAACTGCAACAAAATTTGCCATGACATTGACATCTTTAGTGCATCGACCAAAACCATAAAACGATCTTTGTTATCTTAATAAAAATTACTTTTTATGCTAAATTTCTTTTTTGTTTATTCCAAATTTAATAAACGTGATTTTATTAACTTATTAATATTAATTGTATTCTGCAAGCTACATATTATGTGCATGCCCTGTTCGCTCGTAGTAGGTTGTTATAATTGTTTGAAATTGTATATTTGTTTATTGTGTACCTTGTTGTAACAACCAGTTTGCGAACCAATAAATAAAAAATAAAAAAATATTGAGGATGGATATATCTTTTACCATAATCTAGCTCAAGAACATTACTTTTAGAAAGTAAGTAGAGTTTGAGGTTTCAAGTGAGGATATACGTTGTATTTTTAAAATAATATGTGGTTTAGTAATGGATATGAGTTTTAATATTGCACACTTTTTGTTAAATTACTACTACACACAATAACTTACTTTTTATTATTACTCAATATTTAATGTGATTTAATGTATTGAAAGTCCTTATTACAGAATCTTTATAAGTCAAAATAATGAAAATTACAATGATTCATTGTCAAAAGTTTTTGACAACTTTGTGGTTGTGTAAGATGGAACTCCTTCTTAAGTTTAAAACCTTACTTCTTCTTACTTCTGTAGTTTAAAACCTAAATAATAGAAATCCACTATTAATTATTCTATTAATTCTATGCCTACATACCTATTGCGTACATTCCAAAGTTTTATTTTATAAGAGATCTAGATTCCTATAAGTAATAAAAATACTCTATTAAGTATTTTATCTCATTCTAATACTTAGTGTATTTAGTATGCTAAAACCTAAAACTTCATTTTTAAACCATTATCTCGTACGAAACTGTATGCTAGCGCCATCTATCATCGAATAGCGGAACTATGTTTAGAGAAAGCTCGGTTTGTACAATTGTAATTATATATTCTGTAGCTTGATTTTAGACCAATTATTTTTGAATAATAATAAAGGAGATCTACCTCTATAATACATAATTATAACTTACATCGTTATGTACTAAAACTGATATTATATACCCCCAAAAAAATTAACTTTACCTATCTATAGATACTTTTGATTGAAATCAATCAGATACCATTAATTTATTAGTAGATATTGTAAATAAGAGAGTTTGAATGTTAATTCTTAATCACGCCGAAACAAAACTAACGAATATGGATATTGAGAGAATAATATAAGTGCAATAAATGAGAAAGTTTGAACAAAATCTACTGGACGGATTTCGATGAAATTTAGTACATGGGTAGAAAAATAAAATAGGTACGCAAGTAAGTACGTATATACGGTACTTTTTATGCCAAAATTCCGAAGGAAGAGAAGGTTTGAAATAAATATATTTATAAATTTGGTATATTTCAATAATATAATGTCTAAAGTGAAATAATGAAGTGTAATGAAAGTAAAGTCACGCGTGAAGCATGGTTAATTTTGTGTATTCACCCGCCTGTAATTTCGACTTAATACTTGCGATAATCAGATACAGGTTGA
The DNA here is from genome assembly GCA_018467065.1 of Ephestia elutella. Taxonomy (NCBI): domain Eukaryota; kingdom Metazoa; phylum Arthropoda; class Insecta; order Lepidoptera; family Pyralidae; genus Ephestia; species Ephestia elutella. The sequence goes on along the minus strand of CM031566.1, from coordinate 5,141,307 downwards.
TTGTTTTAACGAAGTTATTCTAGGCAAATTATAATCATGGGGACGAAAATATTAAATAGATATTATTTGTGAGGATTGTCGTGATATTATATTGTAATTATTGTTAGTGATAAAAATTAATAAATTATAAAGGTAATCAATATTAAAAAGTTTCAACAAAGTAACAAGTTATCCTACGGTAGGCATACTTTTGCATAACGTAGGATAACGCCCCAAATATAGGTTGTTAAGTATTTCAAGATTCACACGATCTGAATACCTAAATACTAATTAAACCTACTAAATTTCATCAAAACCATATCAGTATTTTTTGCATGAAAAATTAAAATGCAATCATCATGAAAGATAAACTTTCGCAGCAATAATAAGAATAGAAATAAGATTTACATAATAAAATAGAATAATGCTGTTGACTAAACAATACACGAATCACAATCACCTGAAATTTATTCAAAAAAGTACACGGCTGTAAGGAGAACGTATGAAAGGGAAATTATTTATTTGTGCCGCGGAATGAACTTAGAGCACCCTGTGGATTCGGTGTTTTCTCAGCGTTAGCACCAGGAGGCGCTACTTTATATTTAGCAGACGTGTGTGGTAGGGTTGTCTGGTAAGTTTTGATTTCATTTATTTTTGGCTTTTAGTTTGGTTAATAAACCGATTTTAACTTTACCAATAGATGAAGTTAAATTGAATATAATACAAGTATCGACGGTTTGTAAAATATGGTAACTACAAATATTGTTTGGTTTTAGGTAAATTTTAATACAACACAAAGTGTTTTATGTTACAAGAAATTACAAAAATATAAGAATGTGGTCGTGGTGTGGAATATGTAAAATGTTAGGGAAAATCTCGCATATTTCTTCGATGCCTTTATCAAACCAGGAGAACGAATATCAAATACATATCATCGAAAGTCCATACTATGGCCCATACATATCATCGTGGTTGTGGCGCGAAACAGCAAAATAAAAAACAAAATAACAACGAAAGCATAATGAAACATTCATGGACAAAAAATTAACACAACATATTAATAAATATAGAATCATAAAAACAAAAATCTATTTTCATACTTCAAACAATTTAATCAGTGGAAAATATTCCTTCGTTTTCCCAAGAGAGCCATCCCTAAGCATTGATATTTCACCACTTACTCCGCGTCGCACTGTATGTTATAATTTTTGCCTACCCCCAAATACATTTCGAACAAAAGGCATCTTAATGAACGTATCGCGATTCGAAACCATTATTATGCATTGTTAGGAGATCCCGGGAGTACCTACTTTGAAGGGTTTTTTGTTCTTATTTGGGCTTATTTTGCGGAAATATTCGTTATTTTTGGATAGTTCTTACGTTCGTCTGCCTTGTTAGTATCTAGTCTAGACTTAAATTCTCAGAGTTGGGTCGATTCGACTTAACTTTATAACTGATATTGAATAATTGGAATTGTTAAATCGTACACCAATAAATTTAAATGCTCAAGTTATTTACTTGTAGTGATCGTTATTTGATTTTAATGGTATAAGGGTATAAGAGAAAAGCTTAAGGTAAATAGCTTGTTCATAAGTTTGCATAATCCTACCTAACTAATCCTAACTAATATTATAAATGCGAAAGTGAGCTTATTTATTTGTTTGTTTGTAACCTCTCCGCTTTATCTGCTGAACCAATCTTCCTGAAATTATATTGTAGTATTGCGTACACATAGTTAGAAGTACTGAGAAGGATGTAGGGTACCTTTCATCCCGGGAAAATGCATTGTTCCCGAGGGAAAGACACGCGGAATAAGACGCGGGCAAAAGCTATTAATCAATATTTAAGCCCATCTTATTAAAAATTGAATTTATTTATCTTGTAACTTTAGAAATATTGTCCACACATACGTTATTTATTTCTCAGTCAAACATTTAAACAGAAGCGATTTGCTTCCAAGGACCGCTATAAGTCTCAAATAAAGTCACGAAATCTAAGAATTTCGTGTTTAAATACTTGATTTAAAATGCAGAGTACAGACGTAGAGAGCGAGCAAACAAACATATAAATATGCAGATTGGTTCTCAAATAGAACAGACACTTTTGAAACGAAATTGTGTGTGAACGTATTATCGTGCCCCCACCGGTGGGGGAGGGGGAGATCCTTTCTTTCGCGATTTCTATACAAAAGTTTGAGTAAGAGTAATACACGTCTTGTTGTCTTGGGAATATGGTGACTATATTTTATAAGGATTAGGGACTATTAGCGGACGCGCTGTGATATAGGTCCCAGGCTCAAATCCTATTTGACTTACGTAGGTACGCATGAAAAATCACTCAATTAACATTGCCAAGAATGTCATTGAATGTAACCAATAACCACGTTATGACACAAGGCTACAAGACAAGAGCTTATATGCTCTGGCCTATGTAGAGCTATAGCTCTACATAGGCCAGCTTCTTAATAAGAAGAAAAAAGAAGAAACTTTTGGATGATTACCAAGACTAGCACTTCCTTGGTAAAGTAACTACTTAAATTGTAGGTTGATTTCAAGTATGTATCTACTAAACGGCATGGGTGGGCACCAAATCGTCATTCATGTCATGTATTTAATCATAGATAAAATTCCAATCACTAATACAACTAAAACAAATCACTACAGTTAAAAAACAAAAAAGTCCCTTATTACTGGCAAATTGGCCACCCCACACTCGAGTTGGGAGGCAATTGTTCTCAAGATTGGTTTAAGCGCGCGCATGTGGTCTTAATTAATGAATACGAAATAATGACTAAGCTTATTTCGTTAATTTATTTACAGAAGGGTGTGGGAATAATCATATTGGGATTTCTTTATCTTCTGATTACTCAGTATTCTATGAGAAGGGAAAATTTAAATACGAAAGATGGTATGATGAGTATTATCCTACTTCCTAAAGAAAGTTTGGATATTTTGTTGTTCACGTAGAACCGCTGAACAGATTTCGGTGAAATTTAGTATATGAGTGGATGGGTAGCTTACCATAAAACAGATATAAATTATTCTTATGGAATTAAGAAGAACAGCAATAACGAATAAAGCAATAGGAAACAGGGAATCAACCTAGATATAGCAAAATCATCGGTAAACGATGGAAGCTAAACCCGAAAGAAAAAAAAATAAGAATCTCCGATTCCAAATCGAGAAAGAATTGAATCAGCCGTAGACAGAAGCAGCCTCTTATGATAAAGTCCTGAGCATTAATGCTTTCTAAACGTATGAATATTTCAAATGGTTCCGATTCACCGATAATGTGGAATATTTCTACGATGTACCTATGTACTGACTGCAAAAAAATCTGCAAATTTAAAATTAAGAAAATATTTATACTCGTGTGAAAAGCCAATTAATGGCAAATTCATAGAAGAAAAAATAAATAAATACAATCCTTCAATTCACTTACAATTTTTCGCGTTCGCACGATTAGAACGTGTCGGTTTTTTTTAACGATATCAGCTAAAGCCATGTTCCGTGGAACACTAGTGCCACGAATTGTTAATGATGCGAAAAATAGAATTTTCATATAAAATTTTATACTGAAGCAATGTATCCTTGGCAACATTGACCCACAACTTCTTACTCACTTCGGTGGACTCAAATTACAATGTAATTCCCATTCATATAAATTGTACCCATTATGGAACGAGAATAGATGTCCAGTGAATATGAGACATGTTCACAAGACTGTGCCTGGCGCTCAGCTTTGGTCACTTTGGTCACAAAAGTTAACGAAACACTCATCTAAAACCCACACAAAAAAAAAAATCGTTCGAAAGTTGTGTTTATATACAAGATTTTGAATGAGGAATTAGGTACGTGAATACGTCTACGGAAGATATTAAGACTTTATATTTCGTCCGTGGATACGTCAAAACATTGAGAGTGGATTTGCTGTCGGTACCGCCTGCAGACTGCATGTCTCCACGATAAGAAGTGCACACATTACCGTCTTCAAATCTCTGAGCTGAAGCATGGAGCTAAAGGTCTGGTGCATTGACGTCTGCTCATGTTTGCCGTTCTCATTGGAATGACTTGCTTCGGTTACTTTATTTCATTTTAACATTCGTAACATACTTAGGTACTCGTTGTAGCAAAAAAATAATAATTTATTCGAAAGTTATTCGGAGGCAAGGAGGATTTAGACGGAGGATTTTTAGGAAGTAAGTATGTTTAGGATTTAAGTCCCAAAATATAGGTAATACGTACCTAAGTTAAATAACAATTTACATATCATATAATATATACATTTAAACATTAAATTAAATAAGAAAACTAAAATCTAAAATTAAAACTATGTACCTACTAAAAAATAAAAATAATAATTAATATTTATATTAAATAAAAATAATAACTAATATTTATATTAAATAAAAAATTGAGCCTAAATCGTTGCCGTCATGGGGTAGGGTACCTAGGAGGCTGGCGACGACATTACCTTTTTGAATGGCCAAACTTAATCGTACCTAAGTACATACCTATAAGAACTCTTCCGTGTCATATTTTACTTATCGATTCTGACAAGAGTATATAAATTTAATATGAATTATGTTGTTCATTGCACAGTTTTTTTTTTAGTCACGCAAAATTCATGAGTTGACAAGTAAATGCATGACTCAAAGAATAAGATTATAAATGTACTTACTATCATAGATTAAAAAGTAGGTACCCATCTCCACAGTCTATTTAGATAAAGTCCATTTATCCATAATTGTCCTATTATGTAAAGAATCTTACCAAGTCTTTTAATGATTTTACAACAATATATTAAAATAGATTTTTTAGGAAATTACTTTCGTGGTTAATAAATGTTTTACTTTAGAATGTTTAGGTTTGAACTAATATTTGATTTATTTTCAACAAAATTCAAAAAAGTACTGTAAAGATTGTTTACATGATAGGACTGGTAAGAATAAATGGAGTTTACATTAGTTCCCATCGCAATCCGCAGAATCAATAAGTTGATACCAATGAGACACCCGCACATCTTCCGTCGGCGTTCCGTTCCACGTGATTTCATTCAATCAGCTCTAATTCCTATGTCTCGGAATTTTTCAACGTTATTAGATTTCGCAGTCTGTGGGATTTAAATATTCTTTTGTCTTCGCTTTGTTTCTGTGCAGAACTGTCTGCAGTCATTATTGAGTTATTATTTTACCATATACCTACCTAGGTAGGTAGGTAGAATCTATATCTAGAGTGATTGTATGTGATGATTGTGATTGTTGTTGTTATGTACCTACATATAATACCACCTTGGAATCACTCTAGATATAGATTCTATCTTCCAAGTGTAACACAAGAATACTTTTGGCTCAACCTGAATAGAAAATTGGGATAACATCTAACATGTTGTCAGTCTTGGTAGAATCCTAATCCTAACTAATATTATAAATGTGAAAGTGAGTTTGTTTGTTTATTTAATTAGTTATTTGTTTGTTACCTCTTCACGCTTTACCTACTGAACCAATCTTCCTGAAATTTTGCGTACGTATATAGTTGGATGGAAGTACTGTGAAGGACATAGGGTACCTTTCATCCCGAGGAAAAGCACTGTTCCCGTGGGAAATTCACGCGGGCGAAGCCGCGGTCAAAAGCTGGTTTGGAATAAATTTATTAGAAGAAGTTGACGACTGATTAGTTTTTTGATGAGCAATAATATCACAATTAGAATTACTTTAGCTTGTCACACATATTATGGTTATAATTTTGCCCATGATTTTGATTATGATAAGCACATACTCGTAGGACACGCATGACCTAATTTAATGGTGCACATAAGATACGTATTACCTAATGGTGCACCCAGGATCAGCTTCCGATGCACGAGGGAACTCCTTAACGTTTAACTGCACGCTGCACGGATATGATTTTTTTGTAACGCATTCCAAAGTTTGCATGACATTACGCCAATAATAATATTTTTGTTTTTTTTTCAAACAATTGTCGTATCAAGCTTTGTCATTTCAAGTTTTACAAACAGACGTGTCGCAAATGACATGAAACACGTCTAGACGTCGCCACGCCATGTCACGATTTCTATTATGCACTTACAAAATTATGCCACTTTAATTTACCCCTCATTACAAGGCGATAAGGTTCAATTCGGCGTGATTTGTACGCGAGACGTGTAGGGTAACCTCATTCATACGAAATTGCCGTCGACAGTTGTGGTTTTATGATGCTTATTCTGGATTTAAAATTAGCCGTTTTGAAATTAGTGGAAATATAGTTGTAGGATATATTTTAAAAATAATATTCTCTTGTTGTAGATTGTTGTAGATTCTTAGCTTATGAATGCTAGCGAAACCTTCATTACTTACGGGTAAGAAACTATATCCATACTCATCATCAATCAACTCATCACAAATCATGATCAATACAATCAACAGTATAAAATAATGTCATTTGTCGTTTTCGTCGTTCCCAAGCTATTTTTTGAGGCCAGTTTAAAAATTTTCCTGGTGTCCTTTTTTTAGGCAACAATAAAAGTTTACATTTTATCAATCAATTAGATCCAGTAGGAATAAGTATAGATAATAAGGAAAAAAATAAATTCATTTTTTTCTGACTTTTTTTTTTTTTTTTATTTAAACTTTATTGCACATAAACATATGTTACAGTACAATGGGCGGACTTAATGCTACAGCATTTTCTACCAGTCTACCTTAGGGTTATTCAGAGAACATTAAGTGGGTGCAAATACTTAAATAAATTGACTATATATTGTATAATAAAATACATAAACTAAGATAAATATATATATTTATATATATATGTTATGTGTATGAATAAGTACTTATATATACGCAGCATGACTCAAATTAATCCATTAGGCATTCACTTGTGACTCGGTCAGGTAAAATTTATAGACGAGAGACTTAAAACAAGCACGGCTGGGAGCTCTTCTGATAGATTCAGGAAGTGCATTCCACAATCTGACCGCAGTAACGGCAAAGGAGTATGGGTAGGAACCATGGGACTTTATGGGTAGGAAGTAGGAAAAATTTTTTGGGTGATTCTTTATGTGTATAAAAATATGAAAAAAAATAACATTATCTAGAATCCAACCCCTCAGTTTTGTTGCACAATAAAAAAAAATAATGAGCGCACAGAATATTAACGCAGCTAAGTATGGCGGTCGTGTGAGATTGCACGTCTCTGAAAATTAACTTCGCTACTGCTCTGCCAAGAAACTCGAACACAGTAGAATATTCAACAGAATCTTTTTTTAATAAGTATTATAAAAGGTTAACAATTTTATTTTTTGCCTTAAATAAATAGAAAGTAATAGATAGATAGATATAAGATTTATTCTCAACCATTTACATTAATAATTAAAAAAAAAGCAATAAATTAAGCAATAAAGGATACCTTACTTACTACAGCGGCGCAGCGAGCGATTTTTTGCAGTCTTACACCATCTCTCGCCAGTTTTCAGCTCTGAGGCTCCGTAGGTCTTTCAGAACCTCATCGCTCCAGCTGTACCGAGGGCGCCCGACTGGTCGACGGCCCTCGGTCGACCGTCGTATGCTCTTTTGACTCACGCCTTTTGACACCACGATCTTATCCCATTCTCTTTACAAAAAGGTTACCTACTTAAAATACATTTTATTTTGTACCTTTTTAATATAAAGCGAACACAAAAAAATGTTAAAACACTGTTAGCGCATAGTTAATATCGCCTCTTGTGCGTGATTAATGAACAATGCACACTATAATATACTATTATAGATATCATTTTGCTAGATATGCTTACTCTAAAACTTTCGACCTCCATGTCCTCCCTCTGTAATTACTACGTAGGTAGTATAAGGCTGGTGGGTGACGTTTCTTTCTTCATATTTCTAGCAATTACATCCATTTCAGCCTCTACTTATGTCTCAACACAAATTAGCTAGGTACGACCACACATTAAGAATGCGATTGCTTCGACTTTGCATGTTATTTTTAATTGTATAAGGTCAAAAATGCGAAATGATTTCTGACACATCTATTTGGATTGAAAGATCGTTAAAGAAATAACAAATTTGTGACATAAACTTTTTAATTCCGTATCAAAAAACGTTTATTCCTAATTGTCCTATTATGTAAACAATCTTACCATGTCTTTTGATGATTTTACAACAAAATAAATTAAAATGGACTTTTTAGGAAATTACTTCCGTGGTTAATAAATGTCTTACTCTAGAATTTTTAGGTTAGAACTAATATTTGATTTATTTTCAACAAAATTCAACAAAAAGTACTGTGAAGATTGTTTACATAATAGGCAAGTAAGAAAAAATGGAGTTTACTACAGACATTACATAATTTAACAAACATAATAAGAAAATACATAATCTGATTTAAAAGAAGCTGACTTGTTTTAAAGTGATACATTTATTTAAAAACTTGGTTTCAAGGGTACTCGTATGAAGATTAGCAAGTAAAATTTTAGTAGCTGTATTTTTCCACAAAAGATACTAATGGCTTATTTATTCACTGCAAGAGTCAAATATCAAGGTGCTCATCATCTAGACATATAATAAAACAGTAAAAATATTTTATCTGTACATTTAGTATTTTTGACTGAAATGGATAATGGATAAATATTTAAAAAAAAATCGGAACATAATATTTTGTTAAAAACTATTTTTAAAATCTTCAAACTCCATCCAACACATAATGCAATCCACAAAAAACAATATTCAGTATATATTTTAGTCGATACTCGAATTTCGACTTTCAGTCATTTATATTTAGGCGTCTCACTCATAAATTCATTTATATAATTAAACGCTTTTTAGTTAAAACTTAAACATGTTTAACATTATTAAACCACTCATGTTCACAGATACAGTGCGACAAGAATCATTTTGAACGTGGTCGAAAAGCGAACTAATATCTATACGTATAAAAAATTCTTATTTAAAATGTAGGTGGCGCCCTCACTCGAGTGCAAAATGATTGTCGCACTGTACATATTTCACTTATCACAAAACACCTAATCCCTCTGACGATCAACATGTCTCTTCAAATGATTTTTCAAATAAGGTTTTTGACTAAACCGCCTTTGGCAAATATGACACTCGTAAGGTTTTTCACTGGTATGCGTATGAATATGGGCTTTTAAATATGGCAGTTGTGTAAACCGTCTATGGCATAAATTGCATTCAAAATTCCTTTCTTCGTTATGAGTATTCATATGCCTTTTAAAATCCGATCTCGCTATGAAGCTACTACTGCATATTTCACATTCGAATGGTTTCTCCCCGGTGTGGGTCATCATATGATTTTTCAAATTGATCTTCTGTATGAATCGCCGCTGACAGACACTACATTGGTAGGGCCTTTCGTCTGTATGAATCTTCATATGATCGTTTAGATGGTTCGTACGGTTGAATACGCGTTGACAAATTTCGCACACGTGAATGTATGCGCGGATTCTTTTCTTGTATACTCTTCGAGGCTTCTTTTTAGGCTCATCTGGGTCGATTTCTTTTGAGCTTTTGATGTTTTCTGTGCATTTTCGTCGTCTTCTTCGCTTTGGCGCCTCGGTAGAAGCGCTGCCTGGTAACAAAATGTTGACTACTATAATATCACTGCTGATTAACTATGCATGAATTCATGGACAATATTAAACGGCTAGGAATCGAACCTAGGACTTAATTAATGACTAGGGCTAGGAATTAAGATTCGAGTTGTTAAAATAACAGGATTTAGTAGTAATAGTTTCTTACAAGTTTATTTCCAAAAAAAATAATCCGCCACCATTACTGAGGCGCCGTTCTTGAAATTTTCAAAGAACGAGCGGAAATTTCCTTAAAATTTAATTAAATCTTTCACGGAAAACGGTGCCCTTCCCAGAAATAAAAATGTACTGGATCCGCCCTTGATTGAAAGTCAAACGTTGACAGGAGAAATGACAGAAGGGTTTTTAAATTAGTTGTCAGTAAAAGAAATTAGTTCTAGTGCTTTTCCGCAACATGGCGAGGGTTTTTTTATATTCCTGGTCAGGCTATAACATTATTCCATTACATTTCAATTGTCAATTGTTTTTATTTGAATAGGCTTAAAAATAGCACTTATAAATCGTCATATTCTTGTTTTATAGTTAGTTGATATCATAAAATTACTTAAAGCTAAGGTTACCACCGCCTCCAAAGCGGATTACATTATAAATAACTAGTTTTTGCCCTCGGCTTTACCCGCACGTTTTGTATTTCACCTCAATCGAGGTCGAATATCCAAAATTCCTTTAAGTGCAAAGAATCCTCTGTTCAAAATGTCAATTTTCTATGTTCAGTAGTTTCATCTCTGCGTTGACATGACATACCAGTCAGCATCCAATCCATACTTCCATAAAGTTATCAAAACTGCGAAAGTTTGTCTGTTACACTTTCACAGCTAAACCGCTCGACCGATTTTGATGAAATTTGGTATGGATATAGTTTAAGACCCGGGGTTAAACATAGGCTACTTTTTTTTGGGGCTGAAATTGGGGGTCAAAGTTTGTATGAAAAACACAAGATATAGTTTTGGCCGCGGGCGGAGCCAAGGGGCAACAACTAGTCTTTTATATACAGATAAATTTTGGTACACATAATATTTAGGGTACTTTTTAGTGTTGCAGCAAGTATTGACTATAAATAGTATTGTCAATAGTATTGTGACCTTAAAACATAGTCACACTATCGATAGGCCTATCGATAGTATCGTATCGACAGTATCGATAGCCAATAGTTTGCAATACTATTGATGATAACTAAAACTATCAATAGTATTGGTTTTCGATACAATCGATACTATTGATGTTTTCTAATCAATACTATCGATAGTATGGTTTGATTATTTTTCGTTGTTTGTTGTATGAAACTGTATGTGTTGTTCTATCTATATACTATCGATACTATTGACATTTGAAGCGGTGGTGGTCAAGTGGTATGACACCCGCCTGAGGTCGTATCCGACCCGGGTCCTATCGGACCCGGGTTCAAATCCTACCTGTGTCACATGAGTTTGTAGATTAATCTGACTCATCCATACTAATATTATAAATGCGAAAGTTTGGATGTGAGTTTGTGAGTTTGTGAATTTGTGAGTTTGTGAGGATGTTTGTTACTCAATCACGCAAAATCTACTGGACGGATTTCGATGAAATTTGGTACAGAGGTATATAATGACCTGGAATAGCACATAGGCTACTTTTTATCCCGGGAAAAAGCACTGTTCCCGTGGGAAATTCACGCGGGCGAAGCCGCGGGCAAAAGCTAATGATGATAATTTTCTCATAGCCACCACCTGCTTCCGGTGAAGGAAAACATTGTGAGGAAACATGCGCATTGGCTGACTGGTTTAGTTTACTAGTGTGTACTAGTGTGTATACGGCTACTGCCACTAGATGGCGGTAGTCGTAAAAGTCATGTCAGATGCCTTTAGGCGACTTAAATAAAATCTGACACCAGTGTTAGTAATAACATACTCGATAAGAAGACTATTGACAGGCCTATCGATAGTGTGACTATTTTTCAAGGTCAACTATCGACATTCAAACTATCGATAGTCCTGCAACGCTAGTACTTTTTTCCCAGAACTACCACGGGAGTGAAGTTATTGGACGATGTATACCTTCTTTTCCGGCGGTTTCCTCAACAGTCGACGCGTCAACAGGTTTTGCCGACTGAGACAGCTTCGAATCGACATCTTCCGCATCGGAGGCCGCCATATCCGTTGCTTGTGGAGAACCTATAACATAAAGTATAGTCATAATGTTAACATATGCGTCGGATAGACTGGCAGTTGTAATTCGCCCCTATATACATGCAGAATAAGAGCAAAATTTAAGTGAAACTCATACGTGTCTTACGTTATTTCATCTATACTCTCATACAATTACATTCGACATTACTTAGGGTGTGTGTATTTTGTTCATTAGTATTGGTTATCTAAGTGTAGATCTCCCTGTAATGGCTTCCGTAATAAAGTTGTCCTAATCTATAAGTATTTTGATAATCGCTCATCACCAAGCAGAACCCATAACATAAATAAAATTAGTACGTACCAACATACAAGTCAGGTTCCACTTCGATTTTGACTTCAATCGCCATTTCAGGTTCCTCCTTCGAAGTCTGCTGGTCACCAATAGTGAAACATTCCACAGGCCTTATACTCAGCGAATCACATAGGTCTTTGCGATCAATCATGGCTATCAATTTCGGTGTCACCTGTAATATTGAAGATCGTACTATTTATTAATTATTATATACTAGCGCCCCGCCCCGGCTTCGCTCGGGAGGTACAAACATAAATTGTAGCCTATGTCACTCAGGTATAATGTATGATAAATTAGTATAATAAATCCATGTCCATACTATATTGCAATGCTATAGTCTGTCTGTTAAGCTTTCACGGCTAAACCGCTGGACCGATTTTGATGAAATTCGCTATGGATATAGTTAAAGAAAAAGACAAAATTGTTATTTAATGATTATACCTTATTTTTTTTCCTAATTTCTGTTGTGGAAATCCTTGGGGGAGGCCTTTGTCCAGCAGTGGACGTCTTTCGGCTGAGAGAGATAGTTAAAGACCCGAGGTCAAACATAGGCTTCCAATTTTTTCAAATACAACCCCCAATGGGCTTCTATGGCGAGTGAAAGTTTGTAAAAAAATTCTAGCTATTGCTCTTTCTCCAGTGTAGTAGGTGAACAAGCATGGTAGTTGCCTGATGAAAGCAAACACCACATTCCATAGACACCAGCAAACAATAAGAGTCACTGATATATTGCCAACTTTTTAAGAAAGTGACTAATAAACTAGCAAATTAATAATGATTTACTTTACGAAGCGGTGGTGGCCAAGTGGTAATGACACCCGCCTGAGGTCGGATAGGACCCGGGTTTAAATCCTACCTGTGTCACATGAGTTTGTAGACCAATGTCACAGAATTAATATTAGTACTACGTACAGAAAGGAAACTCCCTGCCCCTCCCGCAATATGGCACCCCCCCGCATGTGCGTGTGCTCTGAGGGCCACTCTCTCAGAATTCAATGGAAACATGCTCAGGTTTTAGTGAACATTCCCAAAGAATTGTGAAAGTTGGAAACAGATTTTGTGAAAATCAAATAAGCGAGTTATGGGATTCCAAGTTGGACCCTCAGTCCACATATAGAGGATTGAGGGTCCACTTGTACCGGATAAACTAAGGGCACTAAAGAAAAAGTCTTTATGCCAAAATGTAAGATAATGCCAAACAAAAATTGTGGAAACAAGATATTATAGCAAAACATTGTATTATTTTCTATATCTCGGTTCAAAGTGGGCCCTCACGTGGAAAGTTTAGTACGCTAATTATAACAAAACCATTAACTTTTGGTTACTTGTGAAATTTTGTGAAAGCAATAATATATCATGATATTACTTTGGTTAAAAATTATCACCTTAATAAAATTCGGACCCTCAGTCCGCCACTTTTTTGTTTTCGTTTTGTTTTCGCTTAACGTATGATAGCTAAGAAAAATACAAAATTATCTCCGTTTGTAAAAAAAATGTGCTACAAATACAGTACCATTGGGTAATAAAAACACATTTTATTGTATAAGAAAATCAAGTTTTATTTTTATTATGTAAATAATGAAATAGGGTGACAACATTTTGCATAAAGCCTAGTACTGCCCCCACTAGAAATAATTTTTTGAAAGAAGAATAGAGACTTCATTTAAAAAATGGCTTTTCCAGAATATAAATTAAATTATAACTCAATGGTTTATCTATCGTGTTATTACTTTTTTGAATAACGTCGAAACTAATGAATGCAGCCACAGATCTATACAGATGGAAAGCTTCCTAAGAGAGGTCAAAATTCATACCTATTCTTATAGGGCTGTCACTTGGCTATTGAAAATAATAAAGAAACATATTATTTCTATTTTTGAAATATTGAAATGAAAGCAGTTCAGCTTTGAAAGTTATACATAATCTACTTACTGCGTTACTTAAGTTGTACTTACGGGGTTTTTCGATAACAATTATTTAACAATGGGCACAAATTTTGTGCTCTATCGTGTTTTCAAATTGCACATTCTTAAAAATAAATATTCCTAAATATATTGTATATTTTTTATATTACTTAGTTACGTCTTTGGGATAAAGAAAATATGATACCTACTTACATTTTTATTTATCACATTATTGTTTGCACTTGCACTCTGTGCAGTACACTATTTTATCTACACTCATGTCAAAATATTCGAATTACGAATTTGAGAAGATGGTTTTATAAATACGTACTTTATAAACGTGTGTTTATAAAGTAAGTACGTATTTATAAAACCATCATACATAAGTTAAAAAATAAAAGTCATTATAGTACTGCCAGCAGAGCAGTATCATAAAATAACTTTTTAATTTTTATAGTACACTTTTACTTTTTAATTTCTTAAATTAGGCAATGGTGTTAGACTAAACGTAAAAAAGAAACGCACGCATGGCATGCGCAGTTTGAACTTGTGAAAAAAGTGGCGCGTTCGTAGTTTAAACCATAGAGCTAGCAAAATTTTTTTTTTATTTTATTTAGAGGCACTGACAGCTGAGAAAGCGGGATGACAGATATGGTTTTTACCTATGTTGGTGAAAGACAGGTAATATCTTCTGTGAATCCAATTTTCAGTAAAGTTTGACAATCGAAGCTTAATTTGGAACTGATATTGTATTGTAAACAAACCTTATAAGTTAATTTATTCCCTTATTATTATAGATAAGCTTTTTAAAGTTTCATCGAGTGAAAATGGTGTAGTGTAGTGTTCTGAATTGTGATTCATCTTCTAATAGAAATGCCAATCAATACTCTTTTCACAGGTAAATGTTGTTTACAATAGTTGAATTTCAGTGGGCTTGTTCTGTTGATATACATAGATATGTTTGTCTCAATGATGTATTTCTCGTGTATTGTATTGTTTTCTTGTAAGAAATGTATCATCGCATATTAAAAAGCACTATTTAAGAAAATATTGAGTATCGAAATATTGGCATTTTTCGAGGCAATTGCTAGGGTAGGACCAGTATCGGATTATCGATAAAAATTCAAAACATCATTTTCGGTTCAATATATAACTGAAAACTAATTCGAAACTTAGAAAAGGTTCAATTATCGTCAAGTACATTTTGCAAAAAATATTTTTCTTAGCTAAATACATACTTCTCTTCGATTTCAGAATCACCACTGATCGGCAACGACGCCACACTTGGGTTAAAATAATTAAAAATGCAATTTGAATAATGGAACCAAATGAAGGATCTCGACACTTCGACAACAACGACTTTTACATTGCAAGATACGAAAATCTGCTATACCAACTAAGTTTGTAACTAACTTTCATGTCCTAATTTAAAGGGTGGTGATTTACTACAATTATATGCTGAGAATTTTGTTTATCTGGTTTATTCCAAACCCTAGTTATTAGGGTTCAAAAAAATTACGAAGCGCTTCGAGAAAAGGCAGATAGTGCTCTTGCGCTTCATTTGGCTTCTCTTGGATGACTTTTATTTCGACTATTTGGCTTGTCTTGGATGACTTTGATTTTGACTTTTGCTCTTCGAAAACATTGCAATTTTAAAAGAGCAGTCCGTTGAAACTATATTATGCAATTACCATTACTGATGACTGACATGACTTACTGTGCCCACGACTTCGTCCGCCCATTAATTATTATTGTTAATACGAGTATTAATATCATCAAGACGAATGGAAAAAAAGGAATGGTTTTCTATTTTTTTTTCCATATCTCTCATGAATAGTCACAGACTGGTTACAGTTTTGTTATATGTATAGACCATATGTACGTACATATAGATATAAAAATAAATATTTAATTTTGATTAAATCCAATCTTTATTTTTATTACAAACCTCATTGTGTAGAAGAATAATCAAAATTATACGTCAACGTGATTAGGAGATATTACCGTAAATGTTGCGATTTTTCGCATAATTTGTTTTTCAGACAGACCTATGGGGTATCTACTTCCCATTGACCTAAAATTGTGAAATTTGGCAACAAAGGTACTACTGGCACTACTAGGTTTTTATTTATGTAGTATCGATACAAAATGTCGATGCTTAGTTGTAAGGTTACATCACTTTCATACACTGTCATAAAATTTGGAAAACGTTTTTCGGCTTCATTTGACAACCAAGCTTATCAGTCTATTAAAGAATGATTTTTTTTTCTATGTCTATGGTTTAAACTTAATTTCCCGCTACAAAATTTTTCTTTGTTACCTAGCTACCTACTTTGTTTAATTTTTATTTTATGAGTGAAGATAAAGTAGTGTATGCATACTGTACATAATTAGGCATTAAAACACTAGTGTGATGTTGTTATGATAAACATAAAACAACACTCATGTTTTAATGCCTCTCATTATTTATCAGTTGCATAAACTACTATTGTACACTATTTTCTTTTAAAACACATCGAAAACCTAAAATATCAGGAGGCTGCGTGAATAACAACTGCGCGAGTTCGCGAGCCCTGATTTTCTCCGCCCGCCAAGCCAGTACAAACCGGTTTGGGGCCGTACGTGACAGCACGTGTGTGCGTAAGCATCTTGCGCTCTCAAGCTTGTAAAGTCCATTTATTCATAATTGTCCTATTATGTAAACAATCTTCACAGTACTTTTTGTTGAATTTTGTTGAAAATAAATCAAATATTAGTTCAAACCTAAACATTCTAAAGTAAAACATTTATTATAACCACGAAAGTAGGTAATTTCCTAAAAAGTCTATTTTAATTTATATTGTTGTAAAGTCATAAAAAGACATGGTAAGATTGTTTACATAATAGGACAATTATGAATAAATGGACTTTAGTAGTGTTCTTATTTGAAGCGCTTGTATGAAGCTTACCCTCTCTACCCTTTTACCTATTTTGAGATACAGCGTTGGACTTCATTTACCCCTTTAAATTGCAGCCTATATTAATAAATGAAGAGTTAAAGGTATAAATAAACTTGGTTCTATTTTTCTCTTATTGTCATCATAACATTGGAATTTTCGCCGTTCCGTTGAAAGTACGTCGTTAATTAAGATGTCCTTGTGTATTAGAATGTCATTGATTTATTACAAAAAAAAATGTTAAAAAAAATTATGTAAAAATAAAATATTTGAATTTTAATTTATATTAATTATGATTATGTGAAAAAACATTATTTCGAACTAAATTATTACAAATATTTTTATAAGAATCATTAGAGACCCATAAAACATAACTCAAAATTAGCACTGTACTTACATTAAAAATAAATGTGGATAAAAACGATAGTATTGTCACCCTACTCACATACATTAATTGTCAATTTCAGTATATATTAAAATTTGTTGTTTTAACGTAATTATTATTATTAACAAATAACATCAATTTGTAGCACATTTTTTTTTACAAACGGAGATAATTTTGTATTTTTCTTAGCTATCATACGTTAAGCGAAAACAAAACGAAAACAAAAAAGTGGCGGACTGAGGGTCCGAATTTTATTAAGGTGATAATTTTTAACCAAAGTAATATCATGATATATTATTGCTTTCACAAAATTTCACAATTTATTTACTCTAATACAGGATTTCAAAGAGTAACCAAAAGTTAATGGTTTTGTTATAATTAGCGTACTAAACTTTCCACGTGAGGGCCCACTTTGAACCGAGATATAGAAAATAATACAATGTTTTGCTATAATATCTTGTTTCCACAATTTTTGTTTGGCATTATCTTACATTTTGGCATAAAGACTTTTTCTTTAGTGCCCTTAGTTTATCCGGTACAAGTGGACCCTCAATCCTCTATATGTGGACTGAGGGTCCAACTTGGAATCCCATAACTCGCTTATTTGATTTTCACAAAATCTGTTTCCAACTTTCACAATTCTTTGGGAATGTTCACTAAAACCTGAGCATGTTTCCATTGAATTCTGAGAGAGTGGCCCTCAGAGCACACGCACATCCCCCCCGCTCCTTCCGCACTTCTCCCCCGTTCTTGTGTAACTGTGGGACGTTCGACTATGAAAACGCACACATTGACGTGTTACTGACGTGTTCACGGATATACAGTTTCATTTGTAGTAGTAGTAGGCATATTTGACGCGCCGTTTCTATGAAGCGCCCGCCCTGTGGCAATGTGACTCATGTATGGTAGTTTTCTCACCTGCATAGATCACCACCTGCTTCCCGTGAAGGAAAACATCGTGAGGAACCCTGCACATTGGCTGACTGTTTAGTTTACTAGTGTGTATACGGCTACTGCCACTAGATGGCGGTAGTCGTTAAAGTCATGTCAGATGCCTTTAGGCGACTTGAATAAAATCTGACTCCTGAATGTGTTCCTGAAATTAAGAAAGCAATAGACTCCACAGAATTAGGACAATTTTCTTTTAGGCTCCTATATGTATAGTACAGTTAGATGCAAGGAAAAACTGACTCCCTATCTAAACGAAATAATGAGTGTTGCAGCAATGAGGGATTTTCCGAGACCCATATTTAAAAAAAAATAGTGCCAGATGACTTCATAGATGGAGCTTAGTAAAAGGCGAGAGAAAAAGTTCCATACAAAAAGCGAAAATTCACGGGATTGGCATTTTTTAAAATAAAACTTAGTAAAAAAAACAACTAAAAAGTATCAATATTGTGATTTGTGCAACTGTCAAACTGTTATGTGATTTTTTTTCTGTCTCTGGTTGACAAGAAAAAGCGCACCATATAGGTTCAGTCATTATTACGACTCGGCTTTCATAAAACGCTATCTATTGAGACTTTTTTATACTGATGATTGTACAAAGACTACATCACTATTGATCATATTTTAAGGTTTACCTTAGAATGTTTTTCCATTATAGCCTTGAGAATTTCCTCTGCTTTATTAGACCTGAGCATCAACTTGCGACACTTCTTCAGCCGAGCGCAGCAGATGTAACAAACTGTTGTGGGCCTCTTATCAGCAGTTTGGAGCTGAAATGTTTGAAATTAATTTATGATGTGACGTACAGTGATATAGCGTTGCCCCCTCCCCCACTACCCGGTGGTGTGGGGCTGTGTCAGTTCGCCGCCGTGCGCATTCTATTCCGATACGTCGTGGTGGACGGACGTGTGTCCGTGTCCGGGTACATAGATTGTCACGGTTAGTACGGTGGAACATCAAGATATTTGGCTGTGGTGATGTACAGCTACGTGCGGCGGTGGGGCACGTAGCCTTGCCGTAGACCGTGACGTCACACATCTATATACTGATTCAAACCTATTTCCTGCTAATATTATAAATGCGAAAGTTTGGATGTGAGTTTGTCAATGAGGATGTTTGTAACTCAATTACGCAAAATCTACTGGACGGATTTCGATGAGATTTGATATGCGAGTAGAAAAATACCAGGAATAGCACACAGGGTACTTTTTATCCGGAAATTCCGACGGGAGCGAAGCCCCGGGGCGCGGCTAGTATAATATACATTCTAAGCAGCTTTTGATGAAAGGTACTCACAATGTTATCTGTAAGGTACTCGTACACATACTGCAGAGGAGTACTAGCTATACTGTACATCCGTACAACTGTGACTAGGCATATCCTGCACACAGGCCCGTTTTGGGATTGCTTTTCTGTATGGGACATAACAAAAACACTTAAAATAATCCTATCCTAATCCTTACTAATATTATAAATGCGAAAGTGAGTTTGGTTGTTTATTTGTTTGTTATGTCTAGTCCTAACACTTTATTTACTGAACAAATATTCCTGAGATTTCGCATGCACATAGTTAGAAGTACTGAGAAGAACATAGGGTACCTTTTATCCTGGGAAAAGCACAGTTCCCGTGGAAAATGCATGCGGGCAAAGTTGCGGACAAAAGCTAAATGTTTATAACTAAATACTGACGTTAAATAAAGTCTGGTGTACAGGAGTAAAGTAAACAACTAGTATTCTACTCTACCAATGACAAGTACTGTACCAGTTTTAGTAAAGTGACTGTTTACATTTGAATTAATAATTTTTAGGAATGAGTATTTAATAGAATGCAAGTGAATTAATATGGATATGGACACCCATACATCACACTGATAGAATATTATGAACAACTCTCACCCTGGTTGAATAGTTGGTGAAGTATGCGGTAGTGTGGACTCAAAGAAGTATAATTAAGGTTAGTATTTTACTGTACTACTACACCATTTAATCTAATCTACCCATGTATGCCTAAATGGCCTTAATAAAACCACCACCATTACATACATACCTACTTCTTCTGTCTCTTTAAACTTAGGTACATCTTTCAACTCAATCTCATCTTTGACTAAAATGGGAACACAAAATGTTGAAGTATCAAAGTAATTCACTGGAGAAATCTTGAGATGTGAACACAGGTTGTTAGCTTTACGGTCAATCGTCGCAACAGATTCTGCTGTAACCTGAAATCACAATGTGTAGCCAACTGCTTTGTTTTCACAAACTTTATTTTCTTTGTTTCCTGCCAGTTGGCAAGAAATAAATTACGTAGAATAACTCAGATCTATCATAGGTATTCATGGATTCAAATCATCTTCATTAAACTATGTTGAAGTTGTGAAGATGAGGAATGGGATGTCCATAATTTTTCAAAATTTTTTATACACAATGCTAAAAAAAATTACAGCACAGATGAGCACAATGTAATAAAAAATAATAAATATGTACAGTCAAGCGTCATAAGTGCAGTCATACCTCGAAGACCTTATTGTATAGCAAAAATGATCATAATGCCTTGTAGATTCTGACTGCACTTTTGTCTCTTGACTGTACATGTGCATTGTGCACGGAGTTTAATTTGTGAAAATACTTGTTAATCATTAGTATACAGAACTCCTAGACAGGGTTAGATTATACTTACTTAGACCACAAAAGCTGGTCTCACCTCGGGAAATTGATAGAGTATCTGAGTTAGAAATGCCTCTGCTTGACGAGATATCTGTATTAACTCGTGCCATTGGATTAGCAGAGAATAACAAGGCGGACAAGCTACCACTGGGCTGGACTCCTCTATAATAAGCTAGAAATAGAGTAATAACTTTCAATAACAATACATCCTGCAACCTAGCAAGTGACACCAAATAAAAAACTATGATTCTAAACAAATCATGAGCAAATAATTTTGAGATACTTACACAAGCTTTTGTCATTTTCTCAAATATTTGCTGGAAAGGAGTATTAGCTATTTTGAAAAAACGCATATTGGTTGCTAAACAAATCCTACACATGTCCATATCTTGTGACATTTTCAAAGGAAAGACAAGAAATAGAAAGAAACTGCCTAGGTAGGTAGGTACCTAAAGGTGGTACCTATACAAAGTAGAAATTAAAAAAAATCTTTCAGTGCATAGACTTATAGGCATATCCAGAGAGAAAAAAATCATATCAAAGTAGAAAAAATCTTTCAGTCAGTGCAGTAAAAATTGTTTGTAGGTACCTATGTTTTGAAACAACGACCGGGCTCCGATTATATGAAAACTATGAAAACTTATAGGTAGGTAGTGAACATTCATTAGAAGGTAATAAACGAAAATAAAGAAAAGAATATTGAATTTTAATAATGCAATCACAAACTGAATAGGTAGGTACCTACAGAACTAGGTTAGTGCTATCAAATACTATATAAACTCGCTAGAGTTTATATAGTATTTGGTGCTATGCTATCGTTCGTTATCGTCGTTGGCCCTCGGTAACTTCACTCAAGTGAGGTCTCTTTCTCTTTGACGCAAATACGGTTTGCAGAAAAATATTTGGCACACAAAATTTATTTTTATCTTCAAACAAATTAGTAAAGTTGGTAAAGTGAAATAATAGTTAATTTAATTCTGTTTTAAAAAAACTAAATTATTCAAAGTCAAAGTCAATTATTTTTATTTATATAGCACTTATAACTCGTCAAAATCTTGTTTTTTAGTTAGTCGACGTCGTAAAATTACTTAAAGCTAAGGTTACCTCCGCCTCCAAAGCGCAAGTGGAGAAGAGGCGGCGCAACAAACTAATAAACTTAAGTAATTTACGAAAGTGCGGGCAACTCTGGCACATGCTTTTTGCCTAAAAGAGCTCTTCCCCCCCTCCGGTCTATCTCATATCATATCATTTATTGCGTTTTTGATTGCAATCTCAATACCTTACAATACCAATAATAAACAATACCTTACCTACATAGAAAAACCATTAAAATAATAATTTATTACAATTCTGAAAAAAGAATTCAGACAATTTAATTTTATAATTGTTTGATGTTTCTATTTTTTCCACAATATTTATTTATTTGCACACTGTACAAAAAGTTATGGCATATTATACTGAAGCTAGTTACGAATACGAATGTCAATTTGTCAAAATGGCATTTGACAAATTATACTTTTAAGCAAAAAGCAAAGTAATCCTCTTTGTACTTAACTAAAGCCTTGATTACACTTCCTAGTAAATTCCTAGTACTCGGTGCGTCTGCGACTGAACACTACGCCGAGTGCTATGCCCAGCATTTGAACGAGCAAATGGGCGAGACAGTAGCTCGGACCCCATTTTAATTACTAGGCTGAGTGACCTCCTCCTGCTTCTATTCCGCTTCTGACAGTGCTTGCTCCTGCACTGGCCCTTGATTCTACAAATTACAAACGTAGATGTCGTGCTTCAGTTGTGTCTCAAAAGCCAAAGAAATCGCAATAAAACATATAAGTCTTACAGAGATCTTGAGACACAACTGAGACACCATACTGACGTTTGTAATTAGTGGAATTGGCCCCCTGCTATGCGCGCTCAATCGGTGCAGTGCAGCGAATGTAAACGGACTGTCTCGCCACTCAGTAATGTCATCATGTGCCCGTTTACTCGATACGTGTAATCAAGGCTTTACAGTCGATCGGGGTAACTTAAACTTTCAGTATAACATTGACTCGTCGTCGTAAACGCATTCTGACAATTTTCAAACGTACCTACTGATTAAAAAAATATAAATGTCAGAACGTATTTCTGCGGGAAACATCATTTTCATCTGTCAAAAAGTTTTTTAAATCTAGGTCAGAATTTGGAGTCAAAAAGTTCGTTATAACATCATTGTTGTAACTATAACTATTCTGTATTCTATAACTTTGAAAAGAGTGACTGTTCAGAGGCAAGTTATATTTTTATTTATAGAATATAGCCTTATTTACTCAATATAATTTAAATCTTTTGTTGGAATTGGTAGGTATATGATGGATTAAATCGTTGTTTTCGTAAAACTGGAAAAAAAAATCTGCTATCGGGGTAACATTGACTCAGGCTAAAGTTATTGTAAATATGAAAATGTTGCCATTCATCTGTTTCAGAATCCAAAAATGCCTAGAAAACGAGCTTGTCCTTTACCAGGTACCCGAAAATATGGGACAAAATCTCGCTACACAGAAGAAATACTGGAAAAAGAAAAGAAGAGATAAAATGTTGTAAAATATCCCAAAGAAAGGCCATCCAGACCAGAAAGAGTGACTTGTCGCACTGAGAGTGTCATAGGTCGCATAAAAGACACAAAAATTAAAAAAAAATGGTGATTTTTACATCATAGACAATGATTTTCTGTCCATGGAATGGGGAGAATAAGACTACAGTTTTGGTTGATTTTTTAAAATTTATTTTTGTTATTTTATTTTAGTTTGTCAATTTTTTTTAATTGTTTCTGGTATGTTTGCTTTTGTTTCAAATGAAAAAGATTAATTAGAGCATTAAAAAACACTTTATCAAAAATAAAAGTTAATTTCGAAATAGGCACTTTTATTTCATTAATTTAGTAACCCCAAGTATGGTTTGTATGATAAAAAATTAATGATATGGCAACATTATTGATTTAAATTATTAAAAAACGCGTTTAAAGTTACCCAGATAAATTAAAACGTTTAAAATATGTGTAAATCAAGAAAATATCCCTCTATAGGCAATGTTACCCATAATTCGTTTTTACTTTAGCTCACTACGATTTTGAAGTTTTTTATATTTAAATCTTAAAATATCAGTAAAAAGCATCTGTATTCATATAAAGAGAACTAAAATCCCACAGATGATATAAATTGGTAAGTAAAATAAGAATCAATGTCAACACAAAACTAAAAAATCTGACGTTTCCGAGTCAAAGTTACCCCGATTGACTGTACCAATCGTATCGCCTGTAACCTGTCAGGTTACCTGTGACAGTGACAATGACAACACAAAACAACACACTCCTTTGCTTGCCTTGCCTTGCTTTGCTTGCGATTTGTGCTTGCGATCAACTATTCTAGGGATGTCGAAAGTAAAAAAAAATATCGATATATCGATACATCGATATTTAAAAAAAAATCAATATTGACATTGATATATCGCGGAAAAAAAATCGATATATCGGCAAAATTTGAAATAAATTATTGTGGTTTTAAAATAACAGTGTATTTAGCTTAGCCTAGCGCAATAATATCAATAGTAATTTTTATACATAATGTAAATTATTTTAAAGTACAAATATCTCAATAGAAACGAATGTATTTTTATAGTTATTCTTTTTTATTAGACAAAATAACATACATATCAGACACAAAAAAGCTATCTTCTAACTTTTAATAAATCAGGCAAATCAGAGTGACGGACGCAAAGCAACCTACAAGTTATAGACTATATAGTTATTTTTCCGTTTGTTTTACGGCTTTGGATTCTAGCGACTTTAGAATTGGTAGCCAGCGTCGGCTGTGGAGGCACATCCAAGCCAAGATCCATAAATAAAATAAAAAATATAGTTTTTGATACAATTTTCGATATTGGATATTTTATATCGATATATCGTTATATCGGATAAAAATATATCGGCAAAAAATATCGATTTATCGAATTAAAAATATCGAATATATCGATGTATCGATATTTTTTCAACAAGCCTAAACTATTCTGGCAGAGCAGAAACTATTTAGTTTTCCATTTAATTTGTGTTTGTGATCGTTCTCTTCTCTATTTAGTTTGTGCGCTATAAAGTTGTTTGTTACCTACTATTCTTTGTATAAAAATATCGAAGTCTCATCAGACTACACTGTACCTAACTTTTCTCTCTGTAGACTACGAATAACAGTCGTACAATTCGCAATGGAACCAAATCTAACTGTATGCAGGCTGTGTCTGGCCACTGACATGCGTCTGATTACAATAGAAGATACTCCTTTACACTGCGTGTACGAGAAAATAACAAAAACTAACGTAAGTTTGTAGGTACCTACATATTGGAAATCGTCAAAAGAAATCCACTTTAGTTCTATTTTCTCGGTGATTTGATTATAATAATAAATTTAAAGATAAATAAGAAATGATCTGTTAGGTGAACCAAACGGCTTAGGCTCGTGAAATTAAATTTAAAGCCCTGTGCTCTTGAGTACCTATACTTCTATTATTATATATTCCTTCTTTAAATGAAACATAGAAAAATTTCAGCAGTTTTTATCAGTGCTTATATGTTTTTATGTTTCAGTTAATAACTCCCGATATGAGGCCTGTGTCAGCATGTTACATCTGTTATGCACATTTGAACAAGTGCCACAAGTTAGTGCTGATGTCAGCTCAAGCAGAAAATGTACTTACAGAAATGTTACAACAAAATATTGTGGTAAGCTTTTTTAATTGTATGATTTGTTAAAAGGAAATACTCTAAATAATAATGTTTTAATGGTACACTAAATAATAGTGTTTATAGTGAAAACTAGCTTTTGCCTGCAGCTTCGCCAGTGTAAATTATACACCAAAACTTTTATCTGAAAGAAAGAAAGAAAATCTGATTATTTGGTATAGTACTATGTACCCTATGACGTACCCTATGGTGAAAATTTCAAGAAAATCTGTTTCAGTTATCTAGTTTTTGAGTTTATTGTGAATGGACAGACTTCGGCCACATCTTAGGTTTAAGTTGTATCTACTAAAGATATGCAATGCATGCTGGCTGTTGAGCTGCTGAGCGAGCAATAGTAAGCTCTTAGGCTGTGTTTCCACGAAAGCTGAGCTATGTGGTGCTGTGCAGATATACAATCCATTTCCCAAATACTATAAAATAAACCTTATAAGTGGGCCAATGAGCTTTATTTTTAAATATATGGGAAATGAAATAGAAATCCTATTTGTATTTTTTTCAGATCAATAAGAAATCTGTTTCGCAAATAGACTGTAAAGCTAATGGATTGTGTTCATTATCCTCTTTTAGACCTGAATCTATAGACATTTTACCAAATGAAAAAGAAAATGCTGAAATCAAGTTTGAGCCAGTTTCAGAAGGAGTTGGTATGTATTGTTATTTGTACCACACCACATAACCCGCAGTCCAATTACACAACTAGTATATTGTGATTTGCAGGTTGCTCAGCAGACATGGTATCATACATTGATGAGGTGTGTGGCAATCAGGAGTACGATGAACAGGAGCAGCATTGTGATTCTGACAGGAAGATAGAAATGGAGATTGATGTTCAGGATGGTATGCTGTTTCAATATCCAACTGTATTCTTTGTATTTTATTCTTATACATATTTATATATCACTAAAGAATTTCTGAAATCGGTTGAGTAGTTCCAAAGATTACCCCCTACAAACAAACTTACAAATACTTCCTCTTTATAATATTAGTTTTCAAGTATGACGAAAAAATCATGTTACGAGTATATTACTTATATCCTTATTGCAGTTGCTGCTTCCATAGAGAAATTGAAACATGAGAAACAACAAGTGTCTCTAAGAAATATCAAAAAGCAAAATAGAGAAACTTTAGCCAAAGGCAAATCAAATGAAAATAAACCAAATAAAGTATGCAAACAGAAAACTTACGACTGTAATATTTGCCAACTCCAGTTTGATAAAAAATCACAATTAAGCAGCCACCTGAAGACGCATACTGGCGAAAAACTAAATCAGTGCCATATTTGTAAACAAAAGTTTTCTCAGAAAGAAAATTTGAATGTTCACTTAGCCACACATAGCAGCCAGAAACCATATGAATGTAATATCTGCAAAAGACGCTTTAAAGTTAAACGTACCTTGCAGATTCATATAGCAACACATAATACTGATAAACCGTCATACATTTGTGATGTTTGTCAGCGCGAATTCCATCACAAGCGTTATTTATATTTTCATTTGAAAACCCATTCTACAGAACGACCATATCAGTGTCATGTTTGTCACCAAGGGTTCAGGGAAAAAAATAACCTGACTGTTCATTTGAGAATACACTCTGGGGAAACTCCATTTGTTTGCAAGTTGTGTCCACGTAAGTTTAAGTTTTCCGGCAGTTTAGGTATACATATGAGAACACATACTGGTGAGAAACCATATAAATGTGACGTTTGTCAGCGACGATTTGCTCAAATATCGGCTTTAAAGAGCCATTTGATGACTCACACTGGCGAGAAACATCATGAGTGTCATGTGTGTCAGCGTCGGTTTTCTACGAAGCAGCTTATAGTAAGACATTTGAGAACACATACTGGCGAGAAACCATATAAATGTGACGTTTGTCAGCGACGATTTGCTCAAATATCGGCTTTAAAGAGCCATTCGATGACTCACACTGGCGAGAAACGACATGAATGTCATGTGTGTCAGCATCGGTTTTGTACGAATCAGCAAAAAATAAGACATATAAGGACACATACAGGCGAGAAACCTTATGAATGTAATGTTTGCCAGCGACGTTTTGCTCAAGGAGCACAATTGACACGCCACAATAGGACTCACACGGGGGAGAAACCACATGAATGTCACGTTTGTCATCATAGATTCATACAATCAACTGATTTGAAATCACATTTAAGGACCCATACTGGCGAGAAACCATATGAATGTAGTATTTGCCAATGTAGGTTTAGCTTGAAGAGTAAATTGACGAAACATGTCGCAACACATGCTTCTGATTGCAACAAACCTATTGGTTCGGTTGGTGGTCATGGTTGAGATACTTGTTGTAATTGAAGCATTGGGTGCAACAAGGGCGTTCGGTCCATAGTAACTCTATGGACTGAACGCCCCTACTTGTAATGCTTCAATTATGAATAATAATAAAGGCCGATGCAGACCGAATGCGTGGCGTAAGCGTACGCGTGTCTATTCAGTGTGCATTGCTTGTGGTGTGCGCGCATCGGGACGCGCACACCACAGTCGTGGGCGAGCAATGTACAGTGCCCCCCTGAGAAAGGATTCTGTATGTTAAGGGGGTCAGTTTTATCTGCCCCCGACTGTACACCTAAAAGTCACGTGTAAAATCCATTTATTCTTACCAGTCCTATCATGTAAACAATCTTCACAGTACTTTTTGTTGAATTTTGTTGAAAATAAATCAAATATTAGTTCAAACCTTAACATTCTAAAGTAAATCATTTATTAACCGCGAAAGTAATTTCCTAAAAAGTCTATTTTAATTTATATTGTTGTAAAATCATAAAAAGACATGGTAAGATTGTTTACATGATAGGACTGGTAAGAATAAATGGAGTTTACGTGGCTTGGTTTTAAAACTGGAAAAGCCTGTTGATATTGTTGGATGTTAAGAGAATTTATAAAACTAATGTTGAAAATAAATTGATAACGTTATTATCATACTGTTTTATTTCTTCATCATAATCATAATAATACATGTAACAATATGGACTACGATATCTATTTGAAAAATAACTCATTTTGTTCATAACTGGTATTATAAATCCCACCAAAAACATATTCATGTAAGATGTTGCCAACATGGCAACTGGAGACCATATGGCTCGCACTATGCTTGTGCGTCGACGATGTTAGAATATTGCTGGCAACAACGAGTAGGGGACGGAGAAGGTTGGCGTAGACGGAAGGAGGCCTTTACCTCAGCAGTGGGTCACGGAAGGCTGTGCTGTGGATGATGATAGGCATAGACACTTAATGAGATCTAAACCATTTTTGACAATACGAGCCATATTGTCTCTTGGCAACCTTTTACATAAAAATTGTTTTTGGTGGGATTTTAATTATTTTGTAAGTTGTATAGAAAATCCTATACTAAACTTGCAACCCCTAATTTTAAGAGTGGGGGTGATTTGAGTAGTACTTAAAAACCGATATTTTATTATTAATAACAAAGCAAGGAGTCAATCAACATGGAATCAATTTCATAACTTCCAGTGCGAAAGACATAATATAGTAAGTTACATATTTTTTTGGTGTTTGCAAGTGTACTCAAAATGAACGCAGACTTGGGCTGCATCGCACGCGCCGCATTTGATTTTTTTTATATGAAGTTATATGTAACCTCCCTCGCATACCTACCTGCGCCGCAATCGCCGCAGTACCTGAAACGGCCGAATTCCCCGAGCCGCAACTGATGACGACATCGGACGCTTCGGCCGATTTGGCGCGGGTGACGTCATTCGCATCCAGAGGCCGGCCGAAATTTTTTAACTCTTGTTGGCATTTTATTTTATACTTCATCTAATAATAAACAACTGATAACAAATCGTTCGTCAAGAGCCATTCTGTAATTTACGCCTAATCTTGATTAAATTTGAAACGCGTGAGGCGACAGGAACGATTGCGGTGACTACGGCGCAAGCAGATGTGCGAGGCCATCAAATAAAACGATGAATGCGGCGACTGCGATGCAATGCATGCGGTGTGGCCAAGTCTGCGTTCACCTTTATTATTCTTTGCCCACGTGATTTTTTTTGGGTACCTATTTTAATCTTCACAGACTCCCTAAATATTTCCGGGATAAAACCTATCCTATAAATAACTTCTTTAACTCTCCAGCGAAAATCCCATCAAAATCGGATAGTCATTTACGAAGCCAATTTAAAAATAAAATAAAAACAAAATTAATACTTCGGTGGTTTTATTGAGGTAGGACAAATTAAAATAAATCTAAATTTATTCTAAAAATACTTTCAGAGATCATCAATCACAATATGAGCATTTATGGCACTTTTAAGATTTTTACCTGTCGACAGAATAGACAATATTACCAAAATAACGAAAATAAATAGCAATCTATAAAAATAATTGCCTTCTCACTTTCTAGAACATAATTAACATGAAAATAACCAAAGGTTACAAAATAAAAAATGTAATAACTATTTCTACAGATGTGACATCGCCTCTGTATACATTATATATAGCTATAAAAAAAAATATATAATAAGAAATAAATCAGTCAAATAGAATAACCAATCATTTAATCGCTGTCGGAAAAAGATCCTTGCAGCGAATAATTGTGAAAGTAGACCTTTTCGACAGAAGTGAGTTCGACAGATGTGATGTACAAATGCTTTAGTCCATGCCGAGGCGAATATTTAAGATTTTAAGTCGCGGTTTCAATCACGTTCTGTCCTTTTTCCGCTAATTAACAAGACTAAATGAAAATTATAATTTTGAATTAAGGACGTATTGTTTATTGGCGACTTTAGGAGTGACGCAGCAACTTTTACACTTCGTAGAATCACTCGATCGTATTTTAAAAAAAATGGGAAATCAACTTGTCACTGCCAGCAAAAATAGTCACACGACCACTACTGTTTCAGTGTTGCTAGCAAAACAAAACAGTGTTGTTATTCAAAATATTAAAAAAAATATCGGAATTTTCATGTTTGTCTACAGCACAGACATATAATAATAGTAAGCAGACTGAACATGTCATTTGAAATTGCATGGCAAAAACACACACTATAATAAGATCATTATTCACACAACGACAGAATACAGGATCGGATCTAAGATAATTATATTTAGTACAGTGTAGCAAAACCAAAAATTTGAGACTCTGAATCTTGAGCCGTGCGCGGTATGCGGACGGATCTGCATCAGCTTTTTAAAATGGGAAATTCTTTTCCCTTTTGGGAAAAAATACTAGTCATCATTAAATAAACAAAATTTATTTTAAATTATTTAAAATCACGTGCAATGAATCATTGCAATGATGTTGATGGTTGCTGACGTCCATTCAATGTCCTGGTACTCGTAGTACGGAAGAGACATACTCCCCATAGCAGTTCTCTTTCTTGAAGTATTATTTTCTGGCATATTTTTCTTGCCCTGAAATAAAATTCACTGTCAGTATTTTTTATAAAATGTGCATTTTAATCTTCAAGAAAGAACTCCTGAGATTTTTATAGAATAGGTACTAAATTCGTATATTTACCTTGATTCGGCCCAGCCATAGTAAACAAAACTGGATCTGTCAAATGATCTATGCTATTTACGAAATTATTAAATTACTTGTAGTATTTCTTATGGAATGGTTATAATTAATACACTACTTTATAAAAGAAATAATGATATTGCTGATAAATAGCATTCAAAAGTCTAATAATGGTTATTGTTTCAAAAATAACACGAAAATGTATATTATCATTGGGCACGTCTAGAGATGGGCATTTACCCGATAAATTTCCGAGACTCGGAAATTTATCCATTTATACCCATTTTTTCCCAGGAATTTTTAATTTACACCGGGTAAAAATTAAAATCAATTAAAATGTTTGTAATTGTGATATTTTATAATATATCGTTAAGATTTATTAAGAAAAAAAGTGTTTAAGGTACTATTCAGTTTTTAAATTAAGTTCTGCGTAAAAATACTTATAAAGTGTACAATTTACGTTTTGGTTATAAAAAGACCTAACAAGATATATCTTAATTCTGACTCATTCGCAGCCAACTGGTTTTAGGCAATGAATGTTATGACGGGGCGACGAACAAGTTTGCCAAATGCCGGAATTCTATTGAACGGCTAGGCGATCATCGAATCGTATGGCCCGCCGTACTAGGCCAGATTATTACAAATGTCTGTAATATCAGTAATAATGAAAAACTGAATTTGAAATTAAAATGCAGCCAACCTATACAACTCCTATACTATACTAACTCTCTCAAAAACACGATTGCATAAAACTTTCTCGATAGAAAAATATTGCGAAGTTCAAATCCTAATCCTAACTAATATTATAAATGCGAAAGTGAGTTTGTTTGTTACCTTTTCACGTTTTATCTACTCAGCCAATCTTCCTGTTTCACATAAACATAGTTGGAAGTACTGAGAAGGACATGGGATAATTTTCATCCCGGCACTGACAAAAAGCACTGTTCCCGTGGGAAATTCACGCGGGCGAAGCCGCGGGCAAATGTTAGTCTACTTTTTTGTTAATTCTACTTGAAACATCCATATATACTGAATATGCATCATTATTTTCAAAATATTATTTGAATACATATGATTTTAAATCTGTTGTTTTCGTTTTTTAATATTTGAACCGAAAACAACTAGTTATTTATCTTCCTTATAATCAAAACATACCTAATATTTATACTTTAAGTATTATTTTATCCGTGTCGCACCCACTCCTCTGAAGGTTGGAGACTCTACACTCGAAGTTGTTGACAATTATCTATACTTGGGACAAACAGTTCAGTTAGGTAAGTCCAACTTCGAGAAAGAGGTCAACCGTCGAATCCAACTCGGCTGGGCAGCGTTCGGGAAGCTTCGCGATATCTTCTCGTCCAAAATACCGCAGTGTCTCAAGACTAAGGTCTTTGACCAGTGTGTGTTGCCAGTAATGACATACGGAACAGAGACGTGGTCGCTTACTATGGGCCTCATAAGAAGGCTCAAGGTCACCCAAAGGGCGATGGAGCGCGCTATGCTCGGAGTTTCTCTGCGTGATCGAATCAGAAATGAGGAGATCCGTAGGAGAACTAAAGTAACCGACATAGCCCGCAGAATCGCGAAACTTAAGTGGCAGTGGGCGGGGCACATAGCTCGTAGAACAGATAGCCGTTGGGGCAGAAAAGTTCTCGAGTGGCGACCACGAACCGGAAAACGTAGTGTTGGCAGGCCTCCCACTCGGTGGACCGACGACCTGGTGAAGGTCGCGGGATGCGCATGGATGCGGGCAGCGCAGGACCGGTCGTTGTGGAAATCCTTGGGGGAGGCCTTTGTCCAGCAGTGGACGTCTTTCGGCTGAGAGAGAGAGAGAGAGATTATTTTATCAGTTTAAAGTAAATAAGGATAATTTACTTTCATTATAATTTCTACCCAGTATAAATAAAAAATATCGGGTATAAATGGGTATAAATTAATTTTTACCCATTCTACCCATTCTTTCCCATTTTTACCTTCCGGAAATTTATCCAAGCGCCCATCTCTAGGCACGTCAAAAAAACACGAATTGCTTACCGAAGGAACGATATTCCAGGAATAATATAAGAAACACTTCCACACATTGTACACGTTGCATTTTATCATTTCTATTGAGTTTAAAAGCACAAAACAGTAAAAAATAATTTTAAATATATATGACAACTATGACAGTTAAGGAACATTTCGCATGAAAAAACCGGCTCGGATGATAAATCATTCAGTGTAGTGGTTCGTGTTGCAATTCATTGCAATGCTAAGGAAGGAAAGAAACAGAGTTATGTGACAGTCCTTATCATGAACAGGATGCAAATATTGTCAAATATCATCAGTGTGTGTGTGAAATTTGTGTTTCTTCTGCTTATATTTAAAAAAAAAAAATCTGTGGTCTACAGGACAGGAGTGATTAGTTTTTTACGAACACTGTAGAATCTTTTGTGAATCAGTAGCTGATAAGGATGCAACTATACAAATCTCGCTTAGTTTGAGCGAGACACAGCATAAGTAAAACGCTCTCATACAACTGACAAGTTTTTTGAAGTTTCGTCGCCGCCAGCGAATGCGTCGGTGGACTAAAGGCGTGTCGCCTTTTTGAGCGAGATTTGTATAGTTGCATCCTTATCAGCTACTGATTCGCTCGTAGCGGCGAAATGGCTGTTACACCGACGCTGGCGATTCGCAAATGTCATATTTCGCTTCGCAACGCGTCATGCCATATAAAAACCTGCAGTGTACTAACGTTCCACAGGCGATTCGCTATCGCCACGCCAGCGTTTCGCAGCGATTCGCTTTCGCCGGCGAACGCGTCGGTGGACTACCACGGTAAAATATGAACGTCAGAGTTTTTTTTAATTACATGAAAATTTACTTCATTATGTTTGTAATATGATCCGTCATTACATTTATTACTTTAAACATAGAAGAGTTTTTTTTTTTAATACCAGGATCTGGCAGCCTATGTCGCGAAAACAGTCGACAGGACGTGATTTGGTCTACAGGAAAAGGGCAAAATCTTGATAAATGAGAGAGATTGGATATTAATTGAAACATGTGTTGATAGAAAACAGTAAATAAAGCAAAATACACATTATTGTTAAAATTTAACTATGTTTAAAAAGGAGATAAATAAAGAGAACAGGATTTTGGCCACTTCGTAGAATGGCCGAAACAATTAATTATAATTATTATTTTAGTTTCAATGCAATGTTAGTAGTAATGTGTGGCTTTGAGATTTATAATATCAGAATCTGTAATATTAGTGGGTGATAGAGATGGGCGCTTGGATAAATTTCGGGAAGGTAAAAATGGGAAAGAATGGGTAGAATGGGTAAAAATTAATTTATACCTGATATTTTTTATTTATACCGGGTAGAAATTATAATGAAAGTAAATTATCCTTATTTACTTTAAACTGATAAAATAATAATCAAAGTATAAATATTAGGTATGTTTTGATAATAAGGAAGATAAATAACTAGTTGTTTTCGGTTCAAATATTAAAAAAACAAAAACAACAGATTTAAAATCATATGTATTCAAATTATATTTTGAATATAATGATGCATATTCAGTATATGGATATGTTAAGTACAATTAACAAAAAAATCAAAACATCTTCAATTGTATTATAGACTTACTTTTGCCCGCGGCTTCGCCCGCGTGAATTTACCACGGGAACAGTGCTTTTTCCCGGGATGAAAATTATCCTATGTCCTTTTCAATACTTCTAACTATGTGTATGTGAAACAGGAAGATTGGTTGAGTAGATAAAGCGTGAAGAGGTAACAAACAAACTCACTTTCGCATTTATAATATTAGTTAGGATTTGGAGGTAACTTCGCAATATTTTTCTATCGAGAAAAAATTATGCAATCGTGTTTTTGAGAGAGTTAGTAATTAAGTTTGCTGCATTTTAATTTCAAATTCAGTTTTTCATTATAGTTATTGATATTACAGACATTCGTGCACAGAAGTAAAATTTTTTTAAAAATATAAGCAGAAGGAACACAAATTTCACACACACACTGATGATATTTGACAATATTTGCATCCTGTTCATGATAAGGACTGTCACATAACTCTGTCCCTTTCCTTCCTTAGCATTGCAATGTATTGCAACACGAACCACTACACTGAAAGATTTATCATCCTAGCCGGATTTTTCATGCGAAATGATCCTTAACTGTCATATTTGTTGTGTTGTCACAGTTGTCATAAATATTTAAAATTATTTTTTACTGTTTTGTGCTTTTAAACTCAATAGAAATGATAAAATGCAACGTGTACAATATGTGGAAGTGTTTCATAAAAAAATATTCGTGGAGAATCGCTCCTTCGGTAAGCAATACATGTTTTTTTGACGTGCCCAATGATAATATACAATTTCGTGTTATTTTTGAAACAATAACCATTATTAGACTTTTGAATGCTATTTGTCAGCAATATCATTATTTATTTTATAAAGTAGTGCATTAATTATAAACATTTCATAAGAAATACTACAAGTAATTTAATAATTTCTTAAATAGCATAGATCATTTGCAGATCCCGTTTTGTTTACTATGGCTGTGCCGAATCAAGGCAAATATACGAATTTAGTACCTATTTTATAAAAATCTCAGGAATCCTTTCTTGAAGATTAAAATGCACATTTTATAAAAATACTGACAGTGAATTTTATTTCAGGACAAGGAAAATATGCCAGAAAATAAGAAAGAAAGAGAACTGTTATGGGGAGTATTTCTCTTACGTACTACGAGTACCAGGACATTGAAAGGACGCCAGCAACCATTAACATCATTGCAATGTTTCATTGCACGTGATTTTTAATAATTTAAAATAAATTTTATTGATTTAATGACTAGTATTTTTTCCCAAAAGGGATAGAATTTCCCATCGTAAAAAGCTGATGCAGATCCGTCCGCATACCGCGCACGGCTTAAGATTGAGCGTCTCAAAATTTTTGGTTTTGCTACACTGTACCGAATATAATTAATTATCTTAGATCCGACCCTGTATTCTGTCGTTGTGTGAATAATAATCTTAGTGTGTGTTTTTGCCATGCAATTTCAAATGACATGTTCAGTCTGCTTACTATTATTATATGTCTGTGCATTCGTGTAAGTTTTTGTTTTGTGTCTAGTGTCTACCTTGTCGCAGTTTGTGTTTAGTCAATAAAGGGCATGTTGTATAGCAGGCTATATCATGAGCAGTTCCCCAAAAATCAGAAATAATATCAAAAACCGATTAAGATCATCATATATTTGTTTTTTCGTGATCTTGTTATGGTACAAAAATACATTTAATATCGCTTAATATCGCATAATGGCGATACTGACATGGCGTCCGTACGTATGTTCAGAAAGTATGATAAAGACAATCAGATACAATGCTCGATAATTTTATTATATTTTAGAAAAGTAATTAAAGTAAATGTTCCAAACACATGTTATATGCAATATCACAAAAACATATGTGTATTTCACATAAATAGATGAATAATAAATAAAATAAACAATTTTTTCCCGCGGGCACGTATGTAATAAAAGTACATTTTTGAACGTATCGGAAATGGGAACTGTCAAATGAAGCGCGTCAACGTCAAATCATAATGGGTGTCGGCCATTTTGGCGGAACTCGCCTAACCTTCATTACGATTTTGTTGACTAAATGTACCATAGAAAAGCTACGAATTTACCGGATTTACTTATAAGACATCGATACTGACCCAAAAATGAAAAGTTCAGATAGATGCTTATGATATAGCCGGCTCCCCATACATTTTGTGCAACAACCCCTTTATTTTCTTTCTTTGTTTCTTAAAGCAATCTGGCCTAGTACGGCGGGCCTATCGCCTAGCCGTTCAATAGAATTCCGGCATTTGACAAACTTGTTCGTCGCCCGGCACAACATTTATTGTCTAAAACCAGTTGGCTGCGAATGAGTCAGAATTAAGATATATCTTTTTTTATTTTTATTTTTTTTCCTTTTTTCGTCTTGTCAGATCTTTTTGTAACCAAAACGTAAATGTACACTTTATAAGTATTTTTTTACACAGTACTTGATTTAAAAACTGAATAATATGTGCTTAAACACTTTATTTCATAATAAATCTTAACGATATATTAAAAAATATCGTAATTACAAACATTTTAATTGATATTAATTTTTACCCGGTATAAATTAAAAATTCCTGGGAAAGAATGGGTATAAATGGATAAATTTCCGAGTCTCGGAAATTTATCTGGTACATGCCCTAGTGTAGCCTAGTGGGTGATTAAATTCGGTACTAGTTATTGACGTGAAAATAGAAGCTATGAAGACCAATTTTGATGACTGCCCTGAACAAACAGAGAGAAGAGAGACAAAACTGTTTGACTGGTAACGAGTAAATAAAATATAATGCATGGCAGTAATAAGTAAATACTTATTACTTTCATTAGAAAATGCAATTTTAAATTTGTAGTAGATATTTTGAAATAACAGACACTCTCCAATTTTACTGATATGTATAACAAACTTATAGAGAAAACTCTGAGCACAAACTAAATAGAGAACTAGGTTGTTCTGAGGAGCAAATGAAAGTAGTCATGAATTTGAGCTATCTACTTTTTGTATGGGCACAGAATACATAATAGTACAAGTAGTAAGGGGCCGACTCTTTATTTAAAAAAAAAATCTGTAAATGTTAGGTACAGCGCGGGGCTTCGTACTGAAAAAATATTGAGCGGAATCTCTATTTCTGTGGGAATCTCAGAGGAAGGATGAAAAATGAATGAGAAAATCCGAGCTGGCAACACTCGCACTTTCACTATCGTCACTGTCACTTCACTAGGACCAACCAAAGTTGTCAACGTCACGTCGTCAATTTTGTACATTGCTATGCATCACTTCACTATGCTTTGTAAGTAAGTAGGTACATATTTATTTAAAATTATTTTAAAGTCTTTAAGCATTCTCTAAGTCTATAAGATAAAAATTTCATAGTGTAGGTTTATTATTGTCTGTTACTTGTGTATTTAAGTACATACCTAATTCTTCAATCGCAATGGAACCAAATCTAACTGTATGCAGGCTGTGCCTGGCCACCAAGGTGCGTCTGATTACAATAGCAGATACTCCTTTACAGTACGTGTACGAGAAAATAACAAAAACTAGCGTAAGTACATATTGGAGAACTAAGTAAGTATTTTTTTTTTCTCCAAAAGAAAGTACTTATAAATGTAACTTTAGATCATGAAGTCTTCCATTATAGTTTAATTTGCTTGGTTAATTTGGTTTGATTATTTTTCCAAGGGTTGTATGACTGTTTATATTATTCTGAAAAACAAACAAATGCCTAATAGATTATTTATTTGGGTTGGCTTTACCCCATGTTTACAAATGCAGTGGCATAAAACATGTAAACTCTGGTGTGAACAGGAGGTTAGAAAAAGAATAGTCTGTTCTTGTACAGTAGATGGTATTTTAATCTTTAAAATGGCATTTGTTTGATTGAATATGTATGTCTCTTTACCAAAATAATTTAAGAGAAGAGTGAGAAGGCAGTATATTTTTTCTTTTTAAATGAAAACTGTAGGTAGGTATATCCAGAAAAAAATCAGCAGTTTCTATCAATCCGTATGTTGTTTGTATGTATGTTTGTATCAATCTATATGTTGTTATGTTACAGTTAATAACTCCTGATATGAGGCCAGTGTCAGCATGTTACATCTGTTATGCACATTTGAACAAGTGCCACAAGTTAATGCTGATGTCAGCTCAAGCAGAAAATGTACTTACAGAAATGTTAAAACAAAATATTGTGGTAAGCTTTTTTAATTGTATGATTTGTTAAAAGGAAATACTCTAAATAATAATGTTTTAATGCTAAATAATAGTGTTTATAGTGAAAACTAGCTTTTGCCTGCAGCTTCGCCAGTATAAATTATACACCAAAACTTTTATCTGAAAGTAAGAAAGAAAATCTGATTATTTGGTATAGTACTACGTACCCTATGACGTACCCTATGGTGAAAATTTCAAGAAAATCTGTTTCAGTTATCTAGTTTTTGAGTTTATTGTGAATGGACAGACTTCGGCCACATCTTAGGTTTAAGTTTGTATCTACTAAAGCAATGCATGCAGACTGCTGAGCTATGTAGTGAGCAATAGTAAGCTCTTTGGCTGTGTTTCCACGATAGCTAAGCTGTGCGGGGCTGTTCAGAGATGTAAAAAAAAATTGACTAATCATATTGCTCAAAATACACAATGAGCAATATGATTGGTTTTTTACACATCTCATGTTTTAGCACCATGCAGCTCAGCCTGTGAAAACATAGCCTTTTATGTCTAAAATGGCCGCTTTGACAAATCAGTATACGATTCATTCCCAAATATTTTAAAATTAACCTTATAATTGTTTTAATAAGGTAAGTTTTTAAATATATTGGAAATGGAATAAAAAACCTTTATAGTATTTTTTTTTTTCAGATCAATAATAAATCTGTTACACAAATAGACTGTAAAGCTAATGGATTGTGCTCATTAGCCTCTTTTAGACCTGAATCTATAGACATTTTGCCAAATGAAAAAGAATATGCTGAAATCAAGTTTGAGCCAGTTTCAGAAGAAGTTGGTATGTATTTTTAGTTGTAATACTACATAACCCACAGTCCAATTATACAACTAGTATATATGACCTTAATATATATATATATATAACTAGCGGCCCGCCCCGGCTTCGCTCGGGTGGACAATATATTTCTTTTTAGGGTTCCGTATGTTATAAGATCACTTTGTTGTCCGTCTGTCTGTCAAACTTTTTTTCTCGGGAATGTTTAAAGGCTGATTTAAATCTTTGCTTAAAGGTATGAAATTTATATCGAATACCTACTCGGATCTACGGTCTTTTTCAGCAAAAAAGTCCGTAAATGGTACGAATTGTCGCATAATAGCGATTTCAGGCAGCAATTAAAAACCTATGGAGTACTTCCCGTTGACCTAAAATTATGAAATTTGGCAAAAAGCAAGGCTAACAGTACTTATATACAGGAATAAATCTGTAAGTTGTAAATATGTTGTTGTAACAAAAGTCGAAAGATCTTTTCTTTCTTTTTCCTTAAAAAAGGAGCAGGAGCACCCATAACCGGAGAGCATGTATGAAGAGAGTGATGAGTGTAGAGGAAGCAAGAGAGATCTGTAAGGATCAAGAACTATTACATAGACAGACCCCCAATATGGATGTCGAAATATATGTCTATCAATGTGCTGTAGCAATAGCGGATTTAGGGGGGAGGGTCCCCCCTCCCCCCTAAATCCGCATCCGGGGAGGGGGGAGGACACAGGGGCGGGTAATTCCATAACAGTGCATTATGAAATTTAAGAAATAACAGAATTTAGCGAAATTGATTTTTTTGCCCATCTGCTCCCGCCATTGTCCCAGAAAAAAATGCTGGATCCGCCTTTGTGCTGTAGAATGTAGTCAAACGTTTCCACACTCATTCTAAAGTCATAAAACTTATTCGGATGTTTCCTGTAATCTTGGTATAAATTACAAAATTCGCCGCGAAGGTATCTATTTTTCTTTAGTTCGTGCACTTCCTTGCTGATGTCGAGAATATCATGTTAAAAAATTGCTAGGTACTTTCAAAACAAAAAGGGATAACATGATTTCCGACTCTCTGAATACGTCCACCTAAACCGCTCCGCTAACCGCTACTGAGAGTACGTGGCGTGCTTTGCTTTTCGCCCAGCCCGCCGCCGCTTAAACTCCCGCGCCGCGCCCCGCTTAGACCGACGCTATACTTATATGTGTTCTGTATGTACATATTATGTATTCTGTGCCGACGCGCAAAGTCGTAAACCGGCCGTTATAATGTGAGATGCTTTGTGTGTACGGAACCCTTGATGCGCGAGCTTGACTCGCACTTGGCCGGTTTTTAGGGTTCCGTGCTTCAAAAGGCAAAAATGGAACCCATATAAGATCACTTTGTTGTCAGACTGTCCGTCTGTCTGTCAAACTTTTTTTTCTCAGGAACGCTTGAAGGTATCAAGTTGAAATTAATACCGAATACTCGGATCCTCGGTCTCTTTCAGCAAAAATATAACCAAAA
Source organism: Ephestia elutella (assembly GCA_018467065.1). Classification (NCBI taxonomy): domain Eukaryota; kingdom Metazoa; phylum Arthropoda; class Insecta; order Lepidoptera; family Pyralidae; genus Ephestia; species Ephestia elutella. The sequence continues at coordinate 5,100,049 of CM031566.1, read as the reverse complement.
TTATACGTCAACGCGACAGGAGATATTACCGTAAATGTTGCGAATTTGCGATTTCAGACAGCAATCAAAAGCTATTATTAAAATTATGTAATTTGACAATAAGCAAGGTCCAACAGTACTTGTACAGTAATAAATCTGAAAGTTTTAAATATGTTATTGTAAGTCTAAAACTAAAGTTTTACAAACTTATTTTTGCGCTCGATGCAGTATGAATCCTTGGGATCGAACTACAAAGTTAAGTTTGTTTTTGAAATTAGTTGGTCTTTTAGTTAGAGCTATAATGTGTATGAATATGATATTTACATTATTACCTCCTAAAATAAATAGATACGAAAATGCGCCCGCAGTACTTGTATACCTACTGCGCCTAGCGTCTTTGCGAGTGCAAGGTGGTTACGCGGCGCATTGGATAACTCGTAGTATTTCGTAAACTATTGATCCAAATTACATGTAGTAAAAAGCAAATATTAAATATATTAAGTACTTGTGATGATAGACTTGTTTAATTTGATAAGGATTAATAAACTGTGGTTATTATCATCAGTTAAAAAACACCTAAGAATTTTAATTATTTTTAAAACATAAAAGTGGTTATTGTGGCTGAAATATAAAAGCTAGATATATGCTATCGCGGACTTTTTTGTAGACCTATTATAGATACACAATTCCTCCATACATGGTTTTGATACATCACTTAGGGATTGGACAGCGTTTTCGATGAAAGCTACCGGGCGGCTAAATTTTTTCCGACTTCCTTAACAATTATCGTCATATTTCAACTAATATACACAAAACCTAAACAAATTATACACTAAAACCTTCCTCATGAACCACCCTATCTATTAGTGAAAACCGCATGAAAATCCGTTCAGTAGTTTTTGAGTTTATCGCGAACAGACAGACAGACAGACAGATGCCGCGGGGGACTTTGTTTTATAATATGTTATGATGATAAATAAATATATAATAAATAATAAATAAATAATCATAATTAATACTTTAAATAAATAATAAAAAAATGGAATATATATACATAATACATAAATTTAAATTTTTTATATTTTTTATGACACTAAAAGTAAAGAAATTAAATTTGGACATTGAAATAATATTATATTCTTTTTAAACAGAGAAGTTTATTTATTAGTTAAATTAAAATATGTATAAGTGACAATTATCTATCTATCTATCTATATATATAAAAGAACAAGGGTGATTGGTAAATCAACGCCCAGCCTAAACCATAAAAGCTATAAACTTGAAATTTGGACCGAAGTTTTATGTTAATACGTAGTGCTCAGATAAGAAAGGATTTTTCAAAATTAGACCCCTAAGGGGGTTAAAATTGAGGGCAAAGTTTGTATGAAAAAAAATTAAAATCTTCACTGATTTACTTGAAACTTGGCAAGAATGCTTCTCAACAAAAATAACCAATGGCGTGTTTCAGCGTTTTTTGAAATTCAACCTCTAAAGGGGTAAAAAAGGGGAGGTAAACTAATTTATCATCACAAAACCGAAACTATAAAAGCTATAAACGTGAAATTTGGTAAGTGTCTTCATTATACAATATACTGCCCACATAAGAAAGGGTTGTTCACAATTTCAACCCTTGCAGTCCAAAAAAGGGGTGAATTTGCGTACCTTTAGACAAATCCCATTTGAAATTTCGCCAGTTACAAGCAATGCATGTTGGCCTATTGGTAGAAGCCGCGGATTATTTTTTTAAGTACAGGGTTCGAATCCTGCCGGATGTGACTTTTTTTCCAATTTTTTTGCGTTTTGTATTAGTTTTTTAGAATTCTATATTTTTTTTAATATTTTAGTAAAGAAATATTTCAAGAAAGTAACTGGAAGTAGCTGGATCGAATCCTGCCACTAACAATAATTTTCTGTTTTCGTTTTTTATTTGTTTTCTAGAATTAATTTCTTACTTTTTTTTTAATTTTGAAAAGAAACGAATAAATTCATTTGTAAATTTATTTCCGGTCATCTACTGATTGTGCCAAGCAAAATAATATCCAATAGATGGCGTTGATAAAATGAGAAATGTAAGCTGAAATTATTTCTCAATATTTTCAATAGATGGCGCTGCGCAATTTTGGTGATTTCTACTTCGCGCTTAGGGGTCGTGGGTATAATAATAAAACAGTAAAGATATTTTGTCTGTACAGTACATTTAGTATTTTTGACTGAAATGGATAGAGGGACACTTAAAAAGAATAACAGAAAGCAAAAACATTTTTTTGGAATTTTTTGTCTGTCTGTCTGTCCGTCCATCTGTATGTACGCGTTTCACGCAATATCTGCTGGACGGATTTGATAGAACTTTTTTTGTTGTATAGCTATTAAGCCTGGGCAACATATAGGCTATAAGTGATTTTGAAAACTGGAACACCTGATGAAGAACCTTAAGGGGGGTTAGGCGGTCAGCGAAAATTCATATGAAGCGGCTGAAGCGGGGGGAGACGTCCCGGTTGCGCGCCATTCGAATTTTTTTTTATCAAAAAGTTAATAGAAATGTTTAGTTTTTCAAAAATTTAAATCAGTCACGAAATCGAAAAGGTAAAATACCTTTGTGTTGGTGATTTTAAAACATTTTTTTTTATTATAAAACACGGATGTTATCTGTATTCATATGAAATAGAGGTAACTTCACGATTTTTTTCTATCGAGCAAAATTTTTCCCATCGTGTTTTGGAAACAGTCCTCCCTTTAAACATACGTTCTACAATACATATCAGAAATTTCAGGGCGAAAACTCTTCAATTCTTTAAACAGCAGCTTATAGAAAACAGCCAATAACAGCTAAACTATAAGAAATATGGAAATGGTACCTTTGGAAAAGTTTATCAATCTGACGAGCATTTTCTGTTGACGTATAAAAATCGAAGATCAGGATCATCTGATGAAGAATTCCAAGGGACCAGCTACACTATTACATATATGGAAATGGCGCCTTAGCAAAAGTCGTTTAACCTGATGAGCATTTTCTGCTGACGTAGGTATAAAAATTTAAGTTTATGCAACATCTGATTAAGAACTCCAAGAGACCAGCTACTCTATAAAAAATGGAAATGGGGCCTTAGCAAAAGTCGTTCAACCTGATGAGCATTTTCTACTGAAGTATCAATAGACAGGACACGGGATAGGATAAAGAGGGACTCTGGGTGGTAGTGGTGGTACACGGGAAATTGTAGATAACGAGCAGACGAAGATCGTTTATTGAATGAAATATCACTTTTGATTCATTTTAACACCGCGACTGTACTACGAGTACCTAATATATTCCCGCGGGACACGGGATAACCAAATAGCTGAAATTTTGAGTACTGGAGTTTAGGTCCTAAACTTCTTTTAAATCTTTTTGTGTTCCAAACTGTAGTACAGTTTGGAACACAAAAAGATTTTTCATCTAAGGAAACTCACGCGGGCGAAGCCGCGGGCAGCAGCTAGTCTATACATATAATAAAACAGTAAAAATATTTTGTCTGTACATTTAGTATTTTTGACTAAAATGGATAGAGGGACACTTAAAAAGAACAATAGAAAGCAAAAACATTTTTTGGAATTTCTTGTCTGTCTGTCTGTCTGTCTGTCTGTCTGTATGTATGTACGCGTTTCACGCAAAAACTACTGGACGGATTTGAATGAAACTTTTTTCGTTGTATAGCTATAAAGTCTGGGCAACATATAGGCTATAATTGATTTTGAAAACTGGAACACCTGATGAAGAACCATAACAGAACAGCTAAACTATAAGAAATATGGAAATGGTGCCTTAACAAAAGTGGTTCAACCTGATGAGCATTTTCTGCTGACGTATAAAAATTGAAGATATGGAACATCTGATGAAAAGCTCCAAGAGACCAGCTACACTATAACATATTATATGGAAATGGCGCCTTAGCAAAACTTGATTAATCTGATGAACATTTTCTGTAGACGTATAAAAATCGCAAATCCGAAATATCTGAAACAGTTTGGAACACAAAAAGATTTTCATCTTAGCAAAACTCACGCGGGCGAAGCCGCGGGCGACAGCTAGTCTAACATATAATAAAACAGTAAAAATATTTTGTCTGTACATTTAGTATTTTTGACTGAAATGGATAGAGGGACACCTAAAAAGAATAATAGAAAGCAAAAATATTCTTATCTGTCTGTCTGTCTGTATGTATGTACGCGTTTTACGCGAAAACTACTGGACGGATTTTGTTGTATAGCTATTAAGCCTGGGCAACATATAGGCTATAATTTATTTTGAAAACTAGAACACTGGAACACCTGATGAAGAACCATAACAGAACAGCTAAACTACAAGAAATATGCAAAAGTTTATCAATCTGACGAGCATATTCTGTTGACGTGTAAAAATCGAAGATCAGGATCATCTGATGAAGAACTCCAAGAGACCAGCTACACTATTACATATATGGAAATGGCGCCTTACCAAAAGTCGTTCAACCTGATGAGCATTTTCTACTGACGTATAAATATTGAAGATCTGGAACATCTGTTCCCGTTCATCAACATATATTCCTGCGGGATACGGGATAACCAAATGGCTGAAATTTTGAGTACTGGAGTTGAGGTTACTACAGTTTGGAACACAAAAAGATTTTTCATCTAAGCGAAACTCACGCGGGCGAAGCCGCGGGTAACAGCTAGTTTTAAAATAAAAAAGAACTAAAACTATCATAAATACTAATACTACTTATAAATAAGCATAAATTAAAAATCAAATTCTAAATTAGGCATCCTTGGCAAGGTGCCCATCACGCAGGCAGCATTCCCGCGCTGAATAGCAATAGCTAAACGCTGAGCGAGAAAGCTGCCCGCACGAGGGTCACCAGTTGCCTCCCTCAGGCGTATACTTAGCTCCCTGTGGAGTTCCCGTGCGCCATTGCCCCATGAGCCTAGAGTCTCGACGCCAAAAGCCACAAACTGGTATTGTGCGCCGAGACAATAATATATATTTTATATTATATTTTATTAGAAAAAATGTAATGTATGAGTGTGACATTTGCTGTACAATTTTTTTTAAGGTAGTAGAATAAATGGCATTTTTATTTTTATTTTATTTATATATGACCTATATATATATTGTGATTTGCAGGTTGCTCAGCAGACACGGTATCCTACATTGACGAGGTGTGCGGCAATCAGGAGTACGATGAACAGGAGCAGCAGTGTGATTCTGACAGGAAGATAAAAATGGAGGTTGATGTTCAGGATGGTATGCTGTTTTAATATCCAACTGTATTCTTTGCATTTTATTCCTGTACGTATTTATATATCACTAAAGAATTTTTTAAATCGGTCGAGTAGTTCCGAAGATTACCCCCGACAAACAAACTTACAAACACTTCCTCTTTATAATATTAGTTTTCAAGTATGACGAAAAAATCATGTTACGAGTATATTACTTATATCCTTATTGCAGTTGCTGCTTCCATAGAGAAATTGAAACATGAGAAACAACAAGTGTCTCTAAGAACTATCAAAAAGCAAAATAGAGAAACTTTAGCCAAAGGCAAATCAAATGAAAATAAACCAAATAAAGTATGCAAACAGAAAACTTACGACTGTATTATTTGCCAACTCCAGTTTGATAAAAAATCACAATTAAGCAGCCACCTGAAGACGCATATTGGCGAAAAACTACATCAAAGTCATATTTGTGAAAAACAGTTTTCTCAAAAAGGAAATTTGAATGTTCACTTAGCCATACATAGCAGCGAGAAACCATATGAATGTAACATCTGCAAAAGACGCTTTAAAGTTAAACGTACCTTGCAGGTACATATAGCAACACATAATACTGATAAAACGTCATACATTTGTGATGTTTGTCAGCGCGAATTCCATCACAAGCATAATTTATATCTCCATTTGAAAACCCATTCTACAGAACGACCATATCAGTGTCATGTTTGTCACCAAGGGTTCAGGGAAAAAAATTACCTGACTGTTCACTTGAGAATACACTCCGGGGAAACACCATTTGTTTGCAAGTTGTGTCCACGTAAGTTTAAGAGTTCCAGCAGTTTAGGTATACATATGAGAACACATACTGGTGAGAAACCATATGAATGTAATGTTTGCCAGCGACGGTTTACTCAAAAAGCGCATTTAGGTGTTCATTTAATGACTCATACTGGCGAGAAACATCATGAGTGTCATGTGTGTCAGCGTCGGTTTTCTACGAAGCAGCTTATAGTAAGACATTTGAGAACACATACTGGCGAGAAACCATATAAATGTGACGTTTGTCAGCGACGATTTGCTCAAATATCGGCTTTAAAGGGCCATTTGATGACCCACACTGGCGAGAAACGACATGAATGTCATGTGTGTCATCATCGGTTTAGTACGAATCAGCAAAAAATAAGACATATAAGGACACATACAGGCGAGAAACCTTATGAATGTAATGTTTGCCAGCGACGTTTTGCTCAAGGAACACAATTGACACGTCACAATAGGACTCACACGGGGGAGAAACCACATGAATGTCACGTTTGTCATCATAGATTCATACAATCAACTGATTTGAAATCACATTTAAGGACCCATACTGGCGAGAAACCATATGAATGTAGTATTTGCCAATGTAGGTTTAGCTTGAAGAGTAAATTGACGAAACATTTCGCAACACATGCTTCTGATTCTAACAAACCTATTGGTTCGGTTGGTGGTCATGGTTGAGATACTTGTTGTATTGTAATTGAAGCATTGGGTGCAACAAGGGCGTTCGGTCCATAGTAACTCTATGGACTGAACGCCCCTGCTTGTTTAGCGAAGCGATGATCGCTACTTTGAGGTGTGGAATGAAACCTCAGATCAGAAGGTGTAGAATGGAATGGAATATGGAATGGACCACTGTAGCGGGAGAAGGTGTTATGCTCAACCGCCACAAAGGGAAGATCTTCCCGCCAGGCTAGGTGTTAGGCCTGGGGAGCCGAGGCTCCAACGATGTTGCGTTGCAGTTCGAATATATGGCGAGTTGCCTTGGAAATTCTGATAGTGCGATTTAGGATTTTTCCGTTTTTGTTGATGATCTTGCGTGGTGTCATATGGAGATTGAGTGGAGTCTGATCTGTAGTCTTTTTGCAATGTTGCGAAGTCATTGTTGGTTGAAGATCATTCGTACAATCATTGTTATTTGTAATTATCTGTCGATATTTAATGTCGCGTAGACTGTGCCGCCATCTTGCGTCGATATTGGGAATTAGTGCTTGCTTGCCGTTGTCGCCGAGATTCTGTGGAGTCGCTGAGTTGCTGCATTCGCTCGGTAGATGGCGGACGCCACACTTGTAATGCTTCAATTATGAATAATAATAAAGGCCGATGCAGACCGAATGCGTGGCGTAAGCGTACGCGTGTCTATTCAGTGTGCATTGCTTGTGGTGTGCGCGCATCGGGACGCGCACACCACAGTCGTGGGCGAGCAATGTACAGTGCCCCCCTGAGAAAGGATTCTGTATGTTAAGGGGGTCAGTTTTATCTGCCCCCGACTGTACACCTAAAAGTCACGTGTAAAATCCATTTATTCTTACCAGTCCTATCATGTAAACAATCTTCACAGTACTTTTTGTTGAATTTTGTTGAAAATAAATCAAATATTAGTTCAAACCTTAACATTCTAAAGTAAAACATTTATTAACCGCGAAAGTAATTTCCTAAAAAGTCTATTTTAATTTATATTGTTGTAAAATCATAAAAAGACATGGTAAGATTGTTTACATGATAGGACTAGTAAGAATAAATGGAGTTTACGTGGCTTGGCCTTAAAACTGGAAAAGCCTGTTGATATTGTTGGATGTTAAGAGAATTTATTAAACTAATGTTGAAAATAAATTGATAACGTTATTATCATACTGTTTTATTTCTTCATCATAATCATAATAATACATGTAACAATATGGACTACGATATCTATTTGAAAAATAACTCATTTTGTTCATAACTGGTATTATAAATCCCACCAAAAACATATTCATGTAAGATGTTGCCAACATGGCAACTGGAGACCATATGGCTCGCACTATGCTTGTGCGTCGACGATGTTAGAATATTGCTGGCAACAACGAGTAGGGGACGGAGAAGGTTGGCGTAGACGGAAGGAGGCCTTTACCTCAGCAGTGGGTCACGGAAGGCTGTGCTGTGGATGATGATAGGCATAGACACTTAATGAGATCTAAACCATTTTTGACAATACGAGCCATATTGTCTCTTGGCAACCTTTTACATAAAAATTGTTTTTGGTGGGATTTTAATTATTTTGTAAGTTGTATAGAAAATCCTATACTAAACTTGCAACCCCTAATTTTAAGAGTGGGGGTGATTTGAGTAGGTACTTAAAAACGTGTGACTGTACCTAGCGATTGACATTGTTCTATGTATTAATCAATATGTTAGAATGTTAGTTCTACATAAATAAATGTAACTCGTCATTTGTTCTGCCTTTTTTTTTAAAGATTTTCGCTCCAAACTGTCGTCGTCAGCCAGCGATGTACTTTTTTATTACGCGTTGTAGAAATATAAAACTGGTGTCAGCCGTTAGTTCTATGAAAGGTCTCGCTATTTATGTACTTTTATTCAATGAAATCTATAATATTACAAGAATAAAAGTTCGAAAAGAAATGTTGTACTCAGCGATGTATTTCTAAAATTCGTAAAAAATATAACAAAATTAAACTTTATACCATAGTTCTTTATCAGATTAGTCAAAATATCGTCCCCTTACTGCATAAACCAACTAACTGCATAAATCATAGTTTCGAGAAATCAGCTTTTAAAGGTTTGCACTGTCAAATTCCTATTAAAGATGTAGCCTATCAGGAATATGTTTGTATTTTTTGATTGCTTATTTCATTAGCTGTGGGCTAAAAAGGGCTAAAGAAACGAAATCACCGAAATACTGGATAAAATTAAGGAACAACATTGAACAATCGTGCAGATAAATGGTTTTAACTGTAGAGACTTTTTTATTTAACGACTTAAGTGCACATAAATTTACTTGATAAGTTAAGTAAATCTATAGAATAAATTGAAAATACCCAAAAACTCGGCTAAATGTAATAAAATAAAATAAATTTGTTGCTAAATTGAAACAAAAACACAAAGTACGCCGTCATTATCAGTGCAATGCCATTTAATACTAATAGACAATGTATCGAAATGTTATTCCAAACACAGAAACATTATAGAAAATAGCCAACAATTCGTTATTGGTTCAAAATTAATTGAAATTATATCAAAAATATATACAAATACAAAATTATAACAAATAGCTAACAATTTTTGATAAACTATGTACCTTCAAGGCTTTGACAAGTTTTTTTTTTATAAAAGATGGGTTTGCTCTTGGCCACAATTTTGCCGTATCGAGTTTATCCAGAAGCAGCCTATACACTCTGGTTTTTAAGAGTGTTAGGTTGTGTGCTCAGGAATACAGACGTAGGCAGGCCATTCCTTCGATGTGCGCGTTAAAAATGTTGACGAAAAGCGCTTCTTGCGCACAGTGCTCCTGGATGTCCGATGGAAAAAAGGGGGCGGTATGAGTTCATGCTGCTCATGAGTACACTCCCCGAAGTACAACTGAAAACCGATAGACAGGCAACTTTTCGACAAAGAGCTAGGTTGTGAAGTTTAGCGTTCGTCAATTTTTCATCGCTGATTATTCTCTTGGCTCTGCTTTCTATCGAATCCAATGTGGCTAGTTGGTACTTCACAGAGCCTAGCTTTATAAAAAGTATAAGAAGCTATCTACGTGGTAGCGCTTAACCCTGTTAAGAATGGCCAATTTTTTGGCAGCTGATTGGTCTTTACATTCGATGGTAGTGCTGAAGTTGAGGTTTTTGGCAAGGAGTTCAAGCTTGTCGGTTATGGGAACCAATGTATCCCGAAAAGTAGGTGCCAGGATGAAAGGGCTCCTTTTTGCGGCGAATAGACACGCCTGTGTCTTGGAAGCATTAAAACTGACCAGATTATTTTCTTCGATACGTAGTCTAATGTTTGGTCAGTTCGCTCAACCATGGTCTTTCCCTCTAGTTTTAATTGATCTCCGTCACTTCTCGCACTGCAAAAATACAGTCACCACACACACCTGACCCCCCTGAGATAGCATTCAGTGCGGAAGGGTGTCAGTTTTATCTGCCCCTGACTGTACCTTTCCACAACAAGTACTGTCATTTGTATACCGGTCACAGAGAGGACAGACCCCTGAAGAACACCGCTGACTTTTTTCGGTCACTTAGGAATTCAGCTATCCAGCTACAGGTGCCAAACACTGTCAAAAGCCTTAAAGATGTAAAGAGAAACAGTATGTTTTCCGATGGGCTCGCCCCAACAGTGTGTTACGTACACAAGAAGATCCCCCAGCAAATCGTTCCTGGCGGAAACCATAATGATGATCACTGAGAAGATCATTGTCTTCTAGGTATGCGAGCAACTTCTTATTGAGAAGATAATCAAGACAACTTTTTATTGAGAATATTCTTCTTCTTCTTCTCTCAGCCGAAAGACGTCCACTGCTGGACAAAGGCCTCCCCCAAGGATTTCCACAACGACCGGTCCTGCGCTGCCCGCATCCATGCGCAACCCGCGACCTTCACCAGGTCGTCGGTCCACCGAGTGGGAGGCCTGCCAACACTACGTTTTCCGGTTCGTGGTCGCCACTCGAGAACTTTTCTGCCCCAACGGCTATCTGTTCTGCGAGCTATGTGCCCCGCCCACTGCCACTTAAGTTTGGCGATTCTGCGGGCTATATCGGTTACTTTAGTTCTCCTACGGATCTCCTCATTTCTGATTCGATCACGCAGGGAAACTCCGAGCATAGCGCGCTCCATCGCCCTTTGGGTGACCTTGAGCCTTCTTATGAGGCCCATAGTAAGCGACCACGTCTCTGTTCCGTATGTCATCACTGGCAACACACACTGGTCAAAGACCTTAGTCTTGAGACACTGCGGTATTTTGGACGAGAAGATATCGCGAAGCTTCCCGAACGCTGCCCAGCCGAGTTGGATTCGACGGTTGACCTCTTTCTCGAAGTTGGACTTACCTAACTGAACTGTTTGTCCCAGGTATACGTAATTGTCAACAACTTCGAGTGTAGAGTCTCCAACCTTTAGAGGAGTGGGTGCGACACGGATATTAGACATGATTTTCGTCTTATCCATGTTCATTTTTAGACCCACTTGTTGAGAGGCTCTACAGAGGCCATCGAGCATTGTGCCTAGGTCTTCCAAGGTCTCAGCCATGACTACGATATCGTCAGCGAATCGAAGGTGAGTGAGGTACTCGCCGTTGATATTGATACCGAGTCCGCTCCAGTCCAGAAGCTTGAAGACATCTTCCAGGGCGGCGGTGAACAGTTTTGGAGATATAACGTCTCCCTGTCTCACCCTCGCTTCAACTGGATAGGTTTCGAGCCTTGATTCTGGAGACGGACCGACATGGTGGCGTTTTCGTACAAACACTTCAGCGCTTCGATATATCGATAGTCAATTTGGCACCGTTGGAGAGACTGTAGCACAGCCCAGGTCTCGATCGAATCGAAGGCTTTCTCGTAGTCCACAAACGCCAAGCATAAGGGCTGATTATACTCCTCAGTCTTCTGTATAATCTGCCGCAGCGTATGTAAGTGGTCTACGGTACTAAAGCCTTTTCGGAAACCGGCTTGTTCGGGAGGCTGGAAGTCGTCGAACCTGCGAGCGAGACGATTCGTAATGACTCTCGAAAACAGTTTGTAGACATGGCTCAGAAGTGAGATAGGCCTATAATTCTTCAATAAGGTTTTGTCGCCTTTTTTGAAGAAAAGTACCACCACACTTCTGTGCCATGCCGTAGGCGTTTGTCCCTCGAGTATGACGGAATCGAATAGCTTCTGAAGAGCTTTTAATACCGGTGTTCCACCTGCTTTCAGAAGCTCAGCCGTGATTCCATCATCACCCGGTGCCTTATTGTTTTTTAACTGTTTGAGAGCCATTCTAATCTCGTATAGGCTGACGTCCGGGATATCTTCGGTGTAGTGTCGGGTCAATCTGGCTCTTGGATCTTTGGCCAGATTACTGACAGGTGCGCGTACGCTGGTGTATAATTGTCCGTAGAACTTCTCAACCTCTTCCAACAGCTCTGGCTTCGACGAAATGATTCTGCCATCCTCAGTCTTCAGCTTGGTCAGTTGGCTTTGACCAACAGACAGATCCCTTGCAAACACTTTTGAGCCCTTATTTCGCTTAATCGCCTCTTCAATACGGTCAGTATTGAATTGGCGTAAATCGCGCGTTAGGGACTTGGAGATCTGTCTGTTTAGACGTCGATACTGAGCAGCATCGTCAGAGGACTGCAGAACCAAGTTTCGTCTTTCTTCCATGAGTTTGTTGGTGAGGTCCGAGATCTTTTGGTTCCTTTTGAACAGCGGGTTTTGAAGGCCTTAGACCCAGCTGTTTGAACAATTTGCACAAACCTGTCATTATAATCGTCCAAATTTTCGCAGTCTCCCAGGCATTCGAAGCGATTCTGCAACTCGAGCTGAAAGCTCTCGGGGTTTTGGAGCTGGATAGGCGCTGGTCGGAGCGTAGACTTCATCAGTCGACACCTTTCGAGTTTTATTCTAAGATTCAATATGCCTCTTACCAATCGGTGATCGCTTCCTGTTTTTACGGCATTGATCACAGAGACATCATTGAATATGTGCCTCTTCGTCGACAAGATGAAGTCAATCTCATTTTTTGTAACGCCATTAGGATGCAACCATGTCCACTTTCGCTGTTTTGGCTTTTTGAAGAAGGAGTTCATCATAAAGAGGCCCTCCTTCTCCATAAAGCCGGCCACCAGATGACCACGTGCATTCCTCGTTCCATATCCAAAATTCCCCACTCTCAGCTCATCATCGCTTCGTTTGCCTAGTTTCGCGTTAAAGTCCCCCATCACAACGGTATAGTGAGCCTGGGAGCTATGTATGGCTCTAGAAATATCCTCATACATAGTCTCTACCTCGTCGTCGGAGCGATATGAGGGCGGTGCGTATACTTGTATTACCTTCAACGAATACCGTTTGGTGATTCTGAGTACAAGGTACGCTACCCTCGCCGAAACACTCTCGAAATGGACCACGTTGTTGACGAGGGACCTGTGGACGATAAACCCGACACCACCCTGGGACAGTTGGTCGCCCTCCCGGAAATAGAGCAGGTTTCCGGATTTGAGGATCATGGTGTCCTCCCCCTCTCTTCGGACTTCACATAATCCTACAATATCCCATCGTAACCTGCTCAATTCTTCCTCCAGTTCAGCGAGTTTCTCGTCGGTCCGCAGTGTGCACGTGTTGTAAGTTGCCAGGGCCAAGGGTCGTCGGGGTTGGTAGCCTGGCATCTGCCGGGGATTCTTAGCACCCCCTGCCCCGCCGTTACCGTGACCGCTACCAGAGTCCGGGATAGCGGGGCCGCCGGGGACTAGGGGCCGTGTTGTGGGTGTATCAACCATAGGGGGGTTTTGCCGTAATCGCCACGCTTGGCAGGCGGGTTGGCGATCGCAGAGTGATGTCATAGTACGCGGAAAGATGCTGCTGCCCATCCTCCGGTGTTTTAGATCCCTTAGTCGCCTCTTACGACACCCACGGGAAGAGATGGGTTCACTGGCTCAACAGTGAATTGAGAATATAATCAAATAAAAATCAAGATTAATTAAAGCTCTACGGACCTCTTTATTACGGATTGTCATCTCGGGTATTTAAGAATCACAACGAGGTATGGTAGGTGTGGTTACTTAGAGCCAGAGCCGAGACGCGAATTGAGTTGCAAATAAATTTGCTTTCTCAGTTGAACCAGTGAACCATCTGGCTTATGCATGGGAGGCAGTGAGGGTCGGCAGAAGTTAGACTCAACCGATTTCGATAGGAACCAGAACTGCTTGCAGCTGCCCGGTGGTGAGGCAAAATGTAAAGAAAACTTAGGTGGGTCCACAGACATAAATTATGTCTGTAGGTGGGTCCGTGCACATTTTGCGTCAAACCCTATCAAAAATATTCCCTATAATAACTTTTTATTGAGAAGATAATCAAATAAAAATCAAGATTAATTAAAGCTCTACGGACCTCTTTATTACGGATTGTCATCTCGGGTATTTAAGAATCACAACGAGGTATGGTAGGTGTGGTTGCTTAGAGCCAGAGTCGAGACGCGAATTGAGTTGCAAATAAATTTGCTTTCTCAGTTGAGCCAGTGAACCATTTGGCTTATGCATGGGAGGCAGTGAGGGACGGCAGAAGTTGACTCAACTGATTTCGATAGGAACCAGAACTGCTTGTAGCTGCCCGGTGGTTAGGCAAAATGTAAAGAAAACTTAGGTGGGTCCATGCACATTTTGCGTCAGACCCTATCAAAAGTATTCCCTATAACAACAAATTTAAACCAGACGAAACGCACAGTGCCGGCCGTTCAAAACTCGACTAAACGGGGGACCGCGCCGCGAAACGCCTCCGCGCGAAGAAATAACGTGCGTTTACACGGTTTTTGCTGACGAGCTAAATGTTATCAAAGTTTCAAATCCTAGAAACAAAACCAACTAAAGCTACATTATTTTGTTTTGGTTGTAGAAATTTCTCTTTAGTGTTAGAAGTTGTGAAGCAGTAAAACAGATTAAGGCGTTAGATTCCCTTTATTCTTTTGTTTTTGCGGGCAAAGCATGACGCGGGCACCCCGCACCCCCGCTGCATAATCACGCGCTCTCAGAGACAACGCCAATACACCCGAGCGCTCGAATAATCAATAACAATTTAACAACAGTAAAAATAGTAGGTATTTCTGTAGGTACGGTGAATTTATATTAAACAAAAAAAATATTGTGTGATGAAGAAAATAAGTTTAAGAATTTTGTCAGTTTGTCTTTGTCTGTATGTTTGTTTATTTATTTTCACATGCTAATCATTAGAACTACTGAATTAATTTGAATGAAACTTTTTATAGGGTACTAGCTGTTGCCCGCGACTTCGTCCGCGTAACTCATGCCTTGACTTCATTAAAATCACGATAACTTTTTTAAATGCACCGATTTTGATGAAACAAACTGTAAATGTTTTGCTGAAACAAAGCAATTGGTGAAAGTTTTAAGTAAATCGTTTCAGTGCTTTCGGAGATTAGCGTAATCATACATACAGACAGACAGACAAAAAATTAAAAAAAAAAATTATTTTCTTTCTTTTTTTCTTTTTAACCCTCTATCCATTTCAGTCAAAGTACTAAATGTACAGATAAAATATTTTTACTGTTTCATTTTACGTATATAGTTTTATTATATGTATAGGTATAGATAAATGATTTTGTAAATACAAAACTGACTTTCAATGGTAAGTAGATACCATTAAGATTTTTTTTTCTTTATTAATGAGAAAGTGAGTTTATTTGTTCGTTTGTTTGTTACCTCTTCACTAATTTACACACATACACATAGTTAGATGTACTGAGAAGGACATATGGTACCTTTCATCCCGGGAAAAAGCACTATTCTCATGGGAAATTCACGCGGGCGAAGCCGCGGGCAAAAGCTAGTTAGAAAATACATTTGTGCATAAAATTTCTTCCTTTATCCTTATTTCTCATGACTGAGGATCGGAATGATTATGTGGAATGAAACACTCATAACGACTATTTTGATAATTTTAATGGAGTGATTTGCCACAGCGATCTCCATTTCACACGCAAACTAAGTTGCGGGCACTAGCTAAGAAAAATATTATCTTATATACGATTCACTAATATTTCACAAAAAAACCTTTCACAAATTATCATTAAATATCGCATTCTACTAACCTATCATTTTAAAACCATTTTTAAAATGTAACCATTTTTAAATAGTATGACACACAAAAATTTTACAAATCATTTTCACTATAATAGGGGACCGGACAACTTTTTTTTTTGATGCTTCTTTGAAGTATCTCACAATAATAGAATCATCCGTGAAATAATCACCTCCATAACCAAAGTATTTCCCAAGATATAGCAAAAGACAATTCACATTTTTAAGCGATGTTTGGACGATACCAAAACGCCCCTAACTAAACGTACATTCATATGACGTCACGCGTCGAAAATGGACTTTCCCTAAAAGTTTGAACTCTAATATATTAGCACTGGAGAATAAACTCATGCTGAAAAGTCGCAAAATGTGTTTAATTATGTGTATTCTATCATAAAATTTCATTTTTTTAACAATTCTCAGACCTTGTCCGGTCCCCTATTGGATTACATGTACATACATACCCACATAAATATTGTCACCCCCTTTTTCCCGTGGGGGTAGGCAGAGAATACTATAGTATTCTATAGTATTCTCTGCCTCTACCTATACTATAGTATCCTGCCTATAGGTAGGATTACTAAAATAGGTATCAATAAACTGTCAGCTACACCACGATTTTAGCGCCACCTAGTGTGCGCTAACGCTTGCCCCACTCGGCAGCGGCGGCGAGGCGTGGTGAACGAAACGACCAACCAAACAAAGACGGCACTTTGTTAAGAGCAGCGGAACGCGACGGTCGCAAGAAATGTGCTTGCTCATGCGCATCCCCAGATATTTTTGTGGTTTCATAGCTAATATCACATTAATTGGGCAAATTTAGATAAATATTTAAATAATAATATTATTTATTTCACCTGTAGTTTACAAAACTTTTATTTCACCAAAATAATCTCTTGACAGAGTCATGGTTTTACAAATAAGGTCACAGCTAAGATAGTTTTTTTTTTACAATGGTATGAAATGCTAGTCCCCCGATTCATAAAAATAAATGGCCAAGTGCGAAACAAACTCCCGCAGCGGTTTCGTGTATGCGAAGCATCTCACATTATAGCTCTTACTGAAAGACCAACTAGTTTCAAAAAGAAACTTTGCAGTTTTGATCCCTAAATATATATTGATAGAAGTTTTAGACTTCTAACAATATATTTACAGTTTTCAGATTTATTGCTGTACTAGTACTATAAGACCTTTTTGGTTACCAAATTTCATAATTTTAGGTCAACGGGAAGTACGATAGGTTTTGGTTGTCTTCTGAATTTGCATAATTTGCGAAAATTTGCTATAATTATTCACGGTTATATTTGTTGATTGAGTCGACATATAAATTTGACTAGCTTTTGCTCGCGGCTTCGCCCGCGTGAATTTCCCACGGGAACAGTGCTTTTTCCCGGGATAAAAAGTAGCCTATAAGCTATTCCAGGTCATTATCTACCTCTGTACCAAATTTCATCGAAATCCGTCCAGTAGATTTTGCGTGATTGAGTAACAAACATCCTCACAAACTCACAAACTCACAAATTCACAAACTCACAAACTCACATCCAAACTTTCGCATTTATAATATTAGTATGGATTATTTTACAGCTGAAAGAGACCATAAACCCAAGTAGTTGAAAATGACCAAGGTGACTGAATTTGACTGACAAAATCGGTCATTTATGGTCATTTTCATCGAAAGTGTTTTCACCGATTGCAAAGGAAGGGTCAGGTTTTTCACGAGTATTCTGTAGGTTTTTTCCGCGGCTTTGCCGGTTGATATTTGAGATAAAAGAATCTATTAGTCTCATATATATGTACCTTAACAATTGAATTTAATAAAAGAAGTAAAAAAATAAATAGCAAAATTTGACAACAGTTGATCGGTCATTTATCGTTTTCAACTTTTTTTAATTATGACCGGTCAGATTCGGTCATTTTACATCTCTAACCCAAGTATTAGATATGAATTTCAATTATATACCTTCATGAGTTCCTGAGTAAAATAATCTTGACAGACAGACGGACACGTGATCTTGTAAAGATTCGTTTTTGCCTTTTGAGGTAAGACACGACTGAAGAGAATACCAAATACTACTAAATTTAAGTCATGGCAACGTATCCATTGTAAAAAAATACAATAATCATTTAGGTATAAGATAATGTGTTTGTAAAATCGTATATTTAATAACTATGTGTAGTATTGAAGACTGTTTTAAAAATATAATTTTTGAATCGTATTTTATGAAATGACTGTGCAACAATATTTTCATACTAATGAAAAATAAAATGCTAGATATCAGAGTTTGGGCTAATGTCATTTTGACTTTTTATACGGTGTGCAAAAAATATTTCGACGAAAATTAATAATAATATCACTAAAATTTTTACCAATTATTCTTTATAATATTTTGTTTTCTACTAAATTAATTAAATAAAAATAAGTTATACACATACATACATACGAACATATTTTTTAACTAAAGAAATAGATTCTTCAAATTTCGGTATGTAAATGCCACCAACCAACGCACCATGATCAAAGTTGAGTAATTTAGACATTCTTTATATCAGAAAAAACTTACTTAGTTTTTACCGGATTGGTTGGTTTGTTGAAAATAGATAAATTAAAAATAATATTTTTATTGCATCTATTTTTTTCTGCAGACCATACTTGCGTCTATGAGACCGAGTGACATGTTTTCTTAGTTTATTAAATTTGTACATCGATTATCAAATTACTAATTATACATATTTAATAGATATCCAAATACCAGCTTTAGCCCGCGGCTTCGCCCGCGTAATTTGTTTTAGGATTTTTGCTTACTGCTGCGGCGGCGCAGCGATTCGAATTGGATCTTGATCACCGATCATAGCTGACGTCATTTCTTGTGGTCTTGTTTAGGATTTTCTAGTTTTCATTTGTAGTCACGAACTATTCCTATATCAGAACTGACAAATCACACAAATAGAGTTAGCCCCAAAGTTAGTTCGAGGCTTGTGTTATGGGATACTAATTCAACGATACTATATTTTATAACAAAGCTTTTACCCGCGGTTTCGTCCGCGTGAATTTCCCATAAGGACCTTGCTTTTTCCCGGGATGAAATGTACGTACCTTATGTCCTTCTCGAATCACTACTTCTATGTGTATGCGAAATTTCAGGAAGATTGGTTCAGTAGATAAAGCGTGAAGATGTAACAAAAAAAATAAATGCATAAACAAATATATATTAGTTTAGTTAGAATTGCGATAGTTAGGATAGATAAACATTCAAGACCCAGGCCAATCTGAAAAAGATCATTTTCTATCTTGACCCGACCAGGGATCGAACCCTGGACCTCCGGTTTACGGTGTCCGGCGACGGCGTGATGGCCGTTGAGCCACGGAGGTCGTCAAATGGAGGAAAATGATTTCTATGGATATATTTTTTGACATTCTGCAATGCTCTTAAAATAATAAAATTGCCTTTAAATAAAATCAAATTTATATCAATTTACATCTACAAAAAATTCCTTATCTAATAGTGAAACTGGCATAAAAATCCATAGCGTGGTTTAGGAGGAGTAAAAGTTTAACAGACGGAGGTAAAGTGACCTTCATTTATTCTTGTAATGTACAAAAGTACAGGTACAGCCGGCTGATTACTGTATGTTTTTCTCTACGCTACATGGTAAACAAAGCGACAGGAATATTGACAGATGCGGAAACGAGCGACACGACCTCCTCGTCTGAAAGCCAGTGGCAGACTGCCGCCCGTCGCCCGCACAGAGCCCCGCTATGAAAAATGGGCGAATTATTTTTGTTTTATAAACATTAGTATGAAAAATGTTGCTCAATTTGAAAGAAAATCTAAGCGATTGAAGTATAATAAATGGTGTCTCTTTTGATGTAAAAAATTTCCCGAACGTCATTGCCATTTCGGAACAGTAAGGAAATTATAAAAATGCATGTCTTTCCGTTTTTATTTTTTTTCATATAGTAGTTTTTATTTTACAATAAAAATAATCTAAACAAATGTTCTTAAAGAGTTGATAGTACACATATATTTTTTTCAGATTTTTCTGGCTAACCACAGCTGAGCTTTAGTCCTTACAAAAACACCATTTCACAGAACAACGGCAATCCAAACGCCTTAAATGATGATTGCATATTTTTGAAGTATTAAAAATTAATAATTTTATCACATAGGCGATTGCAAAAAACTGGTAATAGCTGTGAAGTCTCTTTTTGCAGTTGCCAAATTGGGATTTTGCTTCAAAGTTTAAAAAGCCAAAACCATTAAAAAAAGTATAACTGATTTTCTCTGTGAATATTGTTCAAACATTTTTCATAACCGATATATATTGGTATTTTCAACCGACTTCCCAAAAAAGGAGGAGGTTATATGTTTCGATGTATGTATGTTTTTTTTTTATGTATGTTCGCCGATTTCTCCGCCTACAGTGGACTGATTTCCGAAATTGTTTTTTTATTTGTAATGATAAATACCCAAGTTGGTCCCATTTTAACCACGTCAGAATCTGTTCGGTAATTTTAAAGATACCTAACAAAATATAAAAATACCAACATTGCATTATAGAGCAAAAGCCCGCGATAGCATGCCCTTCCTTATTTTATTAAAACTAAATATTTTATGTGTATGTTCCAAACATTTAGCGACTATAAAAGTTGGATCATGATTACTTAGGCAGATTATTTGTAGCAATAACATTTAAAGTGGTAACTCAATTTCCTTAAAGTAAAATTTTCTAAAGATTTTATTCCTAATAATATAAGAAATCACGCCATCCATTACCAGGCAATTGGTGCAGATATAAACCCCTGCTAGACATTGTAACTTTACTAAATTATTTGTTTTATTATAAAAGCTGAATTTGTTATTTATAAAAGCTGAATTTTTGTTTTATTATAAAAGCTGAATTCAATATGTATTACTTTGGAAGGCCCCAAGGGTGCTTTTTATACCTATAAAAATCATCCTTGCTATCCATATTACCTGCATAAGCAACTAAGATCCAAACTTCATACCTAGTCGCTAATATTTTTTACTCGTATATACCACGCAGATAAATATTCAGCATTTTTAAAATAAGGAAGGTTTGGTCGTCGCGTGCTCACGGTCTATTTATGTGCCAAAAATAATAGACAATTTGACATGTTCTGACATTTCAAATCAAACTGACATAAAAAGTTTCGAATTCTTAATTCTTTATTTTCGGCCACCAGTGAAAGAAAAGTTTAAGTTTTTATTAAAGAAAATGAAAAGGTGTAGAAGTACTACTAAAAATGATAAAATAAAACTTTTTTCCAAAAAAGTGAACCGACTTCCATAATAAAACTTAAAATCATGAAATAACAATAAAGAAAAATATATTAGCATGCTACCTACTGAATGAGGTGAAGTCGGTGCCAAATTTAATATTAAATAATATAAATTAACATTAGAATCATGTAGGTACATATACAAAATGCCTAGCTAAACAATTGCATAGTCCTGCACTTGGCACCGACTTCACCTCATTCAGTAGGTAGCATGCTAATATATTTTTCTTTATTGTTATTTCATGATTTTAAGTTTTATTATGGAAGTCGGTTCACTTTTTTGGAAAAAAGTTTTATCCTGTCCATTATTTCCAAAATGACACGGTAAGTTACCTTAGCTAAAAGCTAAATCGGGAATGAAGCGTAATATCGAAAAACGGGTTTTACCAGTATGTAGATCTTAAAAAGGAGATTCCGGAGGTATTCTTAACTCATTTTTGATAAAAAGTGACTTTAGTTGGTTTATGCAGTAAGGGGACGATATTTTAGTTTTGCTTAGTTATATACATAAAATAAATAATTAAACCACTGCGAAACATATTGGCATTTTATTTTATTCTTCATCTAATAATAAACAACTGATAACAAATCGTTCGTCAAGAGCCATTCTGTAATTTACGCCTAATCTTGATTAAATTTGAAATGCGTGAGGCGACAGGAACGATTGCGGTGACTACGGCGCAAGCAGATGTGCGAGGCCATCAACAAAAACGATGAATGCGGCGACTGCGATGCAATGCATGCGGTGTGGCCAAGTCTGCGTTCACCTTTATTATTCTTTGCCCACGTGTTTTTTTTTGGGTATCTATTTTAATTTTCACAGACTCCCTAAATATTTCCGGGATAAAACCTACCCTATGTAGCAATAAATAACTTCTTTAACTCTCCAGCGAAAATCCCATCAAAATCGGATAGTCATTCTACGAAGCTAATTTAAAAATAAAATAAAAACAAAATTAATACTTCGGTGGTTTTATTGAGGTAGGACAAATTTAAATAAATCTAAATTTATTCTAAAAATACTTTCAGAGATCATCAATCACAATATGAGCATTTATGGCACTTTTAAGATTTTTGCCTGTCGACAATAGACAATATTACCAAAATAACGAAAATAAATAGCAATCTATAAAAATAATTGCCTTCTCACTTTCTAGAACATAATTAACATGAAAATAACCAAAGGTTACAAAATAAAAAATGTAATAACTATTTCTACAGATGTGACATCGCCTCTGTAGACATTATATTATTAGCTATAAAAAAAAATATATAATAAGAAATAAATCAGTCAAATAGAATAACCAATCATTTAATCGCTGTCGGAAAAAGATCCTTGCAGAGAATAATTGTGAAAGTAGACCTTTTCGACAGAAGTGAGTTCGACAGATGTGATGTACAAATGCTTTAGTCCATGCCGAGGTGAATATTTAAGATTTTAAGTCGCGGTTTCAATCACGTTCTGCCCTTTTACCGCTAATTAACAAGACTAAATGAAAATTATAATTTTGAATTAAGGACGTATTGTTTATTGGCGACTTTAGAAGTGACGCAGCAACTTTTACACTTCGTAGAATCACTCGATCTTATTTTAAATAAAACTTTTTTCCAAAAAAATGAACCGACTTCCATCATAAAACTTAAAATCATGAAATAACAATAAAGAAAAATGTACAAATGTATTAGCATGCTACCTACTGAATGAGGTGAAGTCGGTGCTAAGTGCAGGAGTAAGGGTGTTGTTGTGCTAGGCATTTTACATATATATAAATACATGGTTCTATCTAATGTTAATTTAGATTAATTATTTTTTCTTATTTTGGCACCGACTTCACCTCATTCAGTAGGTAGCATGGTAATACATTTGTACATTTTTCTTTATTGTTATTTCATGATTTTAAGTTTTATGATGGAAGTCGGTTCTTTTTTTTGAAAAAAAAGTTTTATTTTATCATTTTTAGTGCTTCTACCTACTCCTATTTTCTTGAATAAAAACTTAAACTTTTCTTTCACGGGCCCAAAATAAAGAATTCGAAACTTTTTATGTCAGTTTGATTTGAACATGTCAAATTGTCTATTTGGCACATAAATAGACCGAGAGCCGGCGACGACCAAACCTTCCTTATTTTAAAAATGCTGGATGTTTCTCTGCGTGGTATATACCGGTAAAAAATATTAGCAACTAGGTATGAAGTTTGAATCTTAGTTGCTTATGCAGGTAATATGGATAGCAAGGATGATTTTTATAGGTATAAAAAGCACCCTTGGGGCCTTCCAAAGTAACATTAAATTCAACTTTTATAATAAAACAAATATAACTATAATTTAGTAAAGTTACAATGTCTATATCTGCACCAATTGCCTGGTAATGGATGACGTGATTTCTAATATTATTCGGAATAATTTTTTTAAAAAACTTTACTTTGAGGAAATTGAGCTATCACTTTATATGTTATTGCTATAAATTATCTTCCTAAGTAATTATGATCCAACTTTTATAGTCGCTAATCACTATTTCTATGTTGGGGATATACACAGAAAATCTTGAGCTTTAATAAAATAAGGAAGGTCATGCAGTCGCGGGCTTTTGATCTATAATGCAATGTTGATATTTTTGTATTTTGTTAGGTATCTTTTAAATTACCAAATAGATTCTGACGTGGTTAAAATGGGACCAACTTGGAAATACACCTTTTCGAATAAAAAAACAATTTTGGAAATCAGTTCACAATTGGC
The DNA here is from genome assembly GCA_018467065.1 of Ephestia elutella. NCBI lineage: Eukaryota > Metazoa > Arthropoda > Insecta > Lepidoptera > Pyralidae > Ephestia > Ephestia elutella. Next base: position 5,076,204 of record CM031566.1, on the reverse strand, counting down.
GGAGAAATCGACGAACATACATAAAAAAAAACATACATACATCGAAACATATAACCTCCTCCTTTTTTGGGAAGTCGGTTGAAAAAAACATACATACATCGAAACATATAACCTCCTCCTTTTTTGGGAAGTCGGTTGAAAATGGGAAATCAACTTGTCACTGCCAGCAAAAACAGTCACACCATGACCAAAGAGAATGTAATCCATAGAGCTAGCAAAATTTTTTTTAATTTTATGAAGAATGATTTTTTTCTATGTCTATGATGTAATCACGGGACTCCCATACAAAAAAATATCCGAGACAAATGTCAAAACGGAGGTACCGATAGAGATGCACTTATACAAGTAACTGCAGGTACGAATGAGATGGAAATAGTCGGCCATTAAAATGCTACTCCGTTTCATAGATCAGTTTTTTCCTTTGAAGTTGCGACCACCTGACCATGACCACTACTGTTTCAGTGTTGCTAGCAAAACAAAACAGTGTTGTTATTCAAAATATTAAAAAAAATATCGGAATTTTCATGTTTGTCTACAGCACAGACATATAATAATAGTAAGCAGACTGAACATGTCATTTGAAATTGCATGGCAAAAACACACACTAAGATCATTATTCACACAACGACAGAATACAGGGTCGGATCTAAGATAATTATATTCAGTACAGTGTAGCAAAACCAAAAATTTGAGACGCTGAATCTTGAGCCGTGCGCGGTATGCGGACGGATCTGCATCAGCTTTTTAAAATAGGAAATTCTTTTCCCTTTTGGGAAAAAATACTAGTCATCATTAAATAAACAAAATTTAATTTAAATTATTTAAAATCACGTGCAATTAATCATTGCAATGATGTTGATGGTTGCTGATGTCCATTCAATGTCCTGGTACTCGTAGTACGGAAGAGACATACTCCCCATAGCAGTTCTCTTTCTTGAGGTATTATTTTCTGGGATATTTTCCTTGCCCTGAAATAAAATTCACTGTCAGTATTTTTTATAAAATGTGCATTTTAATCTTCAAGAAAGAATTCCTGAGATTTTTATAGAATAGGTACTAAATTCGTATATTTACCTTGATTCGGCCCAGCCATAGTAAACAAAACTGGATCTGTCAAATGATCTATGCTATTTACGAAATTATTAAATTACTTGTAGTATTTCTTATGGAATGGTTATAATTAATACACAACCTTATAAAATAAATAATGATATTGCTGATAAATAGCATTCAAAAGTCTAATAATGGTTATTGTTTAAAAAATAACACGAAAATGTATATTATCATTGGGCACGTCAAAAAAACACGAATTGCTTACCGAAGGAACCATATTCCAGGAATAATTGAGCACAAACTAAATAGAAAACTAGGTTGTTCTGAGGAGCAAATGAAAGTAGTCATGAATATGAGCTATCTACTTTTTGTATGGGCACAGAATACATAATAGTACAAGTAGTATGGGACCGACTCTTTATGTAAAAAAAAAATCTGCAAATGTTAGGTACAGCGCGGGGCTTCGTACTGAAAAAATATTGAGCGGAATCTCTATTTCTGTGGGAATCTCAGAGGAAGGATAAAAAGTGAATGTGAAAATCCGAGCTGGCAACACTCACACTTTCACTATCGTCACTGTCACTTCACTAGGACCAATCAAAGTTGTCAACGTCACGTTGTCAATTTTGTACATTGCTATTTTTTTTTTTGCATCACTATGCTTTGTAAGTAAGTAGGTATTAATTAAAATTATTTTAAAGTCTTTATGCATTCTCTAAGTCTATAAGATAAAATTTCATAGTGTAGGTTTATTATTGTCTGTTACTTGTGTATTTACATACCTAATTCTTCAATCGCAATGGAACCAAATCTAACTGTATGCAGGCTGTGCCTGGCCACCAAGGTGCGTCTGATTGCAATAGCAGATACTCCTTTACAGTACGTGTACGAGAAAATAACAAAAACTAACGTAAGTACATATTGGAGAACTAAGTAAGTATTTTTTTTCTCCAAAAGAAAAGTATGTAACTTTAGGAGATCATGAAGTCTACCAATAGAGTTTAATTTGCTTGGTGGTTTGATTATTTTTCCAAGGGTTGTATGACTGTTTATATTTGTCTGAAAAACAAACAAATGCCTAATAGATTATTTATTTGGGTTGGCTTTACCCCATGTTTACAAATGCAGTGGCATAAAACATGTAAACTCTGGTGTGAACAGGAGGTTAGAAAAAGAATAGTCTGTTCTATACAGTAGATGGTATTTTAATCTTTAAAATGGCATTTGTTTGATTGAATATGTATGTCTCTTTACCAAAATAATTTAAGAGAAGAGTGAGAAGGCAGTATATTTTTTCTTTTTAAATGAAAACTGTAGGTAGGTATATCCAGAAAAAAATCAGCAGTTTCTATCAATCCGTATGTTGTTTGTATGTATGTTTGTATCAATCTATATGTTGTTATGTTACAGTTAATAACTCCTGATATGAGGCCAGTGTCAGCATGTTACATCTGTTATGCACATTTGAACAAGTGCCACAAGTTAATGCTGATGTCAGCTCAAGCAGAAAATGTACTTACTGAAATGTTGCAACAAAATATTGTGGTAAGCTTTCTAATTTGTATGATTTGTTAAAAGCAAATAGTCTAAAATAATAATTTGTGTAGTGTGCTACAGGCGAGTGAGGTCTGTCAGATAGTACAACACTGTCATCAGTTGTCAGTTTCAAATAATAGTACTGTACCATCTCAAAGACCTCACCCGCATGTGAGCGGTAAAATGATAACCGCTCATTACATCCATTTTAGGAAATACATGTTAGGTACTTGTTAAATAACTGTAACAAGCTTAATATTATTATATAGATAAATATCCACTACATTTTACACGTCAATGTCAAATCTGTAGAGGTTGTTTTAGAGCTGCCTAATTAAATTGATTTTATGTTGATAATTCATCTATACCATTTACATTTATAGTGGATTTATTTAATAACTTTATTGAAAATGTAGTGGTAGTGAAAGTTTTAAGTTAAACTGCCTTTTAGTGAACTTTTAGTGAATTTTGAAAGACAGTGACTTTTTCTACCCACGTTTAAAAAAAAAAAAAAAATTAGTGATTGTGTGTTTTTAAAATGAGTGAGGAGGAAATGATCACGGAGGGAGAAAATGAAAGAGAATACACTCAAGAGGAAATACGTAACATTGTTATTGGTTCAGACCTAGAGTGGGATAACAGTGATGTTAACTTGGAACAGAGGGTAGAAGGAAAAAATGAGCAAGAATTAGGTGGAAAGAGACAAAGGTCAGAATCTAATGATTCTAATGGATTTATTGAAGTGGGAAAAAAGAAAAAAAGGAAAGTAGTGAATGTGTCAAATCCTGATAGACAAAATGTTACACAAGATAACCTCAATATTCCCATGTATGAAGTATCTATTTCTTCTAAAGAGATATTACCTAAACAAATAGGGCTAGCTAAAACCCTATACAAGGCAAACATCTTAGCAGTGTTGAAGGTTATATACAAAAGTCCATATAAAGTACTTCTGCGTTTAAAGACCGAGGAAGATGCCGATGCTGTAATAAAGTGTGATGCTTTGAGAGAAAAGGGTTGGATATGCCGGAAAACTAATGAAGTTATATATTCATATGGAATTGTCAAGGAGATAGACATTGATTTAGAAGATGACAGCATAAAGAAATTACTTGAAAGTGAGATAGAGATATTAGCAACCAAAAGACTAAATAAGAAATCAAGAGATGGGAAATGGGAGAAAAGTGAAACTATTAGAGTTTGCTTTAAGGGACCCACTTTACCACCATATGTATATGCATATGGATGTAGAATTAAGGTGGAACCATATACATACCCAGTGACCCAATGCTCAAAATGCTGGAAGTATGGTCATATAAAAAATTATTGTCCGTCTAAAATACAGATTTGTCCTAAATGTGGGGGTGGGCATGACAACTGTGATACAACAAAATATAAATGCTCTAACTGCAATGGAGAACATATGTCCATTCTCAAAAGTCAATGTCCGGCCTTTCACCGGGAGCGCATTATCAGAGAATATATGTCGCAATACAACTGCACATATAAGGTGGCGTTGCAAAAAAGAAATAATGATAAATTAAAGAATGTGGAGACACCAGAGGTACAGCCAATGGATCAAATGGATGTAGCTCAGCCAGAGGCCTCACCCATGCCAGACACGCCTCAGAGAACATTTGCTGATGCCGTAAGAGAGAAGGCGAGCAGCGAGGAAGACAGTGGAAACGAACAATCTGAGATACAAGGGGGTTGGAGGAAAGTTAAGCGTCGGCGTTCTAAAGTGATTAAAAAAAAAGTCTATATATGAGGTAAATGGAAGTGAAAGAGGAGAAGGAAGGATTGAGCAAATAGTGGAAGCAGGGGAGGCTGCACCTATGGCCTCTACTGAAGGCAAAAGAGAAAAACAAAAAAAGAGAGAAAGAAGACTTACAATTGAAAGATTTATGGAAGACATGAAAGAGATTATTTTCTGTGATGAGAGTTTACAAAATAAAGTGGAGCTTGTGTTCAAATATATTATGCAAGAGATTACAGTACTTGTGAGAAATTATCTAAATCCAGAATTAATTTGGCGGCTATTGGGGATAAATAGCAATAGTAATGGATAATAACAACACAAACAAAATTGTTAAGATTATACAGTGGAATGCAAATAGTATAAAACCAAAATTGAAAGAACTCGAACTGTTAATGAACCAAGAAAAAATTCATATAGCAATTGTTTCCGAGACATGGTTAGCTGAAGAGGAGATTATCAAAATTAGTAACTATAATATTTTAAGAGTAGATAGAGAAGATGGCTATGGTGGTATATGTGTAATATCCCACAAATCAATTAAAATTAATAAGAAGCCCTGCAGCATCCCATACTCAGATGTTGAAATATTGATGCTTGAAGTTTTGAACATTCCTAATATCAAGAATATTATTTCTATATATTGTCCCCCCACCGGAAATGATGACCAAGAAAGCTGGGACTATATTTTCTCACTTGCAAATTCAAAGACACTTGTATTAGGAGACATGAATGCTCATCACAACTTATGGTCAAACAAAAATGATAGAAGAGGAGAACGGATCTATAAAGCAATGTTTGAAAATGACTTTATTTGTTTGAATAACGGACAAATGACAAGAATTAAACTGGTAAATGGAATACTCCAACAATCTGCACCTGACGCCACCTTTGCTTCTGTAGATATTGCAGATCAGTTCTGCTGGGACGTCTCAAATGAATCATTGGGAAGCGATCACATAATCATCAATATGAAATTCGGCTTTGACACTTTTAATAGATACATAAAAAAACGCAACTTCAAGAAAGCACAATGGGCTGAATATACTGAGCAAACTGAACAAATCTTCAACAACCTCACTCACCATTCTGAAATTCAGGCCGACTATGACATGTTCATTAAAAAAATTGATTCTATAGCAGAGGATACCATACCATGGATCAAAATAAATCAGGATCCCACTTCAAAATTTAAACCCAAACCATACTGGAACGCGCATTTATCCAAAGATGTCGCAGAAAGAAGACTGGCCTTAGCACAATTAAGAAGAAATGCTACTCCAGCAAACTATATCAAATATAAAGAAAAAATTGCTAAAGCCAAAAAACATATTAATAACAGTGTAAAAGATGGATTTGTCGATTTCTGTTCTGGAATAGATAATGAGACATCACCTTCAGTCGTATGGAGGAAGATGCAGTGGCTTAAAGGGGGAAGAGGCTACAGCAACTCCAGCGTCACTCAGTCTGAAGCTACTAAACTATTACAGTCATTGACACCGGACACTGTACAAGAGCTACCTCCTGTTTTTGCTATTGGACCAGAGTCTGTTATCGAAAAAGAAATCACCCTGCAAGAAATGGAAAATTCAATGAAGAGAAAAGATACAGCACCAGGCACAGATAATTGCTCGTATTCAATGTTGTATAATTTATCCAAATCTGCCAAATTATTTTTACTTCATATATTGAATAGAATACTACAGACAGGCTTTGTACCAAATCAATGGCGGGACATAAAAGTTATACCAGTTCCTAAACCTGGTCGGGACTCTCTACGCCCTATATCTCTGATGTCATGTCTGTGCAAACTTTTTCATCTAATTATTATGAAAAGATTGGAATGGTTTGTAGAAAATAATAGGTTACTGAGTAATTTCACTGTTGGTTTTAGGAGGAAGAAATCTTGCATGGATAGTTTGGTTAAAATGATATCAACAATACAATTAGGTTTCACGAAAAATGCTCCAACTATAGCTTTATTTCTGGACATTGAAAATGCGTATAATAATGTAAATATTACAGCCTTGGTGATGGCATTGCAAAGCATAGGTGTAGGAAATAAAATATGTAAATATTTATGGAGTTTCCTCTCTGAAAGGTTTTGTACAATAACAGATAGCTGTGACAATTATTACACGAGATGTGCACGTACAGGCCTAGCCCAGGGAGATCCCCTCTCCCCTTTGCTTTTCAATGTCGTCACCATGGGTGTTATGGAACATATTAATAATGTAAATGTATCACAGTATGCTGATGATTTTGCACTATACCAAACTGTCCACAACAAAGACCTAGATTCTGCTGTTAGCGATATTGTGGAAGATTTGGAGTCGGTTATCATATCACTAGATTTAATTGGTCTTAATTTATCAGAAACTAAAACATCTCTATGTATTTTTAATAGAGCTCACAAAAAAATCACTGTAGATATTGAAGTTAATGGCAAAAGTCTCGAAACACTCAATAAGGTTAAATATCTAGGGTTTTGGCTGGATAAGTCGCTCAGATGGGGGGCACATATTAATGATCTTTGTGAAAAAGGATATAAATACATAAATATTCTTAAAGTATTAGCAGGTAGTACATGGGAGTGCACCCCAAACATTTACGTAGATTGTATATGTCACTTGTACGAAGTCGAATAGATTATGGCAGTTTTTTATATGCAAATGCAGCCAAGACTCATACTCGTAAATTAGATGTCCTGCAGAATAGAGCATTGAGAGTATGTGGTGGGTTTATACGAAGTACTCCAGTTCACGTTATGGAGACTGAGTTAAGCCTTCCTCCACTAAGTGTTCGAAGACTTTGGTTGGCATGTAAACATTGGTCTAAAATAGCCTCCACATCCAAAGATGACACTCTCACTTTGATTAATGAAATATCTCAAGCAAATTGCTACTGGAACAATAAAATAAAACCGCTTTTAGCAAGTGTTCATTGGGAATTTAAAGATATACACATGTATAGTAACAGTAGCACTTTAGAGATGTTTTCACTTGATGTATGGATGTCATCAATAGATACATCCTTCATCTTAGTTAATTTAGAAGATTTAAATACATCTAAGCAAAATTCCAATACTTGTGAGCTGAGGAGTCTGGCACTTCATAACATAGAAAAGCTATACTGTGGATATTATAAAATATATACAGATGCATCAAAAGGAAGCAGTGGTGTTGGAGCTGCTTTTTATGATCCACAGACAGGCACCTCAAAAGGGTGGTGTGTAAACAAAGATGTATGCATCATGAGAGCAGAGCTAATCGCCATTGCAGAAGCCCTTAAATATGCGGCAGATTTTACACAGAATATTGTAATCTTAACAGATTCAAGAAGTGCTCTGCAACATTTGGCTCGGTGTACCTCGGACAGCCGAGGAATGCCGATAGCCTATGAAATACTGGGGATGGTATTGAATTATAGGCAGGAAATCAAAATGCAGTGGATACCATCCCATGTTGGAATTCTGGGTAATGAAGTGGCAGACTCCATAGCTAAGGCGGCTGTTGGGGGAGGGGAGGAAGTCTTGTGTCAACCCTATGCGTCAGAGCATGTGCCTACGTTTAGATCATACTGTTTAGACAGATGGAAACAACTCTTTAACTTCCATTCTGAGTCGAAGGGGATTTGGTATAGGACTATCCAAGACTCTCCCAACCCAGTGCCTTGGTTCGATTGTGCTAGCCTTAATAGGGAGCTTCTAGTTACGGCGTTTCGAATAAGGTCAGGTCATGTTCCAGTAAATAAATTTTATTTTCTTGTGAAACGAGTTCAATCAGACTTGTGTTGTTTTTGCAATAGAACCGAAGATCTGCTACACATTTTACTGGAATGTGACCAATATAGGGACTTAAGAACAAAGATATTAAATGGTATTTCTTTGGATAATGGTGGGCTCAACATTATTTTGAGCACACCATTATCACAAGAGGCCAAATTCTTGTACTCCTTTTGGAGAGCTGTAATGGTCCAAAGATAAGTCAACACGGAAGTTCCCTATGAGGCTGGCATAGTCGCATCACGCGACTGAAGCCTCAACAAAAAATAGATTAAAAAAAAAAAAAAAAAAAAAAAAAAATATCCACTAAATATCCGTTCTCTAATGATCATAGATAGGTACTTAAACAATAATGAATTTTTGTTTAGATCAATCATAAATGGATTGCCCAAATAGACCGAGAGGCTAATGGATTGTGTTCATTAGCCCTTTGTAGACCGGAATCCACAGAAATTTCACTAAATGACAAAGAAAATGCTGAATTCAAGTCTGAGCCAGTTTTTGAAGACGATGGTATGTATTTTATCTCTTAGCTCTGTCTGCCCCGTAAGGTCTTAAGATGTGATTCTGTATGTATGTATGTATTTTGGTTTTTATGTACATTTATTAATTTGGTAATAGACAGGCAGTTGTTACAGTTACAGCTGGTGTCAGGCAATATTGTGAATCTTAGAGCCTTCAACAAGGCTATGCGGGTCTCAGTTATTAAAGTACATATCTGACTCATTCTCAAATCGTAGCCTGCAATTGGGGTCGGTGACGTGACATACAAAGTTCTATGAATTTGTATTGCGATAGTATGACCGATAAGGTCCGACCGACCGATGACCGAAATCTTGAGACACGGGTCTCCAATATAAAGTATCGGGGACCCACGTAGCCTTGTGGACAAAGGAGCTTATTGTCACTTAAACTCAATTCACAGACATAAATAATCATTTTTTTAAGTCAATCGAAGGAAAGGGCTTTATACTGGAGATTCCTCCACTCATAGGCGATAGGCTAGCAACCTGTCGCATACCTGAATCTCCATTACATCAATTAGCCCACTACTCAGCTAAGCGTGGCCTTCGAGTCTGTACTTTTCTAAGGATATTGTTTATCCTGCAGATTCCCAGCAAGACATGGAAACCTACCTGATTGTAGTTGCACACGACCAAAATGAAAAGTATGATGAACAGGAGCAACAGTGTGATTCTGACACAAAGATAAAAACGGAGGTTGATGTTCAGGATGGTATGTTGTTTCAGTTTATTTACAAAAAAATCTTAGTCAGAAATTTTGTATCAAAACTAACTGTATGGTTATTCTAAGTTATAAAACTTATCTGTATGCCATATTTATATACCGTCATGGTCAAATAAAATCCATTCAGCCCTTTTTAAGGATGATTACGTGATAGATTTTTTTATATATAGATAGAAAAATAAAATTAAAGATTTTGCATAGGCAAATTGGCTAAATTATTTTTTCTGATAAGTAATTTAAATTTTCGCTGTAAGTACCTAATTTCAAACAAATTCTTAGCAATGCTTTACATTGAATGTTGTGCATATCTATAATTGATGTAAACATAAGGTTTGAGTTATTTTTTAGCATGTTTTATGTAAATGTTTACTTGTTATAAAACACATACAGTTCCATACACCTATATAAAGTAAAATGAGAGTGCAAAACAACAAAAAAATTACGATTAAATGATCATATTATTTTTTGCAGATACCACTTATGTAGATAAACCGAAACTTGAGAAACAACAAGATTCTCTAAGGAATATAAAAAAGGAAAGTAGAGAAACTATAGCCAAACAAATCAAATCAAATGAAAATAAGCAATCCAAAAATGTAACTGAAAAGAAAACTTACGACTGTAATGTTTGCAAATTCCGGTTTAATAAAAAATCACTTTTAAATAGTCACCTGAAGACACATACTGGCGTTAAACAACACCAATGCCATTATTGTGAACAACAATTTTCTATGAAAAAAGATTTGTATGCTCACTTAGCCACACATAGCGAGAAACCATTTGAATGTAACATCTGCAAAAAACGCTTTAAAAAACATTTTTCACTGCAGGTGCATATCGCAACACATAATACTGATAAACCGTCATACATTTGTGACGTTTGTCAGCAGGGATTTTATCACAAGTTTAACTTATCTTGCCATTTAAAAAACCATACCAAAGAACGACTGCATCAGTGTCATGTTTGTCACAAAGGGTTCAAGAATAAGCCTGATCTGACTATCCATTTAAGAATACACTCTGGTGAAACTCCATTTGCTTGCAAGTCTTGTCCACGCAAGTTCGGTAGTTCTGGGACTTTGGTTATGCATTTAAGAACTCATACTGGTGAGAAACCACATGAATGTAATGTTTGCCAGCGACGGTTTGCTAAAGGATCGACTTTAAAGGGTCATTTATTGACTCATACTGGCGAGAAACGTCATGGTTGTACTGTGTGTCAGCGTCGATTTATTTCAAAGACCAAGTTGCAAAATCATTTGAGGACACATACAGGCGAGAAACCTTATGAATGTAATGTTTGCCAGCGACGCTTTGCTCGAGGATCACATTTAACACGTCACAAAAGGATTCACACGGGCGAGAAACCACATGAATGTCACGTTTGTCATCATAGATTCATACAATCAACTGATTTGAAATCCCATTTGAGGACACATACTGGCGACAAACCATATGAATGTAGTATTTGCCAATGCAGGTTCAGTTTGAAGAGTAAATTGACGAAACATGTCGCAACACATGCTTCAGATTCTAACAAACCTGTAGGTTCGGTTGGTGGTCATGGTTGAGTCTATTCAGTGTGCATTGCTTCGTTCAGCCGTAGGCGAGCATTGTACAGATTTGTACCTGAGAAAGGATTCTGTATTTTAAGGGGGTCAGTTGTATCTGCCCTCGACTGTACACCAAAAAGTCACGTGTACGTGGCTTCGCCTTAAAACTCGAATAAGCCTATTGATAATGTCGGATATTAAGAGAAAAGGTTGAATTAAACTATAAATAATAATAATAATTAAGGTGTCGGGATGTGACGACCCCATCGCCCGCTGGATCTCCAGTGCAATCAGTCAACGCAGGGGCAGCTTGTGGCGAGCTGTTGGTTAGCGGCGTCACCACGGACCCGATCTCCAGGGGGACCACACACACACGCACCTACACACATACACACAGTGACACACCCCCCGCCTCTGGCTTGCCTTAGCCGGCCGGCTCAGAGTGGAGTAGCAAGAGCAGAACACTCGCTCCAGGGTGGAAGTGTATTGCACGTAATGGCGTAATAACGGGGAAACCCGCTCTCGAGGATGAGCCCCGTGAAGGTGAAACCGGAGCCGCACCTCTCGACACCCTTAGCTGCTCACATTGTGTTGCGCCCTGGCCGCCAACTGGTGGCTTAATTAGGGAGGCCCACAGGCTGTACAACCAAAGAGCAGCAAGTCACCATCTGCCTAACTTAAATTGTTGTGAGAGATTTAAAGGTAGATGTCCGTATCTCACTCCATAACCCAGCAATCCGGTCCACTAGCATCCCATCCACATAACCCAAACTTTGTTAATCCCTACCTGGCAATAGTTCGGCAGCTGTGGAGGACTGTCGGTTAGTATATCCCTATGGTATGGTAGGGACAGATCTCCGCAGATGCAGCCATCTCACTTTTTGATTAAAAGGTACAGAAAGGCCTCTTCATGTTGGCTTTGGCCCCATGAACGCCTCAAGGGACCGGGTCCCAATGGACCCGTGGCTCTGAAAAGCGTACCAACATAATAATAATAATTTATTTCAAGTAATTACACTCATATAGTATCTATCTATACATTACATTGTTAAAATAAACTAAATTAAATATGTTAGTATCACACCTTACAAACTATGTTAGTATAATATATCTCTGCACGGAACATGCAAACTCCGGCAGTGAGCCAAGTACGGGCAGTCCCACCTCGTAGCTATCATCTTTAGGATGCTGTTGGTACTACCGCGCACTCTCCTGAGCAAAGAGATGGCACGCTTACGCATGATCGTAGGAAAACAATCTATATACCAGCCTCTGCAAACATACCGGAGGCACTACAATAGCGCGGCAGCCCCATCAACATCCTAAAAGCATTATGAACTGGACCTGGAGGGCCCCGTACGCCCCCTTTGTATAATTTGCCCATAGACTACACGTGTAGAAAGTAGTACAAAATGCTTTAAATAATGTATATTTAGCTTCAGCAGAGCAACGTGCAAATCTACGGGCTATTATATTTGCTCTGACAGACAGAGCCCTCCGTTCCCTTTCAATGTCAGTGATATCCTTTAAATCCGCAGTTAGCATATGGCCTAGGTACTTAAATCTATTCACCAGCTCTAGAGGAAGTCCATATAATTTAATTGGTGGTACCTCTGCCATCAATCTAGAGTTAAGACCGAACACAAGGCATTGGCTTTTCTTTACGTTATATAATAGTCCATGCTCCTGTGCATACATTTCACAAACTTGTAGTAGTTTTTTTAACCCACATGGTGACGCACTCAACAGCGCCATATCATCAGCGTAGCTGATATTATTTACATTAACACCATCTATGTGGCACCCCACTTTCATACTATTGAGTGTTTCAATCAGTTCATTCATAATTCATTTATTCTGTCAACATGAGTTACATATAGGTCTTAAAATAAAGTTTAGTTCTACATGTTGCGCCATTAGGCATACAAAATTAGTATCGGGCCGAAACCTAAACTCCCGTATGGCAGGTGTCATCAGGGTCAAGCCCATGAAGTTCCAAATTTTTTGAATTTTAAATCTATGCGTGGAAATGTAGTACTTGAACTTCCGGCTTGCCCGTTTAGAGAGTTCCATTGCATCCGGCTACAATAAATCGATAGTGAAAATAATAAAATTAGCGATACATCGTTTAATTTTTCGATTTATTTAATAAGGTTTGTTATTGATTTTTAAATGCTGAATATAACAATTATTGCACCTTAAAATTTAAAGAAATCATCATTATGGCAATACAAAAAAATAGAAAGAGGGACAAGAATTCACGCATTCGTATCGAATCGTAACTTAAGAGTAGATAACATTATTCACTATAAATTTATTATCCATGTTAGTGACAATGACAGCTACTTTGGTGGTTCAGACTTCTGATTAATAAAAATATTTATTTTATTTGGATTTTTTATTTTTACGTGAAATCAAATAATCGTAGCGAATCTAGTTTAGGTACATCACTATTATTGTCAAACTGACATACGTCATACGGGAGTTTAGGTTTCGGCCCGATTATAAAGTCAAATTAGAAAATTAAATTGAAAAACTAATATTTCTTGCATGTCAATTATCAAAAAATTAAATAAATCAAATATATTGTAAATAAAATCAATCATTAAAATCGGTCAGACTCAGACAAGTATTCCTCCACAGAATAGTATACTTTATCTACAAGAAATTCGAATAGAAGGCGCTTGAAATCGCTAATTTTGGTACATGTTCTAACTTGTGACGGTAGTTTATTGTATATTCTGGGTGCCATTGAGTAGATACTATTGTGGAGGAAAACAGTTCTTGTTGCTATAGGATAAAGTTTATCGGAGCGACGTTGACTTTCTACCCTCTTGAATAGTCCTATGTTGCTTTTTACAAAAAGTGATACTTCGTAAATGTACAGTGACGGAAATGTAAGAATTTTTAAGTTTTTAAAGTGTGGTTTGCATGAGTCTCGTTGTTTTATGTTGGAAATAGCTCTAATGCACTTTTTTTGTGATATTAAAATGTCGTTGCTTTTCGTGGCATTGCCCCAGAATATGATTCCGTACCTAAGTGTGGAGGCCACGTAACCATGATAAGCAGTAATTAGTGCTGATTGGTTAACAATTTTACTTAACATGTGCAGAGCGTACGAAAATGATTGTAGTTTTTTGCATACATGTTCTCTTTGTGTCTTCCAAGACATATCATTGTCTATAAATAAACCTAGAAATTTTGTACATTGGGTTTCATCAATTTTTTGATTATTGTATGTTATGTCTATGTTTTGTTTTGTATTATGTTTTAGTTTGATTGAATGTCATAATTTTAGTTTTTGTCAAATTTATTTTCAAGTTATTTGCGTCTAGCCAGTCAATTATTCTTAATAAATTATTTTTAATGTCAATATTAATATTAGGGTAGTTCTCTTTGTCAAATATTATTGCACTATCATCTGCAAAAAGGGACATTTGATTAGTTGTTGTTCTCGGTAGGTCATTAATGTATATTAAAAATCATTGATATATAGGTTGAAAAGTGTAGGGGAGGTCAACCCCCCCTGCCTCACCCCACACTCCAACCTATATGGTTCTGACATCGTACCCGCCCACTTTACATTATTTATCTGACCTGCATACCAATATTTAAATATATTCATAACATCAGCAGGTACATTACTCGATGCTAGTTTTTTCCACAATAAATCATAGGATACAAGGTCATATGCTTTAGTCAAATCAAGAAAGCAGGAGTAGACTGAAGTGTTTCTATCCACATAATACCTGGCAGTATGTTTAAGACACAGTAATGTTAAAAATAAATTGATAATGTTATTATCATACTGTTTTATTTCTGCATCATAATACATGTAACAATATCGACTACGATATCTATTTAAAAAAATAACTTATTCTGTTGATACCCGGTAGTAAATCCCGCGAAAAACATTTTCATGTATATTGTCGCCAACATGGCAACAGGAGACCATATGTCTCGCACTATGCTTGTGGGTCGACGATGTTAAGAATATTGCTGGCAACAACGAGTAGGATGGTCCAGCAGAGCAATCGCGCTAATTTATAACACTACGGTTCGATTAAGGATCGGTTACGATTCAACGTCGGTCGTGGTAGAATTGCGATCCAATTCAGCAGAATTCGAAATCGCGTTAACTTTGAAACGACAATCGAACTTGAATCGCAACTGGAACATGATCACTCTTGAAACGTTAGAGTTGGACGCTAATATTTGTGAAGTATTTTTGTAAATACCTGTGATTTGAGTATAATCGACAATCGATTATGTTGAACCTTGTTGAACGCACTAGGTATTTTGACATTTTGTCTATCATTTGCTTGTTTTTAAGGTTATATTTACATAATTATGTACCTCAATCAATATTTATTTACGTTACCTACCTATCTTTAGAGGTAGATATCTCTCTCAAGATATTTCTTCATATTTCATCTGTTATCGCTTTTCTTGGAACAATGGTTGTTTATCAACATGAGCAGAGTTAAAGAGGAAACAAAATAATGTGATTTGGGACTAATTTATGGACTCTTCTACGGTTCACATTTCAAGTGGACATAAACAATAGTATTTGTTTGATGAAGGTAGCCCAAGTAAAGGGCTAGGACTTAGGGTTATGAAATTATTTGAGGAAGAGGCAGATTGTTTATATTATAATATCCAACTGGTACGGTTGCTGAAAATGGGTCGTCGGCAAGCCAGTGTCGAACAATTGCAGCTCCCTGTGAACTATCTCGAGCAGTACCAAGACCTCGCTCATTGAAAAGAGTGAGGTCAAAGGAAGCACGTGTAACAGTGGCACGCTTATGGAGAAAATGCAGGGAAAGATTAAATGCTCACTAGAACAAGCAGAATGGGCTAAGGTATGTATCTATGCACTTACTACCTTTAATATTAGCTACTTTTGCCCGCGTTAATTATAAACTAAAACTTTCCTTATGACCCACCCCATTTTTTTGAGAAACAGATGCGGTATGGGATTTTATTTTGTAATAAGTAAGGTACTATGTATAAACTATTACCAATTTCTTTGTACTTTTCATGTATGGATGATTTAAAGTTCTGGGTTTGGGCCTAATTGGTTGGCATAAATGCTAATCAACAAGCTAATAAAACAATTTATTTGTTTGTTTGTTACCTCTTCACGCTTTATCTACTGAACCAAACTTCCTGAAATTTCACATACACATAGAAGTCTCGGCCCTTATACTTAATGGTATTTATTGCATTGTTTCAGTTCAGTACTCTCGGTCTAGTCATAGTCACCAACAGAAACATCCACAGACAAGCCAGAAAAGCCGGAGTATGGAAATAAATTAAGGGCTGAAAACAGTTCCCTAATTAATAGAGCTACCTATATGTAATTTTAAATTAAAAATAAATGGCTTTAAAATAAATGGTTGTCTTACTTTACATTATTTTCTGTAAATGGTGCAATAAAGTGTTGATCTATTTATCTATGTTCTATTCATATTATTTAAGATCAATTTCCACTTATCAATAATTTTCTTGCTCGCACAATGCAATATTTTCATAGAATGTGGAATACTCAGTTCTTTTTTTTTTAAATTACATTAATCTATTACAATGCAA
Organism: Ephestia elutella; assembly: GCA_018467065.1. NCBI lineage: Eukaryota > Metazoa > Arthropoda > Insecta > Lepidoptera > Pyralidae > Ephestia > Ephestia elutella. The sequence continues at coordinate 5,059,682 of CM031566.1, read as the reverse complement.
TGATACCTACATATTTGTTTTATTCTTTTGTTCGTTCAGTTGAAAATTTTTGATAATGTTAAGCTCTTATTTGCTTAATTGTATTACCCTAGTAGTATTAGTAATGTTGGATTATGTTGAAGAATGTATAATAATATGATAGCATTGTTACTTACTATTTGGAAAAATTTTTTGCAAGTTTTCCACAATTAAAAAAATCTAATCTAAAACATAAATTAAAAAAAAAATGTTATATTGTGGTAGTGAGTCACTTGCAAAATAGCTATAAAAATGTTATACAAAAAACTTATCAATTGCATCAAAAGAGGATAAATAAAAGTACTTTTGCAAACAAAGCAGTCTATTTAGCACACACAAACATGCACAGATTTTCCTATTCTAATTACATAGAATTGAATTTTAAATAACATAGAAGAAGGCGAATAGACTCCCAAAAAAAGGACCCGCAGCTATTCATAGGGCCCGCTGCTCGGACTCGGGTTTTTCTATGGAATTGGCATGTGTCACCTTGGCATTGGCTAGGACCTTGTGATTTAGTCCGGTCATTCTATGTAATCAATGTATGGGGAAGAAAAACTAATTCATAAAGTTTTGAAACTTGTGTGACATATACCTTCGGTTGTGGTATTCAACGCTCACTACCCTCCCCTGCCCTCCCCCTGACGCTACCCCCCCCCTTTACTCTGAAATGTGTCCCCTTTACCGGTTTTTTCACTTTTTCTCGAAAACTATGATAGAAACGAAAAAGGTGTCAAAGGCAAAGTTGATCCTTATTAAATTCTTAACAAAATATGTCCCATGTCTTATTTTGATAGACTTGATGGTTTACGAGCTAAAAGTTGTGTTTGGGGCACATGGGGAGAAAATGTACGTAAAAAAGGGGTATTGTTGCAGTTTTACTATTATATCTCGAAAAAAACCCAGAATTTCGAAAACATAGTACTATTAAAAGTTTTAGAACATTAAATTCTGCGTTTAATGGGACTAAATACATATATTTTGGACCACCCTGTCCTATATACTAGTGCTCATCGAAATTGCACAAATCCCACAGATATTTTAAATGCAAAAGTTTTTGATGTATGTTTGATCCTCAACTACGCAAAATCTACTGGACGGATTTCAATGAAATTTCTTATACTGCTAGAAAAATATTGGGTATAGTACATAGGGTACTCATTATCCCGAATTTTCCTACGGGAGTAGGGCCAGAGGCGCAGCTAATATAGCATTTTTCATAGGTATGGAAAACTTGCTACGCCCCGGGGCTCCGCTCAGTTGGGAATTTTGGGATAAAAATTATCTTATGTGATTTTTCAAGTCTTTCTCTATTTGTGTACTAAACTTCGTCGAGATCCGTCCAGTAGACATCGAGTGATTGAGTGACAAAAATTTCAAGTTTGTATGGGAACTTCATCATTTATGATAATATACTAGATGCGCCCCGAGGTTTCGCTTCTGTGAGAATATCAGAAAAAAAGTAGATTATATGCATTTTTAGGTTTAACTCTACTTGTGTACAATTTTTTGTTGAAATTTGCCCGGTAGATTTTGTGTAATTGAATAACAAACAAACATCCGAGACATCCAAACGTAAAAAAAAGTATGTTTATTACTCAATTACATAAAATCTACCGAGCATATTTCGACGAAAATTAGTAGACGAGTAGAGTTAAACCTAAAAATGCATATAATCTACTTTTTTTCTGAAATTCTCACAGGAGCGAAGCCTCGAAGCGCATCTAGTATATAGTATCATAAATGATAAAATTCCCATACAAACTTGACATTTTTGTCACTCGATCACACGAAGTATAATGGACGGATCTCGATGAAGTTTAGTACACAAATAGAGAAAGACTTAAAAAATCAGATAAGATAATTTTATCCTGAAATTCCCAACTGAGCGGAACCCCGGGCGTAGCAAGTTTTCCATACCTATGAAAAATGCTATATTAGCTGCACCTCGGGGCCCTACTCCCGTAGGAATTTCGGGATTAAAAGTACCCTATGTGTTATTCCCGGAATTTTCTACCCGTGTACCAAATTTCATCGAAATCCGTCTAGTAGATTTTGCGTAGTTGAGTATCAAACATACATCTAAATTTTCACATTTACAACATCTGTGGGATTTGTGCAATTTCGTAGAGCACTAGTATTGGACCGAGTGATCCAAAATATATGTATTTAGTCCCATTAAACGCAAAATTTAATGCTCTAAAACTTTTAATAGCACTATATTTTAGAAATTCTGGGTCTTTTTCGAGATATAATAGTAAAACTGCACCAATACCCCTCTTTTTAGGTACATTTTCACAACATGTGCCCCAAACACAACTTTTAGCTGGTAAACCGTCAAGTCTATCAAAATAAGACATAGGACATATTTTATTAAGAATTTAATAAGGATCATCTTTGCCTTTGACACCTTTTCGTATCTATAATAGTTTTCGAGAAAAAGTGAAAAAACCGGTAAAGGGGACACATTTCAGAGTAAAGGGGGGGTAGCGTCAGGGGGAGGGCAGGGGAGGGTAGTGAGCGTTGAACACCACAACCGAAGGTATATGTCACACAAGTTTCAAAACTTTATAAATTAGTTTTTCTGAAAACATAGAATGACCGGACTAATTGTCTGGTATCACAAGTTGGCTTGGCTGGACACACAGTAACTGGCCGGCGTTACACAATTTTAATATGTTCAAGCACACATAAGTAAACACATTGAAGGACTTAACTAGGTAGGTACTTGTATAGATTATTGTTGTAATCAAAATTCACTATTAAATAGCTAAACTAATGTAAAAATGTCTTTAATTGTGCACCGCTCTTGCCCGTATTTGACCACAAACGATTTATGAGAGCATCTTCGTGCGCGTCCTAATTCCAGCTGAAGGACACCTCTGGCCGCCGGCATGCTGCATTGCTGCCACTGGCTCCTTTTGTCCGTTCTCACGAGCAGCTGCAGCTTGTAATGGTTCGAATGGCTTGTGTCTTTATACTATATGAAAGCATTTTGTCTAAATACGATCACTAATATTCTCACTGATTCTCATGTTTTCCTGTGGCCCGAGCTTTTGCCACATCAAATTCATTAGCTATTTCCATGAAAATAATATTGGAAGTGATAGATTTTCCACAAAACACCTCAACGTTTAAGCAACGATCGAAAAAAAGCAGCCTCTTTGGAACTTTTTATTTTGACAACGGTTCGGTTGATCTACGATCTAGCTTCGGCTCAAGCAGCTGTCAAAATATTACCGCGATACGGAAACATCCAAAAAATGGCGTAACGATCGCGGTTCAGTTGCGTTTCGTATGAATTTACTTATGGCGATTGCACTGCAGGACCGATAAGGTTGGTGTAGACTGTAGACGGAAGGAAGCCTATACTCAGCAGTGGGTCACAGAAGGCTGTGGATGATGATGCTTGTGAAATTAGGCATAGGCACTTTATGAGATCTAAATATTTTGACAGTACGAGCCATATTGTCTCTTCTTGGGAACATTTAACATAAAAATTGTTTTTGGTGGGATTTTAATTATTTTGTAAGTTGCATGGAAAATTCTATACTGAACTTGCAACCCCTGATTTTAAGATTTAAGTCGGTACTAAAGGAAATCCGATATTTTATTATTTATAATAACTTTGCCCGCGTGAATTTTTTTGGGTAGGTAGTATTTTAATTTTCACAGACTATCATCAATCAATCCTAAACATTTCCGGTATAAAACCTACCCTATTTATCAATAACTTATATTTAACTCTCCAGCGAATATCCCATCGAAATCGGATAATCCGTTTCGATGCAATGTTGGTAGTGTGTGACTTTAAGATTTACTGAGGAGATTTATAATAGGTTTCTGTAATATCAGTAGGTAATCAATTTCTGTAATTAGTTATTGACGTGAAAGCGAAGCTGTGAAGGCCAATTTTCAATAAAGTATTTTTGATTTTGATGATTTGGTACCCTGATTATTTTTTTTTTTTTTATAACATAGGTCGGCAAACGAGCAAGCGGGACACCTGATGGTAAGTGATCACCGCTGCCCATGGACTTCTGCAACACCAGGGGTATCACAAGAGTGTTGCCGGCCTTTCAAGAAGATGTAGACTCGTTTTTTGAAGGTTCCAATGTCGTATCGGTTCGGGAACACCGCCGCAGGAAGTTGGTTCCACAGTTTGGTCGTACGTGGCACGAAGTGTCTTTTAAAACGTACGGTGGTTGACAGCCAGTCATCCAGATGGTATGGATGAAACTTCAACCTGTGACGGATGGTACGGTGGTGAAATTCTGCGGCAGGTATTACGTCGAACAATTCATCAGAGCACTCCCCATGATACATTCGGTAAAGAATGCACAAGGATGCGACATCCCTACGCAGAGCCAGAGGATCGAGACGGCTGACGAGATTCTCGTCATCGACAATGCGAATCGCACGACGTTGAATGCGGTCTAAAGGGAGAAGTTGGTATTGAGGTGCCCCAGCCCACATCCCCAGCCATTAAAAACTGTTTGACTGGTAGAATAGACCAGTAAATAAAATGCAATTTTGAGCAGTAAAGTATTTTTAAATTACAGTCAGACACTCCTTTATTGATATGTATAACAAACTTACACAACAAATATAGGTACCTAGTGAAAGTAGTCTAGAACTCTATGAATATGAGCACGATATGAGCCTTTTTTTTGTATGGAACCGACTCTGATATTTAGAAAGAAAACAATCTGCAAATATGCATGCGTTATCGGTGGGGCTTCGCCGCCGGATACATACGTATTGAGAAAATCTCAGGAGAAAATATATTAAAATTGATGAAAACCTCAACAGGTATAGTAAACCCTCGCCATGTTGCGGAAAAGCAATAGAACTAATTTCTTACACTGGCAACTAATTTAAAAACCTTTCTGTCATTTCTCAGGGCTTTTTATTTTTATGGGAGGGGCACCGTTTTTCGTTCTCGAGAATATTACGAGAAATTTTTAAGGAAGCTTGTTCTTTGAAAATTTCAAGAACGGAACATCACTAATGGCGGCGGATTATTTTTTTGGAAATAGTCTTGTAAGAAACTATTACTACTAAATCCTGTTATTTTAACAAATCGAATCTTAATTTGATATGTATTTTTATGGAGCCTGCCTCCACAGTACATATGTACACAAAATAGCAGTCGGGGATGTGGGGGGAGAGGGAGGGGCACGTGCCTCCGTGCTTCCACCCTAAAGATCCACTACTTCTTACAATAATGTTGCAATATAAAACGCATGAGTGCTGCCTCTAATTCAGGGTTTATATATTTCTGGTCAGAGTTAGATTAAATAATACCTGTTAATCCTCCAACAGTGAATAAAAAAACAAATCCTAATCTTCATAATATAGATGGATTGTAGTTAATTTGAGTTCCTTGAAGAGTACTAGAGATGGGTTAAGGACTGAGTATTTATCTAAGGATGAGTAAATACTCATAAATACCCATTTCTACTGAGTTTTTATCCTTAATCGACAGTAAATATTTTTTAATGAGTTAGTCTCATAAATTGAATTGGAACTGTGAATTTACAAAATTATAAAGGATATAGAACTTATTGAGGTGATTAATTAAAAGTACCAAAATTGCAATGCATTTATTCTAAATCCACAAATTCTGTCAATAATCGTCTGTAGGATTACCCTTTTAACTACTCGTGTGGTAGGATAGTGTTTTTTAGGGTTCCGTACTCAAAGAGTAAAAACGGGACCCATTACTAAGACTCCGCTGTCCGTCTGTCCGTCCGTCTGTCTGTTACCAGGCTGTATCTCATGAACTGTGATAGATAGCTTGACAGTTGAAATTTTCACAGATGATGTGTTTCTGTTGTCGCTATAACAACAAATACTAAAAAAAGAATAAATTTAGGGGGGAGCCCCCCAAATTTATTTTACAACGTGTTTTTGTTTTTGACGAGACCAATAAATGTACCGCGGCTAGTACTCAGAATTTAAATGTTTAGTTAACCTTTTAGTACGGCTCCTTGTCTTAAAAAAAAAATCGATTTTATGGTCCTATCCGAAAGAAAGCATAAAACTTGCATAAATGTAGCTTTCATATATGTATTTTAATATTGATATGGAAACACGTCGAGAAATGATTGTTTCCCCCCCTTTCCCTCCCCCATTTTATATCCCAAATCGTGGTTTTTCTATTTTTTATGAAAACGGTAAAAGCTACGCAAAAACTGTCGAAGACCAATAAGTTCTTCAATAAATTCTCTATAATATTGCCTTTGGATGTATGTTGATAGGAGTTCTCTCTCTCAGCCGAAAGACGTCCACTGCTGGACAAAGGCCTCCCCCAAGGATTTCCACAATACCGGTCCTGCGCTGCCCGCATCCATGCGCGTCCCGCGACCGTCACCAGGTCGTCGGTCCACCGAGTGGGAGGCCTGCCAACACTACGTTTTCCGGTTCGTGGTCGCCACTCGAGAACTTTTCTACCCCAACGGCTAACTGTTCTACGAGCTATGTGCCCCGCCCACTGCCACTTAAGTTTGGCGATTCTGCGGGCTATGCCGGTTACTTTAGTTTTCCTACGGATCTCCTCATTTTCGATTCGATCAGGCAGGGAAACTCCGAGCATAGCGCGCTCCATCGCCCTTTGGGTGACCTTGAGCCTTCTTATGAGGCCCATAGTAAGCGACCACGTCTCTGTTCCGTATGTCATTACTGGCAACACACACTGGTCAAAGACCTTAGTCTTGAGACATTGCGGTATTTTGGACTAAAATATATCGCGAAGCTTCCCGAACGCTGCCCAGCCGAGTTGGATTCGACGATTGACCTCTTTCTCAAAGTTGGACTTAACTAACTGAACTGTTTGTACCAGGTATACATAATTGTCAACAACTTCGAGGGTAGAGTCTCCAACCATCAGAGGAGTGGATGCGACACGGATATTAAACATAATTTTCGTCTTGCCCATGTTCATTTTTAGACCCACTTGTTGAGAGGCTCTACAGAGGCCATCGAGTACTGTGCCTAGGTCTTCCAAGGTCTCAGCAATGAATACGATATCGTCAGCGAATCAAAGGTGAGTGATGTACTCGCCATTAATATTGATACCGAGTCAGCTCCAGTCCAGAAGCTTGAAAACATCTTCCAGGGCGACAGTGAACAGTTTCGGAGATATCACGTCTCCCTGTCTCACCCCTCGCTGCAACTGGATAGGTTTCGAGCCTTGATCTTGGAGACGGACCGACGTGGTGGCGTTTTCAAACAAACACTTCAGCGCTTCTATATATCGATAGTCAATTTGACACCGTTGGAGAGACTGTAGCACAGCCCAGGTCTCGATTGAATCGAAGGCTTTCTCGTAGTCCACAAACGCCAAGCATAATGGCTGATTATACTCCGCAGTCTTCTGTATAATCTGCCGCGCGTATGTATGTGGTCTACGGTACTAAAGCCTTTTCGTGAATAAGGACTTGATAGGACTTACAGTTTACAAAATATACCCATGCTAAAATATTTTTTTTTTTAAATACGAACTTTTACTATTACTGCATGGCCGTAAAAGTGGCGGAACACTTTTTGGGTACAATCTGAATGGATCGTTGGAATGTAAAATCTGTTTTTACTGAATAAATAATTTTGTATTTTTTCTTTTTAAACTTTGTTGGCGATGGTAACATATGTCGACACGAAGTCTGGGACCACTATATCAGAAATCGAATGCTGTCCGTGATATTAAATACCTACGAAATTCTACCAAGACCGTGCAGTAATAGTAAAAGTTCACATTTAAAAAAACATTCTTGTAGCATGGGCATATTTTGTAAACTATAAGTCCTATCAACATGCATCCGAAGGCAATAGATATAAAGAATTTAATGAATACCTATTGGTCTTTGACAGTTTTTGGGTAGCTTTTGCCGTTTTCATAAAAAGTAAGCTAGTAATAGAATTGTAATGTTTAAGTAGTTAACCTTTTATTCTAACCTGACGAGAACAATTAATGTATCGCTGCCAGTACCTACTAAGAATTTTTACATTCAAGTTAACCTTTTATTTTTACCTGAAAAGAACATTAATTGTTCTGAACATTTTCAGTGCTAAAAATTAAAGGTTAACTTAAATAAAGCATTAAATTAGGGCTCCATTGCATACAAAAGTTTATACTCATGCTTTTGGATAAATACTCAGTAAGAATGAGTAAAAACGGATAAATACTCATATTTATCATTCTTACCCAGTAAATACTATTTATTACTATTTAGTATTTACTGACCGCCCATCTCTAAGAGTAGCTAATCATCTGAAAATTTTAATTCGAGCTTTACCTGATGTAGAGAATGTACATAATGAGAAGAAAAATGAGGAAATCCGAGCTGGCAACACTGTCACTAGCTGTCAACGTCACGTCAGTCAACAAATCAAGTATTAAAAACCTTAGACTATAGAAAAAGAATAGACATGACATACCTACAAAAAAATCGTGCATACCTAGAGATGGGCATTTACCCGATAAATTTCCGAGACTCGGAAATTTATCCATTTATTCCCAGGAATTTTTAATTTACACCGGGTAAAAATTAAAATCAATTAAAATGTTTGTAATTGCAATATTTTATGATATATCGTTAATATTTATTAAGAAATAAAGTGTTTAAGGTACTATTCAGTTTTTAAATTAAGTACTGCGTAAAAATACTTATAAAGTGTACAATTTACGTTTTGGTTACAAAAAGACCTAACAAGATATATCTTAATTCTGACTCATTCGCAGCCAACTGGTTTTAGGCAATGAATGTTATGCCGGGGCGACGAACAAGTTTGCCAAATGCCGGAATTCTATTGAACGGCTAGGCGATCATCGAATCGTATGGCCCGCCGTACTAGGCCAGATTATTACAAATGTCTGTAATATCAGTAATAATGAAAAACTGAATTTGAAATTAAAATGCAGCAAACTTAATTATTAACTCTCTCAAAAACACGATTGCATGAAACTTTCTCGATACAAAAATATTGCGAAGTTCAAATCCTAATCCTAACTAATATTATAAATGCGAAAGTGAGTTTGTTTGTTACCTTTTCACGTTTTATCTACTCAGCCAATCTTCCTGTTTCACATAAACATAGTTGGAAGTACTGAGAAGGACATGGGATACTTTTCATCCCGGAAAAAGCACTGTTCCCGTGGAAATTCACGCGGGCGAACCCGCGGGCAAATGTTAGTCTACTTTTTTGTTAATTCTACTTGAAACATCCATATACTGAATATGCATCATTATTTTCAAAATATTATTTGAATACATTTGATTTTAAATCTGTTGTTTTCGTTTTTTTAAAATTTGAACCGAAAACAACTAGTTATTTATCTTCCTTATAATCAAAACATACCTAATATTTATACTTTAATTATTATTTTAACAGTTTAAAGTAAATAAGGATAATTTACTTTCATTATAATTTCTACCCGGTATAAATAAAAAATATCGGGTATAAATGGGTATAAATTAATTTTTACCCATTCTACCCATTCTTTCCCATTTTTACCTTCCGGAAATTTATCCAAGCGCCCATCTCTATGCATACCTAAACTTGAGTCGGAAACAAAAATGGCGGCTTGCCGTAGAGCAGCGCGTATTACTAATATCTCATGATGATATCGATAATTGAATTGCATGGTGTTCATAGAATTCGACATTTTTGTTGAGTTTCTATTATCTTTCCTCGCTTTTATTTACGTGATAATATGAGCTATTAAATGCACTTCGACTTCGCCATAATAAAATTTCGCAGTTGAATAATGAAGGTTATGAAACGAAAATGCGTAAAATATTTAGAGATTTTTATACCTGTTTTGAGTGCATAGCTTAGGTTTAATATAAAACACAAAAGGAAGGAACACAAAAAAATAAACAACCACAACTTTTTTCAAAATCAACAGGTTTTATTTGTATTCAAAAGATCACAGTTTGTTCAATGTAACATTTTCAGTTATTTACTTATATCAGAGATAGTATTTACAGTATGTTGCCTAATTGACTAGGCTACTGTGTTCGAAAGTATCATTATAAATTAAACTTAAAAAATACGTCTTCACCTCACCTACTGTGTGAATAATTTCTAACTATCACAAATCAACATTATTTACACAATTGAATAGACTATATTGTCAGTTTCTGAGTAATTATCATTGCATTAAAAAAAGTAAACATAGATCTTACCTACTTGAATAATTTTATATATTACAGATCAACATTATTTACATAGTTGAATAGATTGTAAAATTTTTTTGTTCTGTTTCTGAGTAATCATTATATTAAAACTTACCAACAACTCACTCAAAGGCAAAGCATCGTCGTGCAGTCTTGTTACATTTAAAGTTCGCTTGAAACATTTCTCTTCAAAATGCAGGGAACAAATATAAATATGTTTGGTTGTAACATTCAAATTTTCGATTCCAATGGAGAACACAAAAGGGTCAAAATATTAATATGAAATATACCTGAAATTGGAGCGTAGATCATGTACATTACAATAGTTTTTATTTCACTTCAATACATACAGTATTTCCGAAGTTATAACTACGAGAAGTTTAGGCCCTTTTTTAATTTCCGAAATAACGGGTGCTAACGCGATGACGTCACACCCTTGTTCACCGCGCCAGTATGGTTCGATGACCCTACTAATTACTCGCGTCTTGTTTCATTTTGTTTGAAATTTATTAATATAAGTACAGTATTAATATAAAGTTTGCGTCCCTAGTGTGTGTGTGTGACTAAAGTGAAACGTGAAGTGTGCAGAATGGAAGAAGGTTTTCTTAAAGGTCAATCAGACAATCTGCCAACAGTGGATAGTTTGATGGTGGCACAATATTTCATAAATAATCAGGATTTTACGGCTGCCGAAATTCGAGGAATAAAGTTAAAAAGGTATGTATGTTGTAACACCTATTCTTGGGTAGGTATTTGTTCCAACCTAACTGAAAGTACCTACCTACCTATGAGAGTTTCATTTGCTGTTTTTATTATGGGACCGGTAAAAATACAGTACCTACCTAGGTAGGTACTCCAATCAACATTTCGAGGTTGTTGATGATTATTTTGTGTTTATTACCTAGTAGGTATAAACTTAAATAAAATGCCACTATTTACCCATATACAGAATAGAAGTACTAGTAGGTATTTACGTACCTACCTATATATTAGTTTTCTAAGTAGGCAAATACCTACCTGTTAATAGGTATTATGCCTAGATATTTTTGATAAATTTTATCCAATATCCTACCTTTGTTTACATCAACGATTTTTTTAAATAAAAATACGTTTTTAAGAAATCAGTGCTGACCAACTTGAGTGAGAGCACTTGGAATGATCCTATTCTTCTCTGCCGGACACCACACGGCTAGGGTCGTATTTATTAATGTTTCTATTTAATAATAAATATATTTAATAATTTATAAATAATAGTATATATATATAAGGTGGACACAAATTAACTACAAATATTTTCAGGGCTAATTACTGATATTATTTAGAAAGTATATCAGTGGTTTTTTCAATTTTCTACACGCTAGTTTTCGAGAAAAATTAACGTTTATGTTTTTTGAAAACCATAACATTATAACATCATGTACACAGCTTTGCGTAAAATGACAATTAAAATGACACACACAAACAAAAGCCGCCCCGCCCACCGGTCGGTCGCTGTCGGTTACGTATAATAAATCGCTTGACATCTCTGTCTTTCACGCACTTTTCATAAATAAAGAGGAATACAGCAAATCAATTTTATTCAACTATTAATTGGTGGGAGGAGCTTAAAGAGGAATAAAGTCTACACATTTAACTACAGTATGATACTAAATGTCATCATTTAATAATATTTTTTTTGTTAGAAAAAACAAAAATAAAACTAGCGTATCGATTTTTAAAATTGTATCTCCAATACGTTTATTTAGCCCCCTGTAGCCAGCCCTGAAAATATTTGTAGTTAATTTGAGTCCACCTTATATATAGTCTAATGATTCATAAATTACGGAGCCTTTCAGTATGCAATCACTTATATCTTTTATTTATTACGTACCTATTAATAATAAAGTTTCGTCAGGGCTATTAACATAGGTATAGACTAGTGTATACCAATTTAAACGATCGAAAGTAAAGGATAAACTTATTATTAACAAATACTTACATCGAAATGGTCTTCACAACAGTGCGCTTTAGTTTTAGGCCCTATTGAATCGACTCTTTTTCCTCATTTTCGGGTCCTCCGGCACATAAAAAAAGAGTTTATCTGGTGTTTTAACTGTTGAATTGGAACATAAAGGCACAATACAGTATCTTTTTCCCATTTTACCACAAAGAACTTAATAATTTTAATTTTTACTACACAGCGGCGCGCGAACGGGAGCGTGTCTGGCGAGTGAGCAAGGTTATGACGTCAGCGGCTTGCGAGCGCCCGCCCGCGTTTTTAAAAACCTACAGTCGGAAATACGAACTTTGATCGTAAATATATCAGCCATTTTTTAAGATATGAAAAAAGTAAAAACACCGTTTTTCTCGTAATTTTTTGTAGATTTTTTTGGCATATAAAGTAAAAAACGTTTGTCAGACCCATTGTATCCAGCCACTGTTCTTTTCTTTCTTTACATGTTGTCAATCTAAAATCATAAGAAAGAAACCGGCTATAGGTATATCTTATAATAAATATTATTACATAAATCTCAATAGAATAAAATAAATCACAATGAGCGATTTTTCTGACAGCTAATTAAGAAAAAAAAAATAGTATCAAAAAGTCTCAACAGATAGCGTTTTATGAAAGCCGAGTCGTAGAAATGGCTAAACCTATATGGTGCGCTTTTTCCTGTCAACCAGAGGCATAAAAAAAATCACCAAACAATTTGACAGTTGTGCACAAATCACAATATTGATACTTTTTAGACGTTTTTTTTACTAAGTTTTATTTAAAAAAAAAAGCCAATCCCGTGAATTTTTGCTTTTTGTATGGAACTTTTTCTCTCGCCTTTACTTAAGCGCCATCTATGAAGTCATATAGAACTATTTTTTTTTTAATTTGGGTCTCGGAAAATCCCTCATTCATTCATCTATCGATATGTTGTGATATTTGAGGATGACGAACCACATCACTATCTACTTGTTTTGACAGGAACAAAACATGGCGACCGGCCGCATTTCTACTGTTTGCTAAAGCTTGTTATGCTGAGTCTATGAATCTATAGTCTAAGTTAAAAACCTAGATTATTGAATCGCTTCTTAAATATAGATCAAGCCTATAATTCGCAAATCGTGACACGTCGGTGAATCGCGTGGAGCATCTTTTGACAGTTAAATTCGATAGTGATAAGACATGTAAACTTTTCAGTCATTAATCATGCTGTTTTTTTTAAGTATTTAATTTCGATTATAATAAAATAGAAGATAAATAAAATATTTGAAGCCTGTTTGCATTTTTATTTTGTGTTATGAACTTTATACATTACTTTTAACTATTTACATGTAACAAATGAACTCCATATTTAAATGAAGACGTAATCAACGGTATCAATTTTTTTATTTTGGAACTGAAATAAAAAAAACATATGGTATATAAGTAACTACTAAAACTAAACTAAATTAAAAATATTAATATACTAAACTAAATAATACTACCTATAAAATTATTAAATACATTAAAATTAATTTAATCAAAAATACCACCCTGGACAGTACCTGGTTCAAAGGTACCCATCACGCTGGCAGAGTTTCCTCTCTGAATAGCAAGGGATATCCTTTGAATCAGGTACCATCCAGAGCGAATGTCATGCCCTCGGTCCCTTAAACGGCGTCCTAAATCCTTTACAAAAGATTTTGCTTCCGCACACCAAGGGCCAGCTGTCTCAACGGCTACCGGAACAAATTCATAATTCCGTGACAGAATTGAATATTTGTTACACTTTTGTCCGGCAGCCGCACGAGCAGCAGCCCCAGCTTCGCGCATAGTGGAATTAATATAGGACGCCGCATAAGTACTTACACAGGTTGCATCCCATAACAAACTGCGTCCTCTCTGCCAGGGTATTAAGGTCAATCCGTCCGGACGCTTACCATCTGTTCTAGAAAGTCCAGAAGGTTCAAGATGGCAAGGAATGTTGGCTGAAATCAACGCCCTTCGTATCGTCGGGTCAGTGGTAAATTCGCCAAACTGAAAATATTGAATTTTTTGAGGAGAGGGCAATGAAGTTAAAAAAATATTGTAAATCAGGTTTTAAAGATATGTTTTCAAATTTGTTATTTTCAGAAATCTTAATAATGTATCTTTACTGGTTAATGATCCAAAATGTCAAATTATTATTATTTATTAAATAAAAGCAGTTTGGCACGTTTACCATAACGAGTACGAATTAAATAAATTAATTCACATGTGGTATATTAGTCAATGTGGCAGTTACATCAATTGGCTATAGGAAAATATGAACTTTTTTAACGTTTTCTTGTATATTTGAATCAATCTTTTAGGTTTAGTTATAATTTTTTACTGTGAGTAGGCATTTAGGCTCAAGATTTGATAGCTAAGCTAACAAATAAAATAAGTTTTGTTTGTTGCAATATTTTTAATGAATAAATCGTTATTTTCCTTAAAAATTAAGTGAAATACAGTCAAAATTATCTTCACTTTCTTCATTTAGGTATGTCTGGCTCTGGAAGACAGTCTCTTTGCAAATTCAGTGCATTGCAGATTGTTATAGAAATTATGATAAGCTGTAGGGATCTGCAACTACGAGCATAATTTCTGGTTGACCAGGCGACTCTGGTAGATACCCGACGTTGAGAACCACGTAGGTAGCTAATTGTTTGGACTTTCTGCTGACGACGGAACCAGTTCGAAATGAAGTGTCTGTTTCAGCCTTCCTAGCAACTTACCCTTGGCTGCAGGTCTGATTTTCCTCTGACAATCCGTCGAGCTGTGCAAGCGCTGTTGCTGAGATTATCGGTCTGGCAATGGAGTATTATAACCCATTCTCGGATCGACCCTCTGACATCAAAGCTAAGCCTTGTTTTAATGCTGACTGTTCGAAAGCCGAGGCTATTAAACAATCAGCATACCAGACTTGGGCTTACGCTCGTAGTTGTAAAGCTCCGGATACGAAAAAGAAGAAGAAAGCCTTGTACTCTGCGGCCTTTAAGTTCTGCAGAAAAGTACTTAAAATGGCTCGCTTTGACCACATAGGCCGAGTGGGAACAAAACTCGCTTCGTACCCATCTGGCAGTAAAGCATTTTGATCCCTAGCCAAGTGCGTTGAAGCTAACTTTTGCCGCACCTCACATCCTCTTCTGCAGAAACTAGAAAGAACATTGGCACACACGACTTTAGAGAAAGCTTATTTACTTACTTCTATTTGCTGAAAACTCCTATCTAGATGCGAGTAACCAAACACCCCCCAGTTACCTTTTTGTGGTTGTAAAATGCCTGAGCTCCAAATTCACCAAAAAGATGTTCTTAAAACTCTACACAACCTAGACGTGTAAAAAGCCAGTGGCCCTGATGGCATACCTGCGGAATTGCGCTGCGAATTATCTCCTGTTCTGACACGCCTATATCGTCTATCATTTCAAACTGGTATTGTGCCAAAAGCGTAGAATCTTGCCAACATACAACCTGTACCCAAAAAGGGTAGACGTGCCGATCCTACAAAATACCGCACAATCGCAATCACCACCATTCTCTGCAAGGTAATGGAGCGTGTTATTAACAAGTTCTTGCTGGCGTACCTTGAAGACAATGATCTCCTCTGTGACTGGCAATTCGGATTTCACCAGTGCCGACCTACAGGAGACCTTCTGTGTACGCTACGCATCTCTGAGGTAAGGCCCTTGAAAAATACAGTGAAGCACTTGCTGTCTCACTTGACTTTTCGAATGCATTCGACAGAGTTTGGCATGACGGTCTTATTGCAAAGCTTCCCGCCTATGGTATCCCCGCCAGCCTTTGTGCTTGGATTTGATTTCTTGAGGAAACGGTCTATTCGAGTAGTTGTTGACGGCTGCTCTTCTGACCTATTGGCAATTAATGCCGGGGTACCTCAGGGGTCTGTACTTTCCGCAACGCTTTTTCTGCTACACATCAATGATCTGCTAAAACCCGGTATTATTGGGTACGCAGTACGGGTAGTGCAAAGGCAAAAAAACCGGAAATAGACGAACTCAGGCAGGCAATGGTGGACTGTACCAATCTCACTCTGCAGGCTGTCTCCGATTGGGCCAATCTTGTGAGATTCAATGCCTCTAAGACGCAGGTGTGTCTGTTTTCCGCTAAAAAGACCCCGTTCGACTTTTCTCTCACTTGCCGTGGTGTGCCTGTTCCTGTCACCGATCACCTAGAACTTCTTGGTATCAACTACTCATTCAATCTTAACTTCGGTATTAATATTGAGACCAAGGCTAAGACTGCTTCAAAAAGCTAGGCATCCTTTTCAAGTTCCAACGGTATTTTACTCCGGACCAACTGTTGAGCCTTTACACAGCTCAAGTCCGCTCCTGTATGGAGTATTTCTCCCATCTGTGAAATGGATCCGTCCGCTATCAGCTCGAAGCCCTGGAAGCTATCGAAGGACGCATCAGAAGGCTTGTGGATGATGAGTCGCTTACAGCAGGACGGCTTCAGAGCCTCAGTCATCGGCGACTAGTGGCAAGTCTGTGTGTATTCTACAGGCTGCACTTCGAAGAGTGCGCACAGGAATCGCATGAATTAATTCCATCTGCACCATTCCACCATCGGACAACATGTCGCGGACAGGGATCTCTCACTCTAGGTTCGCCTCCTGCTTTATCATGCGAACCGCTAAGGTATGGATTTTATATTTTTTTAATGGCTTCTGAATGCTATATTGTCTGGTATATCATAAGGCCACCAACATGTTTAAGCATACGATGAAAGAGAAGCGGGGCGCCTACAACGCGGGAAGCGGCACCAAAATAACACAAAGAATTTAGTTTTGTCTATGGTATAGAAATTGTGAAAATATAAAACTTAGTAGTAAATTATGGTCAAATCTTATTGTTAAAATATTTGAAGTTTGAAAATTTGCGCTTGCACTTTTCATGAAATTAAATTTAATTGTTTCATACAGTCTGATAGTTTTTTTTTATTTGTGACATAGTACTATTTGGGCAATTAGTGATGTATTCAATCTGCCACTTAGACTAGTTGATCTTAAAAAAATAGTTTTAAATCATATTGTAAACCAAAGTAAAGCATTCAATCTGCCACTTAGGTCAGTTGAGCATTGTTAAATTAGAGTTTTTTTCATATTGTAAACCACAGTAAAGTATTCAATCTACCACTTAGGCTAGTTGGGCATTGTCAATTTATTGTTTATTTGGGCATTGTAAACCAAAGTAAAACAATCAATATACCACTTACGCTAGTTTAATACATTGATTTTATTATAAAAGGCTATATTTTCAAATGTGGAAACTGACCTATATTTACTTATGCAAGTTTACTTTTGTAATATTCTAAATTTATGCAGATAGCCACTAGATCAAATTGAAATAACTCAGAAAGTATTAATCCTACACTTATGATATTTTGCCACAGTGTGTATAAAAAATAAAAAAACACTTTGACACAAAAAGTCAAAATCGCCAAAATGACAGTTTGGCGAGTTTACCACTGACCCGACGGTATGATGTCGTTGATAGTGTGGTGGCGAGATAAACGGCCCGCACAACGAGAACATCCAAGAGCATGACGCCCATTCTCTTCGACCATTTTGCCACAGATGCATCTGTGTGGCTCGCATACCGAACATCCTAGACGTAGAGCCACAGCTATCCTCAGAGAATCATTGTCAAGAAGTGTGCCCAAATAAGGTGAGGGAATGGCGTGTAACCACGCACCCGATTCAATTTCACCTACAGCTTTTAAACGTGCCAAATCTGCACCACTTGCTTGATTCACCAATTCCAAACGAACAATTTGAGAAATTTCTTCATCCCACGCTCTCTGCAAGTATGGCTTATCCGTGACAGGCGAATTCGGACACAGAGATAACCAGCTTGATAAAGCCTCACTCACATGGGGCAAGATCAGCCCGTCACCGTTAATCGAGAGTAATTTAGTGACAAGATTGATTACACCATGAGAGGATGCCAAGAAAGCCGGTAGAGATACCTCCGACAGACGACGAATGCCGAGTCCACCATGACGTATAGGTATAATTAAATGAATCTATTGATTATGATATATGTATGTATGTGCGAGTGTCGGCTGTGCCAATCACTAATACTTCTATCTTGTCATTTGTCATTTGTTTCTATCTTGTTTATGAATTGTCTGCTCACGCAGAAAACAATAGGACTCGGCCGATAACACAGAGTACCTTTTATTATAGGTACTGAAAGCCGTAATAGTCCTCTAGTAGTAAGGGAAAATCTTTGAAGCTCTATAATTAAAAATCATTTAAAAAAAAATGAAATCAGTCAATTGACAATTCAATTAGCATTTGATACTTACGATGTCGAATATTGTTAATGCATTTGAAAATAACATTTAAGGTAACTGTACGGAATTCCGGAGTGTTAAGGCGTTTTTGTCTTTCCAAGCAATTTCCAGTAAAACAGAAAAACTCAGCGATTTGAAATTAGTACTGTCGTAAAAAGTGGTTTTCAGAGAGGATATTGATATGTAACACTACTGTATAAAACGATGTTTTAGAAGACTAATCGTAATTTATCTAGGCGCCATAAAAGTCCATAATTGCGGAATAAAATTTGACTCTGGAGTTAATTCCGTAAATGCGTGCTCGTAATTCCGGTAGATGCTGAAAAATGCCGTTTTGCTGCAGAATTATATAAACTGAGAATATAAATTTAATTTAGGTCTGAAATAAAATTATCTTATTTAAAATGTAAGGAATAAAGGTTTATTTATGTTTCTAGGTACATATCAAATCAACTTACTTCAAGCAGGGTTTAGCGAACAATATTATATTCATTCATTTATTTGTATTTACATATAATATAATCCGTTTTTAAGTCTACTACATACTTTTGCCAGCGACTTTCGGGGAATCCTCTCTTAGTGTATCGCGTTCCCATGGAACCTAACGGGGCACCTAAGTACTTTGTAAAGGCATCGTAAAGCAATTACCAAAATGCACAATGGCTTTACAACAAAGGATCGTACGTAACGTTATTTTTATACTTATTTTATGGTACATATTATTATCTTTATGGTTATTGCCGAAGGAACTTTGACTAACTAATTTGTACAACCATTTTTTTATCACAAAATGTTCCGTTATTACTTCACTCTCTAGACAGAGAATACAAATTTCATTTACCATCCCTTCTGGTACAAATCCACCCAATATTTATCCGAACCCAGGTAAACAAGTACTAAGTACAGTGCTTCGATCAGTTTTTTACCCTGTATATTAATATGAATAGGCTGAATATGCAAACTATAGTATAGAAATGGTATTCTCTAAAAAACGTTACGAAATTTACAATTATTGAACTACGATGTTTGCAATTTTCATTAAAAACTTGATTGGTAATTGATAATAATTTGAAAATTAACATCTACTTACCTAGTTAAAGCTTCCTAAAAGTTCAAAATTCTCATAACTACCAAGACCGTTGTAATAACGTAATAAGAGATACAGCCAAAAACAGTGTAGGTAATTGTGTTAACTGAAATTTCTAATGAGTAATTAATTATTCTCAACAACACACAATGACTTGATTTCTGTAGTAATATCATCATGCTAGTAATAGGTAACAAAAATTATACTGGAACATCGAAAAGTTTCAAATAAATTAGTGATTTTGTACCGAAGGCATTAGTAACGAATTTGTAAAAAGTAAAAAATAGTTTCACTTTACACACGTTTTTTTATAACAAAGAAAAATAAAATCTTAATACGTAATTTGATCACACGAAACCATGATATACTTTAGACCCATAACAACATTCTTCGTTGACTTATTTCATATTGGTGCCTGGATAATTACAAAAACAATATCAATTTATTGTCCTTCATTCCGTAATAGTTACGTATTAACGGACATGGTTGGTTCTTCGTGTAGGTAAATGCGGCAATCAGTAAATTAAGAATTAAGTAAATAAAAACTAATTGAAGTAACTTGAGATAGTAATCAATCAATTTGTTTTAAGAACCTTAAAAATAATTGCGACATTTTGTAATGAAAATACTTACATATCACTCATAATTCCCTTATGAAAATCCGCGTGGCAGCTTGCAGTACGCTACACACGCACTAATAGTAATGGCGACTTGGCGCTGACTGACTTTAGGAGACATCACAACTGAATCAATGATGTTTGTAATTCTTTTTTACCATGTGTAATTGAATCTTTTTTGTTTATACTTGATAGATAATTACATAAATCATTAAAACAATTAGTAGTTTTCTTATTTTTTGGCCTAAACCGAAAACTTACGGAATTCCGTACACTTACGTAATATGGTACACCTACCTTACATAGTACATATGGGTTTGTTATTGTTTGTTACTTGTGTATTTACATAGGTAGGTACCTACCTAATTCTTTTTCAATCGCAATGGAACCAAATCTAACGGTATGCAGGTTGTGCCTGGCCACCGAGGTGCGTCTGATTACAATATCAGATACTCCTTTACAGTACGTGTACGAGAATATGACAAAAACTAACGTAAGTACCTACATACATAGGTATTGGAGAACTTGTGAAAGTAATTTTTTTTCCAAAAGAAAAGTAACTAGGAGATCATGTAGTCTTCCACTAGTTTAATTTGCTTGATGTTTTGATTGTTTTGTTTAAAATATGGGTTGCATGACTGATTATATTATGCTGAAGAACAAAAAAATGCCAAATAAGTTTGGTTTATGTATAACCTAACGCTCGTCGCTTCGCTCCTCGCAACCTATACTGCATTCAGCAAGGTCGCTTTTGAGTTTAATCCATTCTAAAGCCAACTCCCAAAATAATTTAAAAGAAGAGTTAGAAGGCTACTACTGTATACTTTTTAGAATTCCTTTTTGAATGAAACAGTAAGTAGGTACAGGTATCGGCAGGAAACAAGACCCAATATGGCGCCGACTGCGCATGTAAGACGAGCGGGGAGAATGCGCGGGTGCACGCTACCATTCATTCCCGTTTCCCTCCACTAACCGCACCTCAAAGGACATCTATTTTTGTTTCTGCGCAGAGTCTTGTTTCGTGCCGCTATCTGTACCTATCTATATCTAGAAAAAGCAGTTTCTATCAATCCCTATTATGTTGTTATTTCCAGTTAATAACTCCTGATATGAGGCCTGTGTCAGCATGTTACATCTGTTATGCACATTTGAACAAGTGCCTCAAGTTAATGCTGATGTCAGCTCAAGCAGAAAATGTACTTACTGAAATGTTGCAACAAAATATTGTGGTAAGCTTTCTAATTTGTATGATTTGTTAAAAGCAAATAGTCTAAAATAATAATTTGTGTAGTATGCTACAGGCAAGTGAGGTCTGTCAGATAGTACAACACTGTCATCAGTTGTCAGTTTGAAATAACAGTACTGTACCATCTGAAAGACCTCACCCGCATGTGAGCGGTAAAATGATAAGCCTTATTACATACATTTTAAGAAATACATGTTAGGTACTTGTAAAATAACTGTAACGAACTTAATATTACTATATAGATAAATATCCACTAAATATCCATCCTCTAATGATCATAGATGTATAATAACTTATTTTTTTAGATCAATCATAAATCTATTGCCCAAATAGACCGAGAGGCTAATGGATTGTGTTTATTAGCCCTTTGTAGACCGGAATCCACCGACATTTCACTAAATGAAAAAGAAAATGCTGAAATCAAATCTAAGCCAATTTTTGAAGATGATGGTATGTATTTTATCTCTTAGCTCTGTCTGCCCCATAAGGGCTAAAGATGTGATTCTATATGTATGTGTGGTATGTATTTTGGTTTTTATGTATATTTATTCATTTTGTAATAGGCAGGCAGTTGTTACAGTTACAGCTGGTGTCAGGCAATGTTGTGAATCTTAGGGCCTTCGTCGTCAAGGCTATGCGGGTCTCGGTTAATAACGTACTTATCTGACTCATTCTCAAATCGAAGATTGCAATTGGAGTCTGCGACCGACCGAAATCGTGGGACATGGGTCTCCAATATAAAGTATCGGGGACCCACATAGCCTTGTGGACAAAAGAGCTTGTTGTCACTTTATCTCAATTCACAGACATAAATAATCATTTTTCTATGTCAATCAAAGGAAAGGGCTTTATATTGGGGATTCCTCCACTCAAAGGCGATAGGCTAGCAACTTGTCAGTATACCTGAATCTCCATTCCATCAATTAGCCCACTACTCAGCTAAGCGTGGCCTTCAAGTCTGTACTTTTCTAAGGATATTGTTTATCCTGCAGATTCCCAGCAGGACATAGAAACCTACCTGATTGTAGTTGCACACCACCAAAATGAAAAGTACGATGAACAGGAGCAGCAGTGTGATTCTGACACAAAGATAAAAACGGAGGTTGATGTTCAGGATGGTATGTTGTTTCAGTTTATTTACAAAAAAGTCCTAGTCAGAAATTTTGTATCAAAACTAACTGTATGGTTATTCTAAGTTATAAAACTTCTCTGTATGCCATATTTATATACCGTCATGGTCAAATAAAATCCATTCAGCCCTTTTTAAGGATGATTACGTAGATAGATTTTTTTATATATAGATAGAAAAATAAAATTAAAGATTTTGCATAGGCAAATTTCCTAAATTATTTTTTCTGATGAGTAATTTAAATTTTCGCTGTAAGTACCTAATTTCAAACAAATTCTTAGCAATGCTTTACATTGAATGTTGTGCATATCTATAATTGATGTAAACATAAGGTTTGAGTTATTTTTTAGCATGTTTTATGTAAATGTTACTTGTTTATGTTCTTGATGTGCCTAATAAATATATATATAAAAAAAAAATTGATAAAATCATTACATTTGCAACTACAAAATATAAAGTAAAATGAGAGTGCAAAAAAACAAAAAAATTACGATTAAATGATCATATTATTTTTTGCAGATGCCACTTATGTGGATAAATCGAAACTTGAGAAACAACAAGATTCTCTAAGGAATATAAAAAAGGAAAGTAGAGTAACTATAGCCAAACAAATCAAATCAAATGATAAGCAATCCAAAAATGTAACTGAAAAGAAAACTTACGACTGTAATGTTTGCAAACTCCGGTTTAATAAAAAATCACTTTTAAATAGTCACCTGAAGACACATACTGGCGTTAAACAACACCAATGCCATTATTGTGAACAACAATTTTCTATGAAAAAAGATTTGTATGCTCACTTAGCCACACATAGCGAGAAACCATTTGAATGTAACATCTGCAAAAAAAGCTTTAAAAAAAATTTTTCACTGCAGGTGCATATGGCAACACATAATACTGATAAACCGTCATACATTTGTGACGTTTGTCAGCTGGGATTTTATCACAAGTTTAACTTATCTTGCCATTTAAAAAACCATACCAAAGAACGACTGCATCAGTGTCATGTTTGTCACAAAGGGTTCAAGAATAAGCCTGATCTGACTATCCATTTAAGAATACACTCTGGTGAAACTCCATTTGCTTGCAAGTCTTGTCCACGCAAGTTCGGTAGTTCTGGGACTTTGGTTATGCATTTAAGAACTCATACTGGTGAGAAACCACATGAATGTAATGTTTGCCAGCGACGGTTTGCTAAAGGATCGACTTTAAAGGGTCATTTATTGACTCATACTGGCGAGAAACGTCATGGTTGTACTGTGTGTCAGCGTCGATTTATTTCAAAGACCAAGTTGCAAAATCATTTGAGGACACATACAGGCGAGAAACCTTATGAATGTAATGTTTGCCAGCGACGCTTTGCTCGAGGATCACATTTAACACGTCACAAAAGGATTCACACGGGCGAGAAACCACATGAATGTCACATTTGTCATCATAGATTCATACAATCAACTGATTTGAAATCCCATTTGAGGACACATACTGGCGACAAACCATATGAATGTAGTATTTGCCAATGCAGGTTCAGTTTGAAGAGTAAATTGACGAAACATGTCGCAACACATGCTTCAGATTCTAACAAACCTGTAGGTTCGGTTGGTGGTCATGGTTGAGATCTATTCAGTGTGCATTGCTTCGTTCAGCCGTGGGCGAGCAATGTACAGTCCCCCCTGAGAAAGGATTCTGTATGTTAAGGGGGTCAGTTGTATCTGCCCTCGACTGTACACCAAAAAGTCACGTGTACGTAGCTTCGCCTTAAAACTCGAATAAGCCTATCGATAATGTCGGATATTAAGAGAAAAGGTTGAATTAAACTAATAATAATAACCACCAGTACCCACAAATGCAGGCATCAAAACAAAGACTAGGGGATCAATACAGAGCTATAACAAGAAATAAACTGCTTACACAGGAAGCACTGGATAATATCAGAGAAGAAGTCCGCATACATTTACAAGAAACACAACACAGTCAAATTCACAGCTCTAGTAATCATCAACCAGAAAGAGGCAAAAGAAGAAGATGGACAAATGAGTACAATGAGTCCATAATTAGAAATTATTACAAAATTACAGAACTAGAGAATAATAAATCAGCTTACCGCCAGTTACTTCATCAAACAGTTACAGCCGAATTCCCAGAACTCTCAGAGTTAAGTGAGCAAAGAATATCGGACAAACTTCGAGCAATTTTAAATAATAAATATATCACCAATGAACGACTGAAAGAGATCCGGGATGAAGTGACAAGAGACCTTAATCTTAATAATAATGAGCAAGAAAACCTACAAAACCCAACACAAACATTAAACAATAATATAGACAACATGCAAGAAAGTATACTTGGCTTTACAACATAAATTCTTACTCAACCATCTCACTTACATTCCCCCTCACAAAATCAATCAATCATTCATTCTGATGACTTACAAACAGCTCCGCCGACTGGAACTCAACTAGAAGTCGAAATCAACAATGAACATAATGTAGACATTATAGTTCAACCTAATTTTATACAAAATACATATAGTATCACCTTAGATAAATTTCGAAACTACAATCCAATTACACGGCCATTCATACCAAGGCAAAAACCCTCTAAAAAAACTTTCAAATATTGTAGATTATATTAACACACAAATACTTCCACACCACATCTCAGCAGACCAAGATTTTCTTACTACTCACTTAATAATATATTGTGCAGCATACACCGCAGCTATTTGTAACGGAGCCAAAATTAAAGATAAAAACACAAACAATACTAATAATTCAAATCAAACAAATAAAAGAACACCAAGAAAAGACTTGAGAAAAGAATTAATAATATAAGAATAGACATCGCACGAATGACAGAATACATGAGAGGTACTAGAAGCAATAGACTCACATCCCTGGTAGAAACAATAAAATTAAATATTGCATACACTCACAACATGAGCACCCTAACACAACGGACCAAGAATACCTTGACACGATTAAACAAAAATTAAATGCAGCTTCTAGTCGATTAAAAAGATATCTTAACTGTACATTAAGAAAAACACAAAATACTCAGTTTTCGAACAATGAAAAGCAATTTTATAGAACACTTTCAGCAGAATCACAAAGAATAAACTCCACCCAAAGCTCAGAGGGAACCATATCAAGCACTGAACTACATAACTTCTGGTCCAATATTTGGGCAAAACCGGTTACTCATAATACGGATGCAGAATGGATAGGTAAAGACTCTAGTAGTACTTTTATAGACTCTATTATACCAATGGAATATGAATATGTCCCTATAGAAATATTCGTGAAAGTACTGCAAAAGACCCATAATTGGAAGGCACCGGGCAGTGATTGTTTACACAACTATTGGTACAAGAAATTCACCACCGTTTATAATATTCTCCATAAACATATTAATGATTTCATACTGAACCCCCACACTATGCCAGATTTCATCACACAAGGTGTCACTTACATGATACCAAAAGATACCGATCACCAAAATCCAGCTAAATACCGACCCATCACTTGCCTGCAAACCATATACAAAATACTCACGGGATGTATCACAGAACTCATAAATCAACACACCAATGTTAATAATATTCTAGCCGAAGAACAAAAAGGATGTCGCAAAGGTAGTCAAGGCTGCAAAGAGCAGCTTACATAGATTCCGTTGCCATGAAACAGGCAATAACTAAGAAAAAGGACATAAGTAAGATTATAGAAAAGCCTTTGATTCAGTCCCACACACTTGGCTTCTCTATATACTGCAACACTACAAAATCCATCCAACACTTATTAACTTTCTTAAGAACTCTATGCAAAACTGGACAACAGTACTTAAAACAGCTGGACCTTCTTCTATCAATACTCCACCAATTCCAATACGCCGTGGTATCTTTCAGGGCGATGCCCTCAGTCCCTTATGGTTCTGTTTGGCACTTAACCCACTTTCTCATATGTTAAACGAATCCAGTCATGGATATACAGTCAAAGCCCAAAACAGCCAATTCCCACTCACACATCTACTATACATGGATGATATCAAACTTTATAGTAATACAACTGAATGTTTGCACTATCTTGCAGATATCACACAAACTTTCTCAAAAGACATTAACATGGAATTTGGGATTGACAAATGCAGAACTTTTACAGTCACAAATGGTGAAATAGCTACACATAATTAAATACTACAGTCAGGAGATACTATTGATCCACTAGAACCGAACACATACTATAAATACTTAGGATTCCAGCAAGCCCGCCAGATCAACCAAGAAGAAACGAAAGAAGAGCTTAAAAAGAAATTCAGACATAGACTTAATATTTTATTCCGGTCCCAGTTAAATTTCCGCAACTTGTCAAAATCAATAAACAGTTATGCCATCCCCGTGCTGACGTACTCATTTGGAGTAATAAACTGGGCCCAGGGCCACCTTATTAATTTGCAGCGTATTATTAACACTCTCTTAACATCGTACAGAAAGCACCACCCCAGATCGTGTTTGCAGAGATTGACTCTACCCAGAGATGAAGGAGGCCGTGGTATAATAGACATTGTTAATCTTCATAATAAACAGATTACGTCACTGCGACAATACTTTTACTCACGAGCAGAAGAATCAACACTCCATTATACAACTGTTAATGCCGATAAAAAGCTCACCCCACTCAATTTAGCAGATCGAAACTCACAGCGAAAGGAACAAATTACTGAGGTACGAGAAAAGATTGCTGCTTGGCAGCGGAAGTCTCTCCATGGACGGCATCGACACGACCTGGAACAGCCTTATGTCGACAAAAAAGCGTCGAACGCGTGGCTGCGGCGTGGCGATCTCTTCCCAGAGACGGAGGGCTTCATGATCGCAATCAAAGACCAAGTAATCGATACT
This sequence comes from Ephestia elutella, assembly GCA_018467065.1. Taxonomy (NCBI): domain Eukaryota; kingdom Metazoa; phylum Arthropoda; class Insecta; order Lepidoptera; family Pyralidae; genus Ephestia; species Ephestia elutella. The sequence goes on along the minus strand of CM031566.1, from coordinate 5,032,217 downwards.
CGTAATTATCAAAAATACATAATACACGCAATTATACCCACTGACACTTGCAGACACTGCCATTCCAACTCTGAAACCATCCAACATATTACATTAGCATGCAAATCCCTCGCTCAGACGGACTATAAGCACCGCCACGACCAAGTAGCTTCAATTATACATCAACATCTTTCACACAAACACAATTTTATACCGAAGAAAATCCCATACTATAAATAGAACCGGAGACCATTCACGATAATAGTAACTGCAGAATATATTGGGATAGAACGATAGTCACAGATAAAACAATACATTTTAACCGTCCTGATATCACACTACACGATAAAATAAATAAAACTGCCTTTCTAATTGACATAGCCATACCAAATACACACAACATTCAATCTACCATCTCACAAAAACTAGCTAAATATCAAGATCTAGCAATAGAGCTAAAACGTCAGTGGAGAGTAGAAACGGTGCATATAGTCCCTGTGGTAATATCGGCAACTGGAGTCATTCCTAAGTCACTACAAAGAGGTTTAGGACCTTCTGAACATTAATAAAAATGCAATTTTCCTTCTCCAAAAAGCCGTTATCTTAAACACCTGCCGTCTCACCAGAAATTTTTTAACTACATCTTCTATCACTTTGGAGCGTGAGCCCCATATAATAATAAAAGTAATCTTCAGGGTCGTTGTAATAAATTTATTGGTAAACATAAGACCTAAAACAAATATAAATAACGGTTAGAAAAAGATAATAAACACACTTCACTATAAATTTAGAATCACTTCCAAAAGAACCAATAAAACTTAATAATACATACCCGATAAGGGTCTATGTTGATTTATATAATATTAAATATATTTAAGATATATTATTTATCTTTATAATATTAGACGATAAATGATTTACATAAACTGAGTCAAGAATGAATATGAATCGAATGTGTATGAATACAATTTAAAATTTACGACAGGTGAAATAAGTATGTATGTGCCAGCGCACGCATAAATGGATCAAAGAGGATGAACGCGTCGCCGCGTTACAACTTCTTCTATACATAAATAAAATAAAAAATAAAAAAAATAAAAAAGCCTTTTATTTCTTGCATTTTTACAAGATGAAAAAGAAAATAAATAAAAATTATGTGTGCAGAGCAACTACGCTCTGCTGCCAGAAAATGTGCGCAGAGAGAATCCGGACAAACGAAGCGGCGGGAAGAATTCTGTACCGGAACTTCACCGGGAAAAAACCACCGGTAAAAATAAGTACCGGGAAAAAATCTCCACGCGGCACCACGTTTGCCCGACTAAAACCTAACTAACTTAACGCAGTCTGCTACCACCGTAGCTTATGAAGGGAGCTACAGGGCCCTATATGATAACCTAACCTATAAATTAATTACAATGGAAAACCACTTACCAAGCTAAATCTTCTTTCTCTTCGGATCCAAACTTGAGTGTCTTCGGGAAGGGGGAATTCCTAATCACCCTACCTAACCCATGAGATCTCAATTCCCCAGAACACATAAATAGATTTCTTCCCGAAATCGGCTCGGCAACAGATAGATGTGAGCGAGCAGCCACGCGTCACATCCCACAGGAGAAAGTCACAATGACGGGCACACAAACACAAAGTTCAATAGTTATTTAACAAACAGGAAATTCACCAATACAACTCAAGATAATTAGCAATCAAAGAACGCGGGACCTCTCGCGTATTAAAAATCAAACCGATATCGCATAGGACAATGGCGACCGTCCGCGAGCCATCTTCACGCGAGCAATGTGAGAACCCCAAAACGCCTGGCGGCGATAACAGGAAACGCCTGCGTTTAGTTTTACCCAATATATTACAAACATCCCCCCGTCCCGGTCTGAGAAGCAGACCGCTAGCTTACTCTACGGGAAGGCGGGCGAGAGAGGTCACACCTCTCCTTAAAATCGAACCGTCGACCAACACCTCAGCCACACGCGGAGTGCCATCTCCGCCAAGAATCAAACGTAATATGCGAGCTCGTCGCCAAAGCAATGAGGGCAAATTTGCCTCTTTTAACAATACTAAATCACCCTCCCTGGGAGGCTCAGTCCTGTCTGTCCACTTCACTCTTTGCTGCAGCAAATGCAAATATTCAAGCGACCAGCGACGCCAAAAGTCCTGGCTCATTTGCTGCAACATTTGAAAACGCGACAACCGATATACGCGTTCGTCCTTCCACGGGTATTCGGGCAGGGCATTCAAAGGCTCCTCCCACCAAAAAATGACCAGGGGTGAGAGCTTCCAAGTCATTTGGATCTGGAGATAGCGGACAGAGAGGACGAGAGTTGAGGACCGCCTCAACTTTACAAAACACTGTGGCCAGCTCTTCAAAAGTTAGAGCCGTTTCTCCGATAATGCGGCGGAGGTGGGTCTTTGCGGATTTCACAGCCGCTTCAAAAAACCCTCCCCAATGGGGGCAACTTGGGGGACTAAACTTCCAGGTTATTCCCCTTTGGGCAGCAATTTGACTTAAACTAGTACAATTTTTATCAATAAACACAGAAACATCCTTAAGATAATTTACAGTTCCTTTATAGTTTGTGCCATTGTCAGACCTAATAAGGGAAGGTAGACCTCGACGCGAAACAAAGCGATCCAACGCGGCGACGAAGGCCTCCGTAGTCAGAGCCGATACCACCTCCAAATGGACAGCCTTGGTGGCCAAACAAACAAATACACACAAATAGCCCTTCACAATACGGGCATTACGAAAGGGAGAAGCCTTGATCGAAAAGGGACCGGCAAAATCGGTTCCAACGCCGTCAAACGGTCTCGAAGGTCGGATTCGATCAGCGGGCAAATCACCCATCTGTGGTTGCATCGTGGATGCCTTCAACCTATAACATGCAATACATCGAAACAGAACACTACGGATTGCTCTTCGGGCAGACAATATCCAAAATTCGCGTTGCAAAATAGCCAACAAAGCATTGCACCCAGCATGGGCGTTACGAATGTGTCGATCAGACACCAAAAGCTGCACCAAGGGTCCGCCCTTGGGCAACAACAGAGGATGGCGAGTCTCATATGGAAGATCCGCCTTCCGGAGCCTGCCTCCAACCCGAAGAAGCCCATCCGAGTCGATGTACGGGTTCAAACGAGCGACCGCGCCCTTCAACTTAGCGCGTCCGTCGCGCAAGATACGAAGCTCTGACTCAAACCGTCCGGTCTGCACGACACGGACCCAATGCAACAATGCGCTCCGGCGCTCTTCTGCACCTGCAATCGGCTCCAACCGCTTTGCCTGTGGGTTTCTACAATTATGTATGAAACGCTTAATCCAACTGGTAACACCCAGAAGCTTATCCAAGCTGCTATACCGAGCAAGTAGCCAATCCGGCTCCGACGTCGTCTCAGCGACTACAGCATGTACACGGAGCCCAGTCAAACTCAAAGAAGTAACATCTGTCTGACAGACAGGCCAAGAAGTTTCTGATCCCATCAGCCACTCTGGACCCCACCAGAGCGGGTGTGACACCAATTCTGGTGCCGTACAACCTCGGGAAGCACAGTCCGCTGGGTTAAGCTCTCCCGGCACATGTCTCCATGTTATATCAATTCCAATATTTTGAATTTGGGAAACCCTGTTTCCAACAAAAACCTCCAAGGTATGTGGGGCCGCGCGCAACCATGCAAGCGCGACCTGGCTATCCGACCAGGCGAAGATGTCCCGTATCTCGACCGTGGCCGCCAGCTCACAGGCAACGTGATGCAACAATTTAGAGAGAAGGTGAGCTCCACTCAACTCAAGCTTGGGAATAGTCAGCCTAGTCCTGATGGGGGCAACCTTGCTCTTCCCTAACAAAAGCGAGACATTGACCCGGCCATCGGCGTCAACTGTCCGCATATAGACTGACGCGGCGTAGCCTCGCTCCGACGCGTCACAAAAGCCATGCAGGCTGGCTCGATATTTCCCGGGGGGCAATATTCGACGAGGCAAGGCAATCCGATTGACTTCCTTAATCGATGAAAACAACTCGAGCCAATCATCCAATGGAGAGCCAAACAGCGGCTGGTCCCACGAGACGCCCAAAGTCCAAAGTCTCTGAAGAAGACACTTTGCAGAGAATATCACTGGACTGATCCAACCGCTTGGATCAAACATACGGGCTATTACGGACAACACCGTTCTCTTAGTCCAGACCTTTGGTATTTCCAAGTCCACTTGGAATGTAAAAATATCGGTTAGCGGCTGGTACTGCATGCCCAGCACCGCTATCCTGTTGGGATCATCCACATCCTCAAACAGGTGAGGGTTCTGTTGGTGATCCTCCGGGATCCCTTCTAGAACTTTAGGCTCATTAGACAACCACTTACGTAGCTCGTAGCCACCTGTCTTCAATATTTCAATCAATTCATCCCGCAGTAGGAGGGCCTCCTCAATACTTTGGGCTCCGGTGCACACGTCATCAACATACAAGTCACGTGACAGCACGGAAGCCCCACGGGGAAAGCGGATCCGTTCCCGCTCTGCCAATTCAAGTAATGATCTGATGGCGATATAGGGACTAGATTTCAAACCATACGTGTTTGTGTTGAGTTCATACACCGTCACAGGATCCTCAGGGCGCTCACGCCAGAGTATCAACTGGAATCGCCTGTCCTCAGGATGTATGACTGTCTGGCGGAACATCATCCGGATGTCCGCGCCAAAAACCACTTGATGTCTTCTAAAGTTCAAGATGATGTCAATTATGTCCCTATGCAATTTGGGACCTGAATGCAAACATAGATTCAACGAAACTCCGTTCGAAGTGGGTGCGGACCCATCAAAGACAGTCCGCAACTTGCCCGTTGAGGCCTTCACCACCGCGTGGTGGGGCAAAAAATAATGCTCAGTTGAGCTCCAATCAACTCGAGCCGGAGACATGTGACCCAAATCCTCGTACTCGCGCATAAATTCAATATATTTATCGCGAAGTACGTGGTCACGCTGCATGCGTCGCTCCATGGACAGCAGTCGTTTCTCCGCAAGCGCCCTACTTTGCCCTAGGCTAGGACGAGAGGCAACAAAAGGTAACCTAGTTACAAACCGACCGGAGGGCAACCTCTCCGTGGTTGATCGAAAGAAGGCTTCGCACTCAGCGTGTTCCGGATCCATCCTGGAACTCATAGGTGGCTCCTCCACCTCCCAAAACCTTTGCATGGTCTTGGCCAAGGACGCAGATGCGACAACCGGTGGCTCCTCCGCGGTGCCATTATCAAACACAGGGCCCATCAGGGCAAAACCAAAAATCGTAGACACCGCCATCAGTGAAGACGAACCCAGAGCCTTCTGTGTACCCAACAAAATCCAACCCAATACGTCCGAGCCCAGGAGCAAGTCCACTGGGCCGGGATGAAAGACAAAGGGGTCGGCCAAATCCAGACCCGAAACCAAAGACAACACACCCGGCGGTATGTCTGTCGAGGGGTGCCAACCCGCAATGGTATCCATTACCATAGCCGAAGTCGTGATCCTCATTGTGGAGGACTTCAGCGAAGAAAAGGTGACAAGTGTCTGGCCCGTCAGACACTTCACCTGTATGCCACCAACTCCAAGAAGTGGCACAGGCGAGTCTTCCACGACTAAACCTAACTGGCGTGCCACTCGAGTGGTAACCAAACTGCTTTGAGCCCCTGAGTCCAACAGAGCTCTCAAATTAATGGCTTCCCCCACGACCCCATACGCGGACCACCGCGGTAGGGAGCAGAACCGTCCGCGGCTCTGTCCCAGCAAGGGAGCAAGCTAGTTACGGGCTCCCCACTCTCTCCAAACCAGGGGCGCGCCACTGACCCGGATAATATGGCGGGCGAGTGCACATCCCCATCTGAGGGGGGGCATAACCCGCGGCCCGGCCATACCTATGGTACGGCGGGTGGTACTCCAGCCGTGGGTACTCGTGCAGCGGCGGAGAAAACCGCTGCGGCTGCATGTGGTGGGTAGTGGTAACCCGCGTGGAGGGGGTGTCCCCACTCTCACGTCCGATCTAGGGCCCCCGCCCCTGGGGGCCCTATCCGGGGCCTGGCCAGCCACATACTGGCCACGACCTTGGGGCGCGTGGTCCCGGTCCGCCAAGACCCGCGCCGGTACGCGACCCCCTCCCGAGGGGGGGTGCGACGAGCGAAGCCGCGTCCTCCTTCCGATGGTGGAGGGCTTCGCGCAGGAGCGCCCCCGCCCATAGGGGACCCCTGCCTCAACAACCGGGGGCCATCCCCGTTCCGGTTCATGCAGAGCATCACGTGGTGCAGCCCACGGCATGCACTGCATGGTATGGCTCTGGGACAGTCACGTGCATAGTGACTGCCCAAACAGTAAAAGCAAAGTTCATGCCGCCTTGCCATGCGGCGCCGATCTTGTACTGGCAGTCTCTGCCAGTCCCTGCATTGCAGCAGGCTGTGGCCCATCCGGCCACATTGCAGGCAGTCCGCGTCCCCCGCGACTGCTGCCGTGTGTGCAACCCGCACACCAGCTCCACGCGGTGGCGGTTGCCGTCCCTGTTGGGGCTTCCCTCGCCATGAGGGTTCCAAGGGCCTACGTTCAGGCGCTCTGGATGGCGCTGAGTCCGTCATGGTATTCTCAGCAGCCCGTGCCTCAAACTCCAAAAACTTCACCAAGTCAGTGAATGTTGGTAGGGTGGTGCTATCCCGTTCCGCATTCTCGCGCTCAAATCGCGAGCGGATGTCATTGGGTAATTTGCCCAATACAATGTGCACCAGCAAAAAGGACCATTGGTCCACCGGCAGCCCCAGTGTGCGGAGCGCGTTACAGGCCACTGTAACGGGCGTGAGCAACTGCAGGCGCAACTGTGCCCTGTTGGCCACCTTGGGCAGGGCCATCAACTGTGCGGCGTGCGCATCCGCTAACAAACGTAAGTTTTGGTAGCGGGAGTTCAATAACTCCCAGGCCGTGTCGTACTGGTCGTCCTCCACCCGGAGGTGCTGGATGAGCGACCGCGCTTCACCCTCAAGAGTGGAGAGGAGGTAGGCCATCTTCTGGGCCTTCGACAAATCCTGTCGTGCTACGACCAGGGACTCAAACATATTTTTATATGCCACCCACTCCTCCATCCTACCCCCAAAGTGGGACAGCTGAAGGGTGGGGAGCCGACCAGTAACCGCTGGTCCTTCATGTCTAACAGGTGTGCGAGGGGCTGGTCCGCCAGCCTGTCTCGCCCTTATTGCGGCCGCCGCCTCCACGATGTCATCGTGCAGACTCAGGACCTGGTCCAGGTCCGCCACGTGACCTGCGTAGACCTCCGGGGTAAGGTCGGCTTCGGTAAGCGCCGCCATGGCCGCTTCCGCGTTGTTCAATCGTGAGCGGAGCTGATCCGCTCTTTCCAGTATAGCGGCCTCCCTGTCCTTCCGGGACAGGAGTCCACCGGCCGTCACAAACCATCTCAATTCGTTGGCGAGTGTCGCCTTAGCATTGGGGACCTTCGCCATCGCGTCAAGTCACAAACAAAAAATAACAAAAGGTAAATAAAAAACAAAATCAAGCAACAACACGAAAAACCGCGGTAGGTATGAGAATGGCACAAACCCGGAACGCACGGTACAAACCGCAAACAAATACAAAAAGGTTACAAATATTCTTATACAAACAAACTAAGAAAAATCTAATAATTTTTACAAACAATTAATTATTTTTTACAAACGAACAAATAGAGGGTAGATAAACTACGCTCTGCTACCAGAAAATGTGCAGAGCAACTACGCTCTGCTGCCAGAAAATGTGCGCAGAGAGAATCCGGACAAACGAAGCGGCGGGAAGAATTCTGTACCGGAACTTCACCGGGAAAAAACCACCGGTAAAAATAAGTACCGGGAAAAAATCTCCACGCGGCACCACGTTTGCCCGACTAAAACCTAACTAACTTAACGCAGTCTGCTACCACCGTAGCTTATGAAGGGAGCTACAGGGCCCTATATGATAACCTAACCTATAAATTAATTACAATGGAAAACCACTTACCAAGCTAAATCTTCTTTCTCTTCGGATCCAAACTTGAGTGTCTTCGGGAAGGGGGAATTCCTAATCACCCTACCTAACCCATGAGATCTCAATTCCCCAGAACACATAAATAGATTTCTTCCCGAAATCGGCTCGGCAACAGATAGATGTGAGCGAGCAGCCACGCGTCACATCCCACAGGAGAAAGTCACAATGACGGGCACACAAACACAAAGTTCAATAGTTATTTAACAAACAGGAAATTCACCAATACAACTCAAGATAATTAGCAATCAAAGAACGCGGGACCTCTCGCGTATTAAAAATCAAACCGATATCGCATAGGACAATGGCGACCGTCCGCGAGCCATCTTCACGCGAGCAATGTGAGAACCCCAAAACGCCTGGCGGCGATAACAGGAAACGCCTGCGTTTAGTTTTACCCAATATATTACAAACATTATGATTAGCACATGCATTTTTAAATTTAAATTACTCTTTAGACATTACTTTTTCATACAAAAATAAGTTTAAAAAAACATTGATAAAAATAAATTAATAGATCATTGTGTTACTTAAATTGTTTTATGATATTCATATTAAGTACATATATATATATTTTTTCTTCCTACTATCATGCAAGAACCCCTCGTGTGAGGGTGAAGGCCTCCTCCAGACGATTCCAGCGTTCTCTGTCTTTGGCTATAGTCATCCAGTTCTTGCCTACTGTTTTAAGAATGTCCTCATTCCACCGGGTGACAGGTTTACCTATTTTTCTAACTCCCACTGGACCAGTCCATGACGTTAATCGTTTTGTCCATCGGCTTCCATCCATTCTGGCCACATGACCTGCCCAGCGCCATTTTAGTTTTAGTGAGTAAGTGAGTGCATCTGTTACCTTAGTCGTTTTTCTTATGGTGGTATGAGGTATTTTCTGAATTTTTCTTATATTCATCGTTTTTCTTATGGTGGTATGAGGTATTTTCTGAATTTTTCTTATATTCATAATGCTTCTCTCCATACTGCGTTGGCAAGATCTAATTTTTGTTTTTGTTTTATAAGTGAATTTCCACGTTTGGCAAGCATAGGTGATAGACGGCAGCAAACAAGTGTCTAAGACCTTTTTCTTTATTTTTATAGGCAATGAGCTTTTCAGTATTTCTTTTTGACTCCAAAACTTTCTTCATGCAGCCGAAATTCTTCTTTCCACCTCTAATTCATTGGAGTTGTTTTCAAAAGAAATCCTTTTACCAAGGTAAATATAATGGTCGACGTATTCCAGCGGTTCATTTTCAAGACATATTGGGACTTTCACGTGATTTGTCAAAATTTTTGTTTTGCTCAAGTTAATTTCTAGGCCAACTTTTTCTGCTACCTTCTTGTAGTGATCTGACCATTTTGTTCATATCAGTTGGATTTTCTGACATCAACACAATGTCATCGGCGAACCTCAGATGGCTGATATATTTACCGTTGACCCTAATTCCGACCTCAGTCCAATTTAGTCTACCAATGACCATTTCTAAGACAGCAATGAAAATTTTAGGAGAGAGTGGGTCTCCTTGTCTTACTCCTCTTTTTATGGGTATATATGGACCTGTAGTCTCAAGTTTTACTTGGCTTTTGCATTGGCTATATAAATACTTCAAAACATTTATGTATCTGGTGTCGACATCTTGGGATTTGAGAGCTTCCCATATTGAAGTGTGGAATATAGTGTCAAACGCTTTTCTGTAATCAATGAAGACAAGATAAAGTGGTCTTCGATATTCGCGATATTTTTCTATGATTTGCTCTACTGCATGGATGTGGTCGACTGTAGAATAGCCCTTCCTAAATCCCGCCTGTTCTACGGGTTGATGTTTTTCAAGGTCTGTATTTATTCTTTTTCCTAATACCGTTGAAAATAATTTATACATGGCTGAGAGTAGGCTTATTGGACGAAAGTTGTTTATGTCTTTTGGGTCTCCGCAGATGCAGCCATCTCACTTTTTGATTAAAAAGGTACAGAAAGGCCTCTTCATGTTGGCTTTGGCCCCATGAACGCCTCAAAGGACCGGGTCCCAATGCACCCGTGGCTCTGAAAAGCGTACCAACATAATAATAATAATTTATTTCGAGTAATTACACTCATATAGTATCTATCTATACATTACATTGTTAAAATAAACTAAATTAAATATGTTAGTATCCCTTACAAACTATGTTAGTGTAATATATCTCTGCACGGAACATGCAAACTCCGGCAGTGAGCCAAGTACGGGCAGTCCCACCTCGTAGCTATCATCTTTAGGATGCTGTTGGTACTACCGCGCACTCTCCTGAGCAAAGAGGTGGCACGCTTGCGCATGATCGTAGGAAAACAATCTATACCAGCCTCTGCAAACATACCGGAGGCAATACAATAGCGCGGCAGCCCCATCAACATCCTAAAAGCATTATTGAACTGGACCTGGAGGGCCCCGTACGCCCTTCGTATAATTTGCCCATAGACTACACGTGTAGAAAGTAGTACAAAATGCTTTAAATAATGTATATTTAGCTTGAGCAGAGCAACGTGCAAATCTACGGGCTATCATATTTGCTCTGACAGACAGAGCCCTCCGTTCCCTTTCAATGTCAGTGACATCCTTTAAGTCCGCAGTGAGCATATGGCCTAGGTACTTAAATCTATCCACCAGCTCTAGAGGAAGTCCATACAATTTAATTGGTGGTACCTCTGCCATCAATCTAGAGTTAAGACCGAACACAAGGCATTGGCTTTTCTTTACGTTATATAATAGTCCATGCTCCTGTGCATACATTTCACAAACTTGTAGTAGTTTTTTTAACCCACATGGTGACGCACTCAACAGCGCCATATCATCAGCGTAGCTGATATTATTTACATTAACACCATCTATGTGGCACCCCACTTTCATACTACTGAGTGTTTCAATCAGTTCATTGATATATAGGTTGAAAAGTGTAGGGAGGTCAACCCCCCCTGCCTCACCCCACACTCCAACCTATATGGTTTTGACATCGTACCCGCCCACTACATCATTTATCTGACCTGCATACCAATATTTAAATATGTTTATAACATCAGCAGGTACATTACTCGATGCTAGTTTTTTCCACAATAAATCATAGGATACAAGGTCATATGCTTTAGTCAAATCAAGAAAGCAGGAGTAGACTGGAGTGTTTCTATCCACATAATACCTGGGGGTCGTCTACCATTGGGTTTTGACAGTTATTCGCGTAGTTCGTCACACAGATGGATGCATACACACACATCTATTACATGTGTGTGTATCCGCCCACACACACTATTATAAAAAAAACATTTGAAATGTATAGACAATACAAAAACTTTTATATTGGCAAACTGTTGGTGGTTGTGTGCGTTACCCTGGCAGGAAAGTGTGTCCTGGAGTTAAGTGAATGGAACCAAAACGTTGTGCGTAGTCTAGTGTACATGTGCCGCGAATAAAACTTTTGTGCGTCTTGTAGTTTAGGAAAAAAACGGAAATCTAGGATTCTGCTAGGGTAACGTCGTTCTAGCAGGAAAGTTCTAAACGAATGATCGGAGAGAGAAATATTCTGAGGGGGCAGAGAGCTTAGAGCTGTGCATTGACCTGGGCTGAAAAGATCATTTGTGCGTCTTCAGGTTTTCGGGATATTGCATTTCCTGCTGGAGTAACGTTTTGCAAAATCGTGGATCTCCTAGATCCATCGTATGTGCGCCTGTAAGATAAATATACATGAGTAGTGTAGTGATAACTACAGAATTATTTTGAACTTCTAACTGGTCAACTTTGCATGTCATATTTTAGGTGAAATAGTCGATATATTGGGATATTATTCCTGTGGCGTATTACCTGCATGATAGGCTCTCGACGTATCACAATAGCAGGCATTCAAATCCATTAGTTTCCAGACAAATTGAATTGGAAAGTGAAACACCGGTACACAAATTTCATATGTTGTTTTTACAATACTTGATAGGAAGACAGGGAGACCCGCACATCAAAACGTTCTCTGAGTCACGCCGAAACCATTGGTAGCAATAACTCGACGCGATTTTGTGTACTTACGGAATTATATCAAAAACTAAACATTCATAACAAAACATTCTATGATTAAATTAGACTGTCAACAAAATCTGCAGAGTTGGACGTCTGACATTGACAGCTGGTGACACACGTTCCGTATCAGTTCATAACCAACCTTTCTTATCATAAACAAATAAGAAATCATGGCTGGATTGTTGTAGAATTTTAATTATTCTCCTTTAATATCGTCGACTTAGATTGTTATAATATTCAACGAATAAATACCTTATTTAAACATTAGTTCTTTTAAAGAATGTTTAGAAGTTGGTTTGACGTGCGTCCGAATTGGGCGAAATGGAACGCGACGAGGCGGAATGTCAAATCAAGTGGAGGGATCTTTCTCTTCCTGGGTGGCCGCTACGACATGTAACATGGCTTGAGCAAAATCATTAAATTTTTGGGGTTTTTTTCACTTTCGCCGCCCTCGGCACCCCGTCATGGGACTATAGTTTAACCTTTAGCTTTAAAATCCGCGATACGCGCAAGGACACAGGGGATGTTTGCCGCCACGAAGTTGTCAGGAGGATGAGCTGTTGATATCCACGTGCCCGCCCGGCCGTATGAATTGGCGCTTCCTGGAGTGTCCTCCCATCACCAGAGGGTGCGGTTCTCCCGGACCGTGGACCGCCTGCCACGGCGCAGGCCCCGTCGTCGGCGACCCCAAAGTGCAACACACGGATCCTAACCTTATTTCCGAAGGCCGCATCGCCGCCCCCGATCCGATGTCCCTGTAATGGCTCAGCGCAAACCTCGGGAGGTCCAGCCAGCGTCTACTATCTCGCATACAACGGAGCGTCGCAGGAGCGCCGTGCCTCTTTGATGTCGCGACCAGCGCCAGTGCTCGAACCCAACGGATCATAACGGTGAACGGAACGACGTTCTAAGTGCGCACAGACGTTTGTGTACGGACCTGGCCAGGTACCCTATATTTGGTTTATGTTAATTTTAACTTTTAATTGCGGCAAAGAATTATCAGATTTTGGTATTAGTATAACATGTGCCCGCCCTCAGCGGCTAGTGTGTTTATGGAATAAAATGCTATATTCTATCCCAACCATATTGTATTAATGATATCACCCTGCCCATGACTCCCAGGACCTAAGGCTTACTAGACAAGAGGTCCTTGTACTTCAAAAGTGCGAGGCTCTATCCTGAGCATTACATCCGGCTCTCTCTCTAAAGTAATTGTTCGTGTATAATCGCACTGCGCAGGGATATTGCCCGTCTTCACTTCAAATAGTTGGAGACCCCTGCACACGCACCGACCAATATACTTCTTTTTTATTTTTTTATTTTTTATACACGACAATGGCGCCCGAACAGGGACAACAACAACATACACTTTTTTTATTTTTTATACACGACAATGGCGCCCGAACTAATATATTTTTGAGCCTTTGAGTCCTGTGAGAGTGGCAGTTTTTTCTAAAAAATAGTTTTTAAATTTTTTAAACTCGCTCACTTGTTATTTTGAAATTTAGGTGATATCATTAACTGTAAAGTTATTATACTTTAGTGTTTGTAAGGTTTATATGCGACAGGGTTGTAAGCATACATTTAATACAATTCATAGTAATTATTATAATATTACTAAATAATATTATAATTAATAATATAATAATTAATATTTTATTTGGGCTTCGCTATGAATAAAAAGCATAGCGCTCAGCCATAATTCCTATTTAATCTCAATTTGAGAGCTAATTTATATTTATTGACAGGGAGTAACCTGTATCTATTTAGAAATTTATCAATTATTATAATCTATTACATACCCTGACACATATAACCTCACATTCTTGCCAACATGTCGGACGGCGAAAGGGAAGAGCAATATCATGAAGTAAGTGGGGAGGAAAACAAACCACCTACCACTACTACTTCCTCATTTGTTAATACACGACCACGGGGAGGTCAATTGCAAGCCAACTCAATGGGTAGGAATACCTATGTTACGGAGACTAGGGAAGATGACGAACGCGTTATTCACATATTAAAGGAGGACCATTTGAGGTCGTGGAATTTAAAATTTTCTGGTGACTCAGACGTCACAGATTTTCTTCTTAGAATTGATGATTTTAGGCGTAGTCGAAACACTTCAGAACATAAAGTACTGAAATGTTTTTCTGACTTACTTAGTGGTAGCTATCTTTGAATAGCATTATTAATGTTGCCACCGGGCACACCATTTTGTTAGCTAAAGGTCGGGAGATAATGACGGATGGCATGTGGCCGAAAAGAGGCGGCATTCCAAATTCGTTAGTACCTTCAAATGACCAGTCGTTCAGCTTATTTCTTCTCCGCTAAACTAGCACCGCGCTTTGTGATGTAAAGTTGTCAGGAAGCATTCGGATGTTGTTTACGACCTTCAGGAGATAGAAACCGGTAAAGTTGGAAAATATCATGTCAAGGACATAATAAAAGTCTCACAAGGTGTGTCCCCTAGCTAGCAACTTTCTTATTTTGAACTTGGTTATTTTGGATTGGTATAACCAATTAGAGGCCTCATTTTTTACATATGACATGACTCACATGTGAAATTTTTTTGTCAAGCGTTTTCATGAAAACCAATTTCTTTTGTAACTACACACTCTAGCCGCCAGAGTAAATATAAGGATATGGATTAATACTCCCTAATTTTTGAGAAAAAAAGGAAAATAAGTTTTTTCCCTTATACAATGTCAGCCCAACGGCTATACATTTTAAATGTCTATTTATGTGAGATCTCTCCATTAGTTTAAAGACTTTATTAGGTTTACAATTTAATTACTAACTAGTAAATTATGTAGGAATGCTAGATTACATATATTTTAATTAAATCTTAAATAGTTTTTCTTATTATACATAAGTAAGAACTATATTACTTTAGATAATTCTTTATTATTAGTATGCTACTTGCGATTATCTCATTAGAAATCCAAGTGTGATTTTTTAATGCAGGGGAATTGCAGCGGTCTGGCCAGACGCTGTATTCCTGACACTCAACATAAATTGAGTTAGTTTTAGAACTCTAGAACATACATTTTAGTTTAATATATGAAATAGCATGAGTTAGTTTCATATATAGCTGATAGTTTTATATTTAGAAATATATTGCCGTAGGATAGGTGAATGTTTTCTCCGGTTACCCCGGCTGTTTCGGCTAAGTACGACTTAACCTCTTTGCCGAAAAGGGGGGTATTGTAGTGATAACTACAGAATTATTTTGAACTTCTAACTGGTCAACTTTGCATGTCATATTTTAGGTGAAATAGTTGATATATTGGGATATTATTCCTGTGGCGTATTACCTGCATGATAGGCTCTCGACGTATCACAATAGCAGGCATTCAAATCCATTAGTTTCCAGACAAATTGAATTGGAAAGTGAAACACCGGTACACAAATTTCATATGTTGTTTTTACAATACTTGATAGGAAGACAGGGAGACCCGCACATCAAAACGTTCTCTGAGTCACGCCGAAACCATTGGTAGCAATAACTCGACGCGATTTTGTGTACTTACGGAATTATATCAAAAACTAAACATTCATAACAAAACATTCTATGATTAAATTAGACTGTCAACAAAATCTGCAGAGTTGGACGTCTGACATTGACAGCTGGTGACACACGTTCCGTATCAGTTCATAACCAACCTTTCTTATCATAAACAAATAAGAAATCATGGCTGGATTGTTGTAGAATTTTAATTATTCTCCTTTAATATCGTCGACTTAGATTGTTATAATATTCAACGAATAAATACCTTATTTAAACATTAGTTCTTTTAAAGAATGTTTAGAAGTTGGTTTGACGTGCGTCCGAATTGGGCGAAATGGAACGCGACGAGGCGGAATGTCAAATCAAGTGGAGGGATCTTTCTCTTCCTGGGTGGCCGCTACGACATGTAACATGGCTTGAGCAAAATCATTAAATTTTTGGGGTTTTTTTCACTTTCGCCGCCCTCGGCACCCCGTCATGGGACTATAGTTTAACCTTTAGCTTTAAAATCCGCGATACGCGCAAGGACACAGGGGATATTTGCCGCCACGAAGTTGTCAGGAGGATGAGCTGTTGATATCCACGTGCCCGCCCGGCCGTATGAATTGGCGCTTCCTGGAGTGTCCTCCCATCACCAGAGGGTGCGGTTCTCCCGGACCGTGGACCGCCTGCCACGGCGCAGGCCCCGTCGTCGGCGACCCCAAAGTGCAACACACGGATCCTAACCTTATTTCCGAAGGCCGCATCGCCGCCCCCGATCCGATGTCCCTGTAATGGCTCAGCGCAAACCTCGGGAGGTCCAGCCAGCGTCTACTATCTCGCATACAACGGAGCGTCGCAGGAGCGCCGTGCCTCTTTGATGTCGCGACCAGCGCCAGTGCTCGAACCCAACGGATCATAACGGTGAACGGAACGACGTTCTAAGTGCGCACAGACGTTTGTGTACGGACCTGGCCAGGTACCCTATATTTGGTTTATGTTAATTTTAACTTTTAATTGCGGCAAAGAATTATCAGATTTTGGTATTAGTATAACATGTGCCCGCCCTCAGCGGCTAGTGTGTTTATGGAATAAAATGCTATATTCTATCCCAACCATATTGTATTAATGATATCACCCTGCCCATGACTCCCAGGACCTAAGGCTTACTAGACAAGAGGTCCTTGTACTTCAAAAGTGCGAGGCTCTATCCTGAGCATTACATCCGGCTCTCTCTCTAAAGTAATTGTTCGTGTATAATCGCACTGCGCAGGGATATTGCCCGTCTTCACTTCAAATAGTTGGAGACCCCTGCACACGCACCGACCAATATACTTCTTTTTTATTTTTTTATTTTTTATACACGACAGTAGCTATTCATTTGTGCCCATCTGTGCCATAATTAGATTTAAGAAAATATTTATAATTTTTAAGTAATCGTGTTGTGTTTGAAATCACGAAAAAAAATCATAGCGCCTAAATGAAAAGACGTGTAAGCTCGCTGAAAACTGTATTCGATTCTTCTATACACCTATAATAACCACAAAAAGTTTCTGAAGTGCACATGTATTCATTATTGAATAATATTACTAAAAGAAAAAATTAGGTGACTTAACTTTGACGTCAACATACAAGAAACCGGCTCAACCCAATAAGTGTGCGTGTGAACCAAAGATTAGTGTGTTCAGTCATATATTATCATGGAAATTTTCAGCTCAAAATGTTAAGGATATAAGTAAATAAACACAAATCCAAAAACATATGAACAACGGCAGATTATCCGGTCAAGTTAGAATGACTACAAAAAAGCGACGGTTTCATACATATCGATAACCTTCTCTATTGGACGTATTATACCTAAGCTGTTCGTACAGTCGCATTCAAACGTTTATTAGCAAATGCCAACCTGTAACTTTATTTGTGGGAATTAGTGGGAATAATTAAAAAATATGTATTGTTGTTAAATAGGGATTTGTATAAAAGTTCAGGTGTTCCGTATTTGTCGAAATAGGTAGATTAGGTACCTACTATAAAAATACAAAATGTGTTTTTTAAATGTGAAAGTTTATTTAGGTACGACTATTATGTACTAGCTACATGGCTATGGCTACTGTAAAAGTTCTTCTTTCATGTCGAGTCGTACAATTCTGCACACCGACCGATGTTTCCTTCCTCCGCGCGGCACCCGATGACGTTGAATTAGTTTTCTGTCTACGCATAACAAAAACAATAGAGAGGGAGTGGCTTTGTCTAGCTAGCGTGAGGAAAGTGAGATAACTAGTAAGCAAAATGGTATAAGTGGGATAGAGATAGATATATAATCGTCATTCTATTTTCAATATTTTTTTATTTTATATGGCCACTACGTGAATGTGCTGTGCATTTTATATCCATACTAGCTTTTGCCCGCGGCTTCGCCCGTGTGAATTTCCCACGGGAACAGTGCTTTTTCCCAGGTATCTTATGCCCTTCTCAGTACTTACATATAACTATGTGTATGCGAAATTTCAGGAAGTATGGTTCAGTAGATAAAGCATGAAGAGGTAACAAACAAACAAGTAAATACACAAAAAAACTCACTTTCGCATTAATAATATTAGTTAGGATAGGATAGTTAGGATTTTTTAATTATTTCCTCAAACTTTGTCGGGAATTCCCAGTTGGGAATTGCCGACAGACGTTTGATAGCGACTGTACGGCCAACAGCTTAGGTATAATACGTTCAATAGAGAAGGTCATCGATATGTATGAAACCGTCGCTTTTTTGTAGTCATTCTAATTTGGCCGGATAATCTGCCGTTGTTCATATGTTTTTGGATTTGTGTTTATTTACTTATATCCTTAACATTTTGAACTGAAAATTTCCACGATAATATATGACTGAACACACTAATCTTTGGTTCACACGCACACTTATTGGGTTAAGCCGGTTTCTTGTATGTTGACGTCAAAGTTAAGTCACCTAATTTTGTGTTTTAGTAATATTATTCAATAATGAATACATGTGCACTTCAGAAACTTTTTATGGTCATTATAGGTGTATAGAAGAATCGAATACAGTTTTCAGCGAGCTTACACGTCTTTTCATTTAGGCGCTATGATTTTTTTCCTGATTTCAAAGACAACGCGATTACTTAAAAATTATAAATATTTTCTTAAATCTAATTATGGCACAGATGGGCACAAATGAATAGCTACTCATGTATATTTATCTTACAGGCGCACATACGATGGATCTAGGAGATCCACGATTTTGCAAAACGTTACTCCAGCAGGAAATGCAATATCCCGAAAACCTGAAGACGCACAAATGATCTTTTCAGCCCAGGTCAATGCACAGCTCTAAGCTCTCTGCCCCCTCAGAATATTTCTCTCTCCGATCATTCGTTTAGAACTTTCCTGCTAGAACGACGTTACCCTAGCAGAATCCTAGATTTCCGTTTTTTTCCTGAACTACAAGACGCACAAAAGTTTTATTCGCGGCACATCTACACTAGACTACGCACAACGTTTTGGTTCCATTCACTTAACTCCAGGACACACTTTCCTGCCAGGGTAACGCACACGTGGTGGTTTCTGTGGTGTGGTTGCATGAGTAATTAACCGGTATTTGCAGGTAAGCTCAATTTTTAGAGAAATATGTTAAAATTTTAAGATACATTATCATTTCATGAAGTCTAGGGTAATCTGTATAGATGATTCAAGTAAAATTAAATTATAATTTTGCTTTATCAAATCTTTGCCGCAATATGGCTTTATGAGAATAGTTTTATAAGCCGAGTGAAATATGAAATTGTATATTTAAGTGATTCCCTATTCAGATTACCAGAAATTTAGGGAGTTCATTTAAGAATGTTCGATTCGGGTTATCGTGAGGTACTCGTTTAAACTCACATCGTTTTTTCAGATTAAATAAAATATTGAATATGTGCTTTTTTTTTTCAAAAACAAGTACAATTTTATTTTCAAAAAAAGTTTGTGAAAATAATTACACTTTATTATTTATTTATTTATTGCGACTAGAAAGTCGCGGTTTGCCGTGTTGACCGCTATACCACAACAATTTGTATAAAATGTTCTGTGTTACCTATTTATGAATTGTACTTACTTATTATTATTCAATAATAAGGGGTAAATATTAACAGCTGGCAACAGTGAAGATGTCAAGAGTCAATCCATCAAAAAGATGTCAAGAAAACTAAAATAAAATGATAAAGTAGGTTCCTTCCAAAGAAGTTTTATACATTTTATAGGTATCTACCATAGAGCAACACGGATTAAACGCGGAAGCATGGAAGTAGTAAGTACTTTGTACAACTGGAAGGTTCTGGATGTGGAGTGACCATATTAAACAAAATTCTTAGGACCAGTGAACCACATGTCATGAGTCAGTGTGAAGGCAATTGAGCCTACTTTCGTGAGTTGTGTGTGAGTCAAAATTACGCTCGTTTTCGCTCTTACGCCCCTACAATTACGCTACTAGAAAAATATGTAGCTATTCCATAGGTTCAATAAAATATAGTACTATTTATAAAATAAGTAAAATAATACTCAAGTTAAAAAACGATTTATTTAATTACTTAAACGTTATTGTTTATTTATTTACTTATTAGGGACGCCAGCGCAAGCTCCAGACGGGTGATCAGTCCACTCATGCCGGGACCATTTCACCCAATTCCCCGAGACCTGTATGTATAGGGTTTTGAGCACGAAGTATGTATGGAGAGGAGATGCGCATAGGCATTTTACATATGAAAGACAGTGTCCGCATTGGGAGGGGAGCGGGGGACGTATACTTACCGTAGACAGAAATTAAAAAATGAACTCTTATTGGATAGACTTACGACTTATTTTATCTAATTTTACAAACTGTATAGCCACCTATTGGCCAGTAGCAGAATTATTTTCGCAAACTGTTTTATTAATTCTGTTGAGTTCTGCTATTACTCACTAGATGGCTGTACTGACAGGCGCGTATCCACCGCTGTGGGAATAATTACGTAAAAATACTTACGAGTGAAAATATATACTTTTATCGCGTGATTCCTTGGTGTGTGTGTTACTTTTACACCCCACAATACAGCACTTTATTGTTAATGAGCACAATCTAAAATTTCGCGTAACTTCGACACATCTGCGGCACGTGTTGACACTATGAAGTGAACTCCGCGAATGCGACAATAGTGACGTCTGGTGGCAAATAGTTAGAAGCCTCAATTTGGTCGACTGGGGACAGGTCTACTAGCTTATGAACAGCTCTACTTCATATGTGCTCTGTGGTTTTGAGTCACCTGGTAACTCACGTTGGTGGCGACCCACTGAATCTACCTGTTACTTTGCAGGATTTTAATAACTGCCCTATTGTTATGTCGCTCAGATCATCCTCAGATAGGGCGTCTGAGCCCAATACTTCTCTCCTTGCAGCAGCGTAAAGCTAGTTTAATAATCCGCCCGGTAATCCTCAGGTTGGAAAAGTAAGCTACATATTACGAGTTATTAGTTAATTTCCCACGAATCATCCCAAACCATTTTTTTCTTAATTCTATATTTGCGGTAATCTGAAAAAGAAATCTTTGCTAGGATACATTTATTTTCTTTATAAGTAATTATTATGTAGTCACCCTACTACCAGAAATGAAAACTTACCCGTGGAAGGAAATCCCACAACCTGGGTATGATTTCTTTATTGCAACCTCTAATAGCACAACATTTATTAACCATTCTCAAACTTCAATAATAATTATTATTAAAAACAAAATCACGCGCTACAGAAAAAAAAGCAGCCATTTTGTTTAATTTGTGTTGCTAGTGTATTGCAAATATTTACTATTTCCATAACTAGAAAGTTCTTCATGCTATTACGCCCTTAGTACACCGACGCGTTCGCATGCGAAAGCGATTCACTGCGAAACGCTTGCGATTGCGAAACGTCTGCGATATGTACACTGCCAGTTTTTATATGGCATGTTTTGTAGAATGAAATCAAGAATTTATATTTTAATATATTGGTGTATATTTTTGCACGTCGCATCGCATTGATTTCTGATTACATGACACATTGCGAAGCGAAACATGACATTAGCGAATCGCCTACGTCGTCATTGTAACAGCTACTTCGCAGCTACGTGCGAACGTACAGTCTGTCTATTAAGTCCTGAAATTAAATGATGGCGCCACTGATGTGCATGTAGCAACCCTATATAGTGTGACCAAAATAATTTCGATACTAGCAGTTCGTTCAGGTAAAGCGAGCTAATAAATAAAACATATATTCAGTCATATTGTTTTAGTTTTATTTACAATAGGTACCTTGCTTATGAAAAGTTTTACTAAACATTTTTAATTTAACCAGAATAATGTTTTTAATCATGTTTGTTGCAATGGCTCAGGATAGGAAATGTTGGCGTATACAAAAGGAGGCTTATACCCAGCAGTGGGTCATGGAAGGCTGACGATGATGATGAATGTTTTATAGTTAAAATACTAAGGTTGATCACTTTCACTCATCATCGGAGTCCAAATATTCAACAACAAGAAACGTTTCGTTACCGCTTTCATCAGCGGCACTGTCATCACTACAGCTGCTGTCACCACTGCTGCTATCATCGCCTAAGCGAACAATCAATTCGTCTATATCTAGATACAAGTAACGTCCTCGCTCATAGTACTCTTTTTTGAGCGTCTCAACGTAATGGCAGCAGTTTTTCCATATTCAGATGTGATGCTGTAAAAGGCCTCTTCAACAAGTTGCTTCGTCGACTATGGGCCTAACTGTACTCTTTGGTTTTCCTAAAAAAAAAGAATAAAAATTGTAACAGAATAGAAACAATAACTTATTCACAAGAAACAAATAATTCAAATTCAAAATTGATAGAAAACCGGAATAGACTGAGATGTACCATCATAATGTATCAAAAATTTATGATCATACTATAATATGACCTATTTACAATTTTAGTCTAACCTAAAAGTGTACGATGTAAACAATACCTTTTTTCTTTTAAAAATCGTAAATTCAGTATATTTGTAACTTCAGGTTAATAAAAAACAAACAATAACACGGTTACATACCCATAATATATGTTGTTCTCCCATAATATCATCGAAATCTCACAAAATTCGTCCATCCTTGCACTCCGCAAAACATTGCTGGAAAACTTTAAAAATCAATTCCCGCGTGCGACTCCGATTTACTTTACTCATTTTTTAAACTTTTCTGCATAGTTTGGTCTTAATTTATTGCAGTTTAATCAAAACCAAAAAAATACTATCGAAAAACAATCAATATTATTGACAGCTGATGTACGTACGTTTGGTGTTGCCAGACACATCATCAATGTTAGTTCCTCGAACTTTAATGTCAGGACTTTATAGACAAGCTGTATAGCCCGGGAAGTAGTGTCATGACGTGCAAATTTTGGTATCGGAAGAATTCACTTGGCACAGGTGTTATATACATGAAGTTAAGCTAATTTAGCCCGGTAGCCATCCACCCCCCCCTGGTGGGTAGGTAGGGGGGGCATTCAAAGGTACACGCCGCCGCGCTTTAGTTAAAAAATCATATCAGCTTCTATTTACCTACCACCTCGAGTTTGATGTCATTTTCTAGTAAATCAGGCATGAGGAATTCATTTTTGAGACATTTAGTATATAAGGTGGACTCAAATTAACTACAAATATTTTCAGGACTGGCTCCAGGAGGCTAAATAAACGTATTGGAGATAAAATTTTAAAAATCGATACGCTAGTTTTTATTTTATTTTTTCTAACAAAAAAGATATTATAAAATGATGACATTTAGTATCATACTGTAGATACATGTTAGACAATTCATTCATCTATATGCTCCACCCACCAAATAATAGAAGAAAGCTCCACCCACCAAATAATAGTAGAATGAAATTGATTTGCCGTCTTCCTCTTTTTTATCAAAAGTGCGTGGAAGACAGAGATGACAAGCGATTTATTAAACTTAAACGTATCAATGTAAACCTACATGATTGTGTATTTCGTTCCGTTTTATTTATTTGTGTGGATTAACACACACACACACACACACAAATAACCTAATATAGCCTAATAACTAATAAGATGATAATTTAAGTGTAAGTTTTGGGGTTTAAGGCGACTAGGAGAGCAAACACGTGAATTTGGTTTATCAAATTTATTAATAAGTTTACAATTTACAATAAAATAATGACTTCCCATCACACTTTTTCAGGCTGTGGACTGACAAATTAATGCAAATTAGTTGTTTAAGTGCATTAATAATTGTAAGTACCTATCTATGTAGCTAACGAAAATACATAGGAATTAAAAAATAATCTGACATGTCAATAGGTAGATTATTTGAATTTGCATTAATTCGGCGTGTTTAAAAGTCTATTTACAAGTTTATGTACACCCTAAATCACAACCTAAATTAATTAAAGATTTGCTGCACATACCCCCCTCTTTCGAGAATACACATCATGGCTCTATCAACACAGTGTCTTGTCACTTTTTGGAGCACATGTGTGTCACTCCGCATTAGTTCAAAGGCTCTCACTATCCGCGACTTCAGCTCGTCGATTGAGCTAATGGTGTGGCCGTCGTGTCCGTAAACAAGGTCTTTGGCCCTACCCCACACATGGAAGTCCAGTGGCGTGAGGTCTGGCGAACGTGGAGGCCACGCGATGCCTGGTCCAGACCTGTTCTCGAACCGCCGAGCCGATACTCCACCACGTCCAATCCAGCGTCCCTGGAACTGCTCAGTGAGGTAGTCCCTCACGCGCACACTGAAATGCGCCGGTGCGCCATCGTGTTGATAATACATCCACCTCCGGTAGCACACAGGCACATCCAGCAAAACCGGAAGGGTATTTTGTAGGAAGTCTAAATAAGTGTCCGCGTTCAGTCTATCTAGAAATACGGGCCCGAGTAATTCTCCCTTAAGGAAACCTGCCCAAACATTCACACTGAATCTGTGTTGAAAATGATCGGGGCGAACCATCCGAGGATTTTCAACCGTCCAATAATGTTCATTGTGAATGTTGAACAGGCCTACCCGGGTAAACGTGCACTCATCTGTCCACAAAATGTTATTATTTCGGTTCCTACACAACCACTGCGAAAACTCCACTCTGTCTTCATAGTCCGTCGGGAGCATCTCCTGAACCCTCAGAATATGATAGGGATGAAATCCCTCGCTATGCAACACTTTTAAAATGTATGATTTCGACACAAAGAAGACACGTGCGGCGTCTTCAGCGCTGGCCACCGGGTGTCTTAAAAAAGTCCAACACATCTTCTTCCAGCCGTACAGGATACCGCGGTCGGCCTGCATCAGGCCTGGGTCGGAAACTGCCGGTCTCGCGGTGACGCTGCACGGCACCAAGAATAGTTCTTGGGTTGATCCGCAGACCATACCTCTCGAAAAAATCTCGCACGCCCGAGTACAAATTTCATTTGCATCATGGTAGCAGATTGTCATATTCAGGTAGTCCTGGTTTGAATATCGGTAAGGCATTTTTTACAACATACAACTTCATGTCATAGCTTTTTATTAGACCAATCTCCAAGACAACGTCTATGGTATATCTCTGGTATGTGCACAGAGTATATCAAAATGAGGTTGTAACATTCCTCCCAAATTAACTTAAATCATTTCTTCGATTAATCGACGAGGTGCTTGCCTCTGCCTGAGGCTACGACGGAGTTGCGGTTGTGGAGTTATGGTTTCAGATGAAGGAGTTTGATAAGGAGATTCGAGTTGTGAAACTGGAGATCCCTAGCGCACCTAAATTTTCCGGTTCGGGAATACACAGAGTATCTATCGGCAGAGTCGACAAAGTATGTAATGTTTTGTCTCATGTCAAGGATAAGGAAGGATTTTAACATCTTTATTAAATAAACATGGTCGTTCTCTCTCAGCCGAAAGACGTCCACTGCTGGACAAAGGCCTCCCCCAAGGATTTCCACAACGACCGGTCCTGCGCTGCCCGCATCCATGCGCATCCCGCGACCTTTACCAGGTCGTCGGTCAACCGAGTGGGAGGCCTGCCAACACAACGTTTTCCGGTTCGTGGTCGCCACTTGAGAACTTTTCTGCCCCAACGGCTATCTGTTCTACGAGCTATGTAGAGCCTCTCAACAAGTGGGTCTAAAAATGAACATGGACAAGACGAAAATTATTTTTAATATTCTTGTCGCACCCACTCCTCTGAAGGTTGGAGACTCTACACTCGAAGTTGTTGACAATTATGTATACCTGGGACAAACAGTTCAGTTAGGTAAGTCCAACTTTGAGAAAGAGGTCAACCGTCGAATCCAACTCGGCTGGGCAGCGTTCGGGAAGCTTCGCGATATCTTCTCGTCCAAAATACCGCAGTGTCTCAAGACTAAGGTCTTTGACCAGTGTGTGTTGCCAGTAATGACATACGGAACAGAGACGTGGACGCTTACTATGGGCCTCATAAGAAGGCTCAAGGTCACCCAAAGGGCGATGGAGCGCGCTATGCTCGGAGTTTCCCTGCGTGATCGAATCAGAAATGAGGAGATCCGTAGGAGAACTAAAGTAACCGACATAGCCCGCAGAATCGTGAAACTTAAGTGGCAGTGGGCGGGGCACATAGCTCGTAGAACATGGTCGTTACTATTGTGCAATAGTTTTAGGTCGGAAAAACAATTAAATACGTAGATGATAAAAGAAAGTCAAGTGCGAATGAGGCCATACCAACTAGTAGATCTATCAAAAGGTTCAACATGTTTGCTCTCACTAAAACATAAATAAAAGCCAAACTTTATTTTCGCCCTTCGATCCGTAGACGCTGGTACTGGACGAATTACATTCACTTTTTAGTGTTCGAACGGGTCCCTATTACTAACACATCTTAATAATACGAATAATTAAATTAAAACAATTATTTAAGGGGGCTCCCATACACCAAACGTGATTTTTAGAATGCTACGGAACCCTTCGTGCACGAGTTCGACTCGTACTTGGCCGGTTGTTGATTTGATTTGGAAAGGAAAAATGAAAAGTTTTCAGATATCTTTATTTTCTGTTTGTCAAGACAAGAGACCTTCCCAATAATAGAATAATCCAATAATAATAATATTAAAAAAACCTATAAAAAAGACCTATGATTGATTGCTCCATTCCATAGTTACTCTATGATAGAGCGGCACCATAGAGCAACACGGACTCACGCGCGCGCCGGTGGGCGGCCTCGGACCAAGAATCACAATTGTGATTCTTGGTCCGAGTGGGCGGCGGTTTTTGTTTGTGGCCGCGTGTAGGTAGTTTCATTTTAATTGGTTAAAATAATTGGCCAATGAGGTAAGGACTGAAACATCGTCTCTCGTGTTTCATGTTATAGGATACAGGATGTTATAATGTTACGGTTTTCAAAAACAAAAAGTTAATTTTTCTCGAAAACTAGCGTGTAGAAAATTGAAAAAACCACTGATATCCTTTCTAAATAATATCAGTAATCAGCCCTAAAAATATTTGTAGTTAATTTGAGTCCACCTTATATAGTTTAATAGAAAAAAAGGAAAATATTAACGAAAATATCAAAATCGGTTTGTTATTTTTTTTATTCAACTGTCAATATTTTTGAAAATCCTGAATTTTGTGCAAATAAAAAAATACTATATTAAAGAATATTTATCTAGCTTTTAAAAAATATATACTTTCATATATATAGTTATCATAGATCTTTCTGAAAAATATCGGACATGGTACGCGGCGGTGTCTAGGAACTTTTCCAATCGTCTAGTCTCTCATCCTTTTGTAAACATATTAATTTGGTTTTACATGCAAAATATACAGAATATGTACTTTACTTAGTTATTGACTGTCTGTTATGGTCTGATGAATAAATAATAGTATTTTTAGGTTTCCGAAGTAAACATGGAACCCTTATAGTTTCGTCATGTCTGTCCGTTTGGCTGTCCGTCCGTCTGTCCGAGGCTTAGCTCAGAGACTATTAATGCTATCAAGTTGTAATTTGGTATAGATATACATATTAATTACGCGGATAGAAATAGAGAATAAAATCATGAAAAAAAATTTTTTTTAGGGCGGCCCCCTACAGCTAAAGTGGGGATGATTTTTTTTATCTCGATTATACCATCGTGTGGGGCATCAATTGATAGGTTTTTTAAAAATAGTGTGAGTGTGTGAACATCATATTTTGATTTAGGGATCCGTTTGTGAAATATTTGACTTTAAAGTGCAAAATTTTGTTAATGTGGTGAAAATTTCTTCGCATACCGCTTCACTTCTCGACAGTCGAGCAGTGAAGCGGCATGTGGGACTTGGGCCACTAAAAACACCCCGGTGTCTCTACATACCAATACTGAAGAGATGGGAACGGTGGAGTTACACCAATCTTCCACACTCTCCAGCCACGGCAGAGACCTTCAAATGTCACCCTGCATCGAGTATAATTACTCCGCCTGCCTTAAATAATAGCCTCTTATAAACGCGGACGATGGACCCATTACCAGGTTCATCGCAAGCCATTATCAGGGGGGCATAAGATGGGCATAGGCCCTTCTCCTTCGGCCCGGCCTCCGACTACGTATCCCTTCTTCAGACAGAGCTTCTCGTTGTCGCTCTGCCTCTTCTTTCTTTGACATTACAGTCTCGCTGAATATTTATGCTGCCTTCCAATACCTTCCGCTGCTAAACATAGTCTGTACTACAGAGGGCAGCAAAGGTCGCTTCCCACAACCGCGCGTAAATCATGACGTTCTCGCTCCCAGGCCGGACACTCCTCAAGCGTGTGCTGAGCTGTCTTCGAGGCAGTCGCAATATTGACATTCAGTGGTCGGCTCTCTTCCGGGTATTAGATACAGGAACCTGCCAAAACAGCCATGTCCTGTAAGAATTTGCGTCAACCGGAAAGTCAAACAGCTATGCTGCCGATCTAACCACTGGGAAAGAACTGGTCGGATAGCATCTATTGTTCTTTGACCTCCACTTGGCTGCCTCAATCTTTCTTCCCATTCATTTACAGCTTCCAAGTGGAGACCCGCTTTATATGTAGCCACTTCCCTCGGTGCTTTATTGTGACCTAAGGCGCGATTTTTTTCACGCCATAAAAAAGCACCAGATAGAATTTTTGCCTGTAGATCCCATGGCAAGGACCCAACAAGAATACAAGCAGCGTCTGCAGAAACTGTGCGATATCCTTATATTGTACAAATAGCCCTTTGGGGTCTACGCAACAACATTATGCTCTCCTTTTTTAAATCATCTGCGCATACTGGGGCTCCATATAATGCCATCTACCGTACGACACCAGTATAGAGGCGTCGAGCGGGTGTATTGGGTCCTCCGATATTAGGCAGTATCCTGGACGACGCAGCTGCCGATTTCAAGAGTTTCGGAGCCATATTCTTGAAATGATCGGAGAACTTCCTTTTGGCATCTAGGATTAGGCCAAGGTACTTCATAGTTCTACCAATAGCGATATTGACCCCACCTACCACTATGCTCGCATTTTCTGGCGGTGCAGGACGATGAAAACATAGGGCTTGGGATGCGAAACGCCACATGACATTTCCCAGCATTGCCATCCGTCTTTCCCTGGGTACTCGACGTGCCTTTCTGACAAGTAGGAGTCCACAATGCACACTCTACATGCACACCCTAGTAAACAGCTCTTAGAAGAAGCAGCCGAGAACTGGCTGCCATCGTCGGAACATTCTCTAGCTGTCGGTCTTTTTTAGAGAACAGCGCACTTGCGGATTTGGGATGGGAAATGGAATTAAATAAATGGAAACCCAAGTGGACTATTGCACCAGTTGCTGCCACCGCTTGTCGTGAACTGATTCGGTGCAAGCCACGGTGCGGTGTTAGGTGCAGCTGTCAAAATTCAATTAAAATGAACCAAATTATGTCACTGTGGTGGAAAATGTCGGTAATATAATAAAACTAGTTTTGCGTGGCTGCGCGAGGTGCAAGCACCTCGCGTGTTGTGCAGGGCATTAAAACAATGCAGTTACGATTGCACGAAATTTTTTGGGAAATTGTAAATAAGTCATCTACATAAAAAAGTTGTCGGTTGGGATTAGGTGAAGAGCCGAAAGGTTATTATGGCTTATGCTCTTTGCTATGAAAACGCAGCTCGGCCTTCGGCCTCGCTTGTCCCGGCTGGAGGAAGGGCTCGGCCTCCGGCCTCGCCTCACCTCTCGGATTCATATACGCAGCTCGGCCTTTGGCCTCGGCCTTCGGCCTCGGCCCCACGGCTGGTTACTGGGGGTTCGAGATGCAATGAGGAGGTCATCCATGTAGACGGATGGCTCGGCCTTCGGCCTCGCCCCGCTCTTTGCGCCCGAGACGGAGCTCGGCCTTCGGCCTCGCCGCTCAGCTCGGCCTGCGGCCTCACATCCCTTATTTTATTTTTAAAAAAGGAAGGGGAGGAAGGGCTCGGCCTACGGCCTCGCCATTTTGTTCGGCCTTCGGCCTCCCACCCCCATTTTAATTAAAAAAATGGGCAGGGGTGAAGAGCTCGGCCTGCAGCCTCGCCGCTTAGCTCGGCCTATGGCCTCACATCCCTTATTTTATTTCAAAAAAAGGAAGGGGGCGAAGGGCTCGGCCTACGGCCTCGCCATTTAGTTCGGCCTTCGGCCTCACATCCTAATTTTTATAGAAAAAATGGGAAGGGGGGAAGGGCTCGGCCTGCGGCCTCGCCACTCAGCTCGGCCTACGGCCTCACATCCTCATTTTTTTTTTTAAAATGGTAAGGGGGAAGGGCTCGGCCTGCGGCCTCGCCACACAGTTCGGCCTACGGCCTCACATCCCTTATTTTATAAAAAAAGGAAGGGGGGAGGGGCTCGGCCTGCGGCCTTGCCCAGTACTTTGCTCACAAGACGGAGCTCTGCCTTCGGCCTCGCTCCTGCCCCCCCCCAGCCCTCGTTTTTACCGCAGCTTGGCCTCCGGTCTCGCTTACCGCGGAGCCTCGGCCTTCGGCCTCGGCTCCCCATCTGGTGACTTGGCTGGCCCATACAAAACTCGTCAAAAAAAAATTTCGAAAAAAAAAAAAAACCTGTCAGTTTGGGGGTCCCACGGTCTCAACATAAAAAATTGTCTATGACGGTAAAAGTCTACGAGTCCGTTTTCCCCCCAAAAATCCCCAATGAAGTTTGTATGAAAAAATAAAATTTAGTATGGAGAAAAAAAAAAAAGTCAAAAAAACCATAGACTACCGCCGTCTGTGGTCGTTGCCCAGGGTCCTCTATGACATTTGGTCGAGCACCCCCCACCTATCTATTATGGTTTCCGCGGGCAGTACCCCCTATCAGTCCGGAACTGCTCCAAGTTCCACTTTCGTATTTTTCCCGGTGCCTCCTTACCCCCCTCCACACTTCCCCATCATTACTTTTTCCCAGTTGTGAGTTCCGTAGAACAAACTAATTATGTCAGTGAGTGAGTGAGTGGTATTGTAGCTTTATATATATAGGCCCAACCGCATCTGGTTGTTCCCGAATAATTGGTCAAGTCCGTATCGGGCCACCATTGTAGAGTTCCGAAGGTGCCTGCCTGCCTACCCTATACAAATGTGGACACATCAACTCAAATTAACTCCCAGCTTTATTTAACTAATGACTATAACCTAAGTACCATGTATTATACAATCATATTCAATGAAAAATGTTCCTACAAATATTTTTATACTAAAATCGATTTTGTAAGTTTATCGTCTATTACTAGTTTTGCGTGGCTGCGCGAGGTGCAAGCACCTCGCGTGCTGTGCAGGGCAGTATTTTTTTTGCAGTTCCGATTGCACGAAAAAAAGTTTGGGAAATAATGAAAAAGTCATCTACAAAGAAATGTTGTCGGTTGGGATTAGGTGAAGAGCCAAAAGAGTACTTTGCCTTATGCTCTTTGCTGTTAAAACGCAGCTCGGCCGACGGCCTCGCTGGCTGGAGGAGGGCTCGGCCTCCGGCCTCGCCTCGCCTCTCGGATTCATATACGCAGCTCGGCCTGCGGCCTCGCTTGCCGCGGAGCCTCGGCCTTCGGCCTCGGCTCCCCGGCTGGTGACTTGAGGTATGAGTTGTCATCATCACGTCATCCATGAATGGCTCGGCCTTCGGCCTCGCCCAATTCTTTTCGCACGAGACGGAGCTCGGCCTTCGGCCTCGCCTGGACGCAGCTCGGCCTGCGGCCTCGCGGGCGCAAGCTTCGGCCTCCGGCCTCGCTTGCGCGGCTGGGGGGGGGAAGCTCGGCCTTCGGCCTCGCTCCTGCCCCCCCCAGCCCTCGATTTAAACGCAGCTCGGCCTCCGGCCTCGCTTGCCGCGGAGCCTCGGCCTTCGGCCTCGGCTCCCCGGCTGGTGACTTGGCTGGCCCTTACAAAACTCTTCGAAAAATTTCAAAAAAAAAAAAAAAAAACCTGTCAGTTTGGGGGTCCCACGGTCTCAACATAAAAATTTGTCTATGACGGTAAAAGTCTACGAGTCCGTTTTCCCCCCCAAAATCCCATATGAAGTTTGTATGAAAAAACAAAATTTAGTATGAAGAAAAAAAAAAAAGTCAAAAAATCCATAAACAACCGCTGGCTGTGGTCGTTGCCCAGGGTCCTCTATGACATTTGGTCGAGCACCCCCCACCTATCTATTATGGTTTCCGCGGGCAGTACCCCCTATCAGTCCGGAACTGCTCCAAGTTCCACTTTCGTATTTTTCCCGGTGCCTCATTACTTCACTCCACACTTCCCCATCATTACTTTTTCCCAGTTCCGAGTTCCGTAGAACAAACTAATTATGTCAATCAGTCAGTGAGTGGTAATGCAGCTATATATATATAGGGGAACCAACCAGCTGGAAGCTCGGCCTTCGGCCTCGCTTCCAGCTTGGTTGGTTCGAACTAGTTAAAGTGTAAAGCCTACATAATAGTAAATAGTTTTCCTATTAAATTCATTATCTTTACTACGTATCATGACTTTTTCCCGTATCCACCGACCACATTTTTTCTATTCGAGAGGGGGAACACTTGACCCTAACAAAATTTTTCACTTTAAAGTCAAATATTTCACAAACGGATCCCTAAATCAAAATATGATGTTACACACACTCATAATATTTTTTAAAAACCTATCAAATGATGCCCCACACGATGGTATAATCGAAATAAAAAAATCATCCCCACTTTAGGTGTAGGGGAGCCGCCCTAAAAAAATTTTTTTTCATGATTTTATTCTCCATTTCTATCCGCGTAATTAATATTTATATCTATACCAAATTACAACTTGATAGCATTAATAGTCTCTTTGCTAAGCCTCGGACAGATGGACGGACAGCCAAACGGACAGACATGACGAAACTATAAGGGTTCCATGTTTACTTCGGAAACCTAAAAATACTATTATTTATTCATCAGACCATAACAGACAGTCAATAACTAAGTAAAGTACATATTCTGTATATTTTGCATGTAAAACCAAATTAATATGTTTACAAAAGGATGAGAGACTAGACGATTGGAAAAGTTCCTAGACACCGCCGCGTACCATGTCCGATATTTTTCAGAAAGATCTATGATAACTATATATGTACAAGGTGTAACGGAATACCTATATCCATATCGATTGTGCTAACTGTGATAATGGTTTTAAATTAGTTCCAGACATTTTTAGTCTTGTATGTTTATGATTTAATTTTTAATTTTAAGAAAACCATACAGGCACACATTTTTCCAATTTGAATTGGCACAACACTATTCACCACTATGACAGTAAACAGCTGTTGAATTCAAGGTCAATCATCTACAACTATCAAAATTAAATCACACCTCCTTGATTCGGCGCCTGGTATTGTAATTTGCGAAAGAGGTTCCGCACTATTTTTTTGCAAATGTCTGTGTATATGAAAGTATATATTTTTTAAAAGCTAGATAAATATTCTTTAAAATAGTATTTTTTTATTTGCACAAAATTCAGGATTTTCAAAAATATTGACAGTTGAATAAAAAAAATAACAAACCGATTTTGATATTTTCGTTAATATTTTCCTTTTTTTCTATTAAACTATATACTAAATGTCTCAAAAATTAATTCCTCATGCCTGATTTACTAGAAAATGACATCAAACTCGAGGTGGTAGGTAAAAAGAAGCTGATATGATTTTTTAACTAAAGCGCGGCGGCGTGTACCTTTGAATGCCCCCCCTACCTACCCACCAGGAGGGGGTGGATGGCTACCGGGCTAAATTAGCTTAAATTCATGTATATAACACCTGTGCCAAGTGAATTCTTCCGATACCAAAATTTGCAGGTTCCATACATTGGATGACACTACTTCCCGGGCTAGTACTGATAAGGATGCAACTATACTAATCTCGCTTAGTTTGAACAAGACACAGCATATACGAAACGCTCTCATCCAACTGACAAGTTTTTTGAAGTTTCGTTGCCGTATGCGAACGCGTGGGTGGACTAAAGGCGTTATTAATTAACCAGCTTTTGCCCGCGGCTTCGCCCGCGTGAGTTTCGCTTAGATGAAAAATCTTTTTGTGTTTCAAACTGTAGTAACCTAAACTCCAGTACCTACTCAAAATTTCAGATCTCTGGTTATCCAATTATATTACGTACTCGTAGTACAGTCATAGTGTTAAAATGAATCAAAAGTGATTTATTTATTTATTTTATTTATTTATTTCATTTTATACAGCGTGTCATTACAGGCTTAACCTACTCCAACATCGCAATTCATTCAATAAACGATCTTCATCTGCTCGTTATCTACTGTTTGTAATATATTGGGTAAAACTAAACGCAGGCGTTTCGCATAGCTGCCGCCAGAGGGCGTTCGGGGTTTTCACACTGCTAGCGTGAATGGCGTCGCCATTGCATTGTCCAGGGCGATATCGGTTTGATTTTAATACGCGGAGCGGTCTCGCGTCTTTTGCTTGTTGTTTAGTTTGAGTGATAATTGTGAATCTCCTGTTTGTTAAATAACTATTGAATTTGTGTTTGTGAAAAACTCTGTTATTGTGACTTTTTCTTGTGAGAGGTGAAACGTGGCTGGCTGTTCACATCTGACTGTTCCCGAGTGAAACTACGGGAAGAAATCTATTTAGTTGTCCTGGGGAATTGAGATCTCAAGGGTTAGGTAGGGTGATTAGGAATTCCCCCTTCCCGAAGACACTCAAGTTTGGATCCGAAGAGAAAGAAGATTTAATTTGGTAAGTGTTCAATTGTAGTTAATTTATAGGTTAGGTTATCATATAGGGCCCTGTAGCTCCCTTCATAAGCTACGGTGGTAGCAGACTGCGTTAAGTTAGTTAGGTTTTAGTCGGGCAAACGTGGTGCCGCGTGGAGATTTTTTCCCGGTACTTAATTTTACCGGTGGTTTTTTCCCGGTGAAGTTCCGGTACAGAATTCTTCCCGCCGCTTCGTTTGTCCGGATTCTCTCTGCCACATTTTCTGGCAGCAGAGCGTAGTTGCTCTGCACATTTTCTGGTAGCAGAGCGTAGTTTATCTACCCTCTATTTGTTCGTTTGTAAAAAATAATTAATTGTTTGTAAAAATTATTAGATTTTTCTTAGTTTGTTTGTATAAGAATATTTGTAACCTTTTTTGTATTTGTTTGCGGTTTGTACCGTGCGTTCCGGGTTTGTGCCATTCTCATACCTACCGCGGTTCTTCGTGTAGTTGCTTGATTTTGTTGTTTTTTATTTACCTTTTGTTATTTTTTGTTTGTGACTTGACGCGATGGCGAAGGCCTCCAATGCTAGGGCGACACTCGCCAACGAATTGAGATGGTTTGTGACGGCCGGAGGACTCCTGTCCCGGAAGGACAGGGAGGGCGCCATACTGCTAAGAGCGGATCACCTCCACTCACGATTGATTAGCGCGGAAGCGGCCATGGCGGCGCTTACCGAAGCCGATCTTACCCCGGAGGCCTACGCAGGTCACATGGCGGACATGGACCAGATCCTGAGTCTGCACGATGATATCGCGGAGGCGGTGACCGCAATAAGGGCGAGACAGGCTGGCGGACCAGCCCCTCGCACACCTGTTAGACAGGAAGGACCAGCGGTTACTGGTCGGCTCCCCACCCTTCAGCTGTCCCACTTTGGGGGTAGGATGGAGGAGTGGGTAGCATATAAAAATATGTTTGAGTCCCTGGTCGTAGCACGACAGGATTTGTCGAAGGCCCAGAAGATGGCCTACCTCCTCTCCACTCTTGAGGATGAAGCGCGGTCGCTCATCCAGCACCTCCGGGTGGAGGACGACCAGTACGATACGGCTTGGGAGTTATTGAACTCCCGCTACCAAAACTTACGTTTGTTAGCGGATGCGCACGCCGCACAGTTGATGGCCCTGCCCAAGGTGGCCAACAGGGCACAGTTGCGCCTGCAGTTGCTCACGCCCGTTACAGTGGCCTGTAACGCGCTCCGCACACTGGGGCTGCCGGTGGACCAATGGTCTTTTTTGTTGGTGCACATTGTATTGGGCAAATTGCCCAATGACATCCGCTCGCGGTTTGAGCGCGAAAATGCGGAGCGGGATAGCACCACCCTACCAACATTCACTGACTTGGTGAAGTTTTTGGAGTTTGAGGCACGGGCTGCTGAGAATACCATGACGGACTCAGCGCCATCCAGAGCGCCTGAACGTAGGCCCTTGGAACCCTCATGGCGAGGGAGGCCCCAACAGGGACGGCAACCGCCACCGCGTGGAGCTGGTGCGCGGGTTGCACACACGGCAGCAGTCGCGAGGGACGCGGACTGCCTGCAATGTGGTCGGATGGGCCACAGCCTGCTGCAATGCAGGGACTGGCAGGGACTGCCAGTACAAGATCGGCGCCGCATGGCAAAGCGGCATGAACTTTGCTTTTATTGTTTGGGCGGTCACTATGCACGTGACTGTCCCAGTGCCATACCATGCAGTGCATGCCGTGGGCGGCACCACGCGATGCTTTGCATGAACCGCAACGGGGATGGCACCCGGATGTTGAGGCAGGGGTCCCCTATGGGCGGGGGCGCTCCTGCGCGAAGCCCTCCACCACCGGACGGAGGACGCGGCTTCGCTCGTCGCACCCCCCTCGGGAGGGGGTCGCGTACCTGCGCGGGTCTTGGCGGACCGGGACCACGCGCCCCAAGGTCATGGCCAGTATGTAGCTGGCCAGGCCCCGGATAGGGCCCCCATGGGCGGGGGCCCTAGATCGGACGTGAGAGTGGGGACACCCCTCCACGCGGGTTACCACTACCCACCACATGCAGCCGCAGCGGTTTTCTCCGCCGCTGCACGAGTACCCACGGCTGGAGTACCACCCGCCGTACCATATGTATGGCCGGGCCGCGGGTTATGCCCCCCTCAGATGGGGATGTGCACTCGCCCGCCATATTATCCGGGTCAGTGGCGCGCCCCTGGTTTGGAGAGAGTGGGGAGCCCGTAACTAGCTTGCTCCCTTGCTGGGACAGAGCCGCGGACGGTTCTGCTCCCTACCGCGGTGGTCCGCGTATGGGGTCGTAGGGGGAAGCCATTAATTTGAGAGCTCTGTTGGACTCAGGGGCTCAAAGCAGTTTGGTTACCACTCGAGTGGCACGCCAGTTAGGTTTAGTCGTGGAAGACTCGCCTGTGCCACTTCTTGGAGTTGGTGGCATACAAGTGAAGTGTCTGACGGGCCAGACACTTGTCACCTTTTCTTCGCTGAAGTCCTCCACAATGAGGATCACGACTTCGGCTATGGTAATGGATACCATTGCGGGTTGGCACCCCTCGACAGACATACCGCCGGGTGTGTTGTCTTTGGTTTCGGGTCTGGATTTGGCCGACCCCTTTGTCTTTCATCCCGGCCCAGTGGACTTGCTCCTGGGCTCGGACGTATTGGGTTGGATTTTGTTGGGTACACAGAAGGCTCTGGGTTCGTCTTCACTGATGGCAGTGTCTACGATTTTCGGTTTTGCCCTGATGGGCCCTGTGTTTGATAATGGCACCGCGGAGGAGCCACCGGTTGTCGCATCTGCGTCCTTGGCCAAGACCATGCAAAGGTTTTGGGAGGTGGAGGAGCCACCTATGAGTTCCAGGATGGATCCGGAACACGCTGAGTGCGAAGCCCTTTTTCGATCAACCACGGAGAGGTTGCCCTCCGGTCGGTTTGTAACTAGGTTACCCTTTGTTGCCTCTCGTCCTAGCCTAGGGCAAAGTAGGGCGCTTGCGGAGAAACGACTGCTGTCCATGGAGCGACGCATGCAGCGTGACCACGTACTTCGCGATAAATATATTGAATTTATGCGCGAGTACGAGGATTTGGGTCACATGTCTCCGGCTCGAGTTGATTGGAGCTCAACTGAGCATTATTTTTTGCCCCACCACGCGGTGGTGAAGGCCTCAACGGGCAAGTTGCGGACTGTCTTTGATGGGTCCGCACCCACTTCGAACGGGGTTTCGTTGAATCTGTGTTTGCATTCGGGTCCCAAATTGCATAGGGACATAATTGACATCATCTTGAACTTTAGAAGACATCAAGTGGTTTTTGGTGCGGACATCCGGATGATGTTCCGCCAGACAGTCATACATCCTGAGGACAGGCGATTCCAGTTGATACTCTGGCGTGAGCGCCCTGAGGATCCTGTGACGGTGTATGAACTCAACACAAACACGTATGGTTTGAAATCTAGTCCCTATATCGCCATCAGATCATTGCTTGAATTGGCAGAGCGGGAACGGATCCGCTTTCCCCGTGGGGCTTCCGTGCTGTCACGTGACTTGTATGTTGATGACGTGTGCACCGGAGCCCAAAGTATTGAGGAGGCCCTCCTACTGCGGGATGAATTGATTGAAATATTGAAGACAGGTGGCTACGAGCTACGTAAGTGGTTGTCTAATGAGCCTAAAGTTCTAGAAGGGATCCCGGAGGATCACCAACAGAACCCTCACCTGTTTGAGGATGTGGATGATCCCAACAGGATAGCGGTGCTGGGCATGCAGTACCAGCCGCTAACCGATATTTTTACATTCCAAGTGGACTTGGAAATACCAAAGGTCTGGACTAAGAGAACGGTGTTGTCCGTAATAGCCCGTATGTTTGATCCAAGCGGTTGGATCAGTCCAGTGATATTCTCTGCGAAGTGTCTTCTTCAGAGACTTTGACTTTGGGCGTCTCGTGGGACGAGCCGCTGTTTGGTCCTCCATTGGATGATTGGCTCGAGTTGTTTTCATCGATTAAGGAAGTCAATCGGATTGCCTTGCCTCGTCGAATATTGCCCCCGGGAAATATCGAGCCAGCCTGCATGGCTTTTGTGACGCGTCGGAGCGAGGCTACGCCGCGTCAGTCTATATGCGGACAGTTGACGCCGATGGCCGGGTCAATGTCTCGCTTTTGTTAGGGAAGAGCAAGGTCGCCCCCATCAGGACTAGGCTGACTATTCCCAAGCTTGAGTTGAGTGGAGCTCACCTTCTCTCTAAATTGTTGCATCACGTTGCCAGTGAGCTGGCGGCCACGGTCGAGATACGGGACATCTTCGCCTGGTCGGATAGCCAGGTCGCGCTTGCATGGTTGCGCGCGGCCCCACATACCTTGGAGGTTTTTGTTGGAAACAGGGTTTCCCAAATTCAAAATATTGGAATTGATATAACATGGAGACATGTGCCGGGAGAGCTTAACCCAGCGGACTGTGCTTCCCGAGGTTGTACGGCACCAGAATTGGTGTCACACCCGCTCTGGTGGGGTCCAGAGTGGCTGATGGGATCAGAAACTTCTTGGCCTGTCTGTCAGACAGATGTTACTTCTTTGAGTTTGACTGGGCTCCGTGTACATGCTGTAGTCGCTGAGACGACGTCGGAGCCGGATTGGCTACTTGCTCGGTATAGCAGCTTGGATAAGCTTCTGGGTGTTACCAGTTGGATTAAGCGTTTCATACATAATTGTAGAAACCCACAGGCAAAGCGGTTGGAGCCGATTGCAGGTGCAGAAGAGCGCCGGAGCGCATTGTTGCATTGGGTCCGTGTCGTGCAGACCGGACGGTTTGAGTCAGAGCTTCGTATCTTGCGCGACTCACGCGCTAAGTTGAAGGGCGCGGTCGCTCGTTTGAACCCGTACATCGACTCGGATGGGCTTCTTCGGGTTGGAGGCAGGCTCCGGAAGGCGGATCTTCCATATGAGACTCGCCATCCTCTGTTGTTGCCCAAGGGCGGACCCTTGGTGCAGCTTTTGGTGTCTGATCGACACATTCGTAACGCCCATGCTGGGTGCAATGCTTTGTTGGCTATCTTGCAACGCGAGTTTTGGATTTTGTCAGCCCGAAGAGCAATCCGTAGTGTTCTGTTTCGATGTATTGCATGTTATAGGTTGAAGGCATCCACGATGCAACCACAGATGGGTGATTTGCCCGCTGATCGAATCCGACCTTCGAGACCGTTTGACGGCGTTGGAACCGATTTTGCCGGTCCCTTTTCGATCAAGGCTTCTCCCTTTCGTAATGCCCGTATTGTGAAGGGCTATTTGTGTGTATTTGTTTGTTTGGCCACCAAGGCTGTCCATTTGGAGGTGGTATCGGCTCTGACTACGGAGGCCTTCGTCGCCGCGTTGGATCGCTTTGTTTCGCGTCGAGGTCTACCTTCCCTTATTAGGTCTGACAATGGCACAAACTATAAAGGAACTGTAAATTATCTTAAGGATGTTTCTGTGTTTATTGATAAAAATTGTACTAGTTTAAGTCAAATTGCTGCCCAAAGGGGAATAACCTGGAAGTTTAGTCCCCCAAGTTGCCCCCATTGGGGAGGGATTTTTGAAGCGGCTGTGAAATCCGCAAAGACCCACCTCCGCCGCATTATCGGAGAAACGGCTCTAACTTTTGAAGAGCTGGCCACAGTGTTTTGTAAAGTTGAGGCGGTCCTCAACTCTCGTCCTCTCTGTCCGCTATCTCCAGATCCAAATGACTTGGAAGCTCTCACCCCTGGTCATTTTTTGGTGGGAGGGCCGTTGAATGCCCTGCCCGAATACCCGTGGAAGGATGAACGCGTATATCGGTTGTCGCGTTTTCAAATGTTGCAGCAAATGAGCCAGGACTTTTGGCGTCGCTGGTCGCTTGAATATTTGCATTTGCTGCAGCAAAGAGTGAAGTGGACAGACAGGACTGAGCCTCCCAGGGAGGGTGATTTAGTATTGTTAAAAGAGGCAAATTTGCCCTCATTGCTTTGGCGACGAGCTCGCATATTACGTTTGATTCTTGGCGGAGATGGCACTCCGCGTGTGGCTGAGGTGTTGGTCGACGGTTCGATTTTAAGGAGAGGTGTGACCTCTCTCGCCCGCCTTCCCGTAGAGTAAGCTAGCGGTCTGCTTCTCAGACCGGGACGGGGGGATGTTTGTAATATATTGGGTAAAACTAAACGCAGGCGTTTCGCATTGCTGCCGCCAGAGGGCGTTCGGGGTTTTCACACTGCTAGCGTGAATGGCGTCGCCATTGCATTGTCCAGGGCGATATCGGTTTGATTTTAATACGCGGAGCGGTCTCGCGTCTTTTGCTTGTTGTTTAGTTTGAGTGATAATTGTGAATCTCCTGTTTGTTAAATAACTATTGAATTTGTGTTTGTGAAAAACTCTGTTATTGTGACTTTTTCTTGTGAGAGGTGAAACGTGGCTGGCTGTTCACATCTGACTGTTCCCGAGTGAAACTACGGGAAGAAATCTATTTAGTTGTCCTGGGGAATTGAGATCTCAAGGGTTAGGTAGGGTGATTAGGAATTCCCCCTTCCCGAAGACACTCAAGTTTGGATCCGAAGAGAAAGAAGATTTAATTTGGTAAGTGTTCAATTGTAGTTAATTTATAGGTTAGGTTATCATATAGGGCCCTGTAGCTCCCTTCATAAGCTACGGTGGTAGCAGACTGCGTTAAGTTAGTTAGGTTTTAGTCGGGCAAACGTGGTGCCGCGTGGAGATTTTTTCCCGGTACTTAATTTTACCGGTGGTTTTTTCCCGGTGAAGTTCCGGTACAGAATTCTTCCCGCCGCTTCGTTTGTCCGGATTCTCTCTGCCACATTTTCTGGCAGCAGAGCGTAGTTGCTCTGCACATCTACAATTTCCCGTGTACCACCACTCCCACCCCGAGTCCCTCTTTGTCTTATCCCGTGTCCTGGCTATTTATACGTCAGTAGAAAATGCTCATTAGGTTGAACGACATTTGCTAAGGCCCCATTTCCATTCATTTTATAGAGTAGCTGGTCTTTTGGAGTTCTTCATCACATGTTCCATAATCTTCAATTTTTATACGTCAGTAGAAAATGCTCATCAGGTTGAACGACTTTTGATAAGGCGCCATTTCCATATATGTAATAGTGTAGCTGCGTCTCTTGGAATTCTTCATCAGATGATCCTGATCTTCAATTTTTATACGTCAATAGAAAATGCTCGTCAGATTGATAAACTTTTGCAAAGGCACCATTTCCCTATTTCTTATAGTTTAGCTGTTCTGTTAAGGTTCTTCATCAGGTGTTCAAGTTTTCAAAATTAATTATAGCCTATATGTTGCCAGGCAGCTATACAACAAAAAAAGTTTTATTCAAATCCGTCCAGTAGTTTTTGCGTGAAACGCGTACATACATACAGACAGACAGAAAGACAGACAAATAAAAAATTCAAAAAAAAAATTTTTGCTTTCTATTACTATCTATTTCAGTAAAAAATACTGCATGTACAGACAAAATATTTTTACTGTTTTATTATATGTATAGATTTCTTCCAATATGTTGCCTAATGAAAATGATTTCAAGTAATAGTTGTATTGTATCTAGATGGTATCTAGTAAATAAATAAGAAATACTTACACAACGAATTTCCATTGATTCATTGTAAACGTTTTCTACTAAATAGAAGTAAATTCTTAACATAGCAACTGAGTGAAAGGGACACAATGACGGGAAAGTGATTCTCTTTCGGGCACGTTATGATTATTTTAAAAACTTCCTATTATTACTATTGACTTCAACATTAAGTTCATTTTTGTTTGTCACGGATTTTGAAGTAAACCTTCCAGTTGTACAAAGGTACTTATTACTTCCATGCGCGGAAGTCCTTGTTGCTATATGGCATCTACCATGGAACAAATAAGAATGGTAGGGGAGAGTGGGGAAAACGCGAACGCGGGGTAATCCCGAATTCAATGATTCTAATGTGTTAGAAAGAGATAGCCATATTTTACTTGCTGCCATTTTAGAGATCACGCCACCGCTAGTGCCGGTCAACAACACGAGACGCGCGGACGCACGTACTTATCAAGGTATGCATTTTTCGATATTTCGCATGATTTTGATGTAATTTTTTGGTGAATTCAAGTTGATGTTACTTTGTTTTTTATCAACAAATGTAAATTAACTTTTGCGTAGTGAAGTTATCACATATTAATCAGCTGAATAAGAATGACGCAATGGGCAAAAGGAGTATACCCTATCTTTTTTTTCCATTTTGTTGTTTTCTATCCAGTGGGGCAAAAGCGAACATTCCATTTCGGGCAATCACGAACGTTCGCCATTACCCCGTCCTTTTTTGTTAATTTCTTTCTTATTATTGTTTTAGATGCCTCGAAATTACAAAAGAAAAACCGAAACGAAGTATAT
The DNA here is from genome assembly GCA_018467065.1 of Ephestia elutella. Lineage (NCBI taxonomy): Eukaryota > Metazoa > Arthropoda > Insecta > Lepidoptera > Pyralidae > Ephestia > Ephestia elutella. The sequence goes on along the minus strand of CM031566.1, from coordinate 4,989,144 downwards.
ATATAACGGGTTATAAATGTGATCACTGCCGTTATTAATGTTAAGTCGTAATTACCCCACTTGGTGTTCGGCTTTACCCGACGTTAGTCGGGTAAAGCCTAAAGGGTTTTGTTTTTTTTTCATATTGTTACATTTTATAACAAAAATTTAACTGTTGTTTTCTGAATTCCTTAGACTGATAAGTAAACTTCCTGTTTGAATAATAAAAGAAACTTCGTGATTATATTTCGCTTTTTTATTCAAGTGTTCCCTTAGGTGTTCGTAATTCCCCCACTTTCCCCTATCTAACTCTAACTCCACAGAAATAAAAATATCTACAACATTTTTTTAGCTTTTCACAAACAATTATAAATATAACAATGTTTGTAATATAATGGATGAAACGAAACGCAAGCGTTTCCTATTGTCGCCACCAGGCGTTCGGGGTTCTCACACTGCTGCTCGTGTAAAATGGCGTCGCGGACGGTCGCCTTTTGTCCTGTGCGATTTCGGTTTGTTTAATACGCGAGAGGTCCCGCGTCCCTTTGTCTAAAACCACGTTGATTGTTGGTTAGTTTGAACTATAATTGTGAGTTTCCCTTTTGTTAAATAACTATGGAACGTGTGTGTTTGTGAAACCTTTTACTTGGACTGTTTGTTGTGACCGACGTGACCTGTGGCTGCCTGGAGACGCCGAAACCTGTTGCCGAGTGGAACTGCTAGACGGATCAGGTATTTTTTCTGGGGATTGAGATCTCATGGGGTAGGTTGGGTGACTTAGGGAACACCACCTCCTCCGAAGACACCCCAACTTGGATTAAGAAGTCAACTTGGTGAGTTTCATAATAAATTTAGTTTAGTTAATTTATAGGTTAGGTTATTATATAGGGCCCTGTAGCTCCCTTTATAAGCTACGGTGGTAGCAGTCTGCGTATAGCTTAAGATAGGTTCTAGTCGGACACCCCCCCGAACGGGTTCCCATCTTGTAGCGATGGGGGGGCTCAGTACCAGCGGTTGCCTCGGCCGCAGGGAAGCTAAGAGGAACCCATGGCCCGGGAGTGACGACCCCGGGCCGGGAGGAGGCCGCTTTGAGTGGCCTGGCTGTGAGAGTAGGGGCACGGCCCTACTCCCGACCGAGCGTGGCCGTGGCGCTGGGCACGGTGTCGGTGGGGCCGCAGGGGAAGAGGCGTGTCGGTATTGCGGTGCGCCGCTCTCCCTGTCCTCTGCGGCCGACGCGTGGTGGGCCTGTCTCGGTCGCAGGGGATAGGGACAACCTGTCCGCTGCGGCTGAGATGTGGTAGGGCCTGACTTGGTCGGGTCCCAAAAAGTTGAGGGCTGGTTGGGTGTCGGAAACGGGATTCCGTCGCTCGGCTTAACGGCCCTCGGGTGGAAAGGCGCACCAGGGTCAAGTGTGCCTTTACCCTAGCGGGAATTTTGGTGCTTATCCCGCTGGCCGCTCCGACCCTCTCGCTGGAGAGGTGCTTCGGGAGCGAGCCGTGCTGGGGCCGTCGTAGTAGCGGCCGCCGCGCCAGGGCTGTGGAGCGAGAGTAGCACACGGTCCTGGCATATATGCGGCAGGGGTTGACTCCGTGTGGTTTTAGTGGGTTCAAGTCCCACATACCCGTCCGGCTTCCCGTGGCTGGATGGACGAGACGAAGGTCTTTCCACACGTTAAAAGGTTCTAGTCGGACAAGCGTGGTGCCGCGTGGAGATTTTTTCCCGGTACTTATTTTTACCGGTGGTTTTTTCCCGGTGAAGTTCCGGTACAGAATTCTTCCCGCCACTTCGTTTGTCCGGATTCTCTGCGCACATTTTCTGGTAGCAGAACGTAGTTGTTCTGCACATTTTCTGGTAGCAGAGCGTAGTTTATCTACCCTCTATTTGTTCGTTTGTAAAAAATAATTAATTGTTTGTAAAAATTATTAGATTTTTCTTAGTTTGTTTGTATAAGAATATTTGTAACCTTTTTTGTATTTGTTTGCGGTTTGTACCGTGCGTTCCGGGTTTGTGCCATTCTCATACCTACCGCGGTTCTTCGTGTAGTTGTTTGATTTTGTTGTTTTTTATTTACCTTTTGTTATTTTTTGTTTGTGACTTGACGCGATGGCGAAGGTCTCCAATGCTAAGGCGACACTCGCCAACGAACTGAGATGGTTTGTGACGGCCGGAGGACTCCTGTCCCGGAAGGACAGGGAGGGCGCCATACTGCTAAGAGCGGATCACCTCCACTCACGATTGATTAGCGCGGAAGCGGCCATGGTGGTGCTTACCGAAGCCGAACTTGCCCCGGAGGTCTACGCAGGTCACATGGCGGACATGGACCAGATCCTGAGTCTGCACGATGATATCGCGGAGGCGGCGACCGCAATAAGGGCGAGACAGGCTGGCGGACCAGCCCCTCGCACACCTGTTAGACAGGAAGGACCAGCGGTTACTGGTCGGCTCCCCACCCTTCAGCTGTCCCACTTTGGGGGTAGGATGGAGGAGTGGGTAGCATATAAAAATATGTTTGAGTCCCTGGTCGTAGCACGACAGGATTTGTCGAAGGCCCAGAAGATGGCCTACCTCCTCTCCACTCTTGAGGATGAAGCGCGGTCGCTCATCCAGCACCTCCGGGTGGAGGACGACCAGTACGATACGGCTTGGGAGTTATTGAACTCCCGCTACCAAAATTTACGTTTGTTAGCGGATGCGCACGCCGCACAGTTGATGGCCCTGCCTAAGGTGGCCAACAGGGCACAGTTGCGCCTGCAGTTGCTCACGCCCGTTACAGTGGCCTGTAACGCGCTCCGCACACTGGGGCTGCCGGTGGACCAATGGTCTTTTTTGTTGGTGCACATTGTATTGGGCAAATTGCCCAATGACATCCGCTCGCGGTTTGAGCGCGAAAATGCGGAGCGGGATAGCACCACCCTACCAACATTCACTGACTTGGTGAAGTTTTTGGAGTTTGAGGCACGGGCTGCTGAGAATACCATGACGGACTCGGCGCCATCCAGAGCGCCTGAACGTAGGCCCTTGGAACCCTCATGGCGAGGGAAGCCCCAACAGGGACGGCAACCGCCACCGCGTGGAGCTGGTGCGCGGGTTGCACACACGGCAGCAGTCGCGAGGGACGCGGACTGCCTGCAATGTGGCCGGATGGGCCACAGCCTGCTGCAATGCAGGGACTGGCAGAGACTGCCAGTACAAGATCGGCGCCGCATGGCAAAGCGGCATGAACTTTGCTTTTATTGTTTGGGCGGTCACTATGCACGTGACTGTCCCAGGGCCATACCATGCAGTGCATGCCGTGGGCGGCACCACGTGATGCTCTGCATGAACCGGAACGGGGATGGCACCCGGATGTTGAGGCAGGGGTCCCCTATGGGCGGGGGCGCTCCTGCGCGAAGCACTCCACCACCGGACGGAGGACGCGGCTTCGCTCGTCGCACCCCTCCTCGGGAGGGGGGTCGCGTACCTGCGCGGGTCTTGGCGGACCGGGACCACGCGCCTCAAGGTCATGGCCAGTATGTGGCTGGCCAGGCCCCGGATAGGGCCCCCATGGGCGGGGGCCCTAGATCGGACGTGAGAGTGGGGACACCCCCCTCCACGCGGGTTACCAATACCCAACACATGCAGCCGCAGCGGTTTTCTCCGCCGCTGCACGAGTACCCACGGCTGGAGTACCACCCGCCATACTATAGGTATGGCAGGGCCGCGGGCTATGCCCCCCCTCAGGTAGGGATGTGCACTCGCCCGCCATACTATCCGGGTCAGTGGCGCCCCCCTGGTTTGGAGAGAGTGGGGAGCCCGTAACTAGCTTGCTCCCTTGCTGGGACAGAGCCGCGGACGGTTCTGCTCCCTACCGCGGTGGTCCGCGTATGGGGTCGTGGGGGGAAGCCATTAATTTGAGAGCTCTGTTGGACTCAGGGGCTCAAAGCAGTTTGGTTACCACTCGAGTGGCACGCCAGTTAGGTTTAGTCGTGGAAGACTCGCCTGTGCCACTTCTTGGAGTTGGTGGCATACAAGTGAAGTGTCTGACGGGCCAGACACTTGTCACCTTTTCTTCGCTGAAGTCCTCCACAATGAGGATCACGACTTCGGCTATGGTAATGGATACCATTGCGGGTTGGCACCCCTCGACAGACATACCGCCGGGTGTGTTGTCTTTGGTTTCGGGTCTGGATTTGGCCGACCCCTTTGTCTTTCATCCCGGCCCAGTGGACTTGCTCCTGGGCTCGGACGTATTGGGTTGGATTTTGTTGGGTACACAGAAGGCTCTGGGTTCGTCTTCACTGATGGCAATGTCTACGATTTTTGGTTTTGCCCTGATGGGCCCTGTGTTTGATAATGGCACCGCGGAGGAGCCACCGGTTGTCGCATCTGCGTCCTTGGCCAAGACCATGCAAAGGTTTTGGGAGGTGGAGGAGCCACCTATGAGTTCCAGGATGGATCCGGAACACGCTGAGTGCGAAGCCCTTTTTCGATCGACCACGGAGAGGTTGCCCTCCGGTCGGTTTGTAACTAGGTTACCCTTTGTTGCCTCTCGTCCTAGCCTAGGGCAAAGTAGGGCGCTTGCGGAGAAACGACTGCTGTCCATGGAGCGACGCATGCAGCGTGACCACGTACTTCGCGATAAATATATTGAATTTATGCGCGAGTACGAGGATTTGGGTCACATGTCTCCGGCTCGAGTTGATTGGAGCTCAACTGAGCATTATTTTTTGCCCCACCACGCGGTGGTGAAGGCCTCAACAGGCAAATTGAGGACCGTCTTCGATGGGTCCGCACCCACTTCGAACGGGGTTTCGTTGAATCTATGTTTGCATTCAGGTCCCAAACTGCATAGGGACATAATTGACATCATCTTGAACTTTAGAAGACATCAAGTGGTTTTTGGTGCGGACATCCGGATGATGTTCCGCCAGACAGTCATACATCCTGAGGACAGGCGATTCCAGTTGATACTCTGGCGTGAGCGCCCTGAGGATCCTGTGACGGTGTATGAACTCAATACAAACACGTATGGTTTGAAATCTAGTCCCTATATCGCCATCAGATCATTGCTTGAATTGGCAGAGTGGGAACGGATCCGCTTTCCCCGTGGGGCTTCCGTGCTGTCACGTGACTTGTATGTCGATGACGTGTGCACCGGAGCCCAAAGTATTGAGGAGGCCCTCCTACTGCGGGATGAATTGATCGAAATATTGAAGACAGGTGGCTACGAGCTACGTAAGTGGTTGTCCAATGAGCCTAGAGTTCTAGAAGGGATCCCGGAGGATCACCAACAGAACCCTCACCTGTTTGAGGATGTGGATGATCCCAACAGGATAGCGGTGCTGGGCATGCAGTACCAGCCGCTAACCGATATTTTCACATTCCAAGTGGACTTGGAAATACCAAAGGTCTGGACTAAGAGAACGGTGTTGTCCGTAATAGCCCGTATGTTTGATCCAAGCGGTTGGATCAGTCCAGTGATATTCTCTACAAAGTGTCTTCTTCAGAGACTTTGGACTTTGGGCGTCTCGTGGGACGAGCCGCTGTTTGGTCCTCCATTGGATGATTGGCTCGAGTTGTTTTCATCGATTAAGGAAGTCAATCGGATTGCCTTGCCTCGTCGAATATTGCCCCCGGGAAATATCGAGCCAGCCTGCATGGCTTTTGTGACGCGTCGGAGCGAGGCTACGCCGCGTCAGTCTATATGCGGACAGTTGACGCCGATGGCCGGGTCAATGTCTCGCTTTTGTTAGGGAAGAGCAAGGTCGCCCCCATCAGGACTAGGCTGACTATTCCCAAGCTTGAGTTGAGTGGAGCTCACCTTCTCTCTAAATTGTTGCATCACGTTGCCAGTGAGCTGGCGGCCACGGTCGAGATACGAGACATCTTCGCCTGGTCGGATAGCCAGGTCGCGCTTGCATGGTTGCGCGCGGCCCCACATACCTTGGAGGTTTTTGTGGGAAATCGGGTTTCCCAAATTCAAAATATTGGAATTGATATAACATGGAGACATGTGCCGGGAGAGCTTAACCCAGCGGACTGTGCTTCCCGAGGTTGTACGGCACCAGAATTGGTGTCACACCCGCTCTGGTGGGGCCCAGAGTGGCTGATGGGATCAGAAACTTCTTGGCCTGTCTGTCAGACAGATGTTACTTCTTTGAGTTTGACTGGGCTCCGTGTACATGCTGTAGTCGCTGAGACGACGTCGGAGCCGGATTGGCTACTTGCTCGGTATAGCAGCTTGGATAAGCTTCTGGGTGTTACCAGTTGGATTAAGCGTTTCATACATAATTGTAGAAACCCACAGGCAAAGCGGTTGGAGCCGATTGCAGGTGCAGAAGAGCGCCGGAGCGCATTGTTGCATTGGGTCCGTGTCGTGCAGACCGGACGGTTTGAGTCAGAGCTTCATACTTTGCGCGATGGACGCGCTAAGTTGAAGGGCGCGGTCGCTCGTTTGAACCCGTTCATCGACTCGGATGGGCTTCTTCGGGTTGGAGGCAGGCTCCGGAAGGCGGATCTTCCCTATGAGACTCGCCATCCTCTGTTGTTGCCCAAGGGCGGACCCTTGGTGCAGCTTTTGGTGTCTGATCGACACATTCGTAACGCCCATGCTGGGTGCAATGCTTTGTTGGCTATTTTGCAACGCGAGTTTTGGATTTTGTCTGCCCGAAGAGCAATCCGTAGTGTCCTGTTTCGATGTATTGCATGTTATAGGTTGAAGGCATCCACGATGCAACCACAGATGGGTGATTTGCCCGCTGATCGAATCCGACCTTCGAGGCCGTTTGACGGCGTTGGAACCGATTTTGCCGGCCCCTTTTCGATCAAGGCTTCTCCCTTTCGTAATGCCCGTATTGTGAAGGGCTATTTGTGTGTATTTGTTTGTTTGGCCACCAAGGCTGTCCACTTGGAGGTGGTGTCGGCTCTGACTACGGAGGCCTTCGTCGCCGCGTTGGATCGCTTTGTTTCGCGTCGAGGTCTACCTTCCCTTATTAGGTCTGATAATGGCACAAACTATAAGGGAACTGTAAATTATCTTAAGGATGTTTCTGTGTTTATTGATAAAAATTGTACTAGTTTAAGTCAAATTGCTGCCCAAAGGGGAATAACCTGGAAGTTTAGTCCCCCAAGTTGCCCCCATTGGGGAGGGATTTTGAAGCGGCTGTGAAATCCGCAAAGACCCACCTCCGCCGCATTATCGGAGAAACGGCTCTAACTTTTGAAGAGCTGGCCACAGTGTTTTGTAAAGTTGAGGCGGTCCTCAACTCTCGTCCTCTCTGTCCGCTATCTCCAGATCCAAATGACTTGGAAGCTCTCACCCCTGGTCATTTTTTTGGTGGGAGGGCCTTTGAATGCCCTGCCCGAATACCCGTGGAAGGACGAACGCGTATATCGGTTGTCGCGTTTTCAAATGTTGCAGCAAATGAGCCAGGACTTTTGGCGTCGCTGGTCGCTTGAATATTTGCATTTGCTGCAGCAAAGAGTGAAGTGGACAGACAGGACTGAGCCTCCCAGGGAGGGTGATTTAGTATTGTTAAAAGAGGCAAATTTGCCCTCATTGCTTTGGCGACGAGCTCGCATATTACGTTTGATTCTTGGCGGAGATGGCACTCCGCGTGTGGCTGAGGTGTTGGTCGACGGTTCGATTTTAAGGAGAGGTGTGACCTCTCTCGCCCGCCTTCCGGTAGAGTAAGCTAGCGGTCTGCTTCTCAGACCGGGACGGGGGGATGTTTGTAATATAATGGATGAAACGAAACGCAAGCGTTTCCTATTGTCGCCACCAGGCGTTCGGGGTTCTCACACTGCTGCTCGTGTAAAATGGCGTCGCGGACGGTCGCCTTTTGTCCTGTGCGATTTCGGTTTGTTTAATACGCGAGAGGTCCCGCGTCCCTTTGTCTAAAACCACGTTGATTGTTGGTTAGTTTGAACTATAATTGTGAGTTTCCCTTTTGTTAAATAACTATGGAACGTGTGTGTTTGTGAAACCTTTTACTTGGACTGTTTGTTGTGACCGACGTGACCTGTGGCTGCCTGGAGACGCCGAAACCTGTTGCCGAGTGGAACTGCTAGACGGATCAGGTATTTTTTCTGGGGATTGAGATCTCATGGGGTAGGTTGGGTGACTTAGGGAACACCACCTCCTCCGAAGACACCCCAACTTGGATTAAGAAGTCAACTTGGTGAGTTTCATAATAAATTTAGTTTAGTTAATTTATAGGTGTAACGTCAATGAAAGGCGGAAGCTGGCAATAGACTGTTTATTCCAACCCAATGTGACAAGACAATGACAGTTCATACAAGCGAATACAGATAATGTATCTATAGTATGGGAGTGCTGTCACACTTCCCCCTCTTAAATTCTTAATTAATACTAACTTAACAATAAAAACATGTGAGCTACTTAAAGTATTTCTCAATAACAGCTAATAAGATATTTAAGCATAAAAACAATTATTGTTTAAATCTTTCCTAAGGGACAGCTACTAAGATACTTAAGTATAAAAACAATTAATTCTTTAGATCTTTCTTATACAAATTACGCTTGTAAGCACGCAGGTCTCGAGCAGACACATGCGGGGGTGTGGAATTACATTTAGGCGACTTGTCCGTCTCGGTTACAGGCAAATCCGAGCGTATATCACATCCATCCTGATTACCGTCACATGCATTCTCGAGATCGTCCCCAGCACCACCAGCCTCAAGACCGGTCTGAGGTGTTCCGACGTCGTCGGTCTCTTTGATACCGGGCACTCCACTCGTTCGAGCCAGTGAAAACCTACCTCTGTTGTTTATGAGCTGGTCCGCGTGTCTTCGCCAGCAGGTGTCTTGGCCTATCTCGACCTTGTAAGACAGTGGGCCTGTCTGTTTAACAACCACGCCCTCGGACCACTTTTCCCCCCGGGCGGTGTAGTCGCGAGCCAGCACGCGGTCCCCGATGGCGAAGTCACGTGGCGTGCCTCTAGTTGCGCGTTCTTGACGCTCCTGGTTGTTACGCACCACGTCCGCCACGCTGGGCCGCAGTGCGTCCAACCGGCCGCGTAGGCGTCTTCCTATCAAGGCTACTGCGGGTGATACGCCTGTTGTGGCGTGTTCACAGTTTCTATATTGAAATAAAAACCTATTTAATGCCGTCGATGTGTCTTCGTTCTCATGTAGTGCCCGTTTGATCGCTTTTTTAATCGTTTTAACGGCATTTTCCGCAGCGCCATTGCCTTGTGGTCTGTATGGTGCTGAAGTTACATGTCTAATACTATTATTTTGACAGTAAGTTTTAAAATCATGTGAAAAAAACGGCGGGCCATTATCGGTTACGAGTTGGGACGGTAAACCGAATCGAGCAAATATGTTTCTAAAAACAGCTATCGTTGACTTAGCATCAGTGTTTCGCATTAGTACCGCTTCTATCCATTTAGAATGAGCATCTACTACAATTAAATAACGTTTACCCCCGCAATCTGCAAAGTCGGCATGCAGCCGGTACCATGGGTACAGTGGGAATTCCCACGGGTGTAATGGGGAGTGCGGGGGGGGCGTCTCGAACCACTCTACACGCATCACAGTTACGACATAGCTCTTCTAAATCCCGATCCAGACTCGGCCAATAAATGTAGTTACGTGATAGCATTTTCATCTTATTGACCCCCAAATGACCCTCATGGATTTCCTTTAGGACCAGTTTTCTAAGGTTAGTAGGGATGACAACTCTGTATTTGTACATTATACAACCTAATTCTGTAATTAGGTCCATTTTCCTAACAAAAAACGGTTTTTCATCGTCCGACCTCGTACTCGACGGCCAGCCAAATTGTATGTAACCTTTAATTTTACACAACAATGTATCGCGCTCCGTTTCTTTGGCTATATCTTTAAAGTTTACAGGTGAACACTCGCTAATTAAATTAATATAATTAACAGCTTCCCTCAAGGGCCCCTCCCGAGCGAGCGGCAGCCGTGATAAAGCATCGGCTGGCCCATTGTCCGCCGACCGTACGAACTCGACACTAAAATCATATGCGGCCAACTGTGCTGCCCATCTCTGTAATCTACTCGCTGCGGTTTGAGGAATTCCGCCTTTAGCCCCAAAAATATAAGTAAGCGGTTGATGATCTGTTCGTAAAATAAAACGCCTTCCGAATAGATATTGATGGTGTTTTGTGATACCAAAAAATATCGCGAGGGCCTCTTTATCGAGTTGGCTATAGTTCTGTTCGGCAGCATTTAGCGTGCGCGAGACACAGCTGACAGGCCGCTCGCTGCCGTCGGTGTAGCGGTGCGCGAGCACGGCGCCCAGCCCGTATGCGCTGCTGTCCACCGACAGCACGAGCGGCCGCCCCTCCTCGTAATGCGCCAGCACGCGCTCGCTCAGGAGGGCCCGCTTGGCTGTATTGAACGCGCGATCACATTCCGACGTCCAATTCCAAGCAACGCCCTTTTTTAATAAACTATGTAATGGATGTAAGATGTCACTCAAGTTTGCAATAAATTTACCATAATAATTAAGCATGCCTAGGAAACTCTTTAATTGAGTTACGTTACCAGGAATTGGTGCTGCTGAAATAGCATTTATCTTATCGGGGTCAGGCCGTAACCCCCCCTTATTAATTATAAAGCCTAGATACTTAACTTGTTCTGCCATAAATGTACACTTAGCTAATTTGATAGTGAGTCCCATTTTTTGTAACCGTTCAAATGCAGCTCTCAGGTTAGCCATGTGATCCTTCCTATTTGCCCCGGTTATACAAATATCATCCAGAAAAACCACACAACCCGGCACTCCCCGTAACGTTTCCTCCATTAATTTTTGAAATTTCTCCGGTATACAGGAAAGGCCATACGGTGTACGACGATATACGAAAGTCCCGATATGCGTCGTGATGGCAGTATAAGCCTGGGACTCTTTTGATAGTAAACATTGTTCGTACGCATGTGTAAGGTCTATTTTTGAGTACCTATCCCCTCCACTGAGGTTTGCAAACAGTTCCTCAATGCGTGGTAACGGATAATGTTCCCTTTTTAACTTTGGGTTAATTGTTATTTTGTAGTCCCCGCAGATTCGTATATCGCCGTTTCTTTTAACTACCGGAACGATCGGTGTACCATATTCTGAATAGTCCACGCGATAAATAGTACCGTCCGACTCGAGCCTCGCGAGTTCGCGCTCGACACGACCACGCAGCGCCAGCGGCACGGCCGCGCGCGCACGTACACCGGCGTACTATCTGTGAGCTGCAATTGAATAGTACGCTTACACGTACCCAATTTATCTGTAAAAACCTGTGGAAATTCTGCACACAATTGGCTCACAAATCGATCCTCCATTATTTCATGCAGTTGGATATTGTTTATTTGTAATTTTCGTAACCAATCGCGTCCCAAAAGAGGCCTAGCCCCGTTTTTTATAATATACAACGGTAAAGTGGCCGACACATTAGCTAAAGAGACATCTACGTTGATATAACCGAGCGATTCGATTTGTGAGCCGGAATATGCACGTAAAATTAAATTATCTGCTACAATCGATTTATGAGGAAATAATTGTCTATACATATTTTTGCTTATCGCGGAAATTCTACTACCAGTATCTATTTCGCACTCAATATTGTTCCCATCGATCATAACATCAATAAAGTACGGTTTGTTACCTTGAGCCGCCACCTCGATGTCGAACATTTCATCCGAACCACCGTCATCACTCACATAATTATTGTTGTACTCACTCACTCGCGACCTATTACCCTGCACTTGTTTACACATGATTTTTAAATGCCCTCGCTGGTTGCACTCATCACAATTATATTGCGCGTAACGACACCGATCAGCACGATGCGCCTTGCCACAGCGCCAGCAGGCCGCGGCCGCCGGCGCCGCGCGCGCCGCCCCGGCCGCCTGCGGGCCCGCGCCAGCGCCGCTGCTGCGCCCACAGCCCCGGCCTCGCTGCCCCCGTGCTGCCATTCCCCGTGTCCCGCGTGTGTAATGTAGACCCTCCCCCGCGTCGACGCTGCTCGGCCCCGGGGTGTCCACACTCTCCCTCGTACCGCTAACTTCCGCGTGCTTCTCCGCGGCCTCCAGAGCCAAAGCCAGCTCCACGGCTTCCTTATATTTTATCTTTTTCTCTGCGAATATTCTCGATCGCATAGCATCATTAATTAATCCTGAAACGAACTGATCTCTGAGGTTTTCTTCTAAGGTGGAGCACGTTTTGCACTTGCCAAAATTGCAAGTGGCGGCTAGGTGCTTCAACGCCTGTAGGTACTCCATCATTGATTCGCCGTTTCGCTGCCGCCGGAGTCTGAAAACGTGACGCTCCGCTATCTCTGACCTCTGCGGTTCTAGATGCTCTTCAACTAGGGATACTAAAGCAGCGTACGTTTTATCCTCCGGCAATTCGGGCGAACACAAATCGCACATTAAAGCATAAGTGGACTCGCCCACCACGGTAATTAGTAACGGAACTTTTAATTCCTCTTTCACTTCGTTTAGCAAAATATACTGATTTACGCGACGTATGTACGCTGGCCATTGCTGCGAATTAGCGTTAAATGCTTCTAATTTGCCGATCGGCATAGTAATTCCGTATTTCACTGTTTTTTTCTTACAAAAACGCGTGGCCAGATCCGTTCGGGGTTCGCACAATCGACTGCGGCTGCGCCAGTGTAACGTCAATGAAAGGCGGAAGCTGGCAATAGACTGTTTATTCCAACCCAATGTGACAAGACAATGACAGTTCATACAAGCGAATACAGATAATGTATCTATAGTATGGGAGTGCTGTCACAATAGGTTAGGTTATTATATAGGGCCCTGTAGCTCCCTTTATAAGCTACGGTGGTAGCAGTCTGCGTATAGCTTAAGATAGGTTCTAGTCGGGCAAACGTGGTGCCGCGTGGAGATTTTTTCCCGGTACTTATTTTTACCGGTGGTTTTTTCCCGGTGAAGTTCCGGTACAGAATTCTTCCCGCCACTTCGTTTGTCCGGATTCTCTGCGCACATTTTCTGGTAGCAGAACGTAGTTGTTCTGCACAAACAATCTAGATAATCAATGTACATAGATCAAAAGAAGATGACTGTGCGTTTTTCTACCACAGATTTTTTGTTTTTACATAATCCATACTAATATTATAAATGCGAAAGTTTGGATGTGAGTTTGTGAATTTGTGAGTTTGTGAGGATGTTTGTTACTCAATCACGCAAAATCTACTGGACGGATTTCGATGAAATTTGGTACAGAGGTAGATAATGACCTGGAATAGCACATAGGCTACTTTTTATCCCGATAAAATGGTTCCCGTGGGCATGGGATACCAATTATAGTAACGCCATCTATTATTTGACAAACTAGAAGTCATGTCAAAATGACGTTACGTCAAAGTGACGTTAAGTCAAATTGACGTTACGTCAAAGTGACGTTACGACAGCCTCCCCACTACTTCCATATAAAATGGGCCGTTGCACCGGGCGGCCGGCAGTATGCCCGGATACGTCGAGGTGTGCGGACCGCTGCTGAGTGCACGGACTAATGGCACTCTGCTCAAACTTCTATATATTTTGTGTGTGAAGGAACATCAGTGAGTTTGTTGTGATGTACATTGCGTGCGGAGGCGGGGCGCGCAACATAGCCGGATGAGGTACACTACATTTTTTCAATTACATCTAATTTGTCATTAAATGGCGCATTAATTAAATACTTGCCTTTAGTTCTCACGGCCTGTCACGAGATGGCACTTTACCGCGGACAAATTCTTTCAATATTTTTTCGCGAAGAATGTTCTTTCGAGTAATATTTTTATAAATGTTTATGTATACTGTGCGCAGAGAATCCGGGACAAACGAAGTGGCGGGAAGATTCTGTACCGGAAAAGACAGGGTCTTAAAAACAGACCGGATCTTAAAATGGCGGTAAATCGAAATAACGGTAAGAACCTGACACGGCACTACGTCTGTCCGACTAGAGCCTAAAACCTAACCTATACGCAGCCTGCTACCACTATAGCTTATAAAGGGAGCTATAGGGCCCTATATAATAACCTAACTTAATAACTACAATTGCAAACCACTTACCAAACTAAATCTTCTTTCTCTTCGGATCCAAACTTGAGTGTCTTCGGGAAGGGGGGATCCCTAATCACCCTACCTAACCCATGAGATCTCAATTCCCCAGAACAAATAAATAGATTTCTTCCCGAAGTTGGCTCGGCAACAGATAGATGTGAGCGACCAGCCACGCGTCACATCTCACAGGAAAAAGTCACAATAACGGGTTACACAAACACAAACTTAATAGTTATTTAACAAACAGGAAATTCACAAATATAACTCAAACTAATTAACAATCAAAAGACGCGGGACCTCTCCGCGTATTAAATCAAACCGATATAGCACAGGACAATGGCGGCCGTCCGCGACCCATTCACGCTAGCAGTGTGAGAACCCCGCAAGCCGGGTCCTTGCCATGAGAACCCCGCGGCAGCAATGCGAAACGCCCTGCGTTTCGTTCCAAGCAATTATATTACAAACATATACCATATAGTGTAGCGAAAACAGAATCGCCACAGAATAGTAAGTAGTACTAACGTACATATAAGTCACTCACCGCCCCGCACTCATTTCAAATACCGCACCCCACCCCGCCCAGCACTTCGCTGTAGACATCACTGACACGGTTTAGGCGCGATTGGTCCAAAGTTCAAAAAAATGTCCAATTCGCCAACCGTCTAAAAATAAACAATGTTTTCGAAATTGTGAATTTTTGAGTGTTAAACTTTGTATATTAAGAAGCTAAGATTATATAGTAGTAGTAAGGTTTAGGTTTTTTTTTAGACCGCCCGGAAAGACTTTGAGGGCGGAAACGAAGTTAGGTTCAGGTTATTTTTTTTTTATTACTGCCCGGAGAGACTTGAAGGCAGAAAATAAGTTAGGTTCAGGTTACTCTTTATGACCACCCGGAAAGACTTTGAGGGCGGAAAAGAAGTTAGGTTCAGGTTATTTTTTTTTTATTACCGCCCGGAAAGACTTGAAGACAGAAAATAAGTTAGGTTCAAGTTACTTTTTATGACACGCACGGCACGTTTTTTTATTATTTTATATCTTTATCAATACAATATATCTATCTATACGCTGTACAGTAACGATGAAATTTCCGCGCCATTTTGATTGAAAATCACGACACACAAGCAAGCAGCCTTACTAAATTTCATGCACACATATATATGCGAGTGTATAAACGGTATTTGCCTATAAATTTGTAATTTTGCCTATTTGCTTTTTTTAACTATTTTTCAACTCGCTCCATTGTGAATAAAGTGCTAACTCGCGCTTAAGCAACAGTTTCACAGGGGCGGGATAATGATTAATTATTTTTTGCCGCGGGCGAAGCCGCGGGTAACAGCTAGTATCATAGATATGTGCGATACTATACTTCGAGCAACAAGCACGCGGGAATCCGGGTATCCATAAAGTTATTATATTGTACCCCCATGGGTAACATAATTAGTTATAAAATACCGGTAATATCCATATTAGTTATAAAATACCTAGCGGTCACAGAAATATTTCTTTTTTAGATAATGTATTCTTTAATAATTTAAGTCTGTGCTCCCGGTATAATAAGTTTATGGTTGTCTGCTTTTTCGTAAAAAGAAAATACTCTATTGAAAATTCTAGTTTGGAGAGATTGCAACCGGTATTTATCGTTAAAGATTCGTGAAATATTCATGGCTGGAAATAAAATATCATCTACAAAAAATACATTAAATTTTCAAGGAAGACACAATGATGTTTACCCAAAATTTCGCGAAAAGCACAAAATTATTGTATAAATGACCCCAAGTCCGAAAAATATGAATCCGATTTTTATAAACATTTTTGCTGCTGCTGTAACACCTTTATTGAATTTTGCATTCCATGTTCTCTAACAATATTTTTCTTCTAACTAGCTTATCTAACTTTTAAATAATATTATAAATGCGAAAGTGAATTTGTTTATTTGTTTGTTACCTCTTTACGCTTTATTTACTTAACCAATTTTCCTGAAACTTCGCATACACATAGTTAGAAGACCGGTAGGACCATACCATAAGGACATGGTACCTTTCATCCCGGGAGCACTGTTCCCGTGGGAAATTCACGCAGGTGAAGCCGCGGGCAAAAGCTAGTAAATTATAAATGTCAAAAAAAGCAAGTAATATTTATTTGAATTATATTATATATTAGCTTTTGTCCGCCGCTTCGCCCGCGTGATTTCCCACGGGAACAGTGCTTTTTCCCGAAACGAAAGGTACCCTATATCCTTCTTAGATTTTCGAACTATGTGTACCTATTCGATATTTCAGGAAGATTGGTTCAGTAGATAAAGCGTGAAGAGGTAACAAACAAACAAATAATTAAACAAACAAATACTCACTTTCATATTTATAATATTAGTTAGGATTACCTAGTTAGGATTTGCTTGGTAATTTTTTTAAAGAGATTGCCACATTCAATTGACGTTATTTGACCACAGACATAAAATACTCTAAAATAAAATATATCTGTGGATATGACAAGCTTAATAATATGTCATAAAATACATTTAACCGTTAGTACATAATATCTCGATGATTTAACCCAAAACATTTTCAAGTAGCAAAATATGTTAATGTAATTGGTTATTTACCTACATTTTACCTAGTACATTTATAAGAGATAAAAATAAACAAATATAGCTGTAAGTATTTCAAGGTGGAATGTACAGATGGAATCAAAAGCTCGATGTAACATTAAACCGATTGCTTGATTCATAAAATTACAAGATTCAAGAACTGATTTATCTCCTAATAATGGTCTATAAAGAAAAGGAAAAAAGCTTTGACTATTCTGCGTAACAAGAGATGTATACACTTATACATATTTACTGTATATACAATACATCATGTTTTTAATAAATAAATATATTTAAAATATAACTTGTTATTTATTTAAGAAATCTACTATGTAACTATGATAAAAGTACAAAATATTGTGCATTGAAAGCAAATGCACGTAAACCTTTCCTACGACAATATTTAATTTATTATATTCTTTTCTATGTAGTGATCAAGATTATGGATCAGCCACTTGTTAGGCACTATAGGCTATTTTATTTAAATTATGTACTTTCTCCACGCATTTTATTATAGTCAGGCACTAGAAAGTGCTACTAGATTGAAAAAAGCTTGAGAACAATGCCTATATTTATTAATATTCTATATAAAGTACTCTCATATAGAAATTAGATATAGTACTAATTGCATGCACCTGAGACGCTCAAAAATCCAAAAATAGATATTCTATAACGTCTAATAACGTACCTAACTCAATGGTGTAAACATATTAGACGCTATTAGACGTGACGTATTAGTTGGCTGTTCTCGATTACAATATTTTTCAATTTAGTAATTGAATCAACCAATCATAGGCCAAGAATGAGGGCTCGTTTGCTGCACGTAGTTGCTCCGCGCTATCTTGAGCTGACGGGAAAATATCGTTGAAAGTGCTCGCTTTTCCGTATCTTTCGTTGTCAAAATCAAATGACAAGCTGTCGAAAAATGCAGTTGTGTGTGTAAAATTTTCTGAGATTCCTGTGATTGGATGATCGATGATCGTTCGGAGTGGTGTGTAACTGTCTAATCGACCCGTGATTTTTATCGAAGCCTACTTGCAGTTGGTCGCTACGTCGACCTTTACTGCTTCACCGGAGGTGCTGCTTCACCGGAGGAATCGACCCGTGAGTTGAGGTTGGATGCGGTTTTGTGCTTGTGTGTATTCGGTAGGATTACACACAAGTACAAGTCACGTGATTTCACGTGTCACGTCCAGCACGTAAGGCACTTGGGAGACGACCCCCTGGCAGTATGTTTAAGACACAGTAATGTTAAAAATAAATTGATAATGTTATTATCATACTGTTTTATTTCTGCATCATAATACATGTAACAATATCGACTACGATATCTATTTAAAAAAATAACTTATTCTGTTGATACCCGGTAGTAAATCCCGCCAAAAACATTTTCATGTATATTGTCGCCAACATGGCAACAGGAGACCATATGGCTCGCACTATGCTTGTGGGTCGACGATGTTAAGAATATTGCTGGCAACAACGAGTAGGATGGTCCAGGACCGATAAGGTTCCCCCCCGAACGGGTTCCCATCTTGTAGCGATGGGGGGGCTCAGTACCAACGGTTGCCTCGGCCGCAGGGAAGCTAAGAGGAACCCATGGCCCGGGAGTGACGACCCCGGGCCGGGAGGAGGCCGCTTTGAGTGGCCTGGCTGTGAGAGTAGGGGGCACGGCCCTACTCTCACAGCCGTGGTAGGGGTCGCGGGGGAAGAGGAGTGCCGGTATTGCGGTGCGCCGTTCTCCCTATCCTCCGCGACCGAGCGTGGCCGTGGCGCTGGGCACGGTGTCGGTGGGGCCGCAGGGGAAGAGGCGTGTCGGTATTGCGGTGCGCCGCTCTCCCTGTCCTCTGCGGCCGACGCGTGGTGGGCCTGTCTCGGTCGCAGGGGATAGGGACAACCTGTCCTCTGCGGCTGAGATGTGGTAGGGCCTGACTTGGTCGGGTCCCAAAAAGTTGAGGGCTGGTTGGGTGTCGGAAACGGGATTCCGTCGCTCGGCTTAACGGCCCTCGGGTGGAAAGGCGCACCCGGGTCAAGTGTGCCTTTACCCTAGCGGGAATTTTGGTGCTTATCCCGCTGGCCGCTCCGACCCTCTCGCTGGAGAGGTGCTTCGGGAGCGAGCCGTGCTGGGGCCGCCGTGGTAGCGGCCGCCGCGCCAGGGCTGTGGAGCGAGAGTAGCACACGGTCCTGGCATATATGCGGCAGGGGTTGACTCCGTGTGGTTTTAGTGGGTTCAAGTCCCACATACCCGTCCGGCTTCCCGTGGCTGGATGGACGAGACGAAGGTCTTTCCACACGTTAAAAAAAAAAAAAAGGACCGATAAGGTTGGTGTAGACTGTAGACGGAAGGAAGCCTATACTCAGCAGTGGGTCACAGAAGGCTGTGGATGATGATGCTTGTGAAGTTAGGCATAGGCACTTTATGAGATCTAAATATTTTGACAGTACGAGCCATATTGTCTCTTCTTGGGAACATTTAACATAAAAATTGTTTTTGGTGGGATTTTAATTATTTTGTAAGTTGCATGGAAAATTCTATACTGAACTTGCAACCCCTAATTTTAAGATTTAAGTAGGTACTAAAGGAAATCCGATATTTTATTATTTATAATAACTTTGCCCGCGTGTATTTTTTTTGGGTAGTATTTTATTTTTCACAGACTATTCCTAAACATTTGCGGTATAAAACCTACCCTATTTATCAATAACTTATATTTAACTCTCCAGCGAATATCCCATCGAAATCGGATAATCCGTTTCGATGCAATGTTGGTAGTGTGTGACTTTGAGATGATGTGATGTGTGTGACCTGAGGAGATTTATAATAGGTTTCTGTAATATCAGTAGGTAATCAATTTCTGTAATTAGTTTGTTGACCACAGGCCACAAGTTCAAGGAGTGGACTGTAAACACTTATCACGGTGGGGGCCGGGTGGTCAGGCCTGGATCTCATCCACCCAGATAATTCCGACAGGGATTTTACCTCCTGAGGGAGTATCTCTGAGTTTCAGAGTTGCTGCAGGCTAGCCGGGGTCCGGGCAGGGATTCCTCCAGGTGATTCAAACAGCCGGAACTTTTGAGCACTTTTATTTCACTATTTTCACTTATTATTCAGAAGTCACAAGTAGAGCGTACTGGATGAAGTGACAAATCTTCAACATTTATATTTAACATTTTCGCATTCTCATAGTATACAAGGTAGCGAGAGCCCGGACCAATCACAGCGCGCCATTTCCAGAGCATTACTAATGCGCACTAGTATTGATGTGATTACGTACAATAGTGCAAGAACAAGTAATAATGAAGGCTCTGTGATTGGTCGGTTCTGAACCACTCGTCCTGGCTGCTTGTGGGAGTGTAGCCAGCTCTCGTCACGACGTCAGCAATGTCTAGGTCGTCGGCACCCAGCGCCAATCCGAAGGCTTCGATGTCTCGATGATCTCGCCCAGGCGGTGCGCGACGAACGGTGTGTAGCGACGGCTGCCATTTCTCAGCCAGTGCAGGACGGTTTGCGAGTCGGACCAATATATTGTTTGGTCGACCTGCAGTCGATGTTCCTCCCGGATTGTCTTGGCCAGTCTTGATCCGATGAGTGCCGCCTGTAGCTCTAGTCTCGGCACAGTCTGCGTTTTGAGAGGGGCGACCTTCGCTCGGGCTGCCACTAACGCTGTCTCGTAGTGGCCGTCTGCGTATTTCAGCACCCAGTAGGCTGCGGCGGCGTAGGCGTCTTCGCTGGCATCGCAGTAGACGTGCAGATCTCGGCGTCGCACTTCTCTCCCCTCGTTGTAACTACGAGGGAGCTGCAGCTTATTGATGGCGTCCAATCCGACCAGCCACTGGTCGAACTCCTCGGCGTAGTTGGAGGAAGCGGCTCATCCCATCCTGTCTTCAACTGCCAAAGTTTCTGCAGCGTGATTTTGGCTGTTATTGTGTAACAGCTCAGGAGTCCAAGTGGGTCATAAATGCTCATGACCGTGGCCAGAGCTTCTCTCTTCGTTGGCGGGCGTTCTCGGGTCTTCACTGCAGCTGGGACTCTCGGCAGGTTCGTGTTGAAACTCAGTAAGTCCTCGTCTGAGTTCCATAGCAGGCCCAGTGTCTTCTCTGTGCCGCCAAGCGATGTCATCTGGCTGCTGTCTCGTTCCAGATGTGTTGACTCCAGTAGCTGGCGTCCGTTCGTGTGCCAGCCTCGTAGGTTGAATCCCGCTGCTCGGTGCACTGCGTCGACTTGCGTGATGACGTCGCGGGCCTCGTTGATCGTGTTGAAGCTGTCCACGAAGTCGTCCATGTAGTGCGCTTCGATAATGGCGCGCAGTGCAGCTGGATGTGTCTCAGCATGGTCTTCGGCGTTGCGGTTCCTCACACTGTGTGCGAGGAAGGGCGAACTCGATGCGCCGAAGATCATTGATGTCATCTTCATCTTCTTGGGAGGCTCCTTCTGATTGCAGTCGCGCCACAGGAACATTTGGGCCGGCTGGTCCTCTGGTCGTATCTTGACACGAAGAAACATCTCTTCAATGTCGGCAGTCACGGCGTAGGCCCCTTCACGGAACCGGAACAAGATCGTCTGCAGTGGTCGTAGCAGATCCGGTCCATCCAGGAGGTGGTCGTTTAGGCTGACACCTCGTGCTTTGGCTGCTGCATCGAAGACCAGGCGCAGCTTTCCGGGCTTGTTGGGGTTTCTGACTGCGAAGTGTGGCAGATACCAGGCGACTGGGCTGGAGTCCTCGCTACCGTCGCAGGGCTCAGCGTAGCCCTTCTCGATGAGATGATCAATCTTCTTCTGGTATTCATCCATGTCTTGGGGATTCTTCATTAGTTTGTTCTCCAAACTGGTCAACCGGCGCAGCGGAGAGTCGTAGCTCGGTAGCTGCATGTTGTCCTCACGCCATGGCAGGCCCACTTTAAAACGGCCTTCCCGGCGCGCCACCGTGCGTTCGAAGATGGCAACAGCACGCTTGTTTTCCTCTGTGATGTGCTGTGAGGTAAGCGACACTCCCAACGCGTCGATCTGGAAGTGCTTCTCGACGAGCTCCTCCAGGCGATCTTCACTCGTCGTCACGTGCAGCGTGTTTTCGTGTCGCCGCAGTGTTGTGCTCGGCTCTGTCCCATGGATAACCCAGCCGAGCTCGGTTCGTGAGGCGGCTGGTTCTCGCGGTCCTCCGCAGCGCAGCTCTCGTGTGACGATGAGAGGCCAGTTGTCCGTCCCGATGAGGATGCGTGGCTTGGCGTTGGCATAAACGACGTCTTCAGCTTGCAGGTCGCTCAGATGCTGAAGTCGTAGCGCCTCAGATGAGATTGACTGAGGCGTGATGTCCAGGCTCGTCATAGTACGAGCGCGGCGGTGATGTCGTGGCTGCAGTTGTTGCGCGGACCACGGATCGTGATGCTGACTCGACGACTCTTCGTGTGCCGGTGCTCGCTGTTGATGCCCTTGACGTCCAGATGTGTGACGGGACCGTCGGCACCGATCTTGCGCGCCAACTCGTCGTCCACGAGGGTTATGGTTGACCCCTCGTCGAAGAGCGCGTAGGTGTGTTGGCTGCCGTGCTTGCCGGACACGATGACTGGGCAGATCTTCAACTACACATCGTTGCTCGTAGACGCGGCGGTAACTGTGGCGGCGGCGTCCTTGACTTCGTCGTCCTTGCTTGCTGTCGCTTCAGTTGGATGAAGCAGGCGGTGGTGCGATCGTTTGCACCCGTTCACTCCGCAGAACTTCACACGGCAGTAGCGTCGACGATGTCGGCCGGCGATGCATTTGAAGCACAGCGTTTCTTTCTTCACGAGTTCCCAGCGGTCGTCATGCTGCATGTCCTTGAACTTCGGGCAGCTCGGTAGAGTGTGCGACTCTGCACAAGCTGGGCAGCGCGATGTATCCTCCGTGGTCGCGGCGTACACCGGCGTCTTCTTTTTGCCTCCGGTCGAGAGGTGGTGCGAGGCGAATCGCGCCTCTGGGCAGCGGCCGTGGTGACGACGGCAGTGGCGGCTGGCGCGTAGTCGTACTTGGCCGCGTTGTCCGCTTCTTGCAGCAGGAACGTTGACAGTGTGATGACTTCGGCTTCTTCCCCGGCGTGGCGCGCGGCGTAGTCGTACCACTTCAACTTGAGTGGTAGATGCAGCTTCTCGAGGATCTCTCGCGCCAGTAGTCGGGTGTGCAGGTAGCTGGGCCGCACGTTCTGAAGCACGGTGACCACGTTCTGGACCTTGATCGCGAAGATGGTGAGCTCGTTCGTAGTGGTCCCCAACTTCGGTAGCTTCTTGAGGTCGTCGAGCGCCATGTCGACCAGAGTCTCGGGTCGGCCGTAGCATCGCTCGAGGGTCTTCATCACTTGGTCTGGATGTGTAGCGGAGCTCAGCAGCACAGCGACGGTGTCACGGGCTTCTCCTTCAGGCAGTTGCGAAGGCGCGCCAGATTCTCCAGCGGTGTGAAGCGGTAGAGTCGCGTTGTCTTCCTCATGGCGGCGGAGAACTGGAGCTACTCGAGCGGAGACCCGGAGAAGGTAGAGCAGGTCCGTGGCTTGACGCGGCGGCGGCCGTGTCCTCACGACTTCGTCCAGGACAGAGGCGAGTTGCTCGATCCCTCTGCCTCGCGATGTTGACCGTCTTCTATCTTCTCTGCTTCGCTCGGGGCCCGGAGTGGTAGCGACGGGCTCCCCCCGTTGCTGGCTGCGGGGCGTGACGGCTGCTGGGCCGGCGGTGGTGGCCGAGACGGCTGCGGGCTCGGCTGCTGCGGCTGCAGCTGTAGACTCGTCCAGCCAGGCGAAGACTCGATCCATCTTCTCGGCTGGCTCGTTGTCATCTGGGCCGCTGTCATCCTCTTCCAAGGCGGCTACGTCGGCAGCTAACTTCTTCCGGATGAGATCGGCCTCGATCTCTAGCTCCCGGCGTCGAACGGCTGCCAGTCGTTCTTCGGCTTCATACTGCAGTCTGGCGATGGCACTGGCGGTCGACTTCGTTGAGCGTGCTATGCGCACTCGAGGGGCAGCGTTCGGCCCTGCCGTAGTCACGGCACTCGTCGACACGGGGTGCAGTGTAGAGGCTTCCGTTGGTCTTCTCCCGATGTGGCGTGCTGCGCGGTCCGCAACAGTATGCGGTGGCGCGGCTTCGGCTGAGGCGACGCGGGCGCCGCCGGCGCCATCTTCAGTGCGGATCTGGGGCACCAGACGGGGGCTCGGCGGCTCGATGCGTTGTCTCTCCTCAGCTGCCCGGTCGGCGCCCCCTCGAGGCAGCAGCGGTGGCTCCGAAGAGGGCGACTGCGGGGGTTGCTCGAAGACTCGGCCTCGGACTTCAACTTGTCGGACTTCATCTGCTCCAGACTGGCTGCGTGTGATCACCATCTTGAACTGGCGACGTCTGGTAGGTCACTGGATTTCTTCGCTGGATCCGGCTCGAAGGACAGTGGTTGTTGACCACAGGCCACAAGTTCAAGGAGTGGACTGTAAACACTTATCACGGTGGGGGCCGTGTGGTCAGGCCTGGATCTCATCCACCCAGATAATTCCGACAGGGATTTTACCTCCTGAGGGAGTATCTCTGAGTTTCAGAGTTGCTGCAGGCTAGCCGGGGTCCGGGCAGGGATTCCTCCAGGTGATTCAAACAGCCGGAACTTTTGAGCACTTTTATTTCACTATTTTCACTTATTATACAGAAGTCACAAGTAGAGCGTACTGGATGAAGTGATTTTAGAGTCGTGGATTTCTTTCTCATACCTTTAAGGGTGTGGGGAGTCAGTATACGAGGCGACGGCCTCTTGACTGAGGTAACACACGCTGTACGTGAAGACGGACAGGACCTTGGAGTGTGGAACTTGCCACTGAACTGTTGGTTTGCTTACTTATCTTAATTCGCGAGTTCGGCTCGAGCCGGTTTTGGGCCGGCGAGCGATCTCAGCGTGTAAGACGAAAAAAAGACAAACCTATGTTGTGGAGGCACTGTGGGTCAGTACGAGGTCTCTGGGAAACTGTCTAGGGTCGGGAGGGCGTGCGTGGTGCGGAGCCAACTCCTGTAAGTGCGGCAGGGTGTCAAGGGTGAGCCGGGGGCGTATGTATGTCTTATACACACCGAGTTTCACCTTCAAGGGGAGAGCAGAGTCGAGCACTGGGCGCAGTAGGGCTCGGGCAGCACGTGTGGAGTTTGTGGCGGCTTCTATTTGGTCTTTCATCGTAAGGCGGCGGTCAATGTGGACGCCCAGGTATTTAACCGAGCGAGACCAAGCAATGACCTGGGCCTGTAGACGGAGAGGTGTAGGTAGAGCAGTGCGGCTAACTACAATCGCCTGCGTTTTAGCTACGTTGATCGACAGCCTCCAACGGGATAACCATTGGGGTAGGGCGTCTAGGGTGCGCTGGATTACCTTATCTGCCTGTTCAGTATTGACTGACGACGAATAGTACGCTGCGTCGTCTGCATACAGGGCAAGGTGCGAACCACTTTCTAACGGGATATCGTCGGTGTATCTCGCGTAGAGTATAGGGGAGAGGCAGCTGCCTTGGGGGACGCCGGCCTCTATCGTACGTACTGTAGAGGTGGCGCTTTCAACTGCGACTTGGAAGCGTCTGTCTGAGAGGAAGTTGGCCACGGTCTTGACGACTCGTCTAGGAGGCGTAGAGGTGGTAGATGCCAGACGCGGTCAAACGCTCCTTCCATGTCGAGAAATACACCTACGGTTTTTTCCCCCTTGTTGTAGGCTGTCGTCATTCAATTCAATTCAATTTATTTATTCCATTACAACATACATTGTGTAGAATATTAACACATAATTTAAAATAATATTTACAACTAATATAATTAACAATTACACATAAAAAATTCTAACATTTTTACATTATTATAATCACATCAATTAATAAGTAATTCCACTCAAGATTTATAATTTCAGAGATTCAATTAAAATAATCGTCAATTGAATAAAATGATTTCTCTAACAGATATGATTTTAGTTTTTCTTTAAAAGTTTTAAGTTCCCGTATAATCTTTATTTCTTTTGGCAGTTTATTAAAAGCCATGAATGCTTGGTACTGAGCACTGTGTTTCATTATTTTTAAGTGGGGTATAATGTCATGTTGTAGATCCATTCTCCGGGTTCTCTCTCGTGCCTGTCTCTCTTCATCTGATTCTATTATAGGCAATCGCTTCTTAAGATCAGTCAATAGGACAAATAAATATAAACACGGAACAGTCAAAATTCCTAGTTTAACAAAGTGACCCTTACACGACTCCCAAGGCGGAATACCAATCATTGTCCGTATTGCCCTTTTTTGTAGAACAAAAGCTCTGTCCTGGTTATACAAATAGCTATTTCCCCAAAGTTTTATGCTGTATCTTAATTTTGTTTCGACTAGGGCATGATACACCTTTTGAGATGTACTAATGAAATCTCATTTCTGAGCGATCTAATGGCATAACAAGCCGAAGAGATAGAATCCTCCAGTGCTCCGAGTTCTTTTTTCCAGTTTAGAAATTCGTCAATGTGTACACCTAAAAATTTTGTATCTTTAACTATGTCAACTTTGTTTTCATTTAATTTAATGTCAAGTATTTCGTGATTGCGTGATGTCGATTTGAATAGAATTACTTTAGTCTTATTGTAATTTAATTTTAAATTATTAGCATTGAACCACATATTGAACGCGTTAAGAATTGCATTAATTTTAGCATTAAGATCAGGGATATTAACATCAGAAATGACGGCATTTGTGTCATCCGCAAATAAGACTATTTTTATGTCAGGATATAGATTTCTAATATGTGTTACCAAGTCATTTGTGAAAATAAGAAAAAGGATTGGTCCCAAAGTTGATCCTTGAGGTACTCCTCTTTTCACTGCCAATGATCTAGATCTGACTTTGAGTTCAGTATTGCCCTCAATTGATTTTAATTCGACAAATTGTTTCCGATTCTCGAAATAAGATTTGAACAATAGAAGTGTATTACCACGAATTCCGTAATGCTCCATTTTCTTTAACAGAGCATCTTGATCAACTAGATCAAATGCAGAGCTCAGATCCAGAAAGAGACTAGCAACGTTTATCCTATCATTCAAATTTCCTAATATTCTATCAATTAATGAATCTATTGCATCTCTTGTTCCTATATTTTTTCTATATCCATATTGTTCATCTACTAATATACTATTTAATCCTAGATGCTCCAATAACCTAGTCTTAATTAACATCTCGAATATTTTAGAAAAGACTGAAAGCACTGAGACTGGCCTAAAATTATTGGGATCTTTTTTTGACCCTTTTTTGTGTATAGGTGCCACCCTTGCAATTTTTATCTGGTCCGGGAAGGTATGGTTCTCTACACACAAGTTAAAGAAATATGACAAAGGCAATGCCAAAATATCAATGTTGTCTTTGATTAATTTAATTGGTATTTCATCAAAACCACAAGATTTGCTACTGTCCATTGTCTTAACAATTTTTATAATTTCTTCTGGCATTATAGTTTTCCATTCCATGTCCCTATCTACTCGTCTAACATTTTGCTTCAATATCTCTATGGGGTCGTCATACAAATTTTCACTAACAGGCTGGACAGTAAAATTTTTACACAGCAAATCTGCCACTTCCTGCTGATCATAAATTTCTTTACCATGCATTAGAAGAGTGATTTTATTACCTAATTTTTTTTGCGCTTTCTGTCTGTGTCTATTTACAACCTTCCATATGCCCTTTGTTAAATTTTTTGCATTGTCTATGTCTCGGTTAACTGCATTTTTTTTCGCATTTCTAATTACTCGTTTATATATTCTAATATATGTAGATTTATATTTTTGAACAGACTCGTGGCATTCAGTCTTATTAAAACTACTACATAAAAATCGTTTTGTTTTACTCGCAATTTTTATTCCATTTGTAATCCACAAGGTTTTATTTCTTTGCCTATAATATACCTTTATCTTTTTCTTTGCAAAACACTGATTAAAAATAGTTTTAAATGTCTTTAGGAAGTCATTTAATCCTTTATTAATCCAGTCACAATTTTGAATTTTTTTTCGGAACAAAAGATTATTTTTTATTTTCATGTGGTGTAATACCCTTGTGAGTTGGAGCGTGGTAGAGTGTTCGGCTCGAAAGCCGAACTGTTCGTCTCTAGGAGTCAAGTGAGGTGTGAGATGGAGCAATAGCAACTTCTCAAACACCTTTGAGATGGTAGCGAGCAGTGTGATGGGACGGTAGCTCCCTGGATTCAGTACATTCTTTCCTTGTTTAGGAAGCATGATGACTCGGCCGAGTTTCCAAGTGGAGGGGTAGTGGCCCGTGCGCAAAATACCATTAAAGAGTCGCGTCAGCGCAGCGATTGCTCGCTGCGGTAGGTGATGCAGTGCTTCATTGGGTATGCCATCTGGGCCAGGGGCTTTACGGAACTTCGTTTTCCTAATCATTCTTAGGACTTGACCCGGGGTAAAGACTATGGGGTCTTCGTCCAGGGGAATGGGGCGACGGAAGTACTCATCCAGGAGCTTCTGGATGTCCTCAGCGTGCTGAGAGTCATCCGAAGGGTTCGGTTTGAATCGCTGCTCTAGATTGTCTGCGAAAATTTCTGCTCTATCTTTCGCTCTGTAACGGGGGGTACCGTCGGAAGCTAGGAGGGGGCGGATAGGCTGAGGCTTGTTGGAGACTTGCCTGCAAAGCCTGTGGACTGACGTCCAGTCGTCACTCGCTGACTCTATGGTGTGTAACCAAGACTCTGAGGCCTCGGTGTCCAAAGCTTTCGCTATTTTTTCCGACATAGAGTTCAGCTGTGTCTTAAGGGACGGGCATCTGGTTTGTTGCCAGCGTTTTCGCAGGGTTCTCTTTTTGGCTATCATCTCTAGGATGTAGGCACTCACAGTATCAGCTGTAGCTTCGCTAAGGGCCGCTTGTGTTATTTCACAAGTGTGGGAAGCAAACTGTTCTACATCTGCCGCGTTATTGACCGGCTGGGAGATGAGGTTCTGCTCTACATACGTGCTGAACTTAGCCCATTCAATCCGGGGTCTGGGGGTAGGGGGGGGCTTGGCAGTGTGGGATTAATCCACTGTAACGAGGACAGGGTGGTAATCGGACTCCATGTTGTCGCATAGGACTTCTGTGGTAATCTTTGGCGCTGAAATGCCTCTATAGAGCGTGAGGTCGATTACGTCCGGTAGGTAGGCAGCGGCTCCCGGGTAGTGAGTCGGTACTTCCGTGCCTCTTACCTCGTATCCCTCTCTTTCAGAGTCGTCAAAGAGGCGGCGACCATTTGGGCAAATACGCGTGGAATTCCAGGCGGTGTGTTTGCAATTAAAATTCACGTAAATAAAATAAACAATTCTTTCCCGCGGGCACGTATGTAGTAAAAGTACATTTTTGAACGTACCGGAAATCGGACCTGTCAAATGAAGCGCGTCAACGTCAAATCATAATGGGTGTCGGCCATTTTGGCGGAACTCGCCTAACCTTCATTACGATTTTGTTGACTAAATGTACCATAGAAATGCTACGAATTTATCGGATTTACTTATAAGGCATTGATACTGACCCAAAAATGAAAAGTTTAGATGGTGATTAATGATATAGCCGGCTCCCCATACATTTGTGCAACAACCCCTTTACGATGGTACTCAAAATACGAGAGATTAGATATAGAAACGGAATTGTTGCCAGGGACATTCAAAAAATTTGAGTTAATTATGTCGGGTTCTAAGAGATGTTGGTGAATATCACATGCCTTTTTCGGATCAGGAAGTGCAGAACTCTTAAGATTTTTCCATAGAGCTTTAGGATTTTTAATATTACAATTCACATATTGTTCAAAATAAGCATTGCGCTCTGTGTAAAGGCAAATTTCAACCATTTTTTTAAGATCCTTGTAAGCCCTACGATCCTCATCCAATCCAGACAATTTATACTTATTGTGTGCATCATCACGCAACTTCATCTGATAAAGAAGATTACTGGTGATCCATGGAGTATTCCTCGGACGAATAGTCATCGTGACAACTGGCGCATGCAAGTCATATAATTGGAGCACTCTAAAGGTGAAAAAATGAAACCATTTCGTTTACATCATCCAGTTCACACAGTTCATACAAATTTAAGTCCAACAAATCCTTGTCAAAATTATCAAGAAATATTTGTTTTAATTTCCTGCAGCTAATAGTCAGTAAAGGCAATTTACCTCTTCTGATATTCAGACGAGCTGTTATAAAAGCGTGAGCTCCAAGCTCTGGTATATGATCAACAGTTACGTTTTGAACCTGGCTGCCCGAACAAACTAAGTCAATTGTCGTTTCACTATGAGATGTAAAATGGGTGGGTTTATCGACAAAGTTAGTAACATTAAAATAATTCAGGAAATTGTCAAGTTGTGGATACAGATAAATGTCTTTTTTTATCAAGTCTATATTGAAATCACCAACTAGATATACCTGTTCATAATTATTAAATGAGGAAAGTGAGTCGGTTAATGCGTCAAAAAATGTTCCGGCACTAAACCAAGGTGGCCGATAAGCCGTACCAATCAACAAGCGTACAGAATTGACTTTAAGAGATATCCACATTTGATCGACATGAGTGGGTGGGGGTATAGGATGTGGGCAGGCTCGCACTTGGAGCCCCTTTCGTATGTAAAAACCTACGCCGCCACCATGGGTACGCTGCACAGACGGAGGCCGCGGGATGTGTCGCAGTCTGTACCCGGGCACTGTGGGAGCGCGGCCTTCCTCGCCGTCGAAAAGCCAAGTTTCATTTATGGCGAGAATGTCCGGGGAAAAACGGTTCACTGCTGCTAAAAACTCATCGTGCCTCGACCCTAGAGACCCTTTATTAAACAGACCAATAGTCAATTTTATTGATTTAACCACTTTTAATTAAAAAATGTGAGCGTGATTTATGAATGAAAATATCAATAAGCATTAGATTGTGTATTATTATTATTAATAATAATAATAATAAAAAGGTACAAAAAGGCCTCTTCATTTCATTTCATTTATTTCATTTATTCATAAAGATACATCCAGATTCACAGACAATAAATCCAAAACACCTGCATGTCATACATAAAAAAAAATAACAAAGATTGAAAATTAAGGTAAATAGTAATAATTAGATCATATTATATTATAAAATTAATTGAATTTAGGTACATCATAACATTTCGAGTAAATATATCAAAAGAGTCATTAAATATATCTGCCTCATTGTGTTTGATGAGCATGTCCCCGAGCAGCTGCTGGGCTCTCACAGTTGGAGCATTCCTCGCATAGCACGTGCGGACAGGCGGAGGGGTGAGCAAGTGCGTTCTTCTTCGAGAAACATCTCCTCCCCGATGATTCCAGCGTGAGGGAGCATGCAATCCTAGTTGCTCTAATACGGATTTATTGTTTACCTTATTATTAAGTACTAAGTAATAATGGATTAAAAGTAGCATTTTCCTACGGAATATCAAAGTATTCAAATCCACCATACCTACTACAAAAGCAGACGGGTAAAGATACGGGTAGTATCCGTAGGCTCTTTTATATAACCATCTTGCGTATTTCCTCTGCACTTTCTCAATTATAACAGCGTAAGTACGTACTTTCATATGGATCCCAAATTATTGCTCCATACTCCAATTTACTCCTAACGTAAGCATTGTACAGCGTACAGCGTCATGGCAACTTTATTGTCATCGAATTCAGATGCTACTCTTAGGATAAATCCCAGTGCTCTAGAAGCCTCTTTACACATTTTAATAATGTGATCATGGAAATCCAGATTTGAGTTCAGAGTGATTCCCAGATCACGTATTTCTGATACTCGTTCCATGAATGTTCCGTTGAGATGATACTTGGCACTTATGGGGGAAAAAGAGCGACTGAAAGTTATTACTTTACATTTAGAAACATTGAAGTAGAGATTGTTCGATTGACTCCACTCTAGCACCGCATCAATATCTCCCTGTAGCTTTTCTGTATCTGCAACACTATTTACCCCAATAAATAATTTTAAATCATCGGCAAATAATAAATATCTGGCTGAAGTTAAAAATCCAGGAAGATCATTTATCATTATAAGAAACAATGTAGGTCCCAACGTACTACCTTGGCTTACGCCCGATCTGGTATAATAGCTTTTTGAGAAAAATATTCCAAGTTTTACTCGCTGGGATCGGTTAGAAAGGTAACTAGCTAAAAATTTCAAAAGTCCAGGAGCAAATCCAATAGCTGAGCATTTATCCAATAGTACGTCATTGTCTACCAGGTCAAAAGCCTTTTGAAAATTATTGCGACTTAAGAATACGATCGTGACGTGCCTATCGGAAATGCATTAATATTGATAATTTTGCAGTATTCACCACGCACGTACACGAGAACACGTATTCCTAATTCAGCATCATACTCCCACTATTTTACATAGTTATTTTTAGTATATAAGTTAGTGTATCATCAAATAAATTTATTCCATGTTTTTACCGGTAACGGTGGTTTAACTTACGTCGCCATCGCTATATGCCCCGACGTGATAAACGTGCACATTCCTACCGGCCTTCCACAAGCGGAACTCACCGGTCCGGAATTCAAAAGGCACTCCGGCAGTAACCACAATCGCCATAACCGTCAAAAATGGCTCCAAGTACACCGGTAAGAGGAATCAACACCAGCTCTCAAGATTCATCATTCGACTCTTGTACCGACATAGTGGCCTCGCTTACCATAGCTGAGCGGCTACCAGAATTCTGGAAGGATTCGCCGCGTCTGTGGTTCTCTCAGTTCGACGCCATTATTGCTCCACAAAAACAGGGGGATGACTACAAATTTAATGCAGTTGTATCCAAGTTACCAAAAGATGTAATTCATCAAGTTAGCGACATCTTGACGAATCCACCGGCAGACAATAAATATACTGCAATCAGGGATCGGCTAATCAACTGCTATGAAGAGAGCGAGCATCGGCGTTTCCACAAATTACTCGCAGAGATGGATCTAGGAGATCAGCAACCTTCGCAATAATCTGTATAATAATAAGTATGCTGCATCGACCTGTCTGCCATTGTTCATTTCGGCACTTACATAATCAACAAGATTAGAAAGATTTGTTACTTCATGTTGGCTTTGGCCCCATGAACGCCTCAAAGGACCGGGTCCCAATAGACCCGTGGCTCTGAAAAGCGTACCAACATAATAATAAATAGCCTTCAACTTCTTGATCTGAGACCTTCTACTTATATACCAATGCAAAAAGCCGCCATCTTAAACACATGTCGGATTGTCAGAAAGTTCCTCCAAATTGACGAAAACGGACACACTGACTTAGGACTGTAAAAAAGAACATATCATTTACTGGCTGTAAATGTTATGATATTACCAGCATACAGCTGAGGTTAAAAAACATATAAAGAAACTAGCTGTCGCCCGCGGCTTCGCCCACGTGAGTTTCACTTAGATGAAAAATCTTTTTGTGTTCCAAACTGTTTCAGATGTTTCGGATTTTCGATTTTTATACTTCAGCAGAAAATGCTCATCACGTTGAACAATTTTTGCTAAGGCGCCATTTCCATATATGTTATAGTGTAGCTGGTCTCTTAGAGCTTTTCATGAGATGTTCCATATCTTCAATTTTTATATGTCAGCAGAAAATGCTCATCAGGTTGAACGATTTTTGCTAAGGCGCCATTTCCATATATGTTATAGTGTAGCTGGTCTCTTGGAGCTTTTCATCAGATGTTCCAGATCTTCAATTTTTATACGTCAGCAGAAAATGCTCATCAGGTTGAACGATTTTTGTTAAGGCACCATTTCCATATTACTTATAGTTTAGCTGTTCTGTTATGGTTCTTCATCAGGTGTTCCAGTTTTCAAAATGAATTATAGCCTATATGTTGCCTAGGCTTAATAGCTATACAACAAAAAAAGTTTCATTCAAATCCGTCCAGTAGTTTTTGCGTGAAACGCGTACATACATACAGACAGACAGACAGACAGACAGACAGACAGACAGACAGACAGACAGACAGACAAGAAATTCTAAAAAATTTTTTTTGCTTTCTATTGTTCTTTTTAGGTCTCCCTCTATCCATTTCAGTCAAAAATATTAAATGTACAGACAAAATATTTTTACTGTTTTATTATATGTATAGATGATAATTATATGTCGTCGCTTCATTCTTCAGATATAAATATTAACCAGGTAGTTTCCTTATTCTACAGCAACGACGCACGATTTCAGAGATGAGGGTAGACATCTTTTTTTTTTTTTTTGTTTACCCCCATTCTGCCTTGCTTTCATTGTTACATGTCAGTTGAATTTTTCTTCATTCCTTTTTCGTGCGTAGCAACGAACGGACGTGTTCTCTTAAAATTAGTAATTTGAAATATTTATTGTATCGTCATTATGCCGAAAAGAAGTGCCGAAGAAAGGATTGAGCACTATTCTAATAAGATACGCAGGTTACAGCGAAAATACCCGCGTTTAACTATGCGTATCAGTAGTTCATCAGAAGAATCCGAACTGGAAAATACCGGTGAGTAATTTTCGTTTTTCACATTAAGTGCTGATAGATTTTATTTCTAAACGCAATAAACTTACATGTTTTTGCAAATACCCGGAGGTTGCCCGCGATGGTAACACCAAATACTATATAAACTCTATAGAGTTTATATAGTATTTGGTAACACGAAGGTAAATTTTACCAAGAGGTTGCCCGAGATGGCAACACGATGGTAGTTATTGGGTAATACCCACTAATAAAAAACCTAGAGGTTGCTCGTGATAGTAACACAAGGATAAATTAAGAGGTTATCCGCATAGATAACACCCTAAAATAAAAGTTAACTAATATATGATATAACTTATTTTAAAGTACTATTTGTTCATTAATATTCGTTATTATATTAACCTAGAGGTTACCCGCGATGGTAACACGGGGAATTATATTTTATAACAACGAAAAATTGTTTGTCCATTTTAGGTATGGATAATATGGATATTATACCACCGTCACCAGCAGAGGAAGTGGTTATTCCAGCAGAACCGGAGCTGATAGATCCGGAAAACGAACATGAACTACCCGTACAATTGGACTCCAACGATATCCAATTACCAGGACCATCAACTGAGGTTCCACGTACTGACGAGGCCGTAAATACAGATTTGGACCCTAACATTTTAGTCGCCTTGGGTGAAGTCACAGACGATTCCCCAGAATTTGGAGACAAGATCCATGACTGTCTGGCAAAGATTTGGACGAGATAAAATATTAAAGGAATACCTAATTCCTGAGAATTGTCCACTCTTAAAGGCTCCCACTTTAAATCCGGAGATTCTAGTTGCTATCCCTGATACAGGAAGATATCGCGATAAGAAAATGTCCTCGTCCCAGGACCAATTGGGAATAGGAATTACAGCCGTCAACAGAGGTCTTAATTTATTATTGACCGACGCCAATACAAAGGTTGAGGCAATAAAAAGTATAAGCGACGGTTGTCGTATATTATCGGACTTACATTTCCAAAACACTGAAACTAGAATAAAATTCATAACGCCTGGACTTGAAAAGACGTTTTTGCAACTTATAAAAGTTTCTGAGCGAGATAATACTTTGTTTGGCAATAAATTGTCTGAAAAGATTAAGGCTTCTAAAGCCATTACCAAACAGAGTCAACAAATCAAGAAGGCTCCAAATCCCCCAAAGCCGTCCACCTCTCAAGCGTCTACGACTCGGACCAATGCCAACCAGGGAAACTGGCAAGGCCCTCCTCGTTATCAGACAAACAGGGGGGGGCGCGGAGACAGTGCAAGTTCTTAGGTTTTGTGTATAATTCTAGCGATTTAACAATCGCGTTACCTGAAGAGAAGAGAAACAAAATTGCACAGTTATTACATAGATTTTGTTCCCTATATACCCACATGCACCATAAGAGAGTTTTCTCAATTAATAGGTACACTCGTAGCTGCATGCCCAGCTGTCAAGTATGGCTGGGTATATACAAAGATATTAGAGAGACAAAAATGTCTTATGTTGGAGAAAAGCGGCAATTACGACACTAAAGTTTGTCTTCCCGCAGATATACTTAGAGATTTAGTTTGGTGGAAAGAAAATATTTCACATACTTTCAACGATATCCGAGTAACAGTTTTTGCTGCAGAAATCTTCACAGATGCATCTAGGACGGGTTGGGGAGCATCCTGTAAAGATATTCGAGTACATGGAGCATGGAAAGATAGCGAACTGAAATTCCATATAAATTATTTAGAACTGTTAGCGGTTTATTTTGCATTAAAGACTATTGCCAACAACATGAATAATTGTGCTATTTTGTTACGTATTGATAACACAACTGCTCTTAGTTATGTAAATAGAATGGGAGGCATACAATTTTCCCATTTGAACGAACTATCAAGAGAAATTTGGCAATGGTGCGAGAAGAAAAATATAATGTTACAGGGTTCTTATATTAATACTAAAGACAATGTGGAAGCAGATTTTGAATCAAGAAAAATCAATACAGATATTGAATGGGGTCTATCAGACTGGGCATTCGAAATAATAACAAAAAAATTTGGTCAGCCCGAAATAGATTTATTTGCTTCTCGTACCAATGCCAAATGCGACGTTTATATCTCAGGGCTTCCAGACCCAAATGCGTTATGTGTTGATTGATGCATTTACTATTCAATGGAAGGATCAATTCTTTTATGCATTTCCGCCATTTTGTTTAATATTGAAATGCTTACAAAAAATTATAGAAGAAAAAGCTGAAGGTATTTTCGTATTCCCCCAATGGCCTGCACAGCCTTGGTATCCATTGTTAAAGAGCCTAGTAGACTCCGATATTATATATTTTGAACCCAGCGATAATGTTCTCCAATCCTGTTCCAGGGACTCGACACCTCATCGCCTACACAAACAGCTTACCTTGGGTGTTGTCAGGCTCTCCGCGAAGCATTCTTAAAGAGACAAGTTCCAGCTGACGCAATAGACTTGATGTTGGCATCACTATCCGATAACACCAAAAAGCAATATAATACAAGTTTTAAACTCTGGTGGCAATTCTGCCAAACTAACGGTGTAGATTACTTTCTTGGGTCAGTTCCACAGGTAATATCCTTTTTGAAACAACAATTTAATAACGGCGCAAGCTATGGATCATTAAATTCACATAGGTCAGCACTCTCACTTTTATTAGGAAATAATATAGGTTCGGACGAGTGCATAAAACGCCTCCTTAAAGGAGCGTTCAGGTTAAATCCTACAAGACCAAAATACTCTCATATTTGGGATCCTCAAATAGTTTTGAACCACATATCTGAATGGTATCCTCATAAAGATATTACCCTTGTGAAATTGACCAGGAAATTAGTGACATTACTAGCATTGTGTACAGGTCAGAGAGTACAGACCTTGTCATTAATTAAATTAAAGAATATTTGTTTTTTGCAAAACGGTATGCGAATATCGATAACAGATATTTTAAAAACATCGGCACCAGGCCGCGACCAGCCTGTCCTGTTCCTGCCAAAATTTGAACTTAATTTAAATATTTGCCCGGTAACTGTTGTCTCAGATTACATAAAGCACACCGAAAAGTTTAGAAATGTTAATTGCGATAATCTTATATTAACAACTAAAATGCCTTACAGAGCTGCTACCTCGCAAACTATTAGCAGATGGATAAAATCTGTGTTATCGGACAGTGGTATTGACGTTGCGACCTTTACCGCTCATAGTACGCGTCATGCATCTACGTCGACAGCAAATGCTGCGGGCGTAGGCATCGACACAATACGCAAGGCTGCGGGCTGGACAAATGAACATACGTTTGCCAAGTTTTATAAATTAAATATTTTAAGTAATAATGATTGCCAATTCGCCAGAGCAGTATGTTTATAATCATAATCAAATATAAATTGATTTGAAGTTTGTAACAATTAGATATAGAATATATTGTTTTCTTTTTGTTTTGTGGTGAAAATAAAACGAACCTCGTTATAAAAGTATTTTATTCCTCGATTCATTTTTTCACGCAATAATTAGTTCTTGCAAATATGTTTCTCTAAATATCTACCTATCTGAAGAATGAAGCGACGACATATAATATAAGATCAAACGAACTTCTAAGTGAAGCAAACCAGTGGGTTGCCATGTTGATAATGTTAATATTAATAACATTAGTTATGCCGATGATATGGTGCTGCTGGGCCCAACGGCGGGATCTATCAGAGAGCTCCTAATGATATGTGAACGGTACACTGCCAGACATGGTCTTGTGTACAATACCAAGAAGAGCGAATATCTGGTATTTAAGGCCCCCAGAAAAGAAGTGCCCTACGATGCTAAGCTTCTGCTAGACGGAATTCCGCTTAAGCGAGTTAAGTACTTCAAATACTTAGGGCATTTTGTAACGGAGGACCTTAAAGACCAGATGGATATCGAACGGGAGCGTAGGGCGTTGGCAGCCAGATGCAATATGCTGGCTCACAGGTTCGCTAGGTGTAGCAAAGAAGCAAAAATTACTTTGTTTAAAGCTTATTGCCAAACATTTTACACGGCTAGCCTGTGGACCAGTTATACGCAGACTGACTTCAAACGCCTGCGCGTGCAGTACAATAATGGTTTCAGAATGATGATGGGCCTCCCACGTTACTGTAGTGCATCAGGCATGTTTGCGTTTGCACATGTTGATGATTTTGATGCCATGATAAGGAAGAAAACCTTCTCCTTAATTACCAGAACTCGTGGGAGTCCCAACATCATTCTAAAAACATTAGCAAACAAAGACGATTCTCCCATATGGGAGCACTTTATGGGAGTACTAGTTAGACAGGGGTAGATAGCTGACGGCTCCTCTGGTAAAAGCCACAAAAACACAAATGTAATTCTAACATAGTTAATTAAGTATCTAATGTTACTAACAAATTGGGCCCTGTTGCCAGAAAATAAATTATTATTATATTAATATTCTCAGGCCATTATTATATTGGACCCGCAGAGCCTCGTATGCCCCCTTCGTATACCTGACCCACAAGCTGCAGGAGTAAAAAGCTTGGCAATATGCCCTAAATAAAGTTAGTTTTACCTCCCTCGTGCAGCGTGCGAACCTGCGAGCCAGCATATTACAGCGAGCCGCCAAGGCCCTGCGTTCCCTATCAATGTCAAGGTCATCCATGAGAAGGTCGGTAAGCACATGATCAAGATAGGTACTTAAATTAATGCAATGTGTTTATAGTATAAGTTTTTAATATGATCTATAACATGAGTGAATACTAAATTTATTATGTGATTGTGTGTGAATAGCTGCGTCTGATATTGAATAGCGATATTAAGTATGAATACCTATATATATAAATAACAATTATTGAACAATTGTAAATGTACGATTGGTAGGCGGTAGCTATTACGTATAAGATCAATATTAGTATATGTAGAGGATGTAATGAAAAATGAGGAAATCCGAGCTGTCAACGTCACGTCAGTCAACAAATCGGGTATTAAAAACCTAAATTAATGAATCGCTTCAGTATAGATCAAGCCTTTAATTCGCAAATCGTGACACTTTGGTGCATCGCGTGGTGCATCTTTTGACAGTTAAATTCGATAGTGATAAGACATGTAAACTTTTCAATCATTAATCATGCTGTTTTTTTAAGTATTTAATTTCGATTATAATAAAATAGAAGATAAATAAAATATTTGAAGCCTGTTTGCATTTTTATTTTATGTTATGAACTTTATACATTACTTTTAACTATTTATATGTAACAAATGAACTCCATATTTAAATGAATCTATTGATTATGATTTATTTATGTGCGAGTGTCGCAACTTCCTTGGAGTGTCGGCTGTGCCAATCACTAATACTTCTATCTTGTCATTTGGTCATTTGTTTCTATCTTGTTTATGAATTGTCTGCTCACGCAGAAAACAATACCTAGGACTCTGCCGATAATAAGTGATTATATACTCTTTGATAATAGTCCTCTAGTAGTAAGGGAAAATCTTTGAAGCTCTATGATTAAAAATCATAAAAAAAAATGAAAGCAGTCAATTGACAATTCAATTATCATTTGATACTTACGATTTATGTCGAATATGTTACATATGTATTGCATTTGAAAATAACATAGTACATATGGGTTTGTTATTGTTTGTTACTTGTGTATTTACATAGGTAGGTATAGGTACCTACCTAATTCTTTTTCAATCGCAATGGAACCAAATCTAACGGTATGCAGGTTGTGCCTGGCCACCGAAGTGCGTCTGATTACAATATCAGATACTCCTTTACAGTACGTGTACGAGAATATGACAAAAACTAACGTAAGTGGTACATACATAGGTATTGGAGAACTTGTGAAAGTATTTTTTTTTCCAAAAGAAAAGTAACTAGGATATCATGTAGTCTTACACTAGTTTAATTTGCTTGATGTTT
The DNA here is from genome assembly GCA_018467065.1 of Ephestia elutella. Classification (NCBI taxonomy): domain Eukaryota; kingdom Metazoa; phylum Arthropoda; class Insecta; order Lepidoptera; family Pyralidae; genus Ephestia; species Ephestia elutella. The sequence continues at coordinate 4,949,173 of CM031566.1, read as the reverse complement.
TGATTGTTTTGTTTTAACCAGGGGTTGCATGACTGATTATATTATGCTGAAGAACAAAGAAATGCCAAATAAGTTTGGTTTATGTACAACCTAACGCTCGTCGCTTCGCTCCTCGCAACCTATACTGCATTCAGCAAGGTCGCTTTTGAGTTTAATCCATTCTAAAGCCAACCCCCAAAATAATTTAAAAGAGGAGTTAGAAGGCTACTACTGTATACTTTTTTAGAATTCCTTTTTGAATGAAACAGTAAGTAGGTACAGGTATCGGCAGGAAACAAGACCTAATATGCGCCGACTGCTACCATTCATTCCCGTTTCCCTCCACAAACCGCACCCGACATCTATTTTTTGTTTCTGCGCAGAGTTTTGTTTCGTGCTGCTATCTGTACCTACCTATATTTAGAAAAAGCTTTTTCTTTCAATCCCTACATGTTGTTATTTCCAGTTAATAACTCCTGATATGAGGCCTGTGTCAGCATGTTACATCTGTTATGCACATTTGAACAAGTGCCTCAAGTTAATGCTGATGTCAGCTCAAGCAGAAAATGTACTTACTGAAATGTTACAACAAAATATTGTGGTAAGCTTTCTAATTTGTATGATTTGTTAAAAGCAAATAGTCTAAAATAATAATTTGTGTACTGTGCTTATGACTGTGCTACAGGCGAGTGAGGTCTGTCAGATAGTACAACACTGTCATCAGTTGTCAGTTTCAAATAACAGTACTGTACCATCTGAAAGACCTCACCCGCATGTGAGCGGTAAAATGATAACCCTCATTACATCCATTTTAGGAAATACATGTTAGGTACTTGTTAAATAACTGTAACGAGCTTAATATTACTATATAGATAAATATTAGAGATGCGCCGAATAGTGATTTTGCCAAATAACCGAATACCGAATATTATTCGGTTTAACCTTTACGATAAAGCAAAAAAAAAAAAAACAATAAAAAATAAATAATCTATAAAGCAATGTTTGAAAATGACTTTATTTGTTTGAAAAATGGACAAATGACAAGAATTAAACTGGTAAATGGAATACTCCAACAATCTGCACCTGACGCCACCTTTGCATCTGTAGATATTGCAGATCAGTTTTGCTGGAACGTCTCAAATGAATTATTGGGAAGCGATCACATAATCATCAATATGCAATTCGGCTTTGACACTTTTAATAGATACATAAAAAAAACGCAACTTCAAGAAAGCACAATGGGCTGAATATACTGAGCAAACTGAACAAATCTTCAACAACCTCACTCACCATTCTGAAATTCAGGCCGACTATGACATGTTCATTAAAAAAATTGTATGGCAGAGGATACCATACCATGGATCAAAATAAATCAGGATCCCACTTCAAAATTTAAACCCAAACCATACTGGAACGCGCATTTATCCAAAGATGTCGCAGAAAGAAGACTGGCCTTAGCGCAAATAAGAATAAATGCTACTCCAGCAAACTATATCAAATATAAAGAAAAAATTGCTAAAGCCAAAAAACATATTAATAACAGTGTAAAAGAAGGATTTTCGATTTCTGTTCTGGAATAGATAATGAGACATCACCTTCAGTCGTATGGAGGAAGATGCAGTGGCTTAAGGGGGGAAGAGGCTACAGCAACTCCAGCATCACTCAGTCTGAAGCTACTAAACTATTATAGTCATTGACACCGGACACTGTACAAGAGCTACCTCCTGTTTTTGCTATTGGACCAGAGTCTGTTATCGAAAAAGAAATCACCCTGCAAGAAATGGAAAATTCAATGAAGAGAAAAGATACAGCACCAGGCACAGATAATTGCTTGTATTCAATGTTGTATAATTTATCCAAATCTGCCAAATTATTTTTACTTCATATATTGAATAGAATACTACAGACAGGCTTTGTACCAAATCAATGGCGGGACATAAAAGTTATACCAGTTCCTAAACCTGGTCGGGACTCTCTACATATCGCTGATGTCATGTCTGTGCAAACTTTTTCATCTAATTATTATGAAAAAATTGGAATGGTTTGTAGAAAATAATAGGTTACTGAGTAATTTCACTGTTGGTTTTAGGAGGAAGAAATCTTGCATGGATAGTTTGGTTAAAATGATATCAACAATACAATTAGGTTTCACGAAAAATGCTCCAACTATAGCTTTATTTTTTGACATTGAAAATGCTTATAATAATGTAAATATTACAGCCTTGGTGATGGCATTGCAAAGCATAGGTGTAGGAAATAAAATATGTAAATACTAGCTGCTGCCCGCGGCTTCGCCCGCATGAGTTTCCTTAGATGAAAAATCTTTTTGTGTTCCAAACTGTAGCTACCTAAATTCCAGTACTCAAAATTTCAGCTATTTGGTTATCCCGTGTCCCGCGGGAATATATTAGGTACTCGTAGTATAGTTGCGGTGTTAAAATGAATCAAAAGTGATATTTCATTCAATAAACGATCTTCGTCTGCTCGTTATCTACAATTTCCCGTGTACCACCACTCCCACCCCGAGTCCCTCTTTATCCTATCCCGTGTCCTGTCTATTTATACGTCAGTAGAAAATGCTCATCAGGTTGAACGACTTTTGCTAAGGCCCCATTTCCATTTTTTTATAGAGTAGCTGGTCTCTTGGAGTTCTTCATCAGATGTTCCATAAACTTAAATTTTTATACGTCAGCAGAAAATGCTCATCAGGTTAAACGACTTTTGCTAAGGCGCCATTTCCATATATGTAATAGTGTAGCTGGTCCCTTGGAATTCTTCATCAGATGATCCTGATCTTCCATTTTTATACGTCAACAGAAAATGCTCGTCAGATTGATAAACTTTTCCAAAGGTACCATTTCCATATTTCTTATAGTTTAGCTGTTCTTTTAAGGTTCTTTATCAGGTGATCCAGTTTTCAAAATCAATTATAGCCTATATGTTGCCCAGGCTTAATAGCTATACAACAAAAAAAGTTTTATTCAAATCCGTCCAGTAGTTATTGCGTGAAACGCGTACATACATACAGACGGACGGACAGACAGATAGACAAAAATTTCCAAATAATGTTTTTGCTTTCTATTATTCTTTTTAAGTGTCCCTCTACTCTATCCATTTCAGTCAAAAATACTAAATGAAAAATATACAAAATATCTTTACTGTTTTATTATTATACTCACGACCCCTTTATTCTGTTAAAAATCTTAATAGCGTGAAGTAGAAATCACCAAAATGGCGCAGCGTCATCTATCGGAAACATTGAGAATTACATTTCTCATTTTATCAACGCCATCTATTGTATATTTCTTGGTACAATCAGTAGATGACCGGAAATAAATTTGCAAATGAATTTATTCGTTTCTTTTCCAAATTAAAAAAAAAGTAAGAAAATAATTCTAGAAAACAAATAAAAAACGAAATCAGAAAATTATTGTTTGTGGCAGGATTCGATCCAGCTACTTCCAGTTACTTTTTTGAAATATTTATTTAGGTACTAAAATATTTAAAAATGTATAGAATTCTAAAAAACTAATACAAAACAAAAATAAGTAAGTAAAAAGAAGTCATGTCTGGCAGGATTCGAACCCTCTTCTTAAAAAAAATATTCCGCGACCTCTACCGATAAGCCAACATGCATTGCTTGTAGGCGGCGAAATTTCAAATGGGATTTGTCTACAGGTACGCAAATTCACCCCTTTGGACTGTAAGGGTTGAAATGGTGAACAACCCTTTCTTATGTGGGCAGTATATAGTATAATGAAGACACTAACCAAATTTCACGTTTATAGCTTTTATAGTTTCGGTTTTGGGATGATAAATTAGTTTACCACCCCCTTTTTACCCCTTTAGAGGTTGAATTTCAAAAAACGCTGAAACACGCCATTGTTTATTTTTGTTGAAAAGCATTCTTGCCAAGTTTCAAGTAAATCAGTGAAGATTTTTTTTTTTTCATACAAACTTTGCCCTCAATTTTAACCCCCTTAGGGGTCTAATTTTGAAAAATCCTTTCTTATCTGAGCACTGCGTATTAACATAAAACTTCGGTCCAAATTTCAAGTTTATAGCTTTTATGGTTTAGGCTGGGCGTTGATTTACCAATCACCCTTGTTCTTTTATATATATAGATTTATGGAGTTTCCTCTCTGAAAGGTTTTGTACAATAACAGATAGCTGTGACAATTATTACACGAGATGTGCACGTACAGGTCTAGCCCAGGGAGATCCCCTCTCCCCTTTGCTTTTCAATGTCGTCACCATGGGTGTTATGGAACATATTAATAATGTAAATGTATCACAGTATGCTGATGATTTTGCACTATACCAAACTGTCCACAACAAAGACCTAGATTCTGCTGTTAGCGATATTGTGGAAGATTTGGAGTCGGTTATCATATCACTAGATTTAATTGGACTTAATTTATCAGAAACTAAAACATCTCTATGTATTTTTAATAGAGCTCACAAAAAATCACTGTAGATATTGACGTTAATGGCAAAAGTCTCGAAACACTCAATAAGGTTAAATATCTAGGGTTTTGGCTGGATAAGTCGCTCAGATGGTGGGCATTTATTAATGATCTTTGTGAAAAAGGATATAAATACATAGGTAAATATTCTTAAAGTATTAGCAGGTAGTACATGGGGAGTGCACCCCAAACATTTACGTAGATTGTATAATGTATATGTCACTTGTACGAAGTCGAATAGATTATGGCAGTTTTTTATATGCAAATGCAGCCAAGACTCATACTCGTAAATTAGATGTCCTGCAGAATAGAGCATTGAGAGTATGTGGTGGGTTTATACGAAGTACTCCAGTTCACGTTATGGAGACTGAGTTAAGCCTTCCTCCACTAAGCGTTCGAAGACTTTGGTTGGCGTGTAAACATTGGTCTAAAATAGCCTCCACATCCATAGATGACACTCTCACTTTGATTAATGAAATATCTCAAGCAAATTGCTACTGGAACAATAAAATAAAACCGCTTTTAGCAAGTGTTCATTGGGAATTTAAAGATATACACATGTATAGTAACAGTAGCACTTTAGAGATGTTTTCACTTGATGTATGGATGTCATCAATAGATACATCCTTCATCTTAGTTAATTTAGAAGATTTAAATACATCTAAGCAAAATTCCAATACTTGTGAGCTGAGGAGTCTGGCACTTCATAACATAGAAAAGCTATACTGTGGATATTATAAAATATATACAGATGCATCAAAAGGAAGCAGTGGTGTTGGAGCTGCTTTTTATGATCCACAGACAGGCACCTCAAAAGGGTGGTGTGTAAACAAAGATGTATGCATCATGAGAGCAGAGCTAATCGCCATTGCAGAAGCCCTTAAATATGCGGCAGATTTTACACAGAATGTTGTAATCTTAACAGATTCAAGAAGTGCTCTGCAACATTTGGCTCGGTGTACCTCGGACAGCCAAGGAATGCCGATAGCCTATGAAATACTGGGGATGGTATTGAATTATAGGCAGGAAATCAAAATGCAGTGGATACCATCCCATGTTGGAATTCTGGGTAATGAAGTGGCAGACTCCATAGCTAAGGCGGCTGTTGGGGGAGGGGAGGAAGTCTTGTGTCAGCCCTATGCGTCAGAGCATGTGCCTACGTTTAGATCATACTGTTTAGACAGATGTAAACAACTCTTTAACTTCCATTCTGAGTCGAAGGGAATTTGGTATAGGACTATCCAAGACTCTCCCAACCCAGTGCCTTGGTTCGATTGTGCTAGCCTTAATAGGGAGCTTCTAGTTACGGCGTTTCGAATAAGGTCAGGTCATGTTCCAGTAAATAAATTTTATTTTCTTGTGAAACGAGTTCAATCAGACTTGTGTTGTTTTTGCAATAGAACCGAAGATTTGCTACACATTTTACTGGAATGTGACCAATATAGGGATTTAAGAACAAAGATATTAAATGGTATTTCTTTGGATAATGGTGGGCTCAACATTATTTTGAGCACACCATTATCACAAGAGGCCAAATTCTTGTACTCCTTTTGGAGAGCTGTAATGGTCCAAAGATAAGTCAACACGGAAGTTCCCTATGAGGCTGGCATAGTCGCATCACGCGACTGAAGCCTCAACAAAAAATAGATTTAAAAAAAAAAAACCTTTACCGAACCGAATATTCGGCCGAATTATTCGGTTTACCATAACTTTGTTTTGCCGCGTAATCAGGTTCTATTCTTTACGCTACGGTGTCGCTGCTAATTTCAATTTCAGAAATAAATTTTAGAGATACTGGACTCTAACAAAATTTATCATATAAAAGTTAAATATTTCGCAAACGGATTCCTAAAAAAAAAATTATCTTCACATACTCATCATATTTTTAAAAGGCCTATCAAACAATATCTCACCCCACACGATGGTATAATCGAGAGAGAAAAACATCATCCCAACTTTGGGTGTAGGAGAGGCACGCTAAAAAAATATTTTTCCTTATTTTATTCTACAGTGCGCTCCGCATAATTAATATGTATATCTATACCAAATTGTTGTTTTCTAGTAGCAATAGTCTCTGAGCAACGCCTAGGACACACAGACGGACAGACATGACGAAACTATAAGGGTTCCTTGCTTACTTCGGAACCCTAAAAATCTGACATATCAAGCTGTCTTTTAATTCTACTCCCATGTCATGTAAACAACAGAATTTTCGTTTTATAATCGAAAAAAAAAATTACCGGATATATTCGGTAACAAAGCTGAATAATTCGGCTGAATACGAATAGTGGAAAAGATGCCGAATACGCCGAATACCAATAAATGAATATTCGGCCCATCTCTAATAAATATCCGTCCTCTAATGATCATAGGTACTTATACAATAACTAATTTTTTTTAGATCAATCATAAATCGATTGCCCAAATAGACCGAGAGGCTAATGGATTGTGTTCATTAGCCCTTTTTAGACCGGAATCCACCGACATTTCACTAAATGAAAAAGAAAATGCTGAAATTAAGTCTGAGCCGGTTTTTGAAGATGATGGTATGTATTTTATCTATTAGCTCTGTCTAAACTGTAAGGGATAAATATGATGGATATTGTTTGTCCTGCAGATTCCCAACATGACATGGAAACCTACCTGATTGTAGTTGCACATGACCAAAATGAGAAGTATGATGAACAGGAGCAGCAGTTTGATTCTGACAGGAAGATAAAAACGGAGGTTGATGTTCAGGATGGTATGTTGTGAAACATTTTAGTTAAGTTTATTTACAAAAAAGTCCTAGCCAGAAATTTTGTATCAAAACTAACTGTATGGTTCTTCTAAGTTATAAAACTTATCTGTATGCTATATTTATATAAAAGTACCATGACATTATTAATCCATTCAGCCCTTTTTAAGGATGATTATAGCTATAGTAGATAGATCAAATCTTTATTTGCAGCTACAAAACTCATACAGTTTCATACAACAATATAAATTGGGTACTAATTAAACAGACTTCTTTTTAATAGCATTATTCACCTCTAAATATCTAAATGCTTTCTAAATTACTAAGTTTGCCACAATTGACGCGCATCTGAATAAATTCACAATTATCTTCTATGTAAGCCAGTGAAGCTACTCTAAATATAACTCAGCATGGTGGTTAATTTTTAGCATCTTTTGTAACATGCATTCAAGCAGTAAACTTCTAAAATACTAATATATGGCAAAAATAGTAATTCTATTAGCTTCTAATTTTATAACGCATATAAATAAAACATATAACTCATAAATCGAATAGTGCTACACGTTACTGTTTCTACATTACCCAGTTGGTTGACTAGTAGAAAAAGCCACCTTTGACTTTTTTGTAATAAAGTAAAATCCTAATCCTAACTATCCTAACTAATATTATTAATGCGAAAGTGAGTTTGTTTGTTACCTCTTCATGCTTTTTGTACTGAACCAATCTTTCTAAAATTTCGCATACACATAGTTAGAAGGACGGAGAAGAACATGGGTACCTTTCATCCAGGGAAAAGCACTGTTCCCGCGGGAAATTCACGCGGGCAAAAGCTAGTACCTAAATAAATAAAAATAAATAAATGGCCCTCTCTGATTGATGCAAATGGCCGGTCGCTGTCACTGGCGCACTCGCACCAAATCGTGCGGTGGCCATTTTCACTAAGAATATGTTATTATTTCAAAAGAATATGAGATAATAATATATGACGTTGTAAATTGAAGTTTCAATTTTATTATTTTGAGGAGTTTTGAAGCTGTAAAAGTAAAATGGTGATAAGTTGTAAAATCTGTGGCTGAGTTAGTAAATTACGTGGCAATTTATAAATCAGAAAGACAAGTTAAAATAATTGTTGATCTTGACGCATTCTTTAAAATATTTAGTAGGCGTTGTAAAAAAGACGAATTAGTATATTAGAGGCTTAAGCATTTCCCCGTTGTTTAGTAATAAAAGAGAAGGTTGATCACGGGGCCAAATAAAAATTATGTGGCTGGACTTATTATTTCTCATATAAATTTGAAGAAGAGAGTACAAAAAATCGAATAAATTATGATTAAATGATCATATTATTTTTTGCAGATGCCACTTATGTAGATAATTTGAAACTTGAGAAACAACAAGAGTCTCTAAGGAATATAAAAAAGGAAAGTAGAGAAACTATAGGCAAACGCAAATCAAATGAAAATAAGCAATTCAAAACAGTAACTGAAAAGAAAACTTACGACTGTAACATTTGCGAACTCCACTTTCATAAAAAATCACTTTTAAATAGTCACCTAAAGACGCATCCTGGCGTTAAACAACACCAATGCCATTATTGTGAACAACAATTTTCTAAGAAAAAAGATTTGGATGCTCACTTAGCCACACATAGCGAGAAACCATATGAATGTGACATCTGCAAAAAACGTTTGAAAACAAAAAGTTCATTACAGGTGCATATGGCTACACATAATACTGATAAACCGTCATACATTTGTAATGTTTGTCAGCGTGGATTTTATCACAAGGTTAGCTTAAATCGCCATTTAAAACACCATACTAAAGAACGACGACATCAGTGTCATGTTTGTCACAAAGGGTTTAAGAATAAGACTGATCTGACTATCCATTTAAGAATACACTCTGGGGAAACTCCATTTGCTTGCGTGTCTTGTCCACGCAAGTTCAGTAGTTCCGGCAGTTTGGTTATGCATTTAAGAATACATACTGGTGAGAAACCATATGAATGCAATGTTTGCCAGCGACGGTTTGTTCAAACATCGCATTTAAAGTGTCATTTATTGACTCATACTGGCGAGAAACGTCATGGTTGTACAGTGTGCCAGCGACGATTTTATGCAAAAAAATATTTGGTAAATCATTTGAGGACACATACAGGCGAGAAACCTTATGAATGTAATGTTTGCCAGCGACGCTTTGCTCGAGGATCACATTTGTCACGTCACAAAAGGATTCACACGGGAGAGAAACCACATGAATGTCACATTTGTCATCATAGATTCATACAATCAACTGATTTGAAATCCCATTTGAGGACACACACTGGCGACAAACCATATGAATGTAGTATTTGCCAATGCAGGTTCAGTTTGAAGAGTAAATTGACAAAACATGTCGCAACACATACTTCTGACAAGTCTAATGGTTTTGTTGATGGTCATGTTTGTTGAGATACAGGTTGTAAATTATGAACAACTGGCTTTTGGCCGCGGCTTTAATCGCGTGAATTTTCCACGGGAACAGTGGTTTTTCCTGGGATGAAAGTTACCCTATGTCCTCCGTACTTCTATGTGCACAAAAAACAGAAAGATTGGCTAAGTAAGTAAAGTGTAAAGAGGTTTCAAAATCATGAAACTGTAATAAATAAGCCGGTTGATGTTGTCGAATATTAAGAGAATTATAATGTTAATTAAACTAATAGGTAGGAAACTAAAGATTAAATTGTTAATATAATTACCATTCCGTTTTATTTCTACATTATACTTCGTCTTTCTAGTCCGGTCATTCTATGCAATCAATGTATGGGGAAGAAAAACTAATTCATAAAGTTTTGAAACTTGTGTGACATATACCTTCGGTTTTGGTATTCAACGCTCACTACCCTCCCCTGCCCTCCCCCTGACGCTACCCCCCCTTTACTCTGAAATGTGTCCCCTTTACCGGTTTTTTCACTTTTTCTCGAAAACTATGATAGAAACGAAAAAGGTGTCAAAGGCAAAGATGATCCTTATTAAATTCTTAATAAAATATGTCCCATGTCTTATTTTGTTAGACTTGATGGTTTACGAGCTAAAAGTTGTGTTTGGGGCACATGGGGAGAAAATGTACGTAAAAAAGGGGTATTGTTGCAGTTTTACTATTATATCTCGAAAAAACCCAGAATTTCGAAAACATAGTACTATTAAAAGTTTTAGAACATTAAATTCTGCGTTTAATGGGACTAAATATATATATTTTGGACCACTCTGTCTTATATACTAGTGCTCATCGAAATTGCACAAATCCCACAGATATTTTAAATGCGAAAGTTTTGATGTATGTTTGATCCTCAACTACGCAAAATCTACTGGACGGATTTGAATGAAATTTCATATACTGCTAGGAAAATACTGGGTATAGTACATAGGGTACTCATTATTCCGAAATTCCTACGGGAGTAGGGCCCCGAGGCGCAGCTAATATAGCATTTTTCATAGGTATTGAAAACTTGCTACGCCCTGGGGCTCCCCTCAATTGGGAATTTTGGGATAAAAATTATCTTATGTGATTTTTCAAGTCTTTCTCTATTTGTAAACTAAATTTCGTCGAGATCCATCCAGTAGACTTCACGTGAATGAGTGACAAAAATTTCAAGTTTGTATGGGAACTTCATCATTTATGATAATATACTAGATGCGCCCCGAGGCTTCGCTCCTGTGAGAATTTCAGAAAAAAATTGGATTATATGCATTTTTAGGTTTAACTCTACTTGTGTACAAATTTTTGTTGAAATGAAAAAAAATATGAAAATTTTTTTTTAAGAATTATTTCTGTGGGTTTATATTATAGTAGGTATTAAGCCGGCCGCACACGTCAGTTTCCGTACGGGAGATCCGAGGACCATTCGGGTCCCCGGATCTGATCCGAATGCACGTTTTTCATACAAAGGGTAAATAAATAAAGACGTGCAAAAAAGTTTTCCATGGATTTCAATAATTAGTATTTTCTACTGACGCGCGCGACGTATAAATATTGAAGATCTAGAACATCTGTTCCCGTTCATCAACATATATTCCCGCGGGACATGAGATAACCAAATGAATGGAATAAATGAAATTTTGAGTACTAGAGTTTAGGTTACTACAGTTTGGAACACAAAAAGATTTTTCACCTAAGCGAAACTCACGCGGGCGAAGCCGCGGGCAACAGCTAGTTAGATAATATTTACAGCCTGAACTGCAGAAGACAAAGTGCATATTTTTAGAGAAATCCACCAGAAACTGAATTACCATAAACTGAGGACAATTTGTCCTTTGTCCAGCAGTGGATGTCTTTAGGCTGAGAGAGAGAGAGAGAGAGAGGACAATTTAGAGAACGATAATAACCAGCAAGTTGTATATAGTTAGTCTATGCCAGCAATATACTGTTTGCGACTGCTGTTTCTGACTTTGTTTTTGTTTTTGACGACCTCCGTGAGGTTGTGCCATTCTCTGACGTCTCATCCAGACTCATCCTACGCATTATATTTTCTTTACTCAACCTACAACAAAAAAATATTTTAAATCGTTCTTCATCCTAATCAATACTCTTAGCTCAACCTATTGTCAAACCACCTAAAAACAGTCAGTCTGAACAAAATATTGTTTTTAGGAATATTATTTTCAGCTCAAACGGAAGGCAATATAAAATCATTAAGTAAATTTCAAAAATCCAGATAGAATGTCACATTTCTTTATGTGACTGGAATAAAATATGACAGCAAGAAATAATTTTTTTTTTAAGTTTTGAATGTCTGTATATTTGTACGCGCGTCACGCAAAACTACAAAACAAAATTGATGGGGTTTTCACTATTGCATTATAGAACGTCGAAGTCGCGAAGTACCAACTGGCCACTGGATCCGGTGGAACGCAGAGCCAAGAGAATAATCGGGCATAAAAAATTGACGAACGATTAACTTCACAGCCTGTGTGCTCATGAGCTCATACCGCCTGCCCCTTTCTTTAATCGGACATCCAGACGCACTGCGGGCTATTACCCCTTCTTGGTCTCTCTTGAAAACCACAGTGAATAGGCTGCTTTTGGTAAGCATGCTACACAGTAGACCTGTCCCTGTTCTCGGGCAAGATTGTAGTCAAGCAAACTATTCTCATACTCATCTATTATATAAAAAAATATTTAAAAAATCAAAGTAATATTTGCTTCGGGCTTCGGGATGAATGAAGAATGTGTTTGGGTTGAATAAAGACAATATCACAAATATATTATTATATAGTGTTTTGTATTGTATCATTGTTTTGTATTGGTCAAATTTCGTCATGTTAATTTTATGTTAATTTTTATTTAATAAAACATGATTAAACGACTTTCTTTCATTTAAATTATAGTCATTTCCTTACCATCATCATCATTTCCATGTATTTTAAAGTAATTTCCGTCAAACTTAGAATTTTTAAATTTAAATAACTTTTAAAATATTGGTTTGTTTAAGTCCAGAACCTACATATGTTTTTGCCCTAGAATGACTACTTAAAATCAACACTAACAAAAAGGCACGTTTAAAAAAAATCGTCAAAAAAAATGCTGTAGAATCCAACTGAGTTGGTTAACTCACAAAATGTTCGAGTGGGCCTTAGAAAAATAGGTATTTAATCTGAGGAGTGGGCGCAGCACCGCACACGTTTTTTCGTTCGACAACCGAAACGGTGTGTGTGCGGCCGCTCGAACATTTTCTATGAAAGAAAACTAATGAAAAGCGTGCATTCGGGTCTCCGGATCTAACATTTCAGGTAAATTGACGTGTCCGCTCAGCTTTAGTAGAAAATAGATAGACGAAATGAGAAAATCCCAGATGGCAACACTGTCAGTATGATGTCATGGTCATGTCAACGTCTCGCTCGCATCCAAGGAAGTTTGCTCGCATGCCTCGCATCAATATGCTTTTTGCAAAAGAGTTGAAACTTGAAAGCACGTTAGTGATTATCATCACCAATGTACCTAATCACTATACATACCTACGTGTGCCTACGTTTTAGCTGTTTGGTTCATTGGATTTTTTTGGCAATGATTGGATTTTGATTTGATGCCTTGCCTGCCATCCATTACTGAAACTGAACATCATTCTACACTATGGAACCAAATTTAACTGTATGCAGGCTGTGCCTGGCCACCGATGTGCGTATAATTACAATAGCAGATACTTCTTTACAGTACGTGTACGAGAAAATAACAAAAACTAACGTAAGTACATAGTGGAGAATTTTTAAATCTCCTAATGAAAAGTACCTAAGTTTAGGAGATCATGAAGTCTTCCACTAGTTTTATTTGCTTGTTGGTTTGTTTTGTTTTTACCATGAATGGCATAACTTTATATTAAGCTGAAGAACAAAAAAATCTCTGGCAAAAGATAATTAAATAGAATATTTTATGGTTGGCTTTACCCCGCGTTCACAAATGCTGTGGCATAAAACATTATGTAAGCTTTGGTGTGAACAGGGGATTAGAAATAGAATACTCTGTTCTATTTTGTAGACGGCACTTTAATCTTTAAACAGTACCTTGGTTGGCTTTAGAATGGATTAAAACTTAAGCGACCTTCTTGAAAATGGTAGGTTAGGTTGCGAGGAGCGAAGCGATGAGCATTAGTAGAAAAAATCAGTTTAATCTATTCTAAAGCAACCCCTGACAGTATATATAGTTTTTCTAGTATTCCTTGTTATAAATCAGTAAGTATATCTAGAAAAAAAATCAGTAGTTTCTACCAATGCCTAAGTAGGTATATGTTTTTATGTTACAGTTAATAACTCCTGATATGAGGCCTGTGTCAGCATGTTACATCTGTTATGCACATTTGAACAAGTGCCATAAGTTAATGCTGATGTCAGCTCAAGCAGAAAATGTACTTACAGAAATGTTGCAACAAAATATTCTGGTAAGCTAATTTGTAATAGTCTAAAATAATAATGTTTTAATGGTGCCTATGCCTCCTTCATTGTAAATTATACACTAATGTCCCCTGTCCATTTGTGAAAACCACATGAAATCAGTTCAGTACTTTTTAAGTTTATTGCAATCAGACAGACACCCCAGGGGACTTTATACAATATGTAAGAAAGGATAAGAGACCTTTCCGGAAGGTATGAGATGCTTTGCAGCTGGTTTGTATCCCTTATGGGGTAGACAGGGCCAAGAGTTGTGAAACTCGAAGGCCACGCTTAGCTGAATAGTGGGCTTTCTGATGGAATGGAGATTCAGATACAGTGGAAGAGAAGCAGCTGGCACATTCTACGTTTTTTTTTTCACACACAGACCAGCACGGAAGCATAGCATAGGTAATGCTTTGCTTCCAAAGTTGAGCAGTGTAGCAAGCCATTATTAAAAAAAACAATATTAAGCTACAGTCTTGCACAGTGCTAATAAGCACTGTAGCAAGGGGTGCCACTAAACAACTGCCAAACATCTCAAGTCTAGGTAAATATCCATCCGAATATCCATTCTGTCATGGTCATACTTAAACAATAACTACAATTTTTCAGATCAATCATAAATCCATTGCTCAAATAGACCGAGAGGCTAATGGATTGTGTTCATTAGCCCTTTGTAGACCGGAATCTACAGACATTTCACTAAATGAAAAAGAAAATGCTGAAATCAAGTCTGAGTCGGATTTTGAAGACGATGGTATGTATTTTATCTCTAAATAAATAAATAAATAAATATATACGGACAAATCACACAGATTAAGCTAGCCCCAAAGTAAGTTCAAGACTTGTATTATGGGATACTAACTCAACGATACCATATTTTATAACATATACGTATATAGATAAACATCCAAGACCCAGGTCAATCAGAAAAAGATCATTTTCCATCTTGACCTGACCGGGGATCGAACCCAGAACCTCCAGTGTGGCAGTCCGGCGTGATGACCGTTAGGCCACGGAGGTCATCTCTCTCTCTGTCTCTCTTAGCTCTGTCTGCCCCATAAGAGATAAAGACGTGATTCTGTATGTGTGACGTGTATATTGGTTTTTTGGTGTGTGTGTGTGGGTGTATTCATTTGGTAGTAGACAGGCAGTTGTTAGGCAGTGTTCATTGTAAATCTTAGGGCCTTCCCATGTCTATGCGGGTCTCGGTTATTAAATCATCTGACTTGTTCTCAATACGTGTATGTAACTATGCATTTGTATTGACGACCTCCGTGGCCTAATGGTCATCACGCCGGACTGCCACACCGGAGGTCCCGGGTTTGATCCCCGGTCAGGTCAAGATGGAAAATGATCTTTTTCAGATTGACCTGGGTCTTGGATATTTATCTATATATGTATTTGTTATAAAATATAGTATCGTTGAGCTATTATCCCATAACACAAGTCTCGAACTTACTTTGGGGCTTGCTCAATCTGTGTGATTTGTCCGTATATATTTATTTATTCGCAAATACCGAAATCGCGAGACACGTATCTCCAAGTATCTGAGACTCGCGTAGCCTTGTGGACAAAGGAGCTTATTGTCACTTCATATTATACTCAATGCGCAGATATAAATGATCACTTTTCTTAAGATATTGTTGTTTGTCTTGCAGATTCCCAGCTTGACATGGGAACCTACCTGATTGTAGTTGCACATGACGACAATGAGGAGTATGATGAACAGGAGCAGCAGTGTGATTCTGACACAAAGATAAAAACGGAGGTTGATGTTCAGGATGGTGTGTTATTTCAGTATACTGCAATAATTTGGTTTTGACGCAGAACGTCACTTTCGCAAATATATCACTTACGCACAATGTCACTTTCTCAAAAGTGTCATTTTAGCATAATATCACTTTCGAAAGTGCAAAAGTGACATTTTTGCGAAAATGACATTATACTAAAATGACATTTTTGAGAAAGTGACATTGTGCGAACATGACATTTCTGCGAAAGTGACATTGTGCTAAAGTGACCCAATTTTTCACGATGACATTTTGTCAAAGTGACGTTCTGTGTCAAAACCATTATTTGTTCAACAATTTATTTACAGAAAATAACAAGACATATTTTGTTTTGTCCAAACTGACTGTATGGTTATTCTAAGTTATAAAATTTATCCGTATGCCATATTTATATACCATGACATAAATAGCCAGCCAATCCATTTAGCCCTTTTTAATGATGATTATATAATCATATTATATTTTGCAGGTGCCACCTTAGTAGACAAGTTGAAACTTGAGAAAGAACAAGAGTCTCTGAGAAATATAAAGAGGGAAAGTAGAGAAACTATGACCAAACGCAAATCAAATGAAAATAAGCCACCCAAAAAAGTAACTGAAAAGAAAACTTACAACTGTAAATTTTGCAAACTCCGGTTTGATAAAAAATCACTTTTAAGTAGTCACCTGAAGACGCATCCTGGCGTTAAACAACACCAATGCTATTTTTGTGAACAACAGTTTCCTAAGAAAAAAGATTTGAATGCTCACTTGGACACACATAGCGAGAAACCGTATGAATGTGACATCTGCAAAAAACGTTTGAAAAGAAAATTTTCATTGCAGGTGCATATGGCAACACATAATACTAATAAACCGTCACACATTTGTAATGTTTGTCAGCGTGGATTTTACCACAAGGTTAACTTGTATAGCCATTTAAAACTCCATACCAATGAACGACGGCATCAGTGTCATGTTTGTCACAAAGGGTTCAAGAATAAGACTGCTCTGACTGTCCATTTGAGAATACACTCTGGTGAAACTCCATTTGTTTGCACGTTTTGTCCACGCAAGTTCAATAGTTCCGGGAGTTTGGTTATGCATTTAAGAATACATACTGGTGAGAAACCATATGAATGCAATGTTTGCCAGCGACGGTTTGTTCAAACATCGCATTTAAAGTGTCATTTATTGACTCATACTGGCGAGAAACGTCATGGTTGTACTGTGTGCCAGCGACGATTTATTTCAAAGACCCAGTTGCAAGCTCATTTGAGGACACATACAGGCGAGAAACCTTATGAATGTAATGTTTGCCAGCGACGCTTTGCTCGAGGAACACATTTAACACGTCACAAAAGGACTCACACTGGCGAAAAACCACATGAATGTCATGTTTGTCATCATAGGTTCATACAATCAACTGATTTGAAAACCCACTTGAGGACACATACTGGCGACAAACCATATGAATGTAGTATTTGCCAATGCAGGTTCAGTTTGAAGAGTAAATTGACGAAACATGTCGCAACACATGCTTCAGACAAATCTAATGGTTTGGTTGATGGTCATGGTTGAGATACTGGTTGTAAATTATGGATAATAATAAAACTGTAATAAGCCGGTTGATGTCATCGGTTCTGTCGGATAAAAGGTAATTAAACTAATGTAAGAAGTTAAAGATAAATTGTTAATATAATTGCCATTCTGTTTTATTTCTACATATTCTAATAACCATCATGATCATTCGGTTTAAAACCAAACTCACACTCGTTGACGTGACTCGATCACCGACTCGACGCATCGTTGCCAGCCGCCGACCCTACCCTACACATACATTCATATAAACTGCCGCTTTGAAAACACAACGTACGTTCTTTGATTCATGCGCAAGTAAAACGGACGGCATTGTCAGACATCAACAGCAGACTACAGCTTTTGTCCGCGGCTTCGCACGCGCGAATTTCCCGCGGCAACAGTAGTTTTTGACGGTATGAAAGTTACCCTATGTCCTCAGTACTTCTCAGGTATGCGAAATTTCAGGAAGATTGGTTCAGTAGATTAAGCGTTAAGAACGTGATACAAACTCACTTTTGCATTTTATTAGTTCGGATTGGGATATAATAAATAAGTTTGTAACGCGGCTACGCGTTAATCCTCTTTGGATCTTATTATGCGTGCGCTGGCACATACATACTTATTTCACCTGTCATAAATTTTAAACTGTATTCATTCATATTCTTATTTTATTTTATTTATAATTTCAAAAGTATTCATCACAGGATACCCGAAACAATTTTAAATAAGAGTTTCCGCGCCTGTTTCTTTACGTGAGTGATTTGAAGTTTATAGGTCCAAGACTTTAGAAATTACAGGGGGGGGGACACCGTGTAAACGACTTTGGCGGACTATATCTCGCAAATGGTAAAGCTGATAAAAAAGTGTTGTATGGAAACCCTACCTTTTCATAGTCCTTTTCAACGATACCCCACACAAGGGGGTGCACTCAAAAAAATAATTCACCCCCCCCTTTACATGTATGGGGAGATACCCTTAAAAAGGTATAATTTTAAATTTTTGTATTTTTAAAAATGAAATCTATATGTGAAGTATCCCTGAACCAAGTTACATGCAAATAAGTCCATAAACGTAAAATATATTCTGCTGTGACAGACTAGGACGGACGGACGGACTGAACGATCTTATAAGGGTTCCTTGTCGGACTACGGAACCCTAAAAACGATATTGCCAAAAAGCAGCACTTCACGTTTTTTTTCGGTCGTTCCCATACAAAGTTGCTCATATTCATGAGTACTTTTACCAGTAGAAAGGATGTCAATGTTTTTGAATTTTCCCTGTAATCTATACCTTCTGAGATTAAATATTCAAAGACCTTCTTCTAGGTAGATAGAAAATAGATTACAAATAACAATACAATACAAAAAAAAATACGATTCGTTACAATTTTGTGAATATTTATTTCTAATTGCAAGTTTTATTGTTAGTCTTAATAAATTGTGACATGAATGGAATACAGACAAGAACATTGATTGGGGCCTTGACAGGACACTTTGAAAATCGCAGTCACCTTTACAAGTTGAAACTTGTCACCAGCTCTGTCACAGAGACTCCTCTGCTTCCGCATAGGCCCTACACAGAGCCTCCATGAAACACATTGTGTTATTGTGACTCGTTGGCAAATAAGCGACTGGCCCCCCTCCTGGAAACAGCATATCCAGCCGGCACTTCGCAACAAGTAATATTCTGAAGGTCATGCAGTTCGTCTTCAGAATTCCCGATGCTGGTAAGTAAGACATTGGGGAAAGTACAAAAAAACGAAGTTCGAAGTACTTCCGGACCTCGGGTGTTAAAATAATTACGATTAGCGCCCCGCCCCTAGGTACATCCATAAATTGTAGCCTATGTCACTCAGGTATAATGTAGCTTTCCATTGGTGAAATAATCTTTGAAATCGGTTCAGAAGTTTTGAAGATTACCCGCTACAAACAAACTTACAAACACTTCCTCTTTAAAATGTTAATATAAAGTAGAATTTTATCAAGACCATTATGGATATTAGAGCCTTAACACACTGCGACGAAAAACTGCCGCGGCGGCAGTGATAAAGTCGCAATAAAGTTGTCCCTTATGTTATACAAGGTGTAACAGAAAGGGTATTACTATATAGTAGAAAGATTCGTTACCGTGGGTAGATCCTTTATGTGAAGTTTCAGATTATTTACAGCACTTTTAAAAAGGAGTGTTAAAAAATTAAATGATAAAACGAAATCTTTGCCATGTAAACAAATGCACATCACTATTCAGGATATTTCAATGTCAAGGTTGCCTTTGCACTGCTCACACACATCACAACACAAATTATTTCACCTTCTCCTTGGTACATACTTTGAGCAGTATCCGCTTTCGTCACCTTTTGACAGTTTACTTTATACCAATGTTTTCACAAAGAGACCGCCTTCACGTGCAGAGCGGCGCATCACAGCGGCGGGAATTTTTCAATTTGACCTTACTTTAAATTGATTAATCATTGTAAAAAAACCATTCGCAAGTCGCTTTTCAGTGTTTTCATTATGTTTTTAATTAGAAATCAAATAACTCGCATAAATATTTTTAACTGTGACAAGTCAACAACCAGAGATAAAAAAATCACTATGTCAACAACTCAGGCTAATAGTGACAGTTACTTTTTAATATTAATGCTGTCCTGCCAGGTACATTTTCGGAAAAAGTCCAGTCCCGTCTTTTAGTAGCCAAACTCACACCACCTTTTTGATTCTGCCGTCCTAGTACAAAATAAATAAATATCCTACTTAGAGCAACACGGACCTCCACGAAGTCGGTGTTGCTGATAAATAGGATATTTTTCCTAATGAACCTCCCATTGTTCCATGGATCCCTTGTATTAAACCAATATTTACCTTTAATTTTATTGTCATGCATCATGAAGATGAACACCCGGAATATTTTTTAAATATAATTTTTGACCATACCAGGATCACATATCAGCCTCAGCCTAACAAGGTAGAAGCGACGCCTTATTCAGAGTTCATTTGAAAATTTTGTCAAACCCTTTTTTTATTATGTCAGAATGTCAAATCTTCAGACATACAGACATTTGCAAAAAAAGAGTGCGGAACCTCTTTCGCATATTCTTATTTATTACCACAGTTTATTACAATACTAGGCGCCGAATCAAGGAGGTGTGATTTAATTTTGATAGTTGAAGATGATTGACCTTGAATTCAACAGCTGTTTACTGTCATAGTGGTGAATAGTGTTGTGCCAATTTAAATTGGAAAAATGTGTGCCTGTATGGTTTTCTTAAAATTAAAAATTAAATCATAAACATACAAGACTAAAAATGTCTGGAACTACTTTAAAACCATTATCACAGTTAGCACAATCGATATGGATATACCTATATCCATATCGATTGTGCTAACTGTCCGTTACACCTTGTATATGCACAGAATTTTTTTTTTTAATATTTTTTCTACTATTTATTATATGTCTGTGGTTAAATGGCGTTTGCCGCGACTGCATCACGACTTGCGCGATTGTCACTGCAAAAAGTCGCTCGTATGTAGAAATTAAACAAAATAGTAAAAAATAATCTGTTTATAGTTTCCTAGATAAGTATAATTTTACTTTTAATATCCAACAACATCAATGGGCTTGCTTCACTTTAATTATTGTCCATAACCAATTTTACAACCAATATCTCAACCATGACCATCAACCAAACCAATAGATTTGTCAGAAGCATGTGTTGCAGTATGTTTCATCAATTTACTCTTCAAACTGAACCTGCATCGGCAAATACTACATTCATATGGCTTGTCGCCAGTATGTGTCCTCAAATGGGATTTCAAATCAGTTGATTGTATAAATCTATGATGACAAATGTGGCATTCATGGGGTTTCTCGCCCGTGTGAGTCCTTTTGTGACGTGTCAAATGTGTTCCTCGAGCAAAGCGTCGCTGGCAAACATTACATTCATAAGGTTTCTCGCCTGTATGTGTCCTCAAATGTCTTACCATCTCCGTCTTCGTATAAAACCGACGCTGACACACGTGACACTCATGATGTTTCTCGCCAGTATGAGTCATCAAATGACCCTTCAAAGTCGATATTTGAGTAAATCTTCGCTGGCACACATCACATTCATATGGTTTCTCACCAGTATGTGTTCTCAAATGTCTAACTAAACTCCCAGAACTATTGAACTTGCGTGGACAAAACTTGCAAACAAATGGAGTTTCCCCCGAGTGTATTCTTAAATGAACAGTCAGATAATTTTTTTCTCTGAACCCTTGGTGACAAACATGACACTGATATGGTCGTTCTGTGGAATGGGTTTTCAAATGGTAATATAAATTACACTTGTGATGGAATTCGCGCTGACAAACATCACAAATATATGACGGTTTATCAGTGTTATGTGTTGCTATATGTATCTGCAAGGTACGTTTAACTTTAAAGCGTCTTTGGCAGATGTTACACTCATATGGTTTCTCACTGCTATGTGTGTCTAAGTGAACATTCAAATTTTGTTTCTGAGAAAATTTTCTGTGACAAATATGGCACTGGTGTGGTTTTTCGCCAGTATGCGTCTTCAGGTGACTGTTTAAATGTGAGTTTTTAACAAACTGACGTTGGCAAACATTACACT
Organism: Ephestia elutella; assembly: GCA_018467065.1. Classification (NCBI taxonomy): domain Eukaryota; kingdom Metazoa; phylum Arthropoda; class Insecta; order Lepidoptera; family Pyralidae; genus Ephestia; species Ephestia elutella. Next base: position 4,927,121 of record CM031566.1, on the reverse strand, counting down.
CATAAGATTTTTTTTCAGATACTTTTTTTGGTATCTTTTTTTTATTTGATTTTCCTTTTGAAGTTTCTTTATTTTGCTTTTTGATAGTTCTTAGAGACACTCGTTTCTCATGTTTCAATTTCTCTATGGAAGCAGCACCTGCAATTAATAGTATGATCATTTTCATCATACTTAAAAATATTTTATTATCTAGTTATTGACTAAAATTTACCATTTTTGGTCATGTGGTATCTGAATGCTGCAATGTATTTTTTTATTGACCGAGCGAGCGAAGCGAGCGAAGGTCTCTAATTGACCGAGCGAGCGAAGCGAGCGAAGGTCTCTAAATCGAGTTGGGGGCGAAACACATTGTTTGTATGTATGTATGTATGTATGTATGTTTGTACCGCGATAACTGCCGAACCGATGGTCCAATTTTGATGAAATTTGGTAGGCATGTAGGAAATATCAATAGAATTTTCAAGTTCGTTGGACATCAAAATCGGTTCAGTAGTTTTTGAAATATTAATAAAAACGTCCGCGATTATGTAGCAAACGAAACCATAGCGTGTTCTAACTTTGGATAACGCCATCTAGATTTTATTTAGGGAACTGAATTATGTTAGAAAAGTCGAAATCAGAGTATATCAATAAAAACGCGAGTAATAATCGCGAGGTCTAAGTTCGCGGCGAACTACTAGTAATTTAGAAGTAGCTTTTGCCAGCGGCTTCGCCCGCGTGAATTTCCCACGGGAACAGTGCTTGTTGCCAGAATGAAATTCCCTATGATGTCCTTCTCAGTACTTCAACTTCAACTGCGAAATTTCAGGATGATTGGTTCAGTAGATAAAGCTTGAAGAGGTAACAAACAAATAAACAAACTCACTTTCCCATTTATTATATTAGTTAGGATTAAATACAGTAAATGATAAAATTTGGTATTAATATAGTTGAAGACCAGAGGTCAAACAAAGGCTACTTAAAAAAAAATTTACTCACAAAGTGCTGCAATGGGGGGTCAGTTTTTATGAAAAACACATAAGAAGATACTTTTTGCCGCAGGCGGAGCAGCGGGCAAATGTTAGTGGTATACACATATGGTGCGCTTATATGCTCCTATGTATTGTTTATAATAAAAACAAAGAACTGGGTACTGATATAGCATACCATCCTGAACATCAACCTCCGTTTTTATCTTCGTATCAGAATCACACTGCTGCTCCTGTTCATCGTACTCTTGATTGTAGTCGCACATGCCATCAATGTAGGATACCATGTCTGACGAGAAACCTGCAAATCACAATATACCTACTAGTTGTATAATTAGACTGTGGGTTATGTGGTGCACAACTGACATAAAGACTCAACACTCCACGTTATAAACTCCATTTATTCTTAATTGTCCTATTATGTAAACAATCTTCACAGTACTATTTGTTGAATTTTATTGAAAATAAATCAAATATTAGTTCAAACCCAAACATTCTAAAGTAAAACATTTATTAACCACAAAAGAAATTTCCTAAAGTCTATTTTAATTTATATTGTTGTAAAATCATAAAAAGACATGGTAAGATTGTTTACATAATAGGACAATCTATACATATAATAAAACAGTAAAAATATTTTGTCTGTACATTAAATATTTTTGACTGAAATGGATAGAGGGAGACCTAAAAAGAACAATAGAAAGCAAAAAATTTTTTTTGGAATTTCTTGTCTGTCTGTCTGTCTGTCTGTCTGTCTGTCTGTCTGTCTGTATGTATGTACGCGTTTCACGCAAAAACTACTAGACGGATTTGAATGAAACTTTTTTTGTTGTATAGCTATTAAGCCTGGGCAACATATAGGCTATAATTCATTTTGAAAACTGGAACACCTGATGAAGAACCATAACGGAACAGCTAAACTATAAGTAATATGGAAATGGTGCCTTAACAAAAATCGTTCAACCTGATGAGCATTTTCTGCCGACGTATAAAAATTGAAGATCTGGAACATCTGATGAAAAGCTCCAAGAGACCAGCTAAACTATAACATATATGGAAATGGCGCCTTAGCAAAAATCGTTCAACCTGATGAGCATTTTCTGCTGACGTATAAAAATTGAAGATCTGGAACATCTGATGAAAAGCTCCAAGAGAGATTTTTCATCTAAGCGAAACTCACGCGGGCGAAGCCGCGGGCGACAGCTAGTTATAAATAAATGGACTTTACACATATCAGCTGTAACAAACTGCATGTCTATTACCAAATGAATAAATGTAGATACAGAACAAACCAAACAAAACCCAAAATACATACCAACGTCTTCAAAAATAGGTTCAAACTTGATTGCAATATTTTCTTTTTCATTTGGTGAAATGTCTATAGATTCTGGTCTAAAAAGGGCTAATGAACACAATCCATTAGCCTCTTGGTCTATTTGTGCAACAGATTTTTCATTGATCTGAAAAATTGTACTTATAATTAGGTATGATCATAAATAATAAATAATAATTGATACTATATATAGGAGGCCATGACCTTTTCTTGTTGCAAAAACGCAAGGACCCAGTCTGTGACCCAGAGTAGTATAATTTATCAACAGGAAATTACATACATTTTAACAAATACATAACCACTTAGTGGCACCTTTTGCTACCAGCAATCTGTAAAATCTTAATATTACTACACTACCTTTGCCCACGGCTTCGCTCGCGTTAGTCCTTTCTTAGTGGATGCCTACGTCATAACATCTACCTGCATGCCAAATTTCAGCCCGAACCGTCCAGTGGTTTGGGCTGTGCGTAGATAGATCACTATGTCAGTCAGTCACCTTTGCGCTATATATACATGGGTATTTCTCCAGAAACTGGTCCACTTTCATGCAAAATCTGTCTCATGCAGTTGCTTGCTTATATCTTAAAATGACATTATTACAATAATAGACATCTACCTGGTCAACAGTAAAAAGTAAGTAAACCGAACGTATTTCCACTATTTAAGGATTTATTGAGCTTTTTCTGAAAAATTGGCACAGGGGACTGTTGCCTATGACAGGGGACTGATTTTTGAAATAAAAATACCATCTAAGTACAAAATTATAGTCTTTTTATTATTATAAAATTTTAAAAACCTTAGGTAACATGTTATTAAACATTATAGAAACATTAAATCAACAGTATTTTATACGAGATCTTCGTTTTTAACAGTTTTATTAATCATTTTACTCTCACTACAAATCTAACTTGAGTATCATGTAATATCACATTAATTGAAAGAAGTAAGTACCTCAGACTTCTCTAAATACTAAGTAATCTGTAATCAGTCTCACTATCAGTCATCTGCTATGAAAATATCTAGCATTTGATTCAACTGTTATTGTTTTTCAAATACATTTACACTTGAATCAAATTTGTAGAAAATTCGGTTCCCTTTCATAAGCAAATTAGGATTAGGCAGTTTCTCTATGACTTGGTCCATTGCAACATCCGCCACATCCATTTGATCAATCCTAAATGTTTGACCTTTTTTATCACACAGTTTTAGGAAAGGTAACACGCAGTTCATTTTCTTCTTCATCAATGGTGTCAATAACGCTCACATATCTATATTCCATATTTTTGGCAGGTAATTTGACAAGGATGTAATCACCAGTGTTGAAAGCATTTTCTGTAGCAACACAACTAGGTCCGGCGTCGTTCTCTGTTTCTGAATCAGTGAACACATCTTCTACACAAAGTTTTTGCTTCTCTTCATACAATATTTTTCCTATCTTGAAATGTAGACAAGAATCATTTTCACAAAAGCAGCTGAGATGTCTCATCACAAGTTCAGTGGAATTTAGTTTTATACCCGAAGAATTATTGAATTTTCCGGTAACTTGATGCACTTTGAGAGTACCAACAAAATTCTTAACCTTGGATACTTCTTGCTCGATTTTAGCACTCATTTGTCGAATCGTGTCATCTTGTATAATGCTTAAATTAATGGCAGGACATCTCTGTTTAATGGCATCCACAAACTTCTCTAGATTTTCGACATCAACTCCAGCAGCAACCACGGCATCTGCAGTCCTCTTGCATGTAGCTCCTACACCGTCCGGTGCGCCTTTGCCGTGGCCACTCTCCGTATAGTTCCAGGTGAACTTTTGCACATGTGGAAATCGCTCGGGAATTTTACTAGCCATAATATAAAACATAGTTTTATTTCTGTATTGTGTCACAGGCCCATCGCTCAAAAAATGCAGGGTTTTGATGTCAGGTGGCAAATCATCAAAAATTGGCATCAGGTGAGTCCAAATCGCAGCGGGAGTATGAGAAACATTCGTAGAGATTGTGCAGTAACTTTTATTTTCTCTTTCAAGTATATTACAACCGTGTGTAGACTAATCTGTGTACGTGACCCGCCGAAATGGAAAGCCTGAATTTCTTGAGCGTATTTTGTTGCATAATTTTCTGAGAAATCTACATGAATTAGTACATCTTCTTCTGTCAGTGATTTTTAAGTTGCTTTATTGAATTGAACTGATGTAAAATATTTCTTTCATGGCGGAAAAAATGTGTCAAGATCTTCATGCAGTTCTGTGATGAGGTGGCGAGGATTCACATCAAGAGACTTCTTAGTGTATTTGGTAACTCGGCGAGTGTTTTTGGATTTTGGGTCGTAGAATTCTGCTTTTTCAGCTATCCATTTTTATAAATGATTGACCTCCTGTCGTCGAATTCTTTGTAAGAAGGAGTCTTATTACAACAGTTCTGACATTCTCTGGACAAACACTGCTCATTGTATCGGTCACAACACAGTTCCTGAAGCAGTTTTTGATAGCTATTATAATTCAGTATTTTGCCATTATGTAGAGCTGTTAATTTCAGGTCTATATTTGCATGTGTAGTGCACAAACAAGTATCACGCTCATCTACTTTGGGCTTCACAATCCAAAATGGTCTGAGTCTGCAAAAGGTTTGATAACTAAGTTTGAATTGACTCTTCTGTTTTTGGAATTTGCTGTATAGGCCGACTAACGAATCAAGCATGTATCTCTTTTGTTTCCGGGTCCCCTTTCTAGTGATGAACTCTTTCTTTCCTGCTCCTAGTCTACTATTAGAATCATCTTCGAAGAAATTTTTTACTGCTCTTACAACGTCATCGGATAATTTCTTTTTCCTGCCAGTCTTCCGGTAACTTTTGACTTTTTTATTCTTCTAAGCGTTATCACAGCATTGTTTTCCATCCGCCATAGTTTATATTTATCAACCATCGGTCCTGAAACTACTTTTGCTAGCATTCTCTTTTCTGTTACAGTTTTTCAAATTAGACAAATTTTCTTGTAATTGCTCTTTTAATACTTCACCAAAAAGCGCCTTTTTGACCACCTCTTTTCTGGTTTCTGGGGTATCTGCCATTTTCTGTAACTTGGTGTTAGGAGTATATTTAGGTTTCGGTTTTGTTCTCTTCGTCAATCTTGTTAAGCGTTTCTTATATTTCAATAGCTTCTTCTTAAGTTTATTAATTTCATCATCTTTCTTCTTATTTATCCGGTATCTCAGTGCTTTATTTCTGTTCTTCCTTTTTCGAATCTTGTCAGCAACATCACCTTTAGGTGTTGGCGGCATTTGCAATAAATCTGAATCTTCAGACTCTGGAGTATTTTCTCTCATGAATGCTGTGGCAATGTTTTTCAACTCTTTTTTCTTATTACGGTAGTTGCTGCAATGCTCTCTCCACTTCTTTTTTACTTCGCGGTGTTCACGGGGAGTCATATTTTCCACAAGCTTCCTAGTTCCCTTTTCTTTTTTCTTAAGGTATTTAATACGTTCCTTCTCTTTAAGAGCTTCCCGTTTCTGTGGATCGTTTTTCATATGCTCATATCTCTTTCGCTCAGCTTCTCTTTTTCTTTGCAAAATCTCTTCCCTAGAAAGCTTTTTCTTCCTCGGCGCCATACTGTACTCGTAAAACACACGAAAAGTACCTAAAACAATGAAAAGCAAGCGTAAGACAGTCCCCTGGAAGGACAAACAGTCCCCTGACGTGTGGCGGGGCAGGGGACTGACGCCAGGGGACTGTTTTTTATTATTTCATTCAGAGGCAGTTTAAAATGTAATTATTTAAAATAATTAATTAATAGTAATAAATGTAATGTAATGTAATGTAATGTAATGTAATGTGTAATTAATTTATAGGTTAGGTTATTATATAGGGCCCTGTAGCTCCCTTCATAAGCTACGGTGGTAGCAGACTGCGTTAAGTTAGTTAGGTTTTAGTCGGGCAAACGTGGTGCCGCGTGGAGATTTTTTCCCGGTACTTATTTTTACCGGTGGTTTTTTCCCGGTGAAGTTCCGGGACAGAATTCTTCCCGCCGCTTCGTTTGTCCGGATTCTCTCTGCCACATTTTCTGGTAGCAGACCGCAGTTGCTCTGCACATTTTCTGGTAGCAGAGCGTAGTTTATCTACCCTCTATTTGTTCGTTTGTAAAAAATAATTAATTGTTTGTAAAAATTATTAGATTTTTCTTAGTTTGTTTGTATAAGAATATTTGTAACCTTTTTTGTATTTGTTTGCGGTTTGTACCGTGCGTTCCGGGTTTGTGCCATTCTCATACCTACCGCGGTTCTTCGTGTAGTTGTTTGATTTTGTTGTTTTTTATTTACCTTTTGTTATTTTTTTGTTTGTGACTTGACGCGATGGCGAAGGTCCCCAATGCTAAGGCGACACTCGCCAACGAATTGAGATGGTTTGTGACGGCCGGTGGACTCCTGTCCCGGAAGGACAGGGAGGCCGCTATACTGGAAAGAGCGGATCAGCTCCGCTCACGATTGAACAACGCGGAAGCGGCCATGGCGGCGCTTACCGAAGCCGACCTTACCCCGGAGGTCTACGCAGGTCACGTGGCGGACCTGGACCAGATCCTGAGTCTGCACGATGACATCGTGGAGGCGGCGGCCGCAATAAGGGCGAGACAGGCTGGCGGACCAGCCCCTCGCACACCTGTTAGACAGGAAGGACCAGCGGTTACTGGTCGGCTCCCAACCCTTCAGCTGTCCCACTTTGGGGGTAGGATGGAGGAGTGGGTGGCATATAAAAATATGTTTGAGTCCCTGGTCGTAGCACGACAGGATTTGTCGAAGGCCCAGAAGATGGCCTACCTCCTCTCCACTCTTGAGGGTGAAGCGCGGTCGCTCATCCAGCACCTCCGGGTGGAGGACGACCAGTACGACACGGCTTGGGAGTTATTGAACTCCCGCTACCAAAATTTACGTTTGTTAGCGGATGCGCACGCCGCACAGTTGATGGCCCTGCCCAAGGTGGCCAACAGGGCACAGTTGCGCCTGCAGTTGCTCACGCCCGTTACAGTGGCCTGTAACGCGCTCCGCACACTGGGGCTGCCGGTGGACCAATGGTCCTTTTGCTGGTGCACATTGTATTGGGCAAATTACCCAATGACATCCGCTCGCGATTTGAGCGCGAGAATGCGGAACGGGATAGCACCACCCTACCAACATTCACTGACTTGGTGAAGTTTTTGGAGTTTGAGGCACGGGCTGCTGAGAATACCATGACGGACTCAGCGCCATCCAGAGCGCCTGAACGTAGGCCCTTGGAACCCTCATGGCGAGGGAAGCCCCAACAGGGACGGCAACCGCCACCGCGTGGAGCTGGTGTGCGGGTTGCACACACGGCAGCAGTCGCGAGGGACGCGGACTGCCTGCAATGTGGCCGGATGGGCCACAGCCTGCTGCAATGCAGGGACTGGCAGAGACTGCCAGTACAAGATAGGCGCCGCATGGCAAAGCGGCATGAACTTTGCTTTTATTGTTTGGGCAGTCACTATGCACGTGACTGTCCCAATGCCATACCATGCAGTGCATGCCGTGGGCTGCACCACGTGATGCTCTGCATGAACCGGAACGGGGATGGCCCCCGGTTGTTGAGGCAGGGGTCCCCTATGGGCGGGGGCGCTCCTGCGCGAAGCCCTCCACCATCGGAAGGAGGACGCGGCTTCGCTCGTCGCACCCCCCCTCGGGAGGGGGGTCGCGTACCGGCGCGGGTCTTGGCGGACCGGGACCACGCGCCCCAAGGTCGTGGCCAGTATGTGGCTGGCCAGGCCCCGGATAGGGCCCCCATGGGCGGGGGCCCTAGATCGGACGTGAGAGTGGGGACACCCCCCTCCACGCGGGTTACCAATGCCCAACACATGCAGCCGCAGCGGTTTTCTCCACCGCTGCACGAGTACCCACGGCTGGAGTACCACCCGCCGTACCATAGGTATGGCCGGGCCGCGGGTTATGCCCCCCTCAGATGGGGATGTGCACTCGCCCGACATATTATCCGGGTCAGTGGCGCCCCCTGGTTTGGAGAGAGTGGGGAGCCCGTAACTAGCTTGCTCCCCTTGCTGGGACAGAGCCGCGGACGGTTCTGCTCCCTACCGCGGTGGTCCGCGTATGGGGTCGTGGGGGAAGCCATTAATTTGAGAGCTCTGTTGGACTCAGGGGCTCAAAGCAGTTTGGTTACCACTCGAGTGGCACACCAGTTAGGTTTAGTCGTGGAAGACTCGCCTGTGCCACTTCTTGGAGTTGGTGGCATACAAGTGAAGTGTCTGACGGGCCAGACACTTGTCACCTTTTCTTCGCTGAAGTCCTCCACAATGAGGATCACGACTTCGGCTATGGTAATGGATACCATTGCGGGTTGGCACCCCTCGACAGACATACCGCCGGGTGTGTTGTCTTTGGTTTCGGGTCTGGATTTGGCCGACCCCTTTGTCTTTCATCCCGGCCCAGTGGACTTGCTCCTGGGCTCGGACGTATTGGGTTGGATTTTGTTGGGTACCCAGAAAGCTCTGGGTTCGTCTTCACTGATGGCAGTGTCTACTATCTTTGGTTTCGCCCTGATGGGCCCTGTGTTTGATAATAGCACCGTGGAGGAGCCACCGGTCGTCGCATCAGCGTCCTTGGCCAAGACCATGCAAAGGTTTTGGGAGGTGGAGGAGCCACCTATGAGTTCCAGGATGGATCCGGAACACGCTGAGTGCGAAGCCCTTTTTCGATCGACCACGGAGAGGTTGCCCTCCGGTCGGTTTGTAACTAGGTTACCTTTTGTTGCCTCTCGTCCTAGCCTAGGGCAAAGTAGGGCGCTTGCGGAGAAACGACTGCTGTCCATGGAGCGACGCATGCAGCGTGACCACGTACTTCGCGATAAATATATTGAATTTATGCGCGAGTACGAGGATTTGGGTCACATGTCTCCGGCTCGAGTTGATTGGAGCTCAACTGAGCATTATTTTTTGCCCCACCACGCGGTGGTGAAGGCCTCAACAGGCAAATTGAGGACCGTCTTCGATGGGTCCGCACCCACTTCGAACGGGGTTTCGTTGAATCTGTGTTTGCATTCGGGTCCCAAATTGCATAGGGACATAATTGACATCATCTTGAACTTTAGAAGACATCAAGTGGTTTTTGGTGCGGACATCCGGATGATGTTCCGCCAGACAGTCATACATCCTGAGGACAGGCGATTCCAGTTGATACTCTGGCGTGAGCGCCCTGAGGATCCTGTGACGGTGTATGAACTCAACACAAACACGTATGGTTTGAAATCTAGTCCCTATATCGCCATCAGATCATTGCTTGAATTGGCAGAGCGGGAACGGATCCGCTTTCCCCGTGGGGCTTCCGTGCTGTCACGTGACTTGTATGTTGATGACGTGTGCACCGGAGCCCAAAGTATTGAGGAGGCCCTCCTACTGCGGGATGAATTGATTGAAATATTGAAGACAGGTGGCTACGAGCTACGTAAGTGGTTGTCCAATGAGCCTAGAGTTCTAGAAGGGATCCCGGAGGATCACCAACAGAACCCTCACCTGTTTGAGGATGTAGATGATCCCAACAGGATAGCGGTGCTGGGCATGCAGTACCAGCCGCTAACCGATATTTTCACATTCCAAGTGGACTTGGAAATACCAAAAGTCTGGACTAAGAGAACGGTGTTGTCCGTAATAGCCCGTATGTTTGATCCAAGCGGTTGGATCAGTCCAGTGATATTCTCTGCAAAGTGTCTTCTTCAGAGACTTTGGACTTTGGGCGTCTCGTGGGACGAGCCGCTGTTCGGCTCTCCATTGGATGATTGGCTCGAGTTGTTTTCATCGATTAAGGAAGTCAATCGGATTGCCTTGCCTCGTCGAATATTGCCCCCGGGAAATATCGAGCCAGCCTGCATGGCTTTTGTGACGCGTCGGAGCGAGGCTACGCCGCGTCAGTCTATATGCGGACAGTTGACGCCGATGGCCGGGTCAATGTCTCGCTTTTGTTAGGGAAGAGCAAGGTCGCCCCCATCAGGACTAGGCTGACTATTCCCAAGCTTGAGTTGAGTGGAGCTCACCTTCTCTCTAAATTGTTGCATCACGTTGCCAGTGAGCTGGCGGCCACGGTCGAGATACGAGACATCTTCGCCTGGTCGGATAGCCAGGTCGCGCTTGCATGGTTGCGCGCGGCCCCACATACCTTGGAGGTTTTGTAGGAAACAGGGTTTCCCAAATTCAAAATATTGGAATTGATATAACATGGAGACATGTGCCGGGAGAGCTTAACCCAGCGGACTGTGCTTCCCGAGGTTGTACGGCACCAGAATTGGTGTCACACCCGCTCTGGTGGGGCCCAGAGTGGCTGATGGGATCAGAAACTTCTGGGCCTGTCTGTCAGACAGATGTTACTTCTTTGAGTTTGACTGGGCTCCGTGTACATGCTGTAGTCGCTGAGACGACGTCGGAGCCGGATTGGCTACTTGCTCGGTATAGCAGCTTGGATAAGCTTCTGGGTGTCACCAGTTGGATTAAGCGTTTCATACATAATTGTAGAAACCCACAGGCAAAGCGGTTGGAGCCGATTGCAGGTGCAGAAGAGCGCCGGAGCGCATTGTTGCATTGGGTCCGTGTCGTGCAGACCGGACGGTTTGAGTCGGAGCTTCGTATTTTGCGCGACGGACGCGCTAAGTTGAAGGGCGCGGTCGCTCGTTTGAACCCGTACATCGACTCGGATGGGCTTCTTCGGGTTGGAGGCAGGCTCCGGAAGGCGGATCTTCCATATGAGACTCGCCATCCTCTGTTGTTGCCCAAGGGCGGACCCTTGGTGCAGCTTTTGGTGTCTGATCGACACATTCGTAACGCCCATGCTGGGTGCAATGCTTTGTTGGCTATTTTGCAACGCGAGTTTTGGATTTTGTCAGCCCGAAGAGCAATCCGTAGTGTCCTGTTTCGATGTATTGCATGTTATAGGTTGAAGGCATCCACGATGCAACCACAGATGGGTGATTTGCCCGCTGATCGAATCCGACCTTCGAGACCGTTTGACGGCGTTGGAACCGATTTTGCCGGTCCCTTTTCGATCAAGGCTTCTCCCTTTCGTAATGCCCGTATTGTGAAGGGCTATTTGTGTGTATTTGTTTGTTTGGCCACCAAGGCTGTCCATTTGGAGGTGGTATCGGCTCTGACTACGGAGGCCTTCGTCGCCGCGTTGGATCGCTTTGTTTCGCGTCGAGGTCTACCTTCCCTTATTAGGTCTGACAATGGCACAAACTATAAAGGAACTGTAAATTATCTTAAGGATGTTTCTGTGTTTATTGATAAAAATTGTACTAGTTTAAGTCAAATTGCTGCCCAAAGGGGAATAACCTGGAAGTTTAGTCCCCAAGTTGCCCCCATTGGGGAGGGGATTTTTGAAGCGGCTGTGAAATCCGCAAAGACCCACCTCCGCCGCATTATCGGAGAAACGGCTCTAACTTTTGAAGAGCTGGCCACAGTGTTTTGTAAAGTTGAGGCGGTCCTCAACTCTCGTCCTCTCTGTCCGCTATCTCCAGATCCAAATGACTTGGAAGCTCTCACCCCTGGTCATTTTTTGGTGGGAGGGCCGTTGAATGCCCTGCCCGAATACCCGTGGAAGGATGAACGCGTATATCGGTTGTCGCGTTTTCAAATGTTGCAGCAAATGAGCCAGGACTTTTGGCGTCGCTGGTCGCTTGAATATTTGCATTTGCTGCAGCAAAGAGTGAAGTGGACAGACAGGACTGAGCCTCCCAGGGAGGGTGATTTAGTATTGTTAAAAGAGGCAAATTTGCCCTCATTGCTTTGGCGACGAGCTCGCATATTACGTTTGATTCTTGGCGGAGATGGCACTCCGCGTGTGGCTGAGGTGTTGGTCGACGGTTCGATTTTAAGGAGAGGTGTGACCTCTCTCGCCCGCCTTCCCGTAGAGTAAGCTAGCGGTCTGCTTCTCAGACCGGGACGGGGGGATGTTTGTAATATATTGGGTAAAACTAAACGCAGGCGTTTCCTGTTATCGCCGCCAGGCGTTTTGGGGTTCTCACATTGCTCGCGTGAGATGGGTCGTGGACGGTCGCCATTGTCCCATGCGATATCGGTTTGATTTTTAATACGCGAGAGGTCCCGCGTTCTTTGATTGCTAATTATCTTGAGTTGTATTGGTGAATTTCCTGTTTGTTAAATAACTATTGAACTTTGTGTTTGTGTGCCCGTCATTGTGACTTTCTCCTGTGGGATGTGACGCGTGGCTGCTCGCTCACATCTACCTGTTGCCGAGCCGATTTCGGGAAGAAATCTATTTATGTGTTCTGGGGAATTGAGATCTCATGGGTTAGGTAGGGTGATTAGGAATTCCCCCTTCCCGAAGACACTCAAGTTTGGATCCGAAGAGAAAGAAGATTTATCTTGGTAAGTGGTTTTCCATTGTAATTAATTTATAGGTTAGGTTATTATATAGGGCCCTGTAGCTCCCTTCATAAGCTACGGTGGTAGCAGACTGCGTTAAGTTAGTTAGGTTTTAGTCGGGCAAACGTGGTGCCGCGTGGAGATTTTTTCCCGGTACTTATTTTTACCGGTGGTTTTTTCCCGGTGAAGTTCCGGGACAGAATTCTTCCCGCCGCTTCGTTTGTCCGGATTCTCTCTGCCACATTTTCTGGTAGCAGACCGCAGTTGCTCTGCACAATTGAGTTACGTTATTTTCCTTTACTCATAGATCATATATATCTTAAAACAATATAAACTACATAAGGTATCAGTAAAATAAATAAAAATAAATGATAAAATATTCTTACCAGAGGACTGTTGATTTTAAGGTTATGGCGCGTGCTTCGCAGATGGACGCGTGTACGGCACTAAATAAAATGGCGTCCGGAAGCTAATGGCGGCATCTGCGTTAACTTCAGATCGATTGCGTTTCGTTACACTCAAGTATGACCTACATTAACCTTTTGGAAAACGTGGCGCGTAATTTAAAATATACACAGGGGACTGTTCACGAAATACGGAGACACATTTTAATTTTATTTTTTGACGATTTTTAATTATGTTTGTAAAAAAATAAGCATTACTCATGAGCGATTGTTAAATTTTGTTTAAATAATAAAACAAGTTATATGATTTCTACAGATATTGTCTTAATTATTTTGCCTTTAAGTGAATATTCTGTTTTGGAGACACCCCAGGGGACTGTTTTTTTAGCACTTTACGATTATTTTTTTAATAAAAAAAAATGTTTTAATGAGTTATTTACTGCCAGTAGGGATAGATCTGGGCATTAACTTTAAGAGTTACTATTACTTATTACATAATCTATACCTATTATGAAAATAATGACCTGAGACAGCGAGTGGACCAGTTTCTGGAGAAACACCCACATATAGATAGCTCAACTTTAGCCAGTATACATATCTACAGTTTTGATAGATACAAACCAGCTGCAAATTGTCTTGTTTCTGTAGTAATAATCTGTTACTTTATTAATTTAAGTTGATACCCATTCTTCTCTCAGCCGAAAGACGTCCACTGTTGGACAAAGGCCTCCCCCAAGGATTAAAATAGTATTATTATTTAAACTAAATAAATAGTACAAATTAGAGTGCTTGCTTACCACAATATTTTGTAGCAACATTTCAGTGAGTACATTTTCTGCTTGAGCTGACATCAACATCAATTTGTGGCACTTGTTCAAATTTGCATAACAGATGTAACATGCTGACACAGGCCTCATATCTGGAGTTATTAACTGTAACATGATAACATAGGCATTGATAGAAACAGCTGAAAATTTTCTAGATGTACTACTAATACTGGAAAAACTATACATGCAACTTTTAATTTTTGTATATGGAACAGAGTGAGTATTCTTACCCCCTGTTCACACACTGTTCTCACTGTTCTTATAGCACTGCCCAGTTGTAATGAACAGGTAAGTAAAGGCAACTCAGAATAACTACTCTGATGGCTCGTTCTTCAGCATAATATAAACATATGGTAAAGACAAAACAAAATGATCAAACCACCAAGCAAATCAGAACTAAAGTGAAACAATGATATATCGACGATTTGAAGTGAAAGATTGGATGATCTCTTAAAAGTTAATTTTCTTTTAAAGAAAGAATTAAAATAATATTATTATTTTATTATTATTTATTTAATAATTCTCTTACCCTACCATTACAGTTTTACCCAATTAGATAGAGTAGGTAGTTAATTACAATTATTTTTCATTATTTGCTACATTATTAATTAATATGTTCCCCAATATGTATTACTTACGTTATTTTTTGTTATTTTCTCGTAAACGTACTGTAACGGAGTATCTGCTAATATAGCCAGCCGCACGTCGGTGGCCAGGCACAGCCTGCATATAGTTATATTTGGTTCCATCGATTGAATATAGGATTATTTTATTTGTGTGTCTTGATAATAATTAATATTCGCAGCCTGATGAGGATTTTAGCAAATAGAATAGTATTTTAGCAGGATTTTAGAGATTTCCTGAGGAGGTTGGGTTGACTAAGTTGACTTGACATTGACTGACACTGACAGATATAAACAAACATAATGTCAGTGTTGCCAGCGCCAACGATGATTGCTTGCCGGCTCCCCGGTTCCGTGGGAGTCTCAGAACATTATGATCGGGAATAGAAATGAACGCAAGTCTCAATACAAAAAAGTCTGCCACTTACGGTGGGGGAAAAGCTGCGCGCGCAATAGCCAGTGCTTGAATGTATCGATGTTGAATAGTCGATAAAACGTCGATAAAATTCTAGAATGTTACGAGGTTGGTTTCATAGTATTTATACTATGGGTAACAAAATATATATAACACTAGCTTTTGCCCGTGGCTTCGCCCACGTGAATATATTTTAGAGATTTTTATTTTTCACGAACGATCTTTAAATGTTTCCGAGATAAAGACTATCCTATGTGTTACTCTATGACTTCCTAACAATAGTGAATTATGCGCGGACGAAGGTCGCGGGCACCATCTAGGATTAGTATTTTATGTATTGATGGACATAGAAAAATTGTAGAACAAATTATTTAATTCCTATACAAGCAATAAAAAATAAACACCTTGGACAATTTAAAGGTTGGTATGGCATTCTGTTTTAATTTTCTTTTATTGTTTGAATGTATTATAAAACAGGAACTTTCAAAATGTTGGGAACATACTGTGCTAGTACGTTTAGGAGTCCATTTAGTGTCATTCCCACAAGCTTGTATCCACACAGTCCTATTTACTACGTCTTTAGGAAAACTGAAAAACACCTACGCATAGAATACAAACTAAAACACAAAAAACGAGCCCCTCTGGCATGATAGGCTATCAATACTGTTTAATGAGTTTCTGTCGGAATTTCTTCCCAGTGAAGTCGTCATAAAATGCTAGTAGTTTGTAGCTTTGGATTTGTAATATGATACAGTTGCAACGGGATTTTTAGGTCGTTGATGATGTCTTTGTTGTTTTTCGCTAATTTCGTGTATTATTTAACAAAATTCAAACAAAATAACAATCACAGGTGAAATGCTTTGAATATTTAATCTCTAGAAGGACCGCGGCAATGCAAATTACGTCCAAAAAAATATCGGCTGAATTTTAGCCCGTAACTCGCGATCCGCCGCTCAGTATCCAATTTGCGGCTAAGCGATACGTACGCTTCGTCACTGATTTTCGGAAGTGAAATAGTGCGTTAAAATGTCGAGCTGCGTGATAAAAGTTTGCCGAAATTATAAAGGACGTCGATAAACAACCCATAAAGTCAGCTACCATCAGTAAGTAATCCAAATTCTATTATATTTAAAGCAAATATTTCGTCTAAAAAATCAAACAGTTTACAAACGCGATTTTGACAGATTTTTAATGTTGCCATTGTTTTGTTTGCAAAATTTTAGGGAAAATATAAGCTGAAATTTGGGAGACATCTGTGAATGTGTGATTTTTTTTATTGTACAATTCAATCATATATGAGCCAATTGCATAAAAAAGTACGTCATACAAAAGAAATATACAAAGGAATATTTTTTTTTGTTATATAAAGGAGTTTATGTTAGACAAAGGAATTCATAAAGTAGGGTTCATATTGACACTATCCATATACAAAGCCGCGGGCAAAAGCTAGTATCTCATATACCCGAGACACTACTTACTATACCCTCCTTTCATTGGTAGTTGGATTAAAATATCGTCACTTCACAATGACCGACAAACATTTCAATTTTGCACGTGCGTGGTGCGTCCGTCCGTTTGACACTTTAGGTATATTTACCTAAAGTGTCTCGGGTATATGAGATACTAGCTTTTGCCCGCGGCTTTGTATATGGATAGTGTAAAAAAAATGTATTCATTTTTTTTTCAAGTTCAGAAGTTTTTATTTTTCACTAGCAAATATCATATGTGTAAAGGCCAGGGCTTGAAACCGGTTAATAAAAAACCTAAAAAATAAGTGTTTTGACCTGGTTACGCAGTAACGCTCGGGCCATTACGATCGGAGTGAAAACCCTTTTGAATCGGTCTCGCGAGCGGAAATTACCTGGTTAATCCCGCGCGGGCGAGTGACAAGGACGGGTATATCGCTCAGCGTTTTATCTCACTTACGCATTTGCAAGTCTCAGCGTGTAGATTGGTTAGATTTATATCAAGCGAGAGTGAGAAATAATCATAGTTAGAGCAAGATAGAACACGATCGTCGAAAAGAGCGAAATATTTTGGGTCTTTCCGGTATTTTGAACAGGAACTGAAATGATATCGCGCTTTGAACATAACCAGAAATAATATATGGTTTTGCTCAACCGTAACTGATTTAAAACGCTCTTTTTTTAAATGTATGGCGCATCGAGTGAGCTGGTTTAGAATTTTAACCAGGTATGCAAGCCCTGGTAAAGGCCCTAACGTCATTTCCATTGTATGACGTTACACAATGTCATACAATGGAACAAAAAAATGCTGTGACAAAACCTATTCTTAAAAATTAGGTTATAAATTTGTAAAAGTATCTCTCTTTTAATTACGTTACTGTTTTACACATTGATTAATCTATTATATAATGAAGAATTTTAATTAAGAACTATAAACTTACCGAAGTTATAACATCATATAACCAGAACTTTGTCCGATTAGAACTAATTAAGTTCTACTTAAAAGCAAACCCAAATACCACGGCAATCAACTATACTTAGTTCGCAATACTACATACTGTCAAATCTCACGCTTGATAATGTTTTATCCACTTTAGTGACCTTCTATTATTTTTATAAAAGGTTATTCAGTAATAAAAATCAAATATACATTTGAAAATAATATATAACGAATTTCAAATTCACCAAACGAAAACACCTTTTATTTTTACCCATTTTTATTTTTTTTTTAAATCATTTATTCAACATAACACAAAAAAACACTCATACAAACATTTACCGAACTGCGGAAACCTCGCAGTTTATCTGTGTTCGGTGAGTCGCTATTACACTTGGGAACAACAATGGGAGGCTGGTAACCCTACGCACGCACACGGAGACATATTCTTCGAGTGTAAGACAGTGTAATGACGTTTGCTTGTGTGCGTCGCGTGCACACGAGGATAAAAATGTTGGCCTGTTTTTTGTCAGCCGATTACAAGGCGTGACTATATCTAGAGAGTAAATAATCAAAGGTGAAATGTTATATTGCTCTTTTGAAGATTAGAGGTATGTGACCCTTTTTTTGCACTCCGAAATACTGCAACTCGGCGTTTTTGTTGGAGATTATCACAGAACATATAAAAGAGGTTAGAAAGGAGTTGTGGGCGGGGCCGGCGCGCCAAGCATGCGAGCGACCGCTCGTATCTTTACAAAAACACGTGACCGCGCCGTTTAGTCGCTCGCGAACACTAGCGGAGTAAGTATTGCGAAGCGCTGCTACAAAATTGTACGAAAATGCCTTCATGTGCGGTAATTACTTGTCGAGCGAGAAGCCAAGAGTTTAATGTAAACGAAGGATGCGTTTCTTATCATCGGTAAGTAAAAAAACCTCTAGTAAATACGATATTTTAGTCAAAATCTTTCAAAGGTCATTAAAATATATTTTTTTCTCCAAAAAATATACATTGCTGTCTGCATGCGTTCGTTATTTTTGCAACGTCAAACGTACCGCGTAGTGGAGTGCGCGGCAACAACGTGGCATTAGCTCTAGTGCTGGGCGTAGTGAGAGACGATATTTCTGTGCCTCTAGTGAAAAGGGGTACAAGTCTGATTTTGGCCATATTGAGTTATATGTACCAAAATTTTTAGAATAAAAAGGCGCGTCTTTTCGTGTAAACCGATCTATGTTAGCTCTAAAAATAACAAAGTTAGAGTTGTGCCAAATGGTATAACTAGCATTAAATTATCATGACAAGGTGGGTACAAGTCAAAATGAATTATTATCAACAAAAATTTTGTTCTTTTTTTTGTGAAATATGATCTTACTAAAGTTGTATTTTGCATTTTCAAATTTTCTGTGTGTGTAACGAGATAAATTAAGTTACTTCCTTTGAAAATGCTTGGTGTTCAAAGATAGATATTTACTTAAATCAGTTTACACCAATAAAATTATAAAGTTCAGAGATTAAGTGGACTTGAATTCATATTCACGATAAAAAATTCAATGCATTGGAATACAAGTCGACTTAAACCATATGGACTGCAGAAGATTTACGTAAAAATAGCTACAAGTCATAAACGTTGAGGTGCGAGGGGACTGTCCACGATGTCGCCTATGCTTCTCTGGACTATTCCAGAGGCGCGTTTTCAAACCTCGCAGAGCGACCGTTTTACACGTGAGTTGTATCCCTGTTCACCTGTATTTTTTAAATACGATGTACTCTTATTACTTATATAAATTGGAGATTTAAGTTAAGATGTACCCCTTTACACCACACATTAGACTAATTACGAGCAATTTTACAAGCTTTTATTAAATTGAAATGTATGTTGTAACTATGTAAGTATTTTGTCGGGTGAAATCTTGGAAGCTAAATTGACCCACTACCCCTTATCCCACCCCGAGTTGAAATTTGACATGATGCTTCAATTCCAATGACAATGCATTTTTATGATAACAAATACTATATAAACTCTAGCGAGTTAATACGCACAGCTCTTGACATTTCCCATACATTGGTTTGGCAACTAGCCATCTGGTGGCAGGAGGTGACCTAACACAGTTTATTTGCACTTTAACATGTTATATGTTGGTCCTTTAATATTTAAAAAATACAACTATGTTATATATGTGTAATTCCATTTAAATTTGTGAAATACACTGTGTTACAACAAAATAAATTCGCAAAATTTAACAGTTTCAACAAACAACCGCTTCGTCCAGGAAGAGGCGCTAGTGTCGCATAAGTTGCCAATTTCTAGCCGGAGCTGCGCGTATTAACTCGCTAGAGTTTATATACTAGAGTTTATATAGTATTTGATGATAATCATGGTTAGGGTATACCTAGGACTGGCTCCCAACTATGTAGTAGGTACGTTAAAGATTTAAAAGTATACTCATCATCATAACATACATTACTATTCCATAAAAATAAATAATAATTAATACGGTATGTGAATGTAGTAAAAATAAGAGCATTTTTGTTAATATCCTTAAAAAATGTAATTTTTTGTACATATTGGTTGTTTTAAAATGTCAAAAGACGCAATGACTATGATAAAAAAATTTAAAGTAAAAACTTCTTTAGCAGCGTTCTTTTTGGGATGAGTAAAAAGTGTTAAACTCGCGTCTGGTCCTGACGCGTCAAGATGTACTCTGTAAGGACACCTGCCTGACGGAATCCGTATATGCAGTTTGTGCGTTTATCTGCCCCTCCATTCATTTGTTTGTCTGTATTAGTTACAAAAGCTTTACCTTTTATTCTTAAAAGAATTAGTATTATTTGCGTTATTATGAAGCGGTGGTGGCTGAGTGAAGCAGTGATGGCATGTGGATGCAAAATCCCAGGATCGAATCCTGCTCGGGCTACATGAGTTGTATACCAATCTGACTCATGTTAGTTTTCATGCTTCCGGTAAAGGAAAACGTCGTGAGGAAACCTGTACTCTGGTTAATGATTATCAGCTAGTGTATGAAATGGAGAAGGCAATGACAAACCACTCCATTAAAAATTGCCAAGAGAGTCGTTGTGTGTGTTTCATTCCATATAATGACCACGACCCTCAGTCATGAGGAAATACGACTAAAGAGAGTTTATTTGCGTAAATCTAAGATACTATTTCAAATTCAATGTGAACAATTTTGTAAAAAATAATAAAATAAAACTTTTTTCCAAAAAAGTGAACCGACTTCCATAATAAAACTTAAAATCATGAAATAACAATAAAGAAAAATGTATTAGCATGCTACCTACTGAATGAGGTGAAGTCGGTGCCAAGTGCAGGACTATGTAATTGTTTAGCTAGGCATTTTGTATATGTACCTACATGATTCTAATGTTAATTTATATTATTTAATATTAAATTTGGCACCGACTTCACCTCATTCAGTAGGTAGCATGCTAATACATTTTTCTTTATTGTTATTTCATGATTTTAAGTTTTATTATGGAAGTCGGTTCACTTTTTTGGAAAAAAGTTTTATTTTATTATTTTTAGTGCTTCTACACCTTTTCATTTTCTTTAATAAAAACTTAAACTTTTCTTTCACTGGTGGCCGAAAATAAAGAATTAAGAATTCGAAACTTTTTATGTCAGTTTGATTTGAAATGTCAGAACATGTCAAATTGACTATTATTTTTGGCACATAAATAGACCGTGAGCACGCGACGACCAAACCTTCCTTAATTTAAAAATGCTGAATATTTCTCTGCGTGGTATATACAAGTAAAAAATATTAGCGACTAGGTATGAAATGAAGTTTGGATCTTAGTTGCTTATGCAGGTAATGTGGATAGCAAGGATGATTTTTATAGGTATAAAAAGCACCCTTGGGGCCTTCCAAAGTAATACATATTAAATTCAGCTTTTATAATAAAACAAAAATTCAGCTTTTATAAATAACAAATTCAGCTTTTATAATAAAACAAATAATTTAGTAAAGTTACAATGTCTAGCAGGGGTTTATATCTGCACCAATTGCCTGGTAATGGATGGCGTGATTTCTTATATTATTAGGAATAAAATCTTTACTTTAAGGAAATTGAGTTACCACTTTAAATGTTATTGCTACAAATAATCTGCCTAAGTAATCATGATCCAACTTTTATAGTCACTAAATGTTTGGAACATACACAGAAAATCTTTAGTTTTAATAAAATAAGAAAGGGCATGCTATCGCGGGCTTTTGCTCTATAATGCAATGTTGGTATTTTTATATTTTGTTAGGTATCTTTAAAATTACCGAAAAGATTCTGACGTGGTTAAAATGGGACCAACTTGGGTATATATCATTACGAATAAAAAAACAATTTCGGAAATCAGTCCACTGTAGGCGGAGAAATCGGCGAACATACATAAAAAAAAAACATACATACATCGAAACATATAACCTCCTCCTTTTTTGGGAAGTCGGTTGAAAAGAAAGAATACTGCTTTCTGTTTAGGATGGCAGGTAGAAATCGAATAAGTTAAATGTTCAGTCTACTTGACAAGAAAGATGGCGATACAAGAACCAATGGTTTTCTCGACCAAACGCAGCTTGAAAATTCAACAGCAGTCTTGATAAACTGCTGGTAAATTCTCCGAAGCCTGGATGTTTAGAAGATAATTTGCATGAAGAAGCTGTGCATGATTATTTGGAGATTCCACCGGAACCAGTGCAAGTCAACAATGAATTATTGTTGAATAATTGACCGAGCGAGCGAAGCAAGCGAGGGCTATAATTCAAGTTGGAGCGAAAAACACATTGTTTGTTTGTATGTATGTATGTATGTATGTATGTATGTATGTATGTATGTTTGTTCCGCGATAACTCTCGAACCGTTGTTCCGATTTTGATGAAAGTTGGAATATATGTAGGGATGGTTAATAGAATTTTCAAGTTCGTTGGGCATCAAAATCGGTCCAGCCGTTTTTAAGATATTTAATTTTTTGTGAAAATAAATATTGTATTTTAATAGTCGCGAGGTCTACGTTCGCAGCGAACGACTAGTTTTACGGTTATCATCTGCCTTGATATAATATCGACCCTAATAGACTTTTTGCCATGCTTCAACATACTATAGTTCAGGAAACAGCGACGAATATATTCCTGACTCTGACGAATATGCAGAATCAGAAGATGACATGGCTACCTGTCGCCGTCGAACTTCAAGCTATAGGCAGAATGTAGTTATTCCTGGTTCGGAATCGGAGAATAATTTATCTTTCTGGGAAAAGGAAGGTGTGAAAGAAGGAGGAAAGTAGAACTAGAAAAAGTGGAAAAGAAAGAAGCGAAAACAGAAACAGAAAAAGAAATTTGGGAAAAAGTTAGGAAACTAAAAAAGGTAAGCTTGTCAAAGGGAGAGAGTTTAAGAAGCTTGAAAATTGCAGGCTGAAATGTGCTCAAAACATACCAGAAACATTCAGAAAATTAATATTTGAAGCTTATTGGAACTTGGAGGACTATAATCAGAGGGTTTACTAACTTAATTTAATTTAAGTATTGCTTTTTTATTTAAAATGTACCTTTTTGGCGGAAGGACTTTTGTAATTTTTTATATTTGAATAAATATCGATTTTTATTTTAAAACTTGTAAATTACGTACATACATTTTGGATACAATTACAAAAAGACTTTTGTAACATTACGGTATAAGTATTTTTATATCAGGTAACACTTAAGTAATATTTTGTGGAAAAGGCTATAAGTTGTGTTTTTTTATGAAAAGAGTGGAAATGTGGATGCCTAAGAAAAGATATGCATTTTGCAAGTAGTTTTTATTAATACTATTTATTTATATTTTGTTTATTAAAGAAGTTTAATTAAAATCAATTCAAATGCACATCCTTTGTCACTTAAATAAAACTACGTGAAAAGAGGTACAATTTAAGTTATATCCACTAAATGTTGTTTTTTGGTCTGGGTACAAGTTTCTATCTTAAAAACTATCGAGTTTAAATGAAAAATAATATTACTACGTGAAAGAGCGCACTTTTTATACTGTAAACGCATATAAAAGTAATTCATGTGTCTACCAGTTGAAGTACAGCGAACGATAATGTGGCTTATTTTGTCCGCTTCAACGGTTTTTCTCGTCTCCTGTAAAGTTGCGTTTTTCAATTTATACCCTTTTTCACTAGAGGCACAGATTTATAGATATCGTCTTTCAAAGTCATATATTTATAAATGTTATAAACTAGTAGTTCGCCGCGAACTTAGACCTCGCGATTATTACTCGCGTTTTTATTGATATACTCTGATTTCGACTTTTCTAACATAATTCAGTTCCCTAAATAAAATCTAGATGGCGTTATCCAAAGTTAGAACACGCTATGGTTTCGTTTGCTAGATAATCGCGGACGTTTTTATTAATATTTCAAAAACTACTGAACCGATTTTGATGCCCAACGAACTTGAAAATTCTATTGATATTTCCTACATGCCTACCAAATTTCATCAAAATCGGACCATCGGTTCGGCAGTTATCGCGGTACAAACATACATACATACATACATACATACATACATACATACATACATACATACATACATACATACATACATACATACATACATACATACAAACAATGTGTTTCGCCCCCAACTCGATTTAGAGACCTTCGCTCGCTTCGCTCGCTCGGTCAATTAATGTTAATGTGGAAAGACTAAATTAAGTAATGCGAATAATTATTGACCGAGCGAGCGAAGCGAGCGAGGGCTATAATTCAAGTTGGAGCGAAAAACACATTGTTTGTATGTATGTATGTATGTATGTATGTATGTTTGTTCCGCGATAACTCTCGAACCGTTGTTCCGATTTTGATGAAAGTTGGAATATATGTAGGGACGGTTAATAGAATTTTCAAGTTCGTTGGGCATCAAAATCGGTCCAGCCGTTTTTGAGATATTTAATTTTTTGTGAAAATAAATAGGTATTGTATTTTAATAGTCGCGAGGTCTACGTTCGCAGCGAACGACTAGTTATTATAACAAGCTTTTATTTAACTTGCAATATATGTATGTATGTATGTTTGTCCGGGTGGAATCTTGCAACTGAATTATAAAAACCAGTTATTTTAACCGATTGAGCTGTTTGGTATACGTGCAAAAAACAAACCAAGCGACAACTTCTTAATAAATATATCTTGTTCCAAGGTCAATAAATATAAGATTGTAAGAAATGTACTTTGTTTTATTTTCCATTTTACTATATCACTTTTGTATGTAACAGTATTGTTGTTTGAATTATGTTATTGTTTAATAACAAAATTCAATATCGATAATTGACCGAGCGAGCGAAGCGAGCGAGGGCTATAATTTAAGTTGGAGCGAAAAACACATTGTTTGTATGTATGTATGTATGTATGTTTGTTCCGCGATAACTCTCGAACCGTTGTTCCGATTTTAATGAAAGTTGGAATATATGTAGGGATGGTTAATAGAATTTTCAAGTTCGTTGGGCATCAAAATCGGTCCAGCCGTTTTTGAGATATTTAATTTTTTGTGAAAATAAATATTGTATTTTAATAGTCGCGAGGTCTACGTTCGCAGCGAACGACTAGTTAAGTCATTTAAAGTTTAGTCAAGCACTAGCGTAGTTTACAAACACAATCACACTAATTGTACAGCTACATCCAATTCTGCAGTCAGAATTTCTCATACTAATTGATTAAAGCAGTAATTGCACTTAAGACCTTATGATTATGTGTTGTTTCTTAAATTCTAATGTGTGTCTAATGTCGACTGACTACGATGTTTCCGTATAGTTCCAAAGAGACGGGACTCCCATATAAAAAGTGTCCGACACTAATGTCAAAACGGAGGTACTACTGATAGTGATGCACTTATGCGAGGAACAGCAGGTATGAATAAGATGGAAATAATCGGCCATCAAAACGCTACCCCGTTTCATAAATAAGTTTTTTCCTTTGAAGTTGCGACCACATTCGTATGGAGCAGCAATAAAAATGAATATTTGACGGTGAATGAAAAAAAGACAGATATTTATTACCGTTTTAGTTGCAAACTGTGATGAAGACAAATTCACTTATTTTCTAGTGATACCTATTTATCTATTTGTGGAGTATACCTTACCAACACTTGACAATTCAGACCAATAAAAATATTATGGAAACAAAGCGAAATTCATATAGTATTGCTTTGCATAATAGTGGCAGCAAAATAACCTCAATTCCTAATGAAAGTAACTGGATAGAGTAAGTATTTTTAAATTAATAAATAGCTTTGATAATTACTATGTGTATAGGTATGTAATGTTTTGTGATCGAACATAAAGTCATAATATATAATGTTTAATGTATTGACATATAATAAATGATTTTGCTTTGCAAAAGTGATAGCCTTAAAATTAAATAAAAAATATTAAGTAATTAAATATTATAATATTGTTTTAGTGGAGGACACGTTGGGCTTAGCGATTTGCTGACGCAGCCTTGCAGCAAAGCAGAAGACCGACTATTATCTCTGAGCAGCAGCAACGATAATGTTGGAAGAATATGAAGGCTATGGTTTTACCTACCTGGCGTTTTGCTGATCTATTTGATGTTTATCTACTGTTCGTCGTGCACTTCAAGCTTCAAAAAACTGGATAATTTATTTCGTTTCCCGAAATAAATATCATCCTTGGCCAGCGCAGTCTCCTGACCTCAACACCATAGAAAATCTATGGGGCCTGATGGTGTATAGGAGGCAAGCAAGGAAGAATCAGTTTCTCACTGTATGAAAGTTTAGAACAGCTTTATTGTGATTGAAATGTGTGTAGAAAAACAATAACGGGACCTATACAAAATAGTGAGTTAGTGATTGGTGTTCAAAATGAATTAGTGAGTTCATTAATTAAGTAGGTATATTCCAGTTATCTTCTTTCTATTATTAGGTAATATCAAATCAGGTTTTATTAACGTATATTACTCGTATAACATTATTTAAATTATTTTTATACTTATTACTTGTTTTTGTATAAAGAATACGAGGTTATGTTTCGTATAAAAAAACATATTCTATATAAATTGTTAAATGTTGAGGTATAGTTTCAATCTTCTTTTCGTAATGAAAACGAATACTTAAGCTATAACCTCAATATTTACTAAATCAAATCAAAATCAAATCAAATCAAATCATTTATTTGCAATAAATAGGGTTATAAAGGTGTTACAGATAGATTGTCCTTATACCTATTTAACTATAATTAGCATGCAAATTTTAAATAATAATTATCAAATTTAATACAATACAATTACAATACAATTTAATACAATAATGTCAAGTAACAAAGAGCGAAGGTAAAATTTCGTAATAAGTAAAATAAATAAACAGATACTTAGCTTACTGCAGATGCTTATTTTTTAAGTTCATTTTAGGGTTTTTATTTTGTAATTAGGTAGGGAATAGATTAAAATATAAATTTTAATTTGCACAGAAGTTTATAATAATAAATTATACATAAGTATAATAAACCTATATATTTACACGAATAAATAGCTGTTATGATTATTGTGCATTTTTATTTTATAACAAATATATATAAACCACATTACTTGCATTATATAAAATTACTCTAAACTTAAGAATTGGGTATAATATGAAAATTAAGTTTCGGTCTGTGACTCGAACTTGGACCTATATTAACTGCAGTCTATCCGACTACCAATTAGACTAGCAGATGCATTAACTTGTGGTGAAATTAACAATTGGTTGCGTGTCGCTATACTCACCATTATTAGTTTGCTTTACAATAAACTATACGTATTGTATATTATACTTCTGTCTCAGACTCGATGGTGTCATAATTCTTAATACTTAGTATACCGTGAATTTGATAGATGGCAGCACGTAGGCAGCATGAGTAGTGAGCACGCAGCAGAGTTGTGTCTAGGTGTGGGTGGGTAATATGATAATTAGCTTAGTGTGTGTAATGTTCTTATTGTAATTATACGTCCGTAATATGCACGTTACGCACACAATGAAGGACTGCGCGCCTGCAAGGCAATACGATCTTTAAGGTATGACTCCATTTTTGACGTTTGACTGTACATCGATTGTGTGCTTGCGTATGATTGGTTCAGTTTGAAATTTCGTGATGACGTGGCGCTATGATTGGCTAGATTGGAAATTGCAAATGTGTGGTAACGGTGAAAGGTGGGGCGGATTAGGCGACACTGGTTCTCATAGAAACGGCGCATTATAGCCATTCTAACCTCTTTTATATGTTCTGTGGAGATTATCACGCGCACTCTGCAAGTAGTCGAATGGCGGCCATTGGCCGACAAACTAGCTTTAAATAACGAGTATGAGCATGCTCTTGTACCTTTGCCAGAGGGGAAATGACTGTAAAGGCACGAATCATAGCAAGCGGGGCGCGGCGCCCCGGGCGCTGTGCAGCCGCGCGCCCGAGGCGCTGTGCAGCCGCGCGCCCGAGGCGCTGGGAAGGCGCGCGCCGGGCGCGCGTTTACCGCGACCTGAAAATGGCCTTTTTTTCTATTTCATATATGAATTTTTCAGTATCAAACATGGTTACCGAACAAAACGAGCGCCTCATTCGCTTCCTATGTTTCGTAAAATTGAATCCTGTACAAACTTGCATACGAGCGTCTCGGGCGCAAGAAGGACGCGCGCCCGCCGCGCGGCGGGCGCGCGTTTCTTTCGCGGCCGCGCCTCGGATGTTTGCTGTTTCGTTTCATACTAATCCATACAATTTAACAAAGCGTCCCAGGCGCGCGCTCCACTCGCGCGCCCCGGGCGCTTGCTATGTTTCGTGCCTTAATTATGGCCAATCCATGGGAGTGAGTGCGTTCCCCTAGCAAAAAAGTACTGAATATTAAAACGTGATGTTACTAAATAATTAGAGTATGACGTCGTGTAAATGTTTATATAAGTTTCAAATTTTTGCATCAATTAGTTTTTGAGATTTTAATTACGAACAGATTCTGCCAGGATGACATTTAGAACATTCCCCCAGCAAAAAAAGTTCTCGGATCGAAATGAAAGTAAGTACAATAATTAGAGTGTCGTGAAAGGTAAATGTTTATGAATAAATAAAATTTGTGTATCGAAAGACTTGGGAGAAATTCAAAATTCTGCTGGGGGAACGTTTGGCCGGATGCTGGATCTCCTAAATGGCATGGGGTAGAGATATGACTTTTTTTACACAAGTTGTTATTAATTTGTGTATAATGTTTGTAAAAACAGAAATTTAAAAAATATTACCGTTCAAGAGCTAAAAATAAAAACGTGAATTTAGGTATTTTGGCGCTTGTACTATAAATATGGGCCCTAGAGACTTATTGGTGACGTGAGTTTGTACTTTGAAGTTGCTTTGAATGTCTATGTAAGTATCAACATAGTATCATAAGTATTTAATAAGTTATGAGAAAAAATGCAATGATTCGGCCGCCATGAATTTCGACAGTCCATTAGACGAGTTGGTCTTTTATTTACGGAATTCACATGTTTTGCATTAATTGCTAAATTTAGTTAACTATCCATTCACCAAAAATCAGATCAATATATGTAGTAGTTTAAGAAATATAATTATAAATCCAAGCCAAGGTGAAATAGCATGATAAGCCGACCAAATTCGAGAATCTAGCAAAAAGCGGCCGTACAGTATATATTACCAACCATCCGAAATTTGCAGTATTATGAACGTAATTTAGTACAGGCGCGTACACAACTGAATTAATATAATTTTCAATGAAGAGTTTTTGTCCAGGATTTCAAGATTTTATATTGTTAACTTAACTATTTATATTATATATATTTTTTGCGTTTAGTTACAATACAATATTAATTGGAAAACTCTGCGCTCGTTCTATCTTAGGTACCTAGTATAGGACCGATTCCTACTGGAATGGCTGCGGCGCGGCAATCACTTTCACAATGATAGAATTATAAACCTTATATTAATTTTAATAACATATCTCGCAGTCTTGATATAGATTTATTTACTACAAGTGTAGCAAGAGCTAAGCGACTTTTGTCAGAACACCTACAGGTTTAATACTTCTTTCTGTAACTTTAATATTCATACCCACTGTATTTGTTTTAAGTAGTGTAAAAAAAAGAAAAAAAAAATGTTCAACTTCATTGTTACCTATTTAATATTTTTTATATTTGTGAGGACCTGTAATTGGCTTCTTTAGTTCGTAAGTGTTAACCTATTGTTGTATAAATGGCTGTTGGTCTTCCTAATAAATAAAATAAAATAAAATAAAATATATCTACCCCATACGTACATAACTTATATAACCGCGCTATTGTAGTGCCTCCGGTATGTTTGAAGAGGCTGGTATAGATTGTTTTGCTACGATCATGCGCCACCCTTTTTGCTCAGGAGAGTGAAAAAATCCTATCCTACTAATATTATAAATGCGAAAGTTTGGATGTGAGTCTGACGATGTTTGTTACTCATCAGGCAAAATCTACTGGACGGATTTTGATGAAATTTGGTATTCATATGGGTAGAAAAATACTGGGAAAAGCACTTAGGATACTTTTTATCTCGAAATTCCCATG
The DNA here is from genome assembly GCA_018467065.1 of Ephestia elutella. NCBI lineage: Eukaryota > Metazoa > Arthropoda > Insecta > Lepidoptera > Pyralidae > Ephestia > Ephestia elutella. The sequence continues at coordinate 4,897,209 of CM031566.1, read as the reverse complement.
GGAGCGAAGCCCCGGGGAAACGGCGGATCCAGGATGTTTTTTCTGGGGGGTTCACAAAAACCGTGGCGCGGGTTCACAAAAAAGCAGTCTGGGGCACGTTCCCCCCAGACAGCTTTTTTCTAGTCTGGGGCACGTGCCCCCAGACTAACTAAATTCGCTACTGCCCCGGGGCGCGGCTGGTATTTTAATAACCACACAAGGGTGTTTGGTATTCATCCTTGGTTCGATTATGCTAGCCTCAATAGGGAGCTTGTAATAATTGCTTTTGTAATATATAAAAATGCACCTACAAAACTCCTAACTGGAAAGTTAACGCGGAAGTACCCCATGAGGCTGTCAAAGTCGAACTACGCGACTGAAAATTTTGATTTAAAAAAAAGTATTAGGTCTTCCTTATTGATTCATATAGTTTTAAATATGTAAGTAATACATATTGAAATATGTTCACTAGGAATATGTTCAATACTGTATGCAAGTATTAAAATTCCTTCAGACTTCGTAAAAAAAACTTTTTATTCAGTTTATGGTGGAAAATGATTTCGATTGCTATCTTGAGCGCGACGCAGAAATGGCAGGGTCGCGCAATACAGGTGTAGGATCTTCCATGCTTTTGGTTAAAACATTCAGGTATAGTCCTCGAGTCTTCAACCATTTACTTCGTTTTTCTCAATAATAGATTCTTCTCCTTCTGATCTATTACATCTAGTTAAATGTATTTTTAACTTGTGTTTCTCAACAAACCGTTTGCGACAGTTAGTACATTCATGAGGTCGTTCACCACTATGTGTGATGGAATGCCGCTCCAAGTGAACTTTTTGACTGAACCCGCGGCTGCATACTTCGCATGAGAATGGTTTCTCGCCTGTGTGCATCTTCATGTGTCTTTGCACATCATATTTATGAGCAAATTTACGGTTACATACACTGCACTTATGAACCTGTTCGCCAGTATGATTCAATAAATGTGCTTTTAAATGAGTTATTTGTCTGAATCGGCGATAGCAAAAATTGCATTCATAAGGTTTCTCGCCTGTATGTATTCTGACATGTCTTTGTAGTGTGTGTTTCTCGGCAAATTTGCGAGAGCAAACACTGCATTCGTATGGTTTCTCACCCATATGTACCGACATGTGTCTGTCCAGTGCACTCTTACGAGTAAAAAATGCATGACATAAGTCACAGTGAAAAGATTTTTGTGTAATTATGGGAGATTTTTTACTTTTTCTTTTAGTATCTTTGGCTTCTTCCGGAGTATCTGAAATCAATGGTAGATAGAGACGAGAAAATACATAATAAAAGGAAGAACTGACATATTTTTAATTTACTTTGTTGTGATCAGTCTTAGACATAGGTAGGTATTTTCATTTTATATATTTTAGTTTTTAGGTATGATGATTGCAATATTTTTTAGCTATCAATTTTAGATCAATTCTCCCAACTCAACAACCTCAGCCATATATTACATTAGAATATTTAGTCAACTTACCTTTGTACTGTGAGTTTTCTGGTATTTGAACCCCAATAAACTCTAGGGGTATGAGATCCTCTAAAGCATCTGCGTCATCAATTATCTCAGATGTGGTTGTATAATCCTCTTGGAAAGGATCTAAAATATAGGATAAGAAGATTATTGTGGGCTCTTGCTAATTTGTTAGACAAGTCAGTGTTTTGTTAATTCCTAGTGCAACAGGTATACAGGATTCCCTGTAAGTACACCTGTTGTGCTAGGAATTAAAAACTAAACCAGTGACTATAGTTTAAAGGCACTTTTGGTCAAGTCAAGTTGTAAAACAAAAAGCACTTAAACCATTAAAAAAATGCTACAAAAACAAAGAAATACCTTGTATTTCCTCCTTTACACTATCTATGCGTTCCAACTCAATTTTGACCTCAACTGGATAATCTGACATAGGGGGGATGTCAACAAAGTTAACGGGACTTATAGCCAGTGATTGGCACAGGCTTGACTTGCTGTCAATCAAATACTGAATTATCTGAAAATCAACAATCCTTTTAGAATAAAACTATATGTGCCATGGGGCTTGGCCTCCATGGAAATTTCAGGATTCCAGTACCTAGGCTCACTTCCGAGTGTAGCTACACAGAAGACCAGAGAAAAGCTGGAATCAAATATTTTGAAGTCATAAAATTCTAATACTAATAGTGGGATACTTTATAAGTCAAGTGAAAGTCAGTCAAAGCTAGTACTCGTATGTTCAAAATTTGTGTGGGCCTCACATGACAAAAAATAATCCTATTTCTTATCAAAATAGCCTACATGGGATTCAGTTTGTGACCTACACAGATTTCAAAGCACTGCTTAAGCACTTCCATTGACGCGGTGTGAAGAAGAGCTCAATTGACCAATTGCAATGCTGAAATCTCCATACGGAGATTGTGATTGGTTGATTAAGCCCCTCTCCGCTCCACATCAGTGGAAACGCACCCTTAGACCTATTATTACCTCAGTTTGTGATTCCAATATCTGTGTTAGTACTTCCTCTGCTTTTGCACAACTCATCATGAACTTGTAACACCGAGTCAGTTGAGCATAGCAGATGTAACAAGCTGCCACAGGTCTCTTGGAGATAAGCTTAAATTTAAAAAAGAAATCTGTTGAGCATTCGAAAAGTTTAAGCTGGATGATTTTTAGAAGTCAGAACTATTTATGTTATAAAAAAGAAAGTGTTAATATCAACAAAACAAGAGTTGACAAGACAAGAGAGTTGTTGTTATATAACAAGACATTTTGCTGGATAATTTGTAATTATAACTCAATAAGTATACAATCTTCATGAAGACTAATAGTCCTTTTGTCTTTTCTAATTATTGTAATCACCACAATGGAGCATTTTCATAACAGTATACCTACACAGTCCCATAATTGAACTCTCTCTCTCAGCCGAAAGACGTCGACTGCTGGACAAAGGCCTCCCCCAAGGATTTCCACAACAACCAGTCGTGCGCTGCCCGCATCCATGCGCATCCCGCGACCTTCATCAGGTTTTCCGGTTCGTGGTCGCCACTCATAATTGAACTAGCCAAACAAAATTTTCACATTATCTATTTTTCTGCACAGATTTATATAATTTTTTATACAGATACTTACAGGAATGTTTGTAATTTTCTCATACATAGTCTCCAGAGGGGTGCCAGCAATAGTGAACATTTTCTTGTCTAGTTTTAAGCACATCCTACAGATAGCTTGATTATGAGACATTTTCAATCTTTTACATTTGTGGAATAATGAACAGTCTGTAGTAACAGATTCAAAAGTATGATTTTACAAATTTGAATAATCTGATAACGATTGGTCTCTTAATTATTTCCATGTCTTCATAGAAACCGCGTTCCAAAGACTACAACTTATTACAATACAAAATATATAACTGGGTATTGTTACCTAATAGGAGCCAATTGGTAACTGGTAGAAAGTATCGATTTAAGATATAAACAGCATTTATTACAGAATACATCCAATTGCATTGTAATTCCGAGCAATAGGTAGTTTAATCAATGATAACTTATCTAGGTTTACAAATAAATAAAGTGTGAATATTTACATTAGATTACAATATTTCGTATTTTATTAACAAAATGCTAAATGCATGCAAAATGCAACTGCAAATTATTTACCTCAGGGTTGCCAGATGAAAGTTTATATTTCTCCCCAAAATTGAAATTATATTTCTCCAAAACGATACTATTTTCTTTAATTTTACCCAAAGGCCCAACCGGTTTTTTGCCCGTGTTCCTAACGGCTGATGAGTTTTTTATTTTATTTTTCAACAACAAGATTGTAGGAATTCAAGGAATCGAACCAGAAATCGAACAAACAAACAAACAAACAAACAAAAAAGAAATTTTTCAAAAAATAACATAGTCTGCTTTAAAAATTCCTTGAAAAATATAGATTGGCCTAATATTTTGAATAAAGATAATGATGCGAATGAAAATTACAACTTATTTTTGTTGGAAATAGAAAAATACCTTAATAAATATATACCAAAAATTAAAGTGAAGATGAAAAATATAACAAAAAATACGTGGCTCACAGTCGGATTAAAAAAATCTTGTCTACATAAGAGAATGCTAAGAATTATAATTAACCAAACAAATAGCACAATTATAAAAGAATATTATAATAAATTTAGTAAAATATTAAAGAAATCTATTAAAATTTCAAAAAGATTAGAATATATTAAACAAATAAAAAAATCTGATAACAAATATAAAACAATGTGGAAAATTATTAATACAAAAACAGGAAGGCATAAAAATAAACAATATAAAAATTTAAAATTAAAAATAAACGGTAAAGTAGAAAATTGTCCTAAAAAAATATCGAACTCATTTAATGAATATTTTACAAATATAGGTAAAGCAATAGATCACAGTCAGAATAAAATTGGCCATCCAGTCATAAATTCACCAACATCTTCAATGTTTCTGCAGCCTGTAGATGAGGAAAATATTTTAAGCATAATAAAATCAATGAAAAACAAACAAAGCTCTGGAACAGACGACATACCACCAACCTTAGTGAAAGAATGTGCTCAAGAATTTACTATACCATTAACCTTTTTAATAAACCAGAGTTTTAATGAAGGCAAATTCCCGGGTGCATTAAAAATATCTCTTGTTCGTCCAATTCACAAAAAAGATGATGAAACAGATCCAAGTAATTTCAGACCAATAGCCATACCCTCTACGTTCTCTAAAATATATGAAAAAGCGATGTGCAATCAACTATATACATTCTTGGAAAAATACAATATTCTTGACAATAGCCAAAACGGTTTCAGAAAGTCTAAATCAACTACACTAGCAGTATATAAATACATACAAACAGCTCTTCAACACATAAATGATAAAAAAGTTGCAATAGGTCTACTCTTGGATATGACTAAAGCATATGATAAAGTGTCATATCCCATACTACTTTCAAAACTGTACGGTTCTGGCATCCGAGGTCCAGCTTATTCTTGGTTTCAATCTTTCCTTGACAATAGACAGCAAATAGTACAAATAGAACATCACAATGAACAAAATAAATACATTCAATTAATTAGGTCCGAACCAAAAACACTTAAATGCTCTATACCTCAAGGTAGTGTATTAGGATGTATACTATTTTTACTATATATTAATGATCTCCCTAAAACCCTTAACACAAATAACTGCCTACCAGTTCTCTTTGCCGATGATATATCAATTTTAATAAAACATGAAAATGAAACTGATTTAAAACCCCAAATAGATGAAACCTTAAAGAACATAATCAATTAAAGCTATAGTGTGGAGTCCTCACGAGGACAAGTACACGCAAATGATTGAAAAATTCAGAATTCATCAAACATCAGGGTTCCTTCCCGCCGCACGCGGCATACCCCTCTGTTTGCGGCTCCATCACATTCCACTAATTATGGTGGAAACGCTGTCATGACACGATTACTGGACCAATATAACTTATATTTCAGGGAATCTGACCCCTTTGTTGGTGGCAAAGGCAGCTTTTTAAATGTGATCAGATCCATTTTATCGCAAAAATAGTATGTACGTATGTAATTTTAGATATCTTTTTTTTTTTTTATAATAATAGTCTTTAATTTTAGTCCTGTCAGCAGCACATCAACCTACTCAAATTCATTCTAATATAAACACGCAGAGTGGCTTGATTTGCAGTTGACTGTACAATAATTTAGTGCATAAGTGCGTTTCTATTTCTATTGTTGCATTGGAACATGTATTTTATTAATTTTTGATTATATTAATACACATATATATTTATGATATTTATTATGTATTTACACATATATATTTACTTACACTACCGCTATTTACTACATAACAATAAGAGTAATTAATTGTACCTATACCTGTAATTGTTAATTTAAGGCGTGTTATTTGGTTTTTTCTGTGAACAACTTTTTGGCCGGAAATGTATAGTCTAAATTAAGATAATTTGTATAATATTTAAGAATGGCTGTTGTTGTTTGAATAAATAAAATAAAAAAAAAATAAAAAGAATAAGTTCGTGAGATTTTTGTACCTGAAACAATATGGTGTATACCCCTACTTCCCTCTAATGTATCCCACCGCTTTTGTATTGGGAATGGTAGGTTATAATAGTTTAGAAGTGAGACGTAATGTATCACTTTTAAAATATATTTTTAAAGTCTTCACGGGTATTACCGTCAATAGTCCGATACTTTCGAAATTGTCACTATCAGTGCCGGATGAATTCATATTTAGGAGGCGTAAACCGCCTTTGTTTAGTGCACCTTCCTCGCGTACTAAATTGTATCGGTTGTCTCCCGTGGCCAGAGCTCTAAATATGTTGAATTCCATATGTCAGGAAGGTGATGTAGACATATTCCACTGTTCGTTGGAGAAATTCACAGACATGGCATTATTATGTGTACCAAATTTATAATTTTTCTATATGTTTTTAGCGATGTTGGAGTAGGTTAAGCCTGTAATGACACGCTGTATAAAATGAAATAAATAAATAAATAATTGGCTTGAAGATCATAACTTAGAAATAAACTTTAAAAAAACCAAAGCTATTCAACTCAGACCATATAACAAGAAACCTTTCACCATAGATATATCTTACAAAAACTTTAACATAGAAATATGTAGTCGAATCATTTAACTTACTAGGCATAAACATAGATACACACATAAATTGGAAAACACACATAGAGAAAATAGAAACAAAACTATCTAAATTCATATATGCACTATTTGAAATCAAACAAAGTACAAATATAGAAACAGCATTATCAACTTATTATGCTTATGCCTACTCTTGGTTTAAATATGGCATAATGCTATGGGGAAATAGTGTAGATAGAAATAGCTTTTTGTCCTTCAGAAAAAATGCGTACGAATAATAGCCCAAATAAAAAACACCCAGAGCTGCAAACCATACTTTATTAAATACAAATTACTTACTTTGCCGTCAATATACATTCATGATATCTGTTCTTTTGTCCACAAAAATCTGCATACATTCACAAAAATCCATGAAATACATAATGTAAATACCCGAAACAAAAATAAATTATATATTCCACAATGCAGAATTAATATGTTACAAAATAGTCCAAATTATATGGCAATAAAATTATATAACAAGCTTCCCCTAAGTATTAAAAATGAAGCAAAATATTCTATATTTAATAAACAGTTAAAACAATATCTAATAAAAATGAGTTTCTACACTATAGACGAATACATGCAGGCCAAGGATATATAAGCAAGAATTTACTAACCTGTCTATGTATCTTTGGTTTACATCTTTAGAAGATACATTAATACATACTAAAAACATATACCTATATATATATATATATTAATATGACGATTATACTATATTATTTTTTATATAAATTTTAGTATATAAGGCGCCGCAAATTTGCAATACCTGTAAAAGGTTTCTAAGTTGTAAGTACCAATATTAATATAAGACCAAAATGTACACTTAGTTGGGAAATAAATGAATATGAATATGAACGTACGAATAAATATTATTTGAACGTTCGAAAACGTACAGAGATAGTACTACGTACTATTACGTTCGAAAACGATTGCTAAATTAAACGTCCTGCACACCTGCACGTTTGTAAGATGCATGTTCGTTTCATTACAATAAGAAAGGAGGCGTCCCAAACCTAAAAAAAAAATACCTAAAATTCTCCACGAGATTTCTTTTTTCTCCAAACATTTCTCCTAAATTTCCATTACTCCAAAATTTCTCCAAGAGTCAAATTTTTACCCAGAATTGCTAAAAAAATACCCAATCTGGCAACCCTGATTTACCTGTCGGTCTTGGAAGTTGACAGTAAGTTTTGACTTGACATTTAAATTTATTTGTCAGACAATGTGTTTTTTAATATATTTACGGACCTCTAAATCTTAATTTATGAAGCCAAGAATTTTATAAAAAGGACAATGCTGGTAGGCTTATGTCATGCGCAAAATGTCGCTTTCGCGAAATGTCCCCTGGTCGCAAAATGCCTCTTTCGCAGAATGTCGCTTTCGCAAAATGTCTCTTTCGCAAAATGTCTACAAAATGTTTACTTTTATGCTCTAATCTGTGTCAAAAAAAAAATGTTGCAGCCAACTGGTTTCAATTAGGTAGTTGTTCAATTAATTGCCTAGCCCTAGCCATTTCATTAAATGGCGCTATAACTAACGGCTTGAATGAATAATAATATGTTTCAAATCAGCCAGTGATTCAAACAGCTAGGCCTACGTTTAATTACTCGCCTAGGCTAGTAATTTGATTTAGTTCTTATGTTACTTTCTGTCATGTATTATGCATGGATGAGATTCCTTATCGATTCCATTCATCGCCTTTTACTATCTATCTACCCATGAACTCCTGTACCTAACTAGTTATCGGTATAAGTTTAACTTATATATCGCGTAACATGGAAAAGTAGGTACCTATACATTTTTTTTGCACCTACATTATCAATAAGTCCACTATTCAGCTAAGCGTGGTGGCCTTCGAGTCTCACGACCCTTGCCTCTGTTTACCCCGTAAGGGATTTACACGTGATTATGTATCTGTATATTATGAATGGATTTACCTAATCGATACCGTACAACCATAGAGCAACACGGAATCCTAATTCCGGGCCGCGCGCGGAAGTCCTTGTTGCTCGAAGCGTACAACGTACAGTCACGCACGCACGAGCATTATTAAATTTTAATTAATTAATTAATTTTACCACTATGTATGTATGTGTTTACATGTTTACGCTTGTGACTGTACATATTACTTCTGAATATTATGTAAGTTATTTTTCTCCTTCAATTATCACGGCCAATGCCCTTGGGAACATGAACTTCGCATGTCTAAATGTTCCAGGCCATAACAATATCTGCTGATAACGAAGCTTTCATGGTAATGGACTACTGCAAGCTTATCTCAAGAGTTTGTTCATAAAATAAATAGTGTACAGAATAGAGACCCTTATCCCACTTTTTGCATCGGTCGGTCCGATGTTAACTATGATTTTGAATACCTTCGTCCTGTTATACTCGTCAGGTTAGCCATATCAAGCCCCATAACATTTCATCCATCTTTTCTTTGGCCTTCCTATGTCTTATTCTATTTCCTTTTCACTTTAGATCCAGTACTATTTTCACTATTATTGTTCCCATCTTAATTGTTATCTCCAAATAAAGCCCCATCACTTGGCTTTGGCTCACAATAGTTTCAAATCTTTAAAAAATCTAAGTAATACTTAGGAACTTTCTCTCGATCGTAACACAAGTGATAAATTTCGTAGACGACTTTATGCATCTTTTGTACAAAAAATAGCATGACTGTACCTAACCGTGGATGGTTTTGTAAGTACATACATACTAACTTTAGTAGTAATCCTTCTGTTCTTTCAATTATTTTATAGCTTATCGATATATTTTATTCGCAACAATAGAGTCAGTACGAAGCCGTGAACGGTGAAGCAAATGTGACAAAATGGACGAAGAGGACTTGATAAACGTATGTATTGCTTCGATTTGATTGTATCGATTAGAATCGAGTGCTTCTCTGATAAAGCAGAAGGTCGGCGGTGTATTTTCTCTTGGTAAATTATGTATTCTAAGAGGGATATCTATTCTTCAGATATAACAATGTACCTACATGACACTATATATGTTGTATTTTATATACATCCATCTCTGATCGTCACGTCACTAGGAAATTGTTTGGAATCGAATTTAGGATCCACCAGCGAAGTAGGGAGCAGGCGTGTTAACCATTACGCAAATGGTAGTAAACAAAGTAATGGTAGTAGACGACCTGGTGAAAGTCGCAGGACGCGCAAGGATGCGGGCAGCGCAGGATCGGTCGTTGTGGAAATCCTTGGGGGAGGCCTTTGTCCAGCAGTGGACGTCTTTCGGCTGAGAGAGAGTAAACAAAGGTAAATTATAATAATTTAAATCAAACAAATATCTGTTTCAGATCGATACCTCCGAATATGAATTCCCCAATACATTATGGCACATCAAACCAGCGAAAGAGATAGCGATCAAAACCACAGCGATGCTGGTCATCGGTGTTTCTGGGGTCTTCATGAACTCCATCATTCTCATCGTCCTCATCAGAAACAAGTGGCTGTGGGGGGCTAGCAACTACCTCGTGGGTAACCTGGCCCTCATTGACCTCATCACTCTGATATTTTGCCCGTGGTTCATGTTGGTCAGGGATTTCTACCAGCAGTACGTGTTGAAGACTTTCGGATGTCAATTCGAGGGGTTTTTGCAGGGTATGTTTTAAGTACATAGGTATACTCAAATTTAAGTAGGAACATTTTATGATCTGAGTATTCTTTACCCATTTGACTTCCCGACGTTTTTGACTTATGATGGATGTGGATTCTTTCCGATTCCAAAGGAAGCCATAGCAAAATTGAGTCACCCAAAAATCCTAATAATATTATAAGTGCGAAAATTTGGATGTGAATTTGTGAGTTTGTGAGGATGTTAGTTACTCAATCACGCAAAATCTACTGGCCGGATTTCGATGAAATTTGGTACACGGGTTGAAAAATACCATGAATATCGAATAGGATACTTTTTATACCGAACTTCCCACGGGAGCGAAGTCTCGGGCCGTGGCTAGTGTGTATATATTTTTGTTATATAGGTATTGCGAAAAAAATTCGTTAAGTAGTTAGGTACCGGTAGAGATTAAAAGGGAGATAAAAATAACGTGGTAGCGCATGAGAATGTTCATTGGCAAGATAGTCGTTATGTGTGTTTCATTCTATTATAATGACCACGACCCTCAGACATGAGGATATTTATACGACTAAAGAAAGAAAATATGAACTGAACGTAAAAAGAAAGAGTTTGTAGGTAACAGGTGCGCATGCGTATGTTTTTCAACGACCCCGTCAACGCCAGGGCCGTTGAAGCATTTTTTTCCAACGGCCCCGTTACCAGGGCAGCCCCGCCGGGGCTGTTGGGAGTCGCTCTACTACCGTGCGTAAAAGTCCGTGCTGCTCATGAAATTCAGTTATGAATTTGAAATGTGGCCGTTGTTGGTTGCGGTGGTTCGAGGAATATGGTCATTCAGGCTGTATTGTATGTGAGAGAAAGAGAAGGAAGCATTATGTCATGCTCTAGCGCATGTGCGGTCGTAGGCAGCCCAGTCAGCTGGATACGACGATGAAGAAAGGGCACGCGCGTCTTAGAGCCGATAATCTGGAGAGAGACACCACACAGGCATATGGCCCATATGGTAATTCCAAGTTATGTGACCTTTCAAGTATGTGGTCGTACGAACGAAATGGCCGTTTTGGGATGTGGCCGTTCAAGGAATGTGGTCTTTCAGATATTCAAGCCCATTAGAGGGCTTGAACGTCCATTTCCAACACAACAAATTATCGTTGTGTTGTTCTTTTATCTTGATAGTTGTCACATTGAAGTGCAGCGAAATGCATGTAACTATTATGTTCTTCAAACTAATGCCAGTTAATCCACTATCTTTGCTTTTAGCAACATTATTACTAGCAGGCGTTGGGGCGGTCATGTTGGTATCGTACGACAGGCTGGCAGCAGCAGCCCTATCTGCTGATGCGAGGGTCACCAGGAGTATGGCACCGAAAGCTATATTCTGCACTTGGTTCATGGCTATCATGTTGTCCCTCCCTTGGATCCTCAAAAGGGAGTATACGGTAAAGGATAAGTATTTGTAAATGTTTATTGATAATAATCAAATTACAATGATTGCGTTATTATGTTACCTATCTACCAATATCATAACCTTATTATATTTCTCAAACTCTTTTCAGTAAATAAAATCTTAAGATCCTCTTTGTCACATCTACTTGACTAGCTCTTCTTTCTAACATAGTATGCACTTTCCTTCTACGTCTTACACTATCATCTCATATTCAACTCTTATAATAATAACGTTGCCTGTTTTAGGAGCGACAGTGGCTAGATTACCTAGAGACGTTTTGCGTGGAAGATGTTCAAGTCCTTGGCATGTATTGGCATTTCACTCTCTCCTTCCTTGTGTGGATTCCCTTGGGGCTCATGGTTGTTACTGTAAGTTACATACAACACATACTTTTAAGATATTTAGGAGGTTGAACTAAAGGTTCATCTAATTTTATTGTCTTGAATTTGGTCTTAAACAGTGACAGTTTTTTGTTTCAGTTTAAACTCAAGCTAGCCCATATCCTAGACAAATTTTTTGTTTGATTTACAAACTCACTTGGTATTTAATGAGATTCCGAATCCAACCTTTTGATTTCAGGCGCTCAGTAAAACATTTGTTGTGTAATTTTTCTCCTTCAATCTCATCCTTGAGGAAATGCTTGAGCGGAGTTCATGACGCTACTTTTCTCTACTGGTGCTCGGTTATCATTGAGTTTACACTTTCCAAGCATATATTTGTGGATACCTATCATAAGTTTCAGATATTTGTGCTACCATCCAAGTTAAGAAACTTGAATTTGACGTTAAATTTTCTTGCTCAAAGTACAGCACCATAATGTGGCGTTTGGAGTGCAGTGCCCGAGAACTGTCAAGCCGTGGCACAGGGCAAGCAGTGAAAAAGGCCAGGGGTCGAGCTCTGAGGATCACAGCGTGTGTGCTGATGACTGCAGTCGTCTGCAGACTCCCTTACACTGTCCTCATCTACTGGAGGAATAACTTGAGCAATGATATCAATTCTGTAAGTAGATTTTGAATACATTATGATTTTTTTTCCTAAGGTGTTTCATAAGAATTTTATATAGGAAACTAGCTTTTGACCGCGGTTTCGCCCGCGTGTATTTCCTATGGGAACAGTGCTTTTTTCCCGGCATGCAAGGTACCCTTTGTTCTGTTATTATTTATATTTTAATTGCCACAATGCCCGTAGCGCTAAATGTCGTTCTAGTTACTACTATTGTATAACAAAAAAGTGATGAACAGTGAACTGACGAACATTTTTCACCTTACGCCCATGTGACGCTAGCGAAAAGCTACATATTTTGACTCAAGTGTAGATTTGGTGAAGTTATGGCGTGTAGAGTACATACATTTTTGACGCTTGAGCAATATCCATTCTTGGCAAGGTTTTATACGAAAATGTCTTTGGTCAAATTAGTTTTCTCGTCATGGTATTTGCTACAGGTCAGGGTTATTTTGCGTGATTTTTCAGGTGGAAGGCAGCTACGACGCCATGTGGTTTGCAGCCAACTACATGATGTACCTGAACTGCGCCGTCAACCCGCTGATCTACGGGTTCACCAACACCAGGCTCCGTAAAGCAATGGACAGGACCCCGGGTATCGCGTGCTGGAAGTTTGGTTCTTGGTGTTGCGTCTGTTCTATGGTAACTATTACTTATTCGTCTTTAGATGCTTATTCGTCATGAATTTCGGCCGTCAGCTTGTTGAAGTTAAACTTGTCTAGCCTAGTCTACACGCTATTGATATTTACAATTTAGTGATGATATCTTTTCTTTTTCAGTTACACAGAAAGCATATCGTCAACGAAGACAAACATACAGATAAGATATTCGTGATTGAAGGCACACCACGGCCGAATAAGAAACTCTCTCATGTTATCAAAAATATTCTGCACATCAACAAGGATACTCTCGACTTTAGTATAAAGAACGATGACGTCACCACGAAACCTACTAGAGTTACTCCCGTAAATGGTACTGGTCCTTAAAATTTGTACTTAAGTTTCTCATAAAAAAATTGCAAAAAGGGATATCCTCCACAAAGTGGGACCAATTTTCTACTTACTGATTACTATCTACGTAAATAGAATTTAAGATTTATGTTTAGGTATACATTTAAACTACGAAATAAAACCTATTTATTTATGAACCGAGTTTATTGTTTAGTAGTTTTTCACATGAAGCGGGTAAGATAACCTAAACCGCAGACAAAATGATAAAATATTAATTTGTATTTACAACTTTATTATTTAATATTTGAAATAAAGCAAGAATCGATCAGCTACCAAACTGATCATTGTCATTATAATTTAGCCGCGTACTATTCATCCTTCCAGTTTGATAATTTCTAAATTTTTGAAGGAAGTCGATCTAGCATCGGATCAAACATTAAAAAGGTTTAGATTTTCAGGTTCTCATTCTGAAACGCTATTCCCATTTAGGATTTCATCACCGAGATCTAATTGACTGGATAACTCTTGTATTTTGGCTTCCAATGCGTCTCTCATGTGAGGTTCTACTCTGAGAATGTTAGTAGCTTCTTGCAGTAATGTCATGCTCTCCATTAGCTGGTCCTGCAAAGAGTAAATCAGATATCAGAAGAAAATTTCACCAACAAGACAAGAGTCTCAACTTAAATTTGGTGAAGATGACACTAGTTATAAAGTATTTTACATAAGAAATTAATAAAATGAAATATCAAAATCAATACGATAGCATATGCTTTTTTTAGACGAGACGTGTGAACTGATTGTGCAACGATAGTTAGCTGGCAGGTCTCCAATACTCCTAAAACTAGGTCTGTTTTGGTAACACATTATAGTTACTCGTAACTATCATAACGCGAGAAAAAAGAATGAAATTATGTTTTATAGGTTTGCTGCTATTTAACGCTGAAACTGCTAAATAATCCGCAAAAGGGTGTAGGATTCATCATCTCAAAAATTTGAAAGTTGGCATTTGAATTTTAGGGATCACTCCCTTGTGCTAAAGCCTTAGTAATGGCTTTTAGGAATCAAGATTGTGGTCAAGAGTTTGAGGTCTTTTATATATAAAAAATTACTCACTTGTGCTAGAGCTTTAGTAATCTTCCCAGTTTCAAACTCCCTCTTGGTCTGGATGGTCATAGCAGCTTGCAGGTCCAGTAGCAGAGTCCCTCGGAACCTCGTATAGCCTGGGTCCAGCTTGTCGGCAAGCTCCAGGAGTTCATGACATAAGTCTATCTTCCTCGTCAGCAAATGGTCCGGCAGTTCTGGTGCGTATAAAAATCAATATAAAATTGAATCAAATCTGACACCAGTGTTATTAACACTCTCGATAAGAAAGAAAAAATATAAAATTCTTCCGTTACTGACTGAGTAACTGACAGACAACGAATAGCCAAAACTACTGGGCGTAGGAAGCTGAAATTTGGCATGTAGATTCCGTAGGGAGTGTAAGAGAGCACTAAGAGGTTTTCTTGAAATTCCCACGGGAACAGAACAATGTCCCAAACTCTGCTAATTGTAAATATATACATGACCAATAAAATAGTAGAGAAGATACTTAAAAAACACGACAGATTAATTAAAAATATAACAAGGAATGGTAAGTAAAAATGTAAGAGTAAAAAAATAACAAACTGAAAGACATTTGTGAACATAGTAATTTAGTTAGATTTATTACTTGGCAGAAAAACAGGTGTCGTATGATCATGTCACACTAATGGTTGGTTGGTTTCACTGGCACTTAGTTTAATGTTAACCCCCCTTGACCCATTTGGATGATACTCCATCACCATGCTGTTCTAGTAATGATTTGATTAGTGCAGATGTATGTCAACTGTTTTATTTAGAATACAATCCCTTATTGAATATATCGTTTCAATTTCTATGGGAAAAATATTTTGTTGGAGTAGGTATACAACATTCATCATAGAGCTACACGGACTTACATGCTCTCTAGATAGTAAATGAACTGAAAAAATAGCTACTTGAGTTTTTGGGGTTGTAAATAAGTAACAGTTTATTAGGTTTATTAGGTTGAAAGTACTTTAGGTATTAGGAAATGTAGAGTGCAGTAAGTATCAATTTAGATAAATATCACTTACCTGAAAGTGTATATCCTTTGTAATTTCCGTATATTTGTATCAGTGCCAATTTAGCTTGTACTATCAAGTGATTACTTGGATGCATCGTGTGACAATATCTTTCGATAAATTCCTCAAATTCTGTAGGACCATTTTTATTCAGTTTGTTCAAGTCTTGTGACAAAGCGTTATTCCCCCACGTCATCTGCCTCCCCTGGATAACATGATTACATTTCTCACATTTCCATGCTGCAGTTTCATCTAAGGGATTTATTGAAACTAACTTAGGTCGTTCAGATGATTCTGGACTGAATGGACCATTGCACATAGAACAATAAATACTGCCCAAATATGTTCCAAATTCTGTAGGATCTAGACATCTTTTACATTCACAGTCAAAGCACTTGTTAATTTTAAGATGTCTTCGTCTATCCAAAGTTCCCCACAAAGACTGGGTATAGGTAGTCGTGATCAGTTCACCTTTAGCAATTGGCACTGTCGCTATTACTGCCATATTATAATCATCGCCGACAAATATATGACGTGTGTTAGCTTTACAGCTGTGGTTCATCATAGATGCTGTCACATAAATAGCTCTTGACCTTTTGCTGCCATCAGGAGACCTCACATCGAAGGCATTCGTGTCAAAAATTGAAGCAACTTTCAAAATTGTTTCTTCATCAACTTGCATTCCTAGCACTTGGATTATAAATGTTACCAAGTTCGCTTTTAGAATGAGATACAACGGTGTATCTTTTCTGTCTTCTAAATGAGATTCTAAACTCATAATATTTTCAAATTGAAAAGGGTTGCTATACCTCATAAGCAATACACGTAATGGTGAAATAACACAATAGGCAGCTTCATTTTTGTCTGGTTTTTCGTACTTTATGGTGCACTTATATTTTCTATCAGACATTGCTTTACATTCAGGTTTATGAGCTTCGCTTTTTTCACATTTAGCTCCACACATTGGCCAGTTACATAAAGAACACTTATAGTAATCATATTTGTCTTCAATCTTCATAGGTTCTAGTTTTTTACCACAACCGAGACAGTGTGGAGCGCAGCTCATCCTGGGTCCTATTACAGCTGGTTTTTCCTTCAGGATCATTTCACCTGCCTTGATGTCCCTTGTCGCAACCATGTGTCTTCCAATCTTGTCCGAGACTTGTACTTTGAAGGCACAGCATTTGAATTTGTGTCCTTCTCGCCATCCTAATTTTTGATGTGCCCTTGAGCAGTAATACACAAGTTTGCATCCTCCGCAGATTTGGTTTGCCGGTTGCTGGCAAACCTCACAAGTTGGAATCTCCCGTTTTTGGTCCATGTAACAATGAGGCGACCGTCCCGGACGGTTCCTAACACAATAATAGTTTTAAATAGATATGTATAATTATCGCGATAGGCTCGGAGGAGTGCCAAGAAAATGAAGCATTAATTTTGTTTGCAGATGTTTCGCTTTTGTGAAAGATGATAACATTTGTACGAGTAATCACATAACTTTTTATCTGTTGATAGTTTTTGATATTTATGAGATAAAATTAGATTGTAATGAAATTATCAGGGGGTGAGATAACAATGAATGATTGAATGAATGATGACTAGTAATCCAAATAACCGTACCCGTATGTACCGTATGGAAAGGGCCTTTCTTTTAGACAGGTACCTACGTCTATATGCCATAATATAGGGGGTTCTCAGAGCTGTGACAGAGCCTAAGTTTGGCATCCCCCTTCCCACTTAATAACTACGAAAATTTGGAAGTGTGTGAGGATATGTCCTTTGTTACTTAATCACGCAAAATCTGATAGATTGTGATGAAATTTGGTACACGGGCAGAATAAAAGCTGGAATATCACATAAGGACCTTTTATCCTGAAATTCCCACGGGAGCCGAGCGCCGGGTAAGCATTGTTCATGATAAGTAGTGGATTGAAAAGGGGGTGGCTATGTACGGTCAGAGTTCCGAGATCATCAATTCAGCCGCAGGCTGTCCACTACTGGACATTGGCCTCCCTAAGAATTTATAGAATTACGCTGCGGCAAGTTATACTGAAGCACATAATTAATATAAGTACTATGTAACAGAAGACCAGAGAGTATAATCGGCCACTTTGTTAAGCGTTAGTGGACTATAAGAAAGCTTTCGATTAGATCGAAACACCTTGTTATTATTTTATTTTTTTTGGTATCTATTTGGTAGGTAGGTACTTACTTTTCTTATCTGTATGTTACTAGCTTTAGGTATATAGGTTATTTTCTGTGAAACTATTTCTTTATATACCAGTGACTCAGTAAGCTTGGATTTTTAATTCCGCGGAATTCTGACAGCTGAAAACCAATGAAGGTATTAATATAGTAGAAAAAAAAGGGTCAGCTTACCTTCAAGTAGTTTTTAGGTAATTTTTATCCCGAATTTCGCACACAAGCGAGGCACGGGCCACGGCCATATTTCACGTTTCGAGTGAAAAATTAACACGAGTTTTCCATTCAGCCAGGATTACGTAAGTCAGAGGCGTGCTCTGGATCGCCGTAGTCATAAAAGTTCGCTCGTTTGGTGCGTGCTCGTACGCAGATAAAAAAAAATAAGCAAGGAGAAAAAAAAACCTGTGTACAAAAGAATCTGTGGAATGCGTGGAATGTTATGAAGTTCTTATTTTTTCCATGGTTACATACCTATTGAGTGATTTTTGTAAAAGTCATTAGTGAATTAAAAATTAAGGGTGTAAAAAAGTTTTTGATCACCATCAGTGTGCTCTACAAAAATATTCAAGTAAGTTTTTATAGTAAAAAACTTGCTTTTTTTAACTTTAAAATAAAATATAAAAAAACTACTTAATAAGTTGTAATTTTTAATTAAAAATATAATTATAAAAATATGATAACTGCAACTCCTAATTTTTTTCATAATATTTTAATTTAAATATTTATTTTTAGTGACCCACCTAATACCACAAAAAATGTTATTTCTGTGCCCAATACCAATTAGCATCCATATTATTGAAAAGCATTGTTTCGATGCATACCTAATATAAAAAAAACTACTTAATAAGTTGTAATTTTTAATTAAAAATATAATTATAAAAATATGATAACTGCAACTCCTAATTTTTTCTTAATATTTTAATTTAAATATTTATTTTTAGTGACCCACCTAATACCACAAAAAATGTTATTTCTGTGCCCAATACCAATTAACATCCATATTATTGAAAAGCATTGTTTCGATGCATACCTACAAATATATTTTGCTCATAATTAAAATTAAAATTAAAAGGTAATAATAAATAAAAATATCTAATAGGGTTTTTAAATTCATTTACCTATATGCGACTTGAATAAAATCTGACACCAGTGTTAGTACCTAATAAGAGAGAATTTAATCAATTAATTTCAAATAAAAATACTGTGAAAATCGAAGGTCTTATATGTTCGGATTACCATGGTGATATTTGAACATCATGATTTTTCTAAATACCTAATTATTTATAAAGAAAAATTTAATTTTAAATCTGCAACTGGACTCATTGCGAAATTCCAGTAACTGCATAATATAACATTCCTTGATCGTAAATTACATTGCGCTGTAGGATAGGAATATACTGAGTCGTAACTCAAGGTAACCGGTGGTATGCCAACATGACGCAGGGCCGGTACATCGACTAGGTACTACAACTGAAATAAAATAATTTTAGAATCGGGTGGTTACCTACCAAAAGATACCGTAACAGGATTAGCCATAATCCACTCTAAAATCTGTCCGAGCTACAAGTTTGTATACCAATCTGACTCAAGTAACTTGTTAGTTTTCATCTACCACCACTTGCTTCCGGTGAAGGAAAACATCGTGAGGAAACCTGCAATCTGGTTGATGGTTATCAGCTAGTGAAACGGAGAAGGCAATGGCAAATCACTCCATTAACATTGCCAAGTCGTTGTGTGTGTTTCATTCCATATAATGACCACGAGTCCACGACCCTCAGTCATGAGGAATACGACTAATAAAAAAACTTTAAAGTCTAAGTCAGCGGTTCCCAAACTTATTTTGTCTACTGCCCACTTTGAGAATAAATATTTTTTTAGCGCCCCCATTTTTTCACCTTTTTAAAAACCACTATAACTTCAAATTAAATTAATTAATTATTGTGACCTTATCTCATTCGACGCTCAATCGTACTCAATAAGTCCGAACAAGTATTCAATGAACCCGCAAACTGATACAGGAATGCACAATTCGGGTTATTTAACAAAAACTTGTAGATATCTACGAGTACTAATAACTATTAAAATGCGAAAGTGTGTCTGTTGCCTTTTTATTTGTTTGTTTGTGTCTACTTTCATTACGAAACGGAGCGACCGATTGACATGATTTTAATTTTTTCTATATTCAATAAAATAGGACAGATATATGAACTACGCGGAGAAAAACATAGAACCGAGTTTGAGCAATCTTTTAATTCATATTAGTTGATGTTCACAAGTTGTTGTTGAGAGTCGAGAGCTCTTGCAGTCGTTGTTTAAGAGGCCTCCTAGCTAAATAAAGCTCCTAGCAAAAAAAAAAAAAACATTTTCTTTCTGGGTCTCTTACCGCCCCCCTTGAGACCTGCAGCGCCCACAAGGGGGCGTTATCGCCCACTTTGGGAACCTCTGGTCTAAGTGATACTAGTAAACTTCTTGTTCACTAGAAAAGGTATGAATTCTCATGTCTATGTCATCATCATCATCATTTGCCTTACCTTTTCCCATTATCTGGGGTCGGCGCAAACCTGGATGCCGGGATAGCAGACGCACGTCAAATGTTGACTTTTTTTTAGCCCCGACCCAGAAGAGGGGTGTTATAAGTTTGAGGTGCCTGTGTATGATGTGTATCTGTGTGAAGTATATCTGTATCTTTGTCTGTGGCTTCGAAGCTGCCAAAACGGATCAACCGATTTTAATCAAGTTTTTTTTGTTTGAAAGTTGATTTAAGCGAAGTGTTCTTAGCCATGATTCATGAAAATTTGTTCAACCGTTTATTTATATGTGAAGTCGGGAGTTTTTGTAGATTAGTAATTTTTGTACACTCCCATGGTAGTCAAGGAAAATAACATAGGTAGATCGCTATCGCTTACGCTTCCTCTATGCTTCGATTCGTCAGGACACACATTTACACATACATATAATGATTTATTTCGAAACAAAATATTTTCATATTAAAATTGGTAAAATGTGTAATATGAGATATTAGGTACAGGCATTTTAAAATATTGAATACCTATTAAACAAGTACATATCGGATTACAAATATTTATGGAAATTGGTCAAATTTATAGCTCGTGTAATCGTTCTCATTCTTGCGTAAAAATAACCCGTAACCCAGTTCCCTACAACTGGAGACTTTCATGGGATTACGAGAAACGAACATTATTGAACTAGGGTTGACAACGAGCATAAATAAGTGAAAATAAGTGTCTAACAGACGGACAATAAAGTGGTAAAAGGATTCCTTTTTTACCTTTTTGCGGTATAGAATTCTATAAAACTTTTTTGACACAAGTTTTTACAGGGAATCTTGTAGCATCAAATGAGTGAAAATAAATAATTTTCAAAATACAAGTGATTCTTCGATTGTCGTATACTTATAGCATTTCTCATGGCAGATGCCCGTCGTGATCATTATGAGGAATGAAACACATGCAACGACTTTTGGCAATGTTCGTGGAGTGCTTTGCCATTGCCTTTTAAATTTTGCGACCTCCGTGGCCAACGGTCTACACTACATGTCGACTGTCACATCACACCGGAGGTCCCGGGTTCGATCCCCGGTCGAATCAAGATGGAAAATGATCTTTTTCGGATTGATCTTGGGTCTTAGATGTTTATCTATATATGTATTTGTTATAAAATATAGCATCGATGAGTTAGTATAGCATAAGACAAGTCTCAAACTTACTTTGGGGCTAACTCAATCCGTGTGGTTTGTCCGCATATATTTATTCTTATAAGGATTGGCGAATATGTATACTTATAGGTATAGACCTATATATTCGCCAGATAATAATGATAAAATCTATAGACTGATTTGGTTCTCGAAACCCTGGTATCATGCCAACACCTCAACCTTACAAGTAATTAGAAATGTGCCGTGGCCTTAATTACTCGTTGCTGTCATTTTTCTAAAAATAAATATGCAATTAGGTATTAATAGTCACTGGTTCGGTCATGAGGAGAGAATTGCAATGTAGAGGGGTAATGGCACCAATGAAAATTGAAGTAGAGGAAGGTTAAAGAATAGGTGGATGGAAAACAATACAAAAAAAAATATTTCTCCCCTTACATACGAAATTACGGAAATTTACAGCTATTTTTAGTTTTACAAGAATGTGTTGTCATGGTATCTATATACTTAATTGTATTTATTGGAAAAAATTAGGACTATGATCATTATTTT
Organism: Ephestia elutella; assembly: GCA_018467065.1. Taxonomy (NCBI): domain Eukaryota; kingdom Metazoa; phylum Arthropoda; class Insecta; order Lepidoptera; family Pyralidae; genus Ephestia; species Ephestia elutella. The sequence goes on along the minus strand of CM031566.1, from coordinate 4,875,000 downwards.
CAAATCAGAATGCAGTAATAGTTCATGAACAGTACATTAGTACTAAGCACTGGCTACATACAAAGAAAAGGCTTAAACTTAACTTTAACTGGAATAGAGATAAAATAAAAATTTTGATAATACATTTTTTCAAAGAAATTATTACTTAAATTACAAAAAAAAAAAAAAAAGTTTAATCAAAAATACCACCCCGAATAGTACCCGGCTCAAAGGTGCCCATGACGCTAGCTGCATTCCCCCTATATACTTATAATAAAACTGTAAATATCTGTAAAAAAATATGAGGGGTCTTAGTGCTCTATCAACGATAATAAAATTAAGAAAGATATTAATTAATCGCAGCGCTATGATGAGACGGAAATAAAAGAAAAATACTTGTAAAAAAAAAATTCTCGTACAAATCACCAAAATTACATAGGTACCTAACTAACTTGGTTATTACAGGAATATTATCAGAATCGGTTATAATGAAAATTAATTTAATTTTTTTTCCAGCGATGACAAAACATGGTAAAGAAGACGTACCTTATGAGGTAAGAGCACAGAACACAAAATTGTTTGAAGCTTTTTAATTTTTAGATTAAAAGAAAAACTTTTTCCCGCCTAAACTTATGTGTTTTAAACGCGATCTATTAATTTTTTGTGGAACTAATTCTTAAACTGATTTTATTATCAGCATGAAAAACTGTGCTTCTGTGTACGCTTTTCCTTACATTTTAGTTTCACCCATTTTCCTCCAGATGTCACTGACTACAAAAAATAATAAAAAAGATACCTGCTTAATAGTGATTGATTGATGTCGTTGATCGATTGGAAAAGCTTTTTGGCTAAAAATAACCATATTGCACTATGTCCTCTCGACAGTGGCCATGCGTTTCATTGAAGATAAGAACGTCAGTTTTGAGCATGTGAGTGTATTGAATACTTGATTATTATTTTTTCAGCTTGAGGGCCGTATGCCTGTTTGCAAACTTAGATTGAAAAAAAACAGTAAAATTCAATTATTTTTTAGCATTGCGGAACTTTGTAATATAAAGTTCTGTCATGCAGGGAAGAAAAGTAGTTATAATTTTTTTTTATTTCTGTGAGTTATAGGTAGTCATTTCGTTTCAAAAGTTTTTGAACGATCTGTCCATGTGTCCTTAATTCCAATAACTAGTTCCGTTTAATTTGTGGTCCAATGCTTGTTCTTGAATGCACAGTTAGGTACATGGCTACATTTCATTTGCACCAGTAACGACAATCGATAAAATATTAAAATATAGTTAAGTATAATATAAATACCCGTAAAAGCAAGAAATAAAGGTTTTAGTGACTACTCGAAAAACACGTCATGTCCTTTTTTTAACACGAAAAAAAAGACAAATATGTCATAGGTATTTCCGTAGACCTCTCTGTCCTCGGACAAGATTGTGGTCAAAAGCAAACCTATCTTTCACATGAAAAAAACAATTAACATATTACAATTTCCAGGCCCGTACTTCAGAAGAACTCGGTCGGTACCTCGTAGCCGCCCGGGACCTGGCCCCAGGAGACTTGGTCCTGACCGAGAGACCCCTAGTCTTCGGGCCCAAGGGACAGCCGAACCCTGAGGCTGCCGTGCCGTGTGTGGGCTGCTATAAACTGGTGTTTACTGATGCTGGCGAAAGGTGTTCAAGGTTTGTATGAACCAGAGATGGGTTTACGCCGGAAAGAAACTGTTTCTGCCCGTTTATTCCAGGCCGCAAGCTCATCTTTAGGTGGGTTGACGTCGGGCGAGAACCTTTTCTTCCCGTTTCTTCACAGGCATAAACCCATCTTTGATTCTAACTGGCTCCTGTCCTCGGTTTTTCCGGCGTGAATTTGGTTTTTCACCCATTTACTCAACCCCTTGAGGGTGGAATTTCGAAAAGTGCTTTGTTAGGGCACATTTATGCTATATAAAACATCTAGAATCTATAATTTCAAGATTCTATAATTAGCTGTTTCCTCTCTACGTTGATATCCCAATTATTAACAGATAAGAGTGCAATTCATGTGCAATTTCATAATGTAAACTTTAGGGATTCTTCATTTGCGAGGACCAATGCGATGTCACTTATTTAGCATTATCTGTGGCGTTATTAGGTCCTTCAGAGCGCGCATGTTGGCAGGATCATAGGATGTAGGGCTAAAATTTTTTGGTAATGTTAATGGAGTCGTTTGCCAACATAAATCACATTTAATTAATTATTTTTATCAATTTCAGATGTGGCTGGCCAGTATGCTCCGGACACTGTCCCGGTCTGACCGACCCCAGACACCATGGCGTTGAATGTGCCATCCTCAGTGCCCGCCCTGAGTGTGTGCTGGATAATATGGCTGATTACTATAGGTATTTACGGCTTACTAGTCTTATGACTATTGGTATATAGGTACAGTCAGCTGAAGAGAAATGTCAAGTCGCTGATAACATTGTTTGGCCCGGTAGTATCTGCTCATCCCTTAAAGATACATAAGATGGATTTTACTTTTAAAAGGATTCCTTATGCCTCTTATAATAAATATTAACTAATCGGTACGGTATCCTGAATCGGGAATTGTTAGTTAGTTAGTTAGAATAGCTTAGTTAATAAAGATAAGAGCACTCCAAATCTCCAAATCCGAGGAAGGAAACAGTCTTGCACCTGGCCTTCGTCCAAGGCGCCTGCATCCATGTAAATGTATGCAAATGTTGGAACGTTTCCGTCGCCTTCAGATCAATAGATACTGATTGAAACGCCTTTGGAATTTCAAGAATATCTTACCGGTATAGGACATACTAATACGATTTCATCTATCAAATTCATGAATCTAACATCAAACATATCGTATACTAGCTACGCCCCGGGGCTTTGCTCCCGTAGGAATTTCGAGATAAACCCTATTCCAGGTATTTATACCCGTGTACCAAATTTCGTCGAAATCTGTCCAATAGATTTTGCGTGATTGAGTAACAAACGTCCATACGCACAAACTCAAACTTTCGCATTTATAATATTAGTAGGATTAGTAGTTTGCAGCGTTCCTAGCTTCTGCAGTTAATTCACACAGAAGCTTCCGTTAGGTTAGTATCTAGTTGGATTAACTTAAAATCAAATTTTGGAACTCCAGAATACTGCGTCATGGAGACAAGATAAATTATTTTTGAGCGTGTTGAAAATTGGTACAAACTTTTAATTACAGACATGATGCTCTGCTTCCCCTGAGATGCATCTTGCTGCAGACGGTAGACCCTGAGAAATGGAAGAAACTCTCCGATATGCAGTCCCACATGGAGTGCCGGTTACCTGGCAGTGAAGCTTATGAGTAAGTCGACTATTTCATTGCTAAGGACACACGTAGATAGTACCTCTTTAGATACATATTCAACGGTATGAAATGTAGGTAAAACAACAGTTATAGATAAGTATGTATCTTAATATCTGGACCTTTCGGCACATGTTTTATAGGGGAGATTGTAGCAAATTGGAATTAGTCAAAATTACAGAGTAAAATTATATGCATGCTCGAATCTACAAATGCAATGAATCAATCTTAGATATGTTTATTACTAAAAATATGAGTAGTTATAGAATATTCAGTCCAGTAAACACGTTGTCGATAAATTACATATGTCGAAGTATTCCAAATGCTGTAAGGATTCTCTAGATATAAATACAGTCGTCAATGATATGAAAGTCCTTTGAATATTTTCACGTATCATCAATTTTGTTACGAGTGCTCTACGTCCGTGACTAGACATATTGTGAATCAAGATTTATGCTTTAAGATATATGATCTGAAAAAATAAGTATTTTCTTACTTGCCCTTGAATTGCAGACCCAATAAATCGGTTACAATATAATCTACATAACTACTTATGAATCATTCCTTCCATATGTGGAAATCTATACGTTTCGAGTAGAGATAAAAGATAGAGACCTTGATCATGTTAGTGATTCATAATTGTATTTTTTATTTTTCAGTGAGGCCAATGAATTAATCGTAGAATATCTTATGAACAACTTCATCAACAAATTGGAAAATAATGTAAAAAAGAAATATTTTAATGACATCTCCCCAGAATTAATCCACAAAATGTGTGGTATCATCGACACCAATGCTTTAGAAATTCGTGTGCCTGAAGGCGCGGAATTGTTAGCTTTATTTACTAATACATGTATAATGGAACACAGTTGTATACCCAATACTAAACATACATTTACTCAAACAACCAAAGATAAAAATGACTTGTATAGAATTACAGTTAAAGTTGTAGTTCCTGTGGAAAAGGGTAATCACATTACAACTATGTACAGTCATGCATTGTGGGGGACACAAGCCAGGAGGCAACACTTAAAAGATACTAAATATTTCGCTTGCAGATGCCCTAGATGTAGTGACCCTACGGAATTAGGCACGTATTTGAGTGCCATGAAGTGTCTAGGAGATGGGAATCAACTATGTGATGGAATTCATCTGCCAGAGGATCCTTTGGACGACGAAACAGATTGGGCTTGTAATAAATGCTCGATTAAAGTGAATACTTCTCAAGTAAATATGATTATATCGCAAATGGGAGAAGAAGTGGAGAATGTTCAAATGATGGGTGGATCGGTTACTACGTTGGAAAACCTCCTTTGTAGGTTATCGACATTTTTACACCCAAACCACTATCATTTATATTCAATCAAACATTCGTTAATACAACTCTATGGAAGGCAGCCCAATTATATGTCAGAAGAGATATTAGATAAGAAAATTAAAATGTGCAAAGACTTAATTGCAATTACTAAAGTACTGGACCCTGGTAATGCTAGACTTAGTTTATATAATGCCGTGTTACAACACGAGCTACACTCAGCTTTGCTATTAAAAGCAAAGAAGGCTAAGAGTGATGGATCTATTAAAACTATAGAAGAAATAAAACCATTAATGCTTGAAGCTAAATCGACTATAGATATTGCTTTAGATTCGTTAAAAGATGACATTGACGAAACTTCTGGGAAAAAACTTTATAAAGTAATCGTTAACAGTAAAAAGGACTTTGAAAAGTATTGTAAAGAAAAGAAAGTTTATTTATTGAATAACTTTATTAAAGAGTAAAATTAAGTATCTTAAATTAATATCACAGTTTTTCTTTGATAAAGTTTTGTATTGTTCGTATTTACTAAATTTGTATATTGAAAATATTTAATAAAACATCGTGATGGTTTGATTTTGTTTTACTTGAGTAATGGGATGTCAATCTCCATTGATTTTAATTGTAACGCATGGTCACAAAAGATTCAATTTACCGCTGACCTGATTACGTTGACTTTGATTTTTATGGATTAAAAACATTTTCGTTAATAGTTTGCAAGTTTTTAATAAATTTACCAACTTATCGTCTTACTAATCTTCGCATATATACATTTGATTAGTTCAGCTTACTTCCAATAATTTGACTAGATTAGCATTATATATTTGTGCTGTGTAAAGTGGAGAATTTTGATCGTTGTATAGAGGTTTTTTTAAAGGAAACTCTCAGACTGAACTCACCTGCGGAAAAAGGCTAGCTGCTGTTAAATTTTACAATTATTGTATACCTACGGTTTCAGACTGACCTTTTCATATTTTTTTACATTTTCACCTTAATCCAACCTACTACGATACCAATTAAGACCAGACCTGGCCTTGTCAGTCTCGATGTTCAATCGGATCCAGTCGGTGAACCTGGACACACGGGTGTAGACTCCTGGCATCCGCGCTCTGGCGCACCCGCTCCCTGTAGACACCACGCCCACGACCATGGCGTGACGGTTGTCTTCTCTGAACATCAGCGGGCCGCCACTGTCAGCCTGGTAATAGTAGTAAATATAAGATTACAATACCTAGAGACCTACCTGGCAGCGCAGGCGGCAAACTTGGAGCAGACAAACTCCAAGAGTGCCGCCTACGCTGGTACAGCCACGCCATATCGGGAACAAATGTCTGGCCATGCCACTACAGCCCGGATCTGGCAGAAGAGGAAACCCAAAAAGAACTGGCTTGATGTCGTCAAGGAGATCGTTCAAAGTGGAGAAGAAAATGTAGGAAAGCGGGACCTGTGCTCCGAAACGTATGCTGAGGATGCAACCGGGAAAACGGAGAGAGAGATCTACCTTATCAATCCATAATGTAGGTCCGTGCACTAGTGGGGACTAAAATGGCTGATGATGACCTAGAGATGAAGCGGTGGTGGTCGAGTGGTTAAGACATCTGCCAATGGTCGAAAGGTCCCAGGTTCGAATCTTACTCGTGCCGTTTGTATACCAATCTGACTTATGTAGGTATTGATTCACATACAAATTTCTTTCGGTGAAGGAAAACATTGGGAAGAAACCTGCACTCTAGTTGATGATTTATTAGCTGGTATATTAAAACTTGAGAAGACAATGGCAATCCACTTCATTAACAAGACTGCAGATGTAGTATAAACGTTAAATCTCGTGAACTTGAATCTCACCCAGCAGGAATCTCGTCCACCTTGCTCGTGTCCCGCGCACATCTGTGTAGCTATGACCTTGACCTTGCTGCCCTGGGACTGGTACCAGTTGTTGCACTCCTCATTCGTCACTACCACCACCACTGTCTTTTGCAGGACGTTGGGTCTTGACCCTGGGGAGGACGGCAACTTTTTTTGACACGTAAAGTGTATATCTATCACATACATAGACTCTAGATAATCACCCGTGGGAAATTTAGGAATATTCTGCCTTGGAGTCCTAAATGACCGTACAATACGCTTCAAAAGAATTACCTCTCACGTAAACAAAGGTTATGCAATGAGCTGTAGAGGCTACACATAGAGCTCTCCTAAAAGGGCGTGAAAAGATTAATCTACGTAGCAAAGCGCGTCCTGGAATAAGGCATAAGTAGGTATTTTTATACTAATAAGTGGGCTAACAGGCATGCGGCTCACCTGTGGACGCCTACAACACAGGCTATCACGAGCGCATTGAATACTCTTCTTCTTTTAAGGGTCTCTCCAACTTGTGAAGATTAGTGATTAGCATGTTTAAGTCCAACCCTGAATACTACTAAGAAGAAGACTCTCAGACCTTTAGCCCTGTCTTCATTAGTGAAGCCCCACCCAGCAACAGTAGCTTGGGCTCCGCTGAAGTCTTCAGCAAGGGGCAGCGGCAAGCATGCTGGTCGCAGCGCATTAGTCCATTTGAGCTGTCGAGCTGTCTTCAGTAGAGCCACGTCGTTGGACTTACGGTTACATCTTGGGACAATTAATTATCATCAATCATCAATGTAGTGTACCTCATACGGCTATGGCTACCTTATACGAGTACGACCAACTAACTGATGTTCCACCGTATACATTAACTAACCTTCACATAGACATAATAGATAGTCACTCAGCAGCGGTCCGCACACCTCGACGTATCCGAGCATACTGCCGGTGCAACGGCCCATTTTATAAGGAAGTAGTGGGGAGGCTGACATAACGTCACTTTGACGTAATGTCACTTTGACATGAACACTACAATTAATATAATATAAAATTCTACCATTACTCAGTTACTGACAGACAACACATAGTCATAACTACTGGGAGCAGGAAGCTGAAATTTGGCATGTTGGTTCCTTAGGGAGTGTAGGGCAGCACTAAGAGAGGATTTCGCGAAATTCCCACGGGAACAATGTCCCAGGCCCATGCAAGTAAATTATATGTGAAATTGATTTTGTACTATAGTGTTTTCCCTGATTGCTGGTCTTGGTCAATATGTATTTTGAATCAACTTTCACAGCATACTTAGATTTAAATAGCTGTACCCCGGGGCTCCGCTTCCGTGGGACTTTTTGGATAAAATGTATCATTTTTTCTATTTCCGGTATTTCTCTACCCGTGTACCAAATTTCATCGAAATTCGTCAATTACATTTAGTGTAACAAACATAAATCCCCGCTCGTTCATTGAATATACAAACTTGTAATAAAGAAGTGAGATTACGTCTAAGCGCATTATATCTATTTTCTTTTACAAAATTAGAATTATTTATTCAAATAAGATATCAGCATCAAGACATTTTACCTGTCGAATTCACAAAAGGGAAAACCGTTTTCACAGAAATGAACAATCTGTGAGATCTATTTAAGAATCAAAGGGTTTGTCAAGCCGAAAACTCCGGGATTTTTCCATTCATTCGTCGCCTATTTTATTTATACTTATTATAAAAGCCCACAACTTCCTTCAAGATAGGTATTAGGTATATAAAAATGGCAAAAATATTTATTTTGTAAATAACAAAGCCAAAGCCAGATCATGTTTAAAAATAAAATGGTAACAAATAAAAAACATTAAGTAAGTACCTATAATAATTTGATGCGAAACAAATTGTTAGACAATTTTCCGTCTTTTTGTTTTCTTAATAACAGTTTAATTAAGCACTTTACAAGAATCAAACTGAAAATGAGGCGCTGTTTATTAGACTGTGAGGAAATTGATAATGACATCAACATGACACGCTGTTGTACTAAACTACTGTCACCATGGAAGTAGTAAGTACTTTGTACAACAAAGTACTTACTACTTCCATGACTGTCACTATATTAAATACTTACTTATAATGAAGTGGTGTGATTTCAGAAGTTAAGTTTATTTCATCTTTGAGTACCTATATGTCAATGTTACTGAAATTGTTACAGAAACAAGCAAACGTGCGCGCTCTGCACGTGGTTTGGTTCCATAAACGTAAAACATTTTAAACTTACTTTAGTAGATAATAAAAAAAATTGCAGATTTTGTGTACAATACTTACCTGTATTCTGGATGTGGCACGATCCTGGCGAGGGGTTCATTGGTCTTGGTTGTGGAGATGTCGGTAAAGCCTACCACCACAGTCAGCTGTTTCGACTTGTAGAACTCGTCGAACACACTGCAAAACAGAAGTTGGATAAATTTGATTAGTGACTGGATTTTCTCTATAGAAGATAGATGCTCGCCTGCTGAGTAGTCAAAAGCCATTAATCCATCGATATTGTAGCCCTGGACTGATTTGTCCTCTGCTGCTAGATAATACTCTTACCCTTAAAAACTGTTTTCTCAATGGTGGATAAATGTGTCAATCCACGAGAAAAGGTACCTTATGGTCATACACTTCCGCCATAAAATAAAAATTAAAATAAATAAAATAAATAAATTAAAATAGTCTTAGCTTTAGTAGATAGATACTCGATACTCGCCTGCTAACGCAGTGACTTGACCGGCAGTCAAACGCCACTGATCCGTAAATATAGTAGCCCCGCACTAATTTGTCCCCTGCCACCAGAGACTGGGTGTCCGGGGAAATACTTTTAAATCTATCTTCTGCAAACGCAGTGACCAGCAGTCAAAAGCCACTGATCGGTCAACATATTAGCCCCGCACTGATTTGTCCCCTGGCGCCACCAGAGACTGGGTGTCCAGGGGAATTCTCAATGTTGGATAGTTAGTAGACTCGCACTGATGTGAGAGAATATACCTTCCTTAGAAACTATCTTCTCAATGGCAGATAAATACTCGCCTGCAAACGCAATGACCAGCAGTCAAAAGCCACTGATCCGTCAAGATTGTGGCCCCGCACTGATGTGTCCCCTGCCGCCATAGACTGGCCGCCCAGGGGAACTCCGCGGGCAGACTGTCTTCGCCACCAACTATGCGCCCGCGACGGGCGATATCGACACCGCACTCTACATCGGCCACTGGAATAGGATTTTTTTAAATCGACGGTCGAATTGACGGTAGGTTGGTCTCCGACATAAACCAGTCTAAGTTGAAACTTCAAAAGTTTCAACTTAGACTGGTTTATGTCGGAAATGAGAGAGGCCTATGTCCAGAAATCAGAAATTCTTTATTGAAACTTCAAGAAAGCCTTTTTCACGTCAAAAACTAATTATATAATAATAGTAAATTACGTCTCAAAGCTACAGACTACCAGCATTTCGGAACGACCACTGCTGAGAAGAAATGCAGAAAGAAACTCATGAAACAGTCTTGGATTTCTTATAGAGAGACTTACTTTCAAAGTAGTTTTAAGGAGACGTCCTAAACTCTTACTATCTCTATCTAGATATGCGTATTGTGATAGCGAACGTGCGACTCTGATCATAATTTGTGATCGAAGACGTGCATGCAAAAAATAAGTAAAATTATGTCACATTATAAAATTAATTTCAGACCACTTCCGAAATTTTAACGGGGATTTTTTTTTCTAAATTATAAAGAAGAAAGTGTTTCATTGCATATTTTTGTTGTATTGTATAACTTTTAAACTATGTATGTATGCAATTGTGAAATACATGCACATTGCACACAAACACGACCGTGCTGTTTGCCATTGACGAGTTTAGATTGGGAGTCAATATTAAATGTAGATTCATCAAAGACACTTTAACATCTATGAAAATTATTTGAAACATCCCCGGGAATCGAACCCAGAGTGCTATACTAGGATAATAATTATTTTGATATATTATTTTAACTTACAATTGACAAAGCAAAATCCATAATCGGCGAACATCACTAAAACCATCACCAAAATACGACACATTTTCGCGGCAGGGAAATATTATCTGATGATTGACACTTAAATGCAAGTGTATATATGTTTCCCCAACTCGAAGTGGGTCTAGGTTACATTTATTTATACTTAAAATTTAATAATCTAAAAATAAAGTTCAATGCACACGATTTGTGCGAAGACTGCAGCTCGAATGATATCAATAAGGATATATAACATCTGTGATTTGTACTGAAATGACCTTTGCAATTGAAGGTCTGACCCCTATAGTTTTAGTGATGGGTTTAGCAGCAAAAAGTATCGATAAGTTTTCTAACACATTTGGCCAGAGAATTTGGTAGCATCATCAAGTAACCATGTTATTAGAATTTGGATTTTTTTTTATTTTACGTAATAATTTAATTTACAATAGCAAACTAATATCCTATATTCTAAAGACAATTTTTTCATAATACAAATATTCAAAGTGTAGTCATAACTTTATTATTGGTTCAACAATAATGTAATTACTTGGTTATTATTATTATATACGCCATCCTACTAATTTTGAGTTTGTACTTTTATAGATTTTATAGGAAGATATGTAGACATAAACATGTATTTATATAGGTATGATTATTTTGTGTGGACTGGATATTATACAATAATACATACAATGCAAATCCGGATATTATAAATACAATGCAAATAAATAAATAACTGATCTATTTTTGTACAATCACTATTTTCACAAATATATTATGTAATTATAAAGTACATATATATATTAAAAAGTATTATCTTATGTAATTTGACAAAAGATGTACCGTAAACTGCTGCAACTTATCCAACTACACACAAATTTGCCTATTTCATTTGAATTACGATATATTGCATTCCCTTGCTTTATTCTCATTTCCTACCATCCTGTAGCAACTATTCATTATTTGGGCAATATATTTTTCATTTTTTATAATTGTAACTCCATTAATACTCTGTCAGTTGTGCGACAAATATCGGTGGCTGAGGAAGCATTTTTTTTTGCGCTCCAAAACTTTTGAATTTTAACTAGGTAGGTCAAAGTCAAACTCATTTCCATAAATTGTTATTCTAGTGTACAAATTATAAATAATGCGCTAAAACAAGTAATAGGTAAGTAGTCTAGTCATTTTAGTCTGACCTTCATAATATTTAAAAAGAGATTATTATCAAAATTTATTACCAAATATCAGTATATAAACCACGATATTGTTATCAAAACTGAGATTTTGAAGAAATTTTTATTCTATTTTGGTACCTATTCGACAACGACGAACATCGAGATATTATGTTGTATTTCGATAAATACGAACAAAATAAAATTGTTATTTTTGTAAAAAGTCTTAAAATACAATTTTATATGCTCCAATATTGTTGTAAGTTTTTACCATAGATTATAACTACAAAACAAGATATTATTTGTAATAGTTATAGGTCTACCAGGATCTGATGGCAAAAAAACAGTTTAAAAAATAGCGGTTTTCATATGGCATTTTGCATTTCCATTGTCACGGGAAAGCAAGCTCAGCATGCAATTTATTATTCATGAATCTTATGGTATCGGGTCTCTAAGTACATTTTAAGGGTTAATCTTTGCTTTTCTGTGGTCTGCCCGTACCTTAAGATTTTCCAGGGCAGTTATTTTACGCAATACTCTCACTTAAAAATCATAAAGCATTGCACGTAGAGATCAAAGGTTTCGTGAAGCCTCGTAATTAAAATTACAAATAAATCCACAGCCTTGTCTCTTTTAATGAAAACAATGAAACATATTTTTGTGTCTCAGAGATTCTCAAGGTTGGTATTGAGTAACAACCTTTCCACACAACAAAAATTCAGCTAATAAAATTACATTGAATCAATTTGGCTGAAATTTGGCATTATTCTTTTCACAGGGGATTGATGATTTTAATTCTCCAGTAGGTATGTATCGATATCGATGCAATTTACAAATGAGTACAACACAATAGACTTTTCATTGTCAGGTTCGTGTACAACAGCCTCGACTGATAAGAGATAAGGATTGCGGAACTGAAATGAATATGTTAAAAAAAAAATTGTCAAACATCGACATTGTTTGACAAATTTTTTTTTGACGGCAAATGGCAATGAACTTTAGATGTTTTACATCATTTTATAAATTATTCGTTTACGCATGATATGCATCAAACAATACCCGCGGCTTCGCCCGCGGCAAAAAATAGCCTCTAGCCCTACAGCCACACAAAAAAAAATATTAATCCATTTGCTCATGTTCTGCTATTTTAGGTGATATTGCCTATGTACCAAATTTCATAGGAATCCATCTAGTAGATTTTGTAACAAACATCCTCACATACACTTCCAAACATTAGCAGCCTTAGGTAATTCTGAGTTCATAAAGTTAGAAATTTGACTCGAAAATGTAATAATGCATTCGGAAAGAAATCAGTGTAAAAAATTAATACTGAGTTTGAAAACCATCTGATATTAACTGATTAGAAAAGTAGGAAAATCAAACATGTTTATCTAATAAAACCTATTGGAATTCTTCACAACAACTTGTCCTCAAAAGTACGAAATGATGGTTTGTTTACGGTAATGAGTGCAACCATTATTGCATTTAGTTGGTCAAGTGCATTGGATTGTTCATTGCCCTACATTATGTGATTGGTAGGTACTTCATCAAGGTGTTTTTAAATTTTCGGTGATTAAAAAAATGCTTGACTGCAAGCTTTTTTGGTAGCCATATGCTATACTTGGTGTGTGTGCTATGTGGCCTGTGGTGTGGCCCTAGAATAGCACCAACCCATCTTTTCCCGTGGGTGTCGTAAGAGGCGACTAAGGGATTTAAAACACCGGAGGATGGGCAGCAGCATCTTTCCGCGTACTATGCCATCACACTGCGATCGCCAACCCGCCTGCCAAGCGTGGCGATTACGGCAAAACCCCCCATGGATAAAATCCTTGGGGGAGGCCTTTGTCCAGCAGTGGACATCTTTAGGCTGAGAGAAGAAGAAGAAGATGCTATACTTACAAAAAAATCGTAATAGTGTTGACAAAAAATATCGCGACGAATTAATAACCTCCTCCTTTTTTCTGAAGTCGGTCAAAAAGGGTAAACATATATGGCAGACTTATCCTACTATGGTTTTTTTCTGTGGTTTTTTTAGAAACTAGTTAGTGCCCGCGAACTTCGTCCGCGCGTAATTTACTATTGTTTATCTCAGGTTCTAAGCGGCAGCGTATCAAGGAACCTACCCCAGATTTTAAATTAGACCTTCAACAATACAACAGTGAAAACCGCATCAAATTTGGTCCAGTAGTTTTTGCGTGATGCGCGTACAAAAATACAGACAGACAGACAAAAATTCTAAAAAAATGGTTTTGGTTTTATTGACCTTCATAGTTTTTTTTTAAATATCGTTTATATACAGACACAGAGCTTGTATAGTTTTATTATACGTATTGATATTTATTAATAATTGATGATATCTTATCCGATCACTAATCAGAACTCTGAATAGTGATCTTAGGAGGCTTCGAAAAAAAGATATTCCTATTTCTATGCTTTCCGACAATAGCGTATAATGAAATGAAACAACAAAAACGTAATTTCGTCATAAATATCTATCTGCATCTTTCAGAAAATACGTTCAGGATTTATTGGCAATATTCATCTTAGGTTCGCTCTATCTCTAAAATGGAAAATGTTCTGAAAGTGAAGAAAAATGATGCGGTTAGAGAGAATAAGTTGCTTGCTAGAAATCTGCAGATGCAGTAACGTTGTTTGTCTGCAATAAACTCGTAATAGATTTATTCCGATCCTATACCACGAACAAATACCACTTGTATTACTTTGATTTTTTTAATTATTGTCTATTCCGAATAAATACCACTTTTTAAATTATTAATTTTATGTTCGAACGATTACGAAAACTTGAATTTGGTACAGTCAGCTCAGTGATTTAAGAATTGTTTATTAAGATCTAACAGATTTTTTTGCAAATAAAAACATTTTTACTGACTGTACCTTTTTGAACTTGTTTTGGTATTGGCTTAAACAATGGCACAATAGACAGATAAAGCAGTAGAGCAACTCTATACAAATGGCCCGATTTGACGCACGCACATAGACTTTCTCATGTTGATCAAATTAAATTTACATTTGAAAATTTACATTTTCAACAAAATCGGTTGAGCAATTTAAGAGGATTTATTCCGATCTAATACCATGAACGAATATCACTGGTATTACTTTGAATTATTAATTATTTTCTATTCCAAACGGATACCACTGCTTAGGTACCGATGACGACTTAGCGGCCGTGTAAACGCGCTTCTTAGATATTATCCAGAGTGACATTTTTATATTTTACTAGCTGCGCCCCGGGGCTTCGCTCCCGTGGGAATTTCTGGATTAAAAATACCCTATGTGCTATTCCTGGTATTTTCTACCCGTATATCAAATTTAATCCAAATCCGTCCAGTGGATTTTGTGTGATTGAGAACAAACATCCTTACAAACTCACATCCGAATTTTCGCATTTATAATACTAGTAGGAAAATAGTATGGAACATCAGATTTTTTTTTCAGTCCATGTGAGCCGGTCCCATACAAAAGTTGCTCATATTTATGAGTACTTTCACCAGTAGAAAGGACGCCAGTGATTTTGAATTCATCCTGTATTAAAAAGTAAATTTAACTTGCATAGATACACAAAAAAAAAACTTTCGATCATTGCATCGGACCACCACATTCTTTGACCATCCCAAAAAACGGCCTTCAGCTAAAAATAAAACAAGGAAGTGCAATTGCGGATAATAGTGTGTGTTTATATGGCGATAACTCCTAAACTAAGGTCGAGTGAAGGCCGCCGCGCGCCGTCTGTTCAGAGTCTGCTACGCCCGCATACCTCGTATTTATTCATTTTTATCGGTTTACGTGGGATTTTGCATAAGAATTTATATTAGAAATGTTAATTGTCTTCCTGGGATTAGATCTGTGCATAGAATCTCGAATTGGACAACTATAGAAATGACTTCTGCAGTCTTTTAAATAAATACATATCTGTGCTTCCATGCTGGTCTGGGAGCGAAGAAAAAACATGTGCCAGCTGCATCTCTTCCCGCGCAGATTGTAAAAGTCAATCGAGGGAAAGGGCTTTAATCTGGGGATTCCTCCACTCTTAGGCGATGGGCTAGCAACCTGTCACTATACCTGAATCTCCATTCCATCAGAGAGCCCACTATACAGCTAAGCGTGGCCTTCGAGTCCCACGACTCTTGGCTATGTGTCTACCCCGTAAGGGATAAAGACGTGATTCTTTGTATGTATGTATGTATGTATATATCTGTTCTGCCTGCCTGACGCTCACTAAAACAAATTTACGTACAGCAGAGAAACCTACCCCTCCTTTCTTTTGAGACCAAGAAGAAAATTGCCTGATATAGGATTCTGTGAAGTCAGGTTTCTGTTCATCAGACTGTACATTGAGATTGTATACGTGAGCACATTGTTGATTAGATGAAATCCAATTTAGTACTTACTCTTTTTTTTATTAGCCTATACTCTTCCACTGCTGGGCAAATGCCTCCCCTTTATTTCGCCACTCCTGTCTAATCAGTGCATGAGCTCTCCACTTTCTATAAGTACAGAAATACTCAAATTTTCAAAATTTTTTATAATTATAAAAAAATAATAATAAAATATAAATTTTTATTTTTTTATTTTTATAAATTTTCTTTTGTGCTTACTCAAATTTCCAAAATAAATGCATTTGCGATGAAATCCAACACAATGCAACATTGTTATTGATTCGTTGATGTGAACCAAAATATCGTAAATACGTGCTTCTATTTTAGAGGTGGCGGTGGTTCCTTTTAGCAAGTGTTGTTTTTGGGATGAATGTTGTTACAGCATTCCATCAACATTCTAATTATAATAACCAGGGTGCGTGTTGATGTTGATACACCTTCCGGTCACAAGGTTCAAACAATTTTTCTAACTTTATGCTTCGAACACAGAACAATTTGGTGTTTATGTAAATGATAGTGAGAACCGCATCAAAATCAGCTTAAAATAACGCATCTTGCCCCATTAAAAACAGAATGATTATTATATTTATATATCGTAGGTACTCGCATACTTCGATATTGGATACTTTAGCACTGGAATACGTAGTACTTGGATACTTTAGAACTAACGTTCAGAGATGTTTTGTACTTAGATATTCCGGAGCGGAGTCATATTTATCCTCTAACAAAAAGTGTCAAAATTATTGGCCCACCAGCTGATGTAAATACAATAGAAATAAGAAAGTCGTTATTTTCCTTTATTATTTCATATAATAAATTTATTTTAGAATTTTTGGAGGATATTATGACATCCTGTATATTTTTGAGATATCTATAATGAGTTAGGTACTATTCTGTGAATGTATTTTAGAGCAATCACGTGTATGAATGAATGAATGATTTATTAACACTTACATTTTACACTTAAAGATATAACAGTTGGCTCCACACTAGGCAACCTGCCTGTCCTATGGTAGCCAAATACGATTTGACAAACGTAATTCAAAAGCCGACATTACATTTAGTACATTCTTAATAAGACACAATTTGGTAAAGAAAGAATAAACTTTACGGTAAAAAAAAACTAAGAAATGAAATAAGAATTAAGTATAACTATTAATTAAACAATAAAAATAAAGTAAAGTGTAAAGTTGTCAATTTGTATTTTGTAACGACGACGACGGCCCTTCAAACCTTTTTAGGGCCACCGCACACTGTGTGTTTTGGAATTAATTTTTATTGTCTTTTTTCAAGTGAAAATTAGTTTGCATTTTCTTCTCTCGTCAATTGGCCGCAGAATCTTCAGTATCTTTAGTCGCGTGTACACTGTACGTTTTTCTACTTAGGTATGCTCTGTTGGTGACATTACGTGGAATGTAACACAAGCAATGACTATTTTGGCAATGTTATTGGAGTTGTTTTGCCATTTGCCTTCTCCATTTCACACACAAGCTGACAAATCAACAACTAGAGAGCAGGTTTACTCACAATGATTTATTTCACCCGAAAAGGTGGCTATGAAAACTACTATACACTACAGTAGTATTCGAACCTGGGACCATTCGACCACGTGCGCTTTCAAACTAAGTCTTAAATATTTGTGTAATATTACCTTGTCGTGTATTCTATCGCTCACCTATAGAACGCCGTTTTAGATTCCTCATTGGTTGTTGTATCATAGTACGTCGTTCCTTATCGATCATAACGCGAAGGCGATGCGCCTGCGGCATACAAAACGACCAATGTGTTACACTGTCAGGGCTAAGGACGTTCAATTAGGACAATGTCGATGCATCAGTGGCATTGTTACACCCATGTTTGCATGTACATGTGTTTCCGTCACGTGGAGTAAACACCCGCCGCAAAATGAGGGGTGTTATAAGATTGTGTACAGTGGGCTACATAGAAAAGTATACCACATTTAATAGTGTATAGTTTTACTGGTGGTTTATAGTTCTATGTGGCCCACTGTACCTATTTCATTAGCTCTGAAAGTACAGAGGACAGGATTTGATGCAGTATTTTATTTGTTAGCTTTCGTCGGGGTGGTTTTTAGCTATGTTTTATGATAGTTTAGCCATTTGAGAATACCAGCCTTTTTCATGATGATATTTTTTATTTTTTGAATTTTTGTAATTTTTTAAAGTTTTCAAAGTGAAGAAAACAATGAAAACCACTCTGAAATGACATAGCTGGAGGGCGACTTAAAATTAAAGTTTTAATAAGAGTTTTAAACACTTCATTAGAGTTTTTTAAACTCTTCCATTTATTGACACCCAACGCACATCCGAAATTATGAGGGGTAGGAGGAACCTGAAATTTGCCACGTAAGATCATTGGGGAGTGTACTGAAGCACAAAAATTGGATTTCCTAAAAATCCCACGATGAAAAGGTCGCGGGCAAAAGCTAGTGTTCCTATAATAACATCGATTTAATTGGGAATAGTATGTTGAAAAATATACCGTTCAGTTCATCTGAATTGGTTAAAAAACAGGTTGATCCCGCGCATCATTGCCGTTGACGACAAAAATTGTGGCTGATTTGAAAGTGAAATACGATTTCATGTTTATGCTCATTTCGGCAGTTACTAAACCGGATGGGATACATCAATGTTATATTCCAACAACAATAAATATACACTCAAATGAAACTACAAACTTTTAACACAAAGGAATAGAGTTCATTTTTTAAAGGCTTTAGGTTTTTCGGGTGTGTGACATAATGTGGTAATCTTATGAAACCAATTCGATGAATCGATGTAAATACGTCAGTTTCTTTTGAAAGACTACTGGACAAAGAAATGTTTTGGACAGGTGAATCCTGTATTTTATATTAACTACAGATTTCTCATTCGTTTACAGCGCGGAACTTTTGATATATTTTAATATGTAACAGCTTAAAGGTAAACTCTACATCATCCTGTAGATTGTATATTTTTAGGAATGTCCAACGAAAGAGTGGTTGTTACACTTGTTACTCTTTACGATAAAACTACTGAAGGGATCATGATGGAATTTGGTATACGGATGAGATGAAAACTTGGGTAACGAATAGAGTGATTTTTATTTCGGAATTCCCGCGGAAGCGGAGCCCCGGGGCGTAGCTATTATTCTACATCCAACTAATATTATAAATGCGAAAGTTTGGATGTGAGTTTGTGAATTTGTGAGTTTGTGAGGATGTTTGTTACTCAATCACGCAAAATCTTCGGGACGGATTTCGATGAAATTTGATACATGGGTAGAAAAATACCGGGAATAGCACATAGGATACTTTTTATCGCGAAATTCACACGGGTGCGAAGCCCCGGGGCGCGGCTAGTTATATATTGATTAATAATATATATTAATATATATTGAATTCTTTCAATGCTGACTCAATGAGTGACTGACAGACTACGCATAGCCAAAACTATTGGGCGTATGAAGCTGAATTTGGCATGTAGGTTCCTTATGGAATCTAGGGGAGCACTAAGACAGGTTTTCCCGAAATTTTCACTGGAACAAAGTCCCAGGCCCACGCTAGTTATAAATAGTATTAAAAAGTATCTTAAAATTATGCACAAAATTAAACTATTTTTGTATTAGTGTTTTGTATATTTGTATGTCACATAAATATATTAAATAAAAGATGTGATTTTTTTTAAAGGACTTTTTGAACATATTTTTGTATTTTATTTATTTTTGGTAACGCAAATACATGTAAGTTATAATTTTGTATAACCAGGTTTGCTATTCGTCCAATAAAATAGTACACGCATCAATGCCTTTAAATAAAAAAAATCCAATATGAATGTAGCCTTACATGTTTGATGCCCAAAAAGTAACATATTCAGATGGATGCGATTGATGTCATAGCGGTACATACATAACATATTGTATGTACGCAACATACATATATGCGATCCCGTTACAGAGACAGAGATATATTGCCTGAAATGTTGCTAGGAACCAGTGTTTTCGTGTTATGACTATTTAAATCAGGTCAATGTGGAATGTATGAGGGATCACATGATCGTAATCATCAATCAATCAAATCAGTGAATCAGCAGTGTGATATCTCTTGACTTTCCTTCTTTTCGAGTAGGTAAAAATAGGTAATTTTTGACGATATTGTAGTTTCTAAAAAAGGAAAGGATAGCGGGCAAGAATTGGACACACACTGCCCAGGATAGAATTGGAGGAAGTGGAGGCCTACACAAAAATGGTCGAGGAAGGCTTGAGATGATGATGATAATGTAGTTTCTAAGAAGGTTTATTGGCATGCATTATTAGACTAACTTTTTATATTACAGATTGGATCACAAAAATATTATTTTTATCTAAGCGAAAAGCCCCAAGGCGCCCAAGGCTTCTAAGGAAGGCGCCCGGTCGAGCGCCCCAGATATCGCTGGAGAGACACTGTGGAGGCTGATCTGCGTGAGCTGGAAGCGAATAACTGGCGAGCCACCGCGCAGAATAGAAGAATATGGCGCTCTCTCGTTTCGGAGGCCAAGATCCACTTTGGGGTCACTGAGCCAGCGGAGTAAGTAAATAAGTAAGCGAAAAGCATGCGTGCGATGCCATGGACAAAAAAGGAAAAAAAAAATTGACAAAGTATAGCGATAAAGTACTCAAATATTAAAATAATGACAACCTCCACTTGCTTAATTCGGTTAATGATTTTTTCATTAAATTATCATATTCCACAATCTTGATTTTAAGGGGCGTTGTAGGCCTATCATTATCCTTAATGTAGTTGAATGATCGCGTTTTAAACATAACGTGTAAACATAGGACATCAACTTTGTAGCGTAATGTATAGTTTACACTTAAATTTAATAGCTTTAAGTGGACGACGCGGTTAGAAGGACGTGTACAGATTGGTCGGTCGTGTTTGAGGGACTACCAAAGTTAGCACGGTTTCGGTTGCGTTTTTAAACGTTCGAAATACGTTCCTACTTGCGTAGTGAAATAACTTGAATTAAATGTAAAATATATAAGATCTTATAATAATACTAGCTGTTGCCCGTGGCTTCGCCCGCGTGAGTTTCGCTTAGATGAAAAATCTTTTTGTGTTCCAAACTGTAATATCCTAAACTCTAGTACTCAAAATTTCAGCCATTTGGTTATCCCGTGTCCCGCGGGAATATATTAGGTACTCATAGTACTGTCGCGGTGTTAAAATGAATCAAAAGTGATAATTCATTCAATAAACGATCTTCGTCTGCTCGTTATTTACAATTTCCCGTGTACCACCACTCCCACCCCGAGTTCCTCTTTGCCCTATTCCGTGTCCTGTCTATTTATACGTCAGTAGAAATGCTCATCAGGTTGAACGACTTTCGCTAAGGCCCCATTTCCATTTATTTTATAAAGTAGCTGGTCTCTTGGAATTCTCCATCAGATTTTCCATAATCTTCAATTTTTATACGTCAGCAGAAAATGCTCATCAGGTTGAACGACTTTTGCTAAGGCGCCATTTCCGTATACATATG
The DNA here is from genome assembly GCA_018467065.1 of Ephestia elutella. Taxonomy (NCBI): domain Eukaryota; kingdom Metazoa; phylum Arthropoda; class Insecta; order Lepidoptera; family Pyralidae; genus Ephestia; species Ephestia elutella. The sequence goes on along the minus strand of CM031566.1, from coordinate 4,853,438 downwards.
TAATAGTGTAGCTGATCCTTGAAATTCTTCATCAGATGATCCTGATCTTCGATTTTTATACGTCAACAGAAAATGCTCGTCAGATTGATAAACTTTTGCAAAGGTACCATTTCCATATGTCTTATAGTTTAGCTGTTCTCTTAAGGTTCTTCCTTTGAATATTTAATAATAATCAAAGGGTTCTTCATCAGGTGTTCCAGTTTTCAAAATCAATTATAGCCTATATGTTTCCCAGGCTTAATAGCTATACAACAAAAAAAGTTTCATTCAAATCCGTCTAGCGCGCTATGCTCGGAGTTTCCCTGCGTGATCTAATCAGAAATGAGGAGATCCGCAGGAGAACTAAAGTAACCGACATAGCCCGCAGAATAGCGAAACTTAAGTGGCAGTGAGCGGGGCATATAGCTCGTAGTATAGCCGTTGGGGCAGAAAAGTTCTCGAGTAGCGACCACGAACCGGAAAACGTTGTGTTGGCAAGCCTCCCACTCGGTGGACCGACGACCTGGTGAAGGTCGCGAGATGTGCATGGATGCGGGCAGCGCAGGACCGGTCGTTGTGGAAATCCTTGGGGAAGGCCTTTGTCCAGCAGTGGACGTCTTTCGGCTGAGAGAGAGAGAGAGAGAGTATAAACACTACTAACACTTCCTTCACCAAGCAAGTGGTGAAGTATTAAAACTATTATAACCAAATTGGCCCAAAGGCGAGTAGGATTCGATCTATGGACTTTTCACCATAGGTGTATTGACATAGGCCACTCTCACCCCGCTCTACCACCACTGCTTTTTAAAAACACAAGATGGGTTTCCTCTTGACCACAATCTTGCCCAGAACAGAGATGAGGTCTACGGTGTAGCGAGCTTACTTATAAGCAGCCGATTAACTCTGGTTGTCCGCTGCTGTGGAGTATAGTTGAAGATGAAAATTTATTACACGAAAGTCGTAGCGAAGTTTCGACTTCGTAACGAAACTCGTAGTAGTGTATCGATAAGGAATGCAGTGGTTAGCCTAGTTGCGGATGGTAGGCACAGACTTATCAGCGAGTTACCTCGGAAAAATGGCTGAGATAGTGGCCAGATATTGACTGATAGTTCTTTTCAGTAAAGATAATTAAATTATCTTCATCGAAATACAACTAGTTAGTACATAATATCTCGATGATTATCTTGCTAGTTTGTATACTAGGAGTTTTATATACAAGTTGAAAAATGACTTGAATTTGAGTTTACGATAGCCAGAAGTCACCACTGGCCGTTTATGTTATGAATATTTGTTATTTCACGCTAAACCTACTAGACAGATTTTAATGAAATTTATTAGTAGGGTAAAATGAAACTTTAAGCCCCTAAATTCCTAAGTAAACCTTTGAAGTTAGTTAGAAGACATATTATTGAACATGATATAAAATACCATATATCCCAAAAATATGTAAGGTTCCCATTGGATAGCAATTCACACGCGAACGAAGCCGCGGGCAAAAGCTAGTTTAGAATAAAATCACGGCTATAACTTGCCCTTAGCGCCACACATACTCGCACTAGCTCTCAAATAGGTCATAAAATTTAATGACATTCCGCTGGTCGCCCCATAAGATAAACGCAATTTTTGCACAGCTCTTTATCATATTTAAGTAACTGTTCCATAGCTGCGTATTTTGTCTCATCATCAAAATCTACAGGGACTTGCAAAATTATTAGAGTTGCAGTGCATAGCGTTATAGCCTGCAGCTTTATGCTGAGCAAAGTCCTATTGGCAACCACTACGCTGCGACACCTACTATTATAAAAGTTTATTAATAAGTCTTTGTTTTGTATCTACCTTGTCGCAGTTTGTGTTTGGCCAATTAATTTATTTTCTCTCTTTCTTTATTTTCATCATCTCGTCTCAAACACATCCGTACGTAAGTCCACTGCTGGACATAGGCTTCCCATAGACTTCCACAGAGACTGGTTAAAAGCGGTATGCATTCAGTGTTTTCTAGCCACTTTGACGACATCATTTAATTTAGTTAAAGAGTAAATCCCGATTTTAAATGCATTTAAGTAAAATCAAAATCAAAACCTTGGACCTGACCTGATGATGGAACCGGAAGGTACTACGAAACCTGTGACGAAACTCTGTACTATAAATGAACGCAACTACATCAATATAATTGTTGGTAGGCCTTGTTTGGATACTCTTAATAAGGATGTGCATTTTTTGTGCCCAGTGAATAATATGTTTAAAATTGTCTAATATTTAAAAAAATATATTTGTAACTTTGTACTAGTTTACAAATTCAAATATTTCAACAACAAGATAAAACATATCTAAAAATTTGAAATGAAAATACCTACCCAAGACGACTGATATAAGCATTGTAATCTAAATTGAATAAAATAAAATATGTTCGACACGTTCGACCCACGTTAATGAAATAACACCTTAAGTATCTAAATTGTTCCGTAATTATTTTAAACGCTGTAACTTAATATTTAAGGTGAAACAGATACTTTCATCGATATAGCAACTTGAATTATAAAATAATAGAGCTTAACTCGCGGAAGGTGTAAGATTTCTCTGTAATTTGTTTATATTTTTTTTACCACCTGGTTTTGGCTCCAGTTAGCAAGGGTTTTGCATACAAATGACTTGCTTAAGGATAAAAATTAAGGACTCGATCACTCGATCGTGAATGGGGTTGCCAGTATAATAATTTTACAAATATCATGTTACATCGTTGTCGGTTTATTATCTGTGTAATTTTATTTAAATTTAATTTCTTAATTTACTTGATTACCGCAATAATGGCTGTACGAAGATAGCATAATTTCTGTTATGTTATTGGAGCAGAAAATTAAAAGCGACACGTTTTTTCTTTCATAATGTAATTTTATACTGGAATGTGACATTTTAAATGAAAATAAAAGGTTTATAAAGGTACAGTCAGAGCCTCAGAAATTGTTCGACGAAGTAAACATTTTTTTTCGTTTAGATGAATCAAATGACAAAGACGATTGACTTTAAGTCCATCTCTAGAGAAAATATTGGATCTATGCATTACATATTTACGCATACAAGTCTGACAAAGGGTGGCGCGATATAGCCTTTGATCAAGAGTTTGGAAGAAGGAGAAAGAGGCCTTTGCTCAGTACTGGGCCATAGGTGGCTATTAAATAAATTCTTTCTTTCTTCTTTCTTCCGTGCTTGGTCCCAATTTACTTGGGGTCAGCCCTCCTAGTAAGTCTGCGCCACGCCGCACGGTCGTGGGTTGTCACGTCGTCTGTGTTATATTTTAAATCCTTTTGGATTGTTTGTGTCCAGGTCGTTCGTTGGAGGTCGTCCGGGGCCACGCTTTCCATCCTCAATGGCGAGCACCGTTCTTGTTATATGATCCTCCTTACGTCTCATGACGTGGCCGTACCAGCGCAGACGGGCCACTCTCATTTTTTCCGAAATACTAGCGACTTTGAATGTACCACGGATGTACTCATTTCGTACCCTGTCCAAGCGTGTCACACCGCCAGACCACCGTAACATCTTCATCTCAGTGGTATGTAATTTCTGTTCATCAACTTTTCTAGTCGGCCAGCATTCACATCCGTAGAGGAGAGTGGGTCTAACTGCTCTTTTATAGATATTTCCCTTGATTTTTATTGGGATACGGGGATCGCAAAGGACACCCGTGAGAGATCTCCACTTCACCCATGCATTTCGGATTCTATTCTGGATGTCTTTCTCGGTACAGGCCTGCGGTGCGACTATAGAACAAATATACTTAAACTCCTCAACTCGTTTTAGAGGTACGTTATCTATTGACGGAGACTGGATACATTCGGTCGAAGCGCCAGAAAAGTTACAATATAGGTATTCGGTTTTCTGCCTGCTGATTCGTAGCCCTTTTCGTTCGAGAGACTTCTGCCATGTATTAAGGTCTTCCTGAACTTCTGTTAGTGACTCCGCTATCAGAGCTATATCATCAGCATAAGTGGCTATTAAATAAATAAATAAATAATATTTTTTCCGTCTTTTTAAATGTTTTATAAATATTATATTTTTTGTTAATTTAAGAGACTTTCCAATGCAAAATATGATCGGAACTCTCAGGGGTCGAATACCTAAGTAGGTACCTATTTTTTTACCCATAAAAGTACAAAAAAAATAAGGAGTTCAAAACCAATCTCTTAAACTGTTAAACGTTACACGAAACTTAAAACCCAATTTAAGCATAAGTAGTTATTCCAACTTAACAACCAATCATTACAGTACGAGTACTACCAATATTGATATTCACTTACGTAAATACTTATTTCGGAGGCGTAAAGATGAAATAGTGTTTGGCGAATATGATGTTGAATTTGTTAAGTGTTAAGTATCGGCATTGTGTGAGAAGAAAATTATTTGATGGCGCCAAGTCAGAATTGCATTGTCTTACTGCTTCCGTGGCTATGAAGGTTTTTAATTAACTCCGACACAAAAATTTGACGAGTTTGTGTACCTGTATATAATTTTTCATGGCTGCTGAACTAGAGCGTGCCGTCACATATCCGTCAATGTATCCGTGTATTTAGCAAATTTAGATGTCTGCATCGTGCTTTTTTTAAAGTATACAAAAAGATTTCGATGTTGATTTTTACAAAAAAAAAAAAAAATGTGAACCTTTTAGGACTAATTTAAAACATTTTCGCTATGGTACAAATTGACCTAAATAGGTACTTTATTGCGGTTTGGCGGCAAGATATTCGATCCATCGAGTTTGTAGGACCTGTCTACTTCTGGTTACACACTCTTATAAAATGTTAGACATAGCTGCACCATATTCCGCATATTTTAATTTTTGTGAACCTAGACTCTTCCATTGTACCGAATTCTATTCTTTGGGTCCTTATTATGTATTTCTGTCATATCCGAGAGGTCCTGCCGACTTGTGCTACAGGCTTCCTTGAAGCCTTTTTCAGGGACCAGCTTCTCACAAAATGCTATTTAGTTGTTTTACTTGTATTGATAATTTGTATACTTGTTTTTAAAAAAATGTGAGAGGAAATTAACATTTATATTTTATACTAGCCGCAACCCGGGGCTTCGCTCCCGTGGGAAGTTCGGGATAAAAAGTACCCTATGTGCTATTTCCAGTATTTTTCTACCCGTATACCAAATTTCATCGAAATCCGTCCAATAGATTTTGCGTGATTAAGTAACAAACATCCTCACAAATTCACAAACTCACATCCAAACTTTCGCATTTATAATAATATATTAGTGGGATTATTATTTATCACATGGGCCTAGGTGAAAAATGTATTCACATTACCTGTAATAAGACGGCCTCATATTTTGATAAGGTGTAGAGTTTGTAGATTTAGGGGGTGTATAATTAAAAGCTTGGCTCTACATGGAAATCTGATAAGTTCTTGACAGTGCGAGCTTCTCGCCTTGGCAATATTTTCTTCTTATTTAAGACTCACTTCTCTGTTCTCGGCTTTACGTACGACACGACGACGCCTGCCGTCTCTTTAAGTTGGCTTTACATAACTCTTTCTCGGTCTCCCTGGACCTCTTCTTCCATTCACCTTTCCTTCAATTATATTTTTAAATAGGTCATCGTGTCGTATCAAGTGGCCAATCATTCTCCCTCTCCTATTTTCAATTTCATTGAGTAGACTCCTCTTTTTATATCATTTTACAATCTTCAGCCCTTCCTCGTTAGTATTCCTTTCTATCCAATATTTTAAGTACACGAAAATGTTTTCGGTAGGATATATTTGACAAAACTTGATGTAGGTATATTTTTGAATTTTTGTGCATCTAAGATGCAATTAGTACTAAAGTACTCTCATATAGAAATTGGATATGGTGAAGATTTTCGATGTGCAGGATTGAAATGCGATAGCTCAGTAGGAAGAGCAAAGTCGTATAAAGACCTGGTCGCGGGTTCAAGTCCTGCTCGCATGGAATTTCACCATATCTAATTTATATATGAGAGTACTTTAAACTTGATGTCGTTGTGGCCTAGTTATTATCATGCTCACTTTTCCAGATGTCCTACATTTGAATCGAGGGTGACAAATATTCGAATTCTTTTTAACCGACTTCCCAAAAAAGGAGGATGTTATATGTTTCGATGTATGTATGTTTTTTTATGTATGTTCGCCGATTTCTCCTCTTGGTAGACTTATTTCCGAAATTATTTTTTTATTCGTAAGAGTCTATTTCCAAGTTGGTCCCATTTTAACCACGTCTGAATCTGTTCGGTAATTTTGAAGATACCTAACAAAATATTAAAATAGAAACATATCCAATGTTTGTATTTTAATATTTTGTTAGGTTAGGTTAGGCACCGACTTCACTTCGTTTAGTAGGTAGCATGCCAATACATTTTTCTTTTTGATAAATCTGCCTATATGTTATTTCATGATTTTAAGTTTTATAATGGAAGTCGGTTCATTTTTTTTTGATTTTTTTTTTATTCACAGATAGGTACTTGGATTCATGACACAAGTGCTTATTTAAAACTTAGGCAAACGGACAGACATAACTAATCCTACTTCCGAATAATATTATAAAAGCGAAAGTTTTGTGAATTTGTGATGATGTTTGTTACTCAAACACGCAGAATCTACTGGACGGATTTCGATGAAATTTGGTACATGGATAGAAAAATACCAGGATACGCATATAGCGTAATTCTTATCCCGAAATTTCCACGAGAGCGAAGCCCCAGGGCGCGGCTAGTATTAAATATGTCTGCAGTCTAACTTTGATACCTTTTACTCTCCATGTGAGGTTAATAATGTGTATTCTACAGTATAAGCCGCAGGAAAATTATATTATAATAGAAGATATAAGCTTTTTACTTATTGTTTTGACAGCTGTGTGCGCAACAATGGATGTGGTAATAAAATAGCGAGCGTAGAACCAAACGAAAAACATAGCAATTATGTAAATAAAGCTTGATATCTTAAATAAATTGTGTGATTTAATTATAAGAATTTATTAATAGTACGGCTCCTTATCCTAACAAAAATCGATTTTATGGTCCCATCCGGAAGAAAGCATGAAACTTGGCATGAATGTAGCTTTCATATAAGTACTTTAATATTGATATAGAAACACTTCGAGAAATGAATGTTTCCCCCCCTTTCCCCCCCTTTTATGACCCAAATCGTGGTTTTTCTCATTTTTTATGAAAACGGTAAAAGCTACGCAAAAACTGTCAATAACCAATATGTTATATACCATATTTCACGTTAAGGACCCTAACTATAATGATGATGGTGTGTGAAAAGTTCTCGAGTGGCGACCACGAACCGGAAAACGTAGTGTTGGCAGGCCTCCCACTCGGTGGACCGTGGTGAAGGTCGCGGGATGCGCATGGATGCGGGCAGCGCAGGACCGGTCGTTATGGAAATCCTTGGGGGAGGCCTTTGTCCAGCAGTGGACGTCTTTCGGCTAAGAGAGTGATGGTGTGTGTCTGACCGATTTCGGTCGTGGCGACCACTTCATGAATAAAGGGCTCTCTCGTGAGCTCGCATGTGGCTTATGTAGCCAATCTTATTGGAAAGGATCCTCGCACACTGCGGGCATGTGAGCACACCGTTACTATAATTGTGTAATTATATTGAATTTATTAATAGTGTGTATAAAGACGATAGTACGTGTGTGCAAGCAAAAGCATTCAAATACATACCTACCTACCTAATATTCATTTGTTACTTGTTCGAAATACATATTAATATGTGCTATCCTATCACATATTGGTATGGGTATTTTTTCAGACATCTATATCTAATCTATATTAAATTAGGAATCAAAGGCAGTAATTTAAAATAACACATTGTATTAAAGTTATATCCAGTCCTTACTCTTTTTTCAATAAATTAGCAACAATTGATAGCTTTATATCTTATTTTTCGCTAGTTTGTAGCCAACCATAAATTCTACTGAAAAATGGATACTATACGTGTTTCTTGTTAAATTTGTGTTTTTGGAGTTCCGTATAAATTTTATTTGAAATAAATAATTAAAGAGATGTACGTCTTATTCCTAAATGACAGATTATTAAGGAAGTAAATACCTACTTGTAAAAGTCAGTTGGAGGAAATTTAAAGCCAGGTTTTCACTTATGTAAAGACCATAATTCTTAATTGGACATCATAAGGCGTAATTTATTGAAATGGCAATTATGCAATACTGTGCGGACCTTTAGCTATAATGAAATCATATAAGGTTATAGAGAAATAGCCACCGAGTACCGCATCGACGACGCGGACATACAAACAAACAAAACGCAACGTCTCGTTAATTATACTAACTTATAACTCTACAAAGTTATCTGTCACCGACGATTAGATTTATACGACTCTAATATAATACGTTAAAGTGTAATTTTGAGTGTATTTTAGTTCATAGGGCGCAAATAAGAATTAGCATGATTTACAGAATGAGCCGATATCGGGATCTTCCTATTAACGCGAAGCGCTAAGGGCGTGTCCACGTTGACGTGTTGATTACATCTCCCGGGGCCTTATTTTTGAAAGTATGACATACCGCCGAAAATGAATGGACTATTATGTCGCACTCGTCCTATTATCTATTATGTCATTAAAAACATAAAAGCCGTATTTTTGAAATCACTCTGCTAACAATGTTGCCAGTTATATGAAAATAATGCGAGAAACAATTTCTGATCCATTCTAAACCGTATCGGTAACGAATCGTTAAAAAAAGTTCGTAAATTTTCAATCAAAGAGAACGTAAGTGTTAAATGAAACGAAAAATGAAAACTCTAATAGACACCATCTATATCCGTATCCGGTTGTCATTGTCATTCAAGATTTTGACGTAAAAACATTCAACTATCAAACCATACAAAAACGAGTGGTCTAGACCACTCGTTGCGAATTATTCGACATAGACAATTAAAAAATACGGAATAACTGATATCGAATGAAAAATTATTTAGCTCACGCGTTTTTGGTGAGTCACACTTTCAAAAATAGGGCCCCCAATACCGAAAGTTGGTGCCGAATCCCGATTACCAGCCGGTAACCCGGGTGCTGGCGGGCCTAATGAAATAATTCCGTATGTAATTTAAAGACTGTTTAAGACGTCAAATTTTAAATTGGATGCGCGAAAAGGGATGTTTCCAAATAATAAATTAATCGTTTCTCTGAAGGTGTAAGTGACTTGGTGTGAAATAAATGAATTTTGAGTCGCTTTTGTTTTTTCGGCGGCTTTTGTGTTACAGACACGCAAATGTTTTAAATTTCGCAGCGTTTACATGCGAGTACCGATTTTAAGGTTCCGTCTAAAATGGAGGTTTACTGTTTCGGAATATATTTTATTAAATTAGTACTTCCGATATTTTGAAGAGATTTGGATAGAATTCGCAAGGGATTGGAAGGTTTGGAAGGAAATGGGGGAGACCTTTGCCCAGCAGTGCGACGAAATAGGTTAAAAAAAAGCAAAAATATTTATAAATCACTGCAATCTAGTTATGTCAAAAATTATTAATAGTTTGTGTTTTGATTTATGATGAACATACAATGTTTCATATGTTGTTATTGTGTTAAGCTTTCGCCTGAAACTTGTCTGGAAATCTATTCTTAGGCAGTATGTTTTGTAATAAATAGGTACTTACATGTATTTCGCATTCGAGAGTTTTAGCGGTGTAAGATATGAAGATAATAAATTTTATAGAAAATAAATCAGTCTCTCATTTAACTAGAAATAAAGAAAGAATCATTTATTTGGTTATAACAATCCAAAACGGTCTCTGTTCAGCATGTCTCGTGGACCGTGGTACGATCCACAACGCTGGTCTTCCACAGAAACCGACTAATTTATACTTAAAACTAATACACATTAAAATTACATTAATTAAGAAAAAACTATGTATGCCTATATACACTAATTACCTATTTACTTTATTAAGCCTACAAAGCTTAATTTAAGCTTAATTTTTTTATTAGCTATTTATGTCCCACTGCTGGGCCAAAGCCTCCCCTAATTCTCTCCACTCATCTCTGTCCTTCGTCTTTTCCTTCCATTTCTTATCGAATCCCATCAAATCATCAGACCACCTCATTAATAAAGACATGTAATTGATTAAATTGAAATTTTGATTTTTTTTGCAAATATTACTTACGTTATTATAGCAAAATAGCACAAGTTGTTATTGTGTGAGAGAGCTTGGTACGTCAAATGCGAAGAATTTTTATGGTGCAGGTTTCTCCAACCAACGTCTATGGCAAATTAAAAATACTTATATGTCCAGTAAAATTATCTGAGCTTGAATAATCAGTTTAATGAGACAAGAGTAGGTCCGAACGTACTTTTTGGTAGGGCGTCTTAACGACTCACCGCTATTAAACTTAACAAGGATGATCCTACTGTAAACTATAAGCTAGTTTTGCATTACTATCCTATTGAAGATTCGCCGCCTTATTACGAACCAGCATAAGGTTATAACCATCTGTATTGTAATAAAATATAGTAATTAGGAACCACATGCGCGCTGACCTATCGGTTTATAATTAAATCTAAGATTTACGGGCTGTTATAAAACCGCCTCGGTAAGAGAAATGATCTATAGGCACTAGAGATGGTGTAGTGTTTATAGTTAAGTATCCTTGATTTAGATCGGTGACGGACTGTCCATTGTCACAAGTTATATTTAAAACTAAACGTGCTTTTGCGCGTGCGCAGTCATTTTTTTCTTCTTCTACAGGCCGATTAATTAAATGGCACATAAAGAGGGCGATCGAAAAACTGATAGCCCAACTTTAGGGCTGGGCTTTGGGAGGTTAATGAAAAATGTGAGCATAAATTGCCGAGTTGCGAAGACGTCTGAAATTTATTGGTACAAATTAATAAAAAGATTTTTATGGTTCAATTACGGCAGGACTAAACGAGTCGTTTATGTAATAACATTGCGGATTTTTCGCATCGATATGAAATTCATAAACGAAGACAAAAACAACGTAATTTAATACGAAATTCGGATGATATTAACACTGTCCGTAGTGTCCGTGGCTACTGAATTCACAAAAGTGTTGTAATGTTAGGGTTTTATCTGCTGTCTAAAAGTGTTAACATTTGGTTCGTTCGAACCTGAAACGAAACGGAGCTTGTGCTGTGCACACCCCTGTGCAGTTTTTGTTTATTTGATAGCGGCGCCGATGCATCGCTAGCTTCCCACTGCACACGCATGATCCCTGCAGTTGCCTCGCGGCGGCGCGTGCGACACGAGCATTGCAACTCTAGAAATCTCGATCCCCGATTCCGCCAATCGAAATCGGCGACAATCCCGCCAGTGTAATCTCACCCTTACATTCCATGCGTTCGAAATTCAAAATTTTATTCAACGTTAGTCTTAACTGAATTTCAAATAGTGATGTTGGAACGGTGTTTTTGAAAAAGGAATTTAATGACATTGGAATTATGACTTATTTATCTATGAATGAATGAGTCATTATAAAATATAAGTCATTTCCGGTATTTAGATTTGTTTTGTGGTTTGATTATAAAGATATTATAATACACGTGTCAAAAGTGGGGCCTTTGTGATCAGTGCAACCTTCCACTTGTCGGGAGGTGCATAATTTAGAAATACATGTTCTTTGATTTTGGTTTCAAATTCGAGACCATTTTTCACAATCGCATTGAATTTCAAATATTTCTTTATAAAGGTGGATGTTTTTATTTGTGTGGACTATTTTCCTTTGACCGTTGGCTGAGGTGGTTTAGTGCTTGTTCAAGTTATATTTTAACGAAAAACGCAATGTTACGGTAAGATATTTTCTTTATTAGTATAAAAGTCATTAAATTAATTTAAGTACCTATTTATATTGTCATCTTCCGGTATATATCTTTGATTAAGTTTTGCTTCAGAGACCTACAAATTCTACATACTAATCGTATATGGAGTATATAAAATTTTATCGAAATCCATCGAGATATTATGTACTACGAAATCAGTCTCCGTGCAAAAGTGACAAACTAATATCCATATCTTGTCAAGATACATTTTGTATACAGTATGTATACCTATCGCCAACGTTGGAGTCGAATGGACGAGGCCTACATCCATAAATGGATATTAATAAGGGCCGATGATGAGGGTGATGAGGTATACCTATAGTATAATAGTTGTTGGGTTGGCTTTAGAATAGAGCAGTGGTGTAACTATCCTTAGGGGCCAGCTGCTAATTCCTGTCAACTCCAAAAAAGCTTATAATAAAAAGTTTATCTTATTAATCTGTGCGGGGGACACGTCCTAACTGGGGCTTTCCTCCTAGAGCCTCCTGATGTCCTACAAAAAGGACATCAGCCTGCGGAGGGTCGGGGCGTTCTTTCGGTTGAGGTCCGCGGTATTTTGCCGTCCTTGCCGTGTGGCAAGGGTTATAGTTACGCCACTGGTATAGAGTAGCATAGTCTGAAAATGGTATAAAAATAAATGTAGAGTCGTAGGTTATGTTAATTTTTGGTGAATACTTTCAGCTTTCAGCATTTTGAACAACATGGTATTTTTTTAAATACTAGATTACTCTATTCTTAAGTAACCCCTTCGTACGCCTTGTTACTTTTGTTAAAAGATGATCATGATGAAATATATGCCAGTTTTTCGTAAAACTATAAAACACCGCATAAAATTTCATTCAGTTTTTGCGTGACGTGCAAACATACAAACGTAAATTTCAAAAATTAAATTTGATTCTATTGGCCCTATAAGTAGGCCTTATACTATTTCTTATGTACAGATAATAGACCAGTTACAGTTTTATTATGTTATTAAATGTGTAGAGAAGATAAGTCCCTTGGGAATAGAACCCACAACACAGCAGTAAGAAAGCCTTAAAATGAGTAGAATGCCTTGTTCCTTAACCGACTTCCATTAACCGCCCTAAGTCCATCTAAAAACCTTCCCTAACTTATTCAGTTTATCTGTCAATGTCGCATTGAAATTCAAGATGGAAGCATATGGAAGGAACTATGTGAACTGATATTTTTGTGTCTTTCGTAATAAAAGAAAAATAATTTGATTAATTTGATTAAAACTAACGTGAGAAATAGACATAATGATAGTGGTTCCGGCTAACAACACGCGTAAGTATCCGTATTTAAAATCATTAAAAAAAGATATTGTCAGATAAAGAAGAAAAAGGAAGTGTTGAATACAAATATGTAACTCCCTTCTTAATTTATATTGTACTAGCTTTTTCCCGCGGCTTCGCCCGCGTGCATTTCCCACGGGAACATTGCTTTTTCCCGGGATGAAAGGTACCCTATGTCCTTCTCCGTACTTCTAACTATGTGTATGCAAAATTTCAGGAAGATTGGTTCAGTACATGAAGCGTGAAGAGGTAACAAACAAACAAACAAACAAACTCATTTTCGCTTTTATAATATTAGTTAGGATACAGAACTATTGCTCTTCCCTTTTTTTAAATGTATCCCTTCTCTATTTTACTTAAATTAATAATGATGATAAAATTATGTGTCTGATTTGTAGCATTTATAGGAAAAACAGCTAAGTATAAAAATCTATATCAAAAGGAATTTCAACCTTGACAGCTATTTAATAAAATGGCAGAAATGAAAACTACATTGAAGTGAGGTCCCTCCGTCGACTAAAGCCTTCAAGCAACAAAGACTTCAGCACGGAACGGAGTCCGTGTTGCTCTATTACTCTAGCCTCTAGCGTTTCATTTTTCTATTTAGTCTTTCATCTAACTAAAGTGTGCCTAAAGTTTTCAATTCGCTTCGATGTGCACTAAATAACAAGTGTAAGAGGGGGATTATCTGTCCAGAGAAAGTAAGAAAAGTGAAGCCTAATTTTTCTAAATGAGAGCAGCAAGCACCCGGTGGTTGATTATACTACGGCTAGCTAATTGAGATGCTTGAATAGCGGACAGATAACTCACTCCTACCTAATAAAGAAGTACTGAACGTGTACTTATCAACTGATTGTGTGTGTAATGTAGAAGTATTCATTGTATTTACTCATTGCTAAAGTTCAGTACTTTAGGTAAGCTAAGTAAAAGAGATAGAAATGATCAAGACCACTAGAAAACAAGATAAATCTTTTATTACTGAATAACCGATACAAACATTGAGTCATTGAATATTCACTGAACTAAATATATACATTAGTACTATATATACTTGGCTAGTTATTACATTATTGTCTTTACAGTATGCATTATCATTAACTACCACGCTAATGTTATGAAACATAGTGACAACGTGAATTTACTTATATTCATAAGTTTATACATTGCAATAGTTATTAGAAAACTACGAAGCTATTCAAAGGCTATACAAATCAAATGCGTGGGCAGACATTAATATGTAAGCATGATAAGGTGTAGCAAATAGCTAACGACAGTTAAACAAGTCAATGTATAAATATAAAAATATGTGGGTAGGTACTTTAAGATTATCAAAGTGATAACTATATGCAAAGCGAATACATAATCATCCTAGTGCGAAATCTATACAAATCAATGCTATCGCGGAAACATGCGGTATTAGACATCAAGTATGAATACTAGGGCAATCTAGAACTAAGCTAGGTAAGCTAGAAAGATCTAACATGATTCAGACAATTCTATACAAACATAATTAAAGTTAATACCTAGCTGTCGCACCTGGAAAGTGACTATGTTATGAGGGTGCGAACCTACCCCTACACTACCTAGGCTATGAGAAGACCTAAGTGAATCTAGACAATACTAAGGGGTGAAAGGACGTCACGGCCAGTCTATCAGCGTATCGTGTCAACGAATGGCGCTGTTGATAGACCAAGCCATGGGGTGGGAATGACAAGTCTCTTAGCTGGGTTCGTCAGAACCGACTGCTGTGTGAGAACCTGTCATGAGCTTGCTGGGAGGCAAACTGGCATCTGAATGCCCGCGTCCTGTTTATATAGCCGATGCGGCCGGGCGACCGTTGGGTGAGGGCTGCGCGCGGGGTGCTGAGATAGATAGTAGCCGATCGCGATCACCGATGCGTCGCTGGGGCCGTGTTGTCAAGCGCCCTGTTGCTATGCGCTCGTGGGATACCCATTACAGTCTCCCCCTCTGGCTGCGAAGTCGTCCCGACGAACAAGCCAGGACTAAGCGTCGTCAGCTTCAGGAGATGGTAGCTTGGTCGACCACATCTGCGTAGAGGCGCAACCAGGCAGCAAGTAGTGTTGTTGCCCCAATGCACCGGAATGAGCTCAGTGCGAAGGCAGTACAGGCCCAAAGGCCCATTTGAAGTAGGAAGATCTGCAATTGTAAAACAATTTTGACATAACGTTGTTGCATTATGTTTCCCTAATCAAAGGTTATAGGGGATACACGTTTTCAGATAAGTTTTAGATAGGTTTGGACTGTTTTCTATGAAGTCCAGCAGTTGCATCATCATAAGGCTGGATATAACTCTCATTTGTTTGATCTTTGAAACGACTAATTGGCAATCTTCATTGTCGACAGTGGGTTATATCATACAGGAGCTATTATTCATCACAGCCTTTGTTGTGAAGTAGTTCCTCTCAGCAGGTTTCAAAAGTCTATGCTCCACTGGTTCCACTGGATGCTCTTCTTTCTTCCCCTGCACTAAAGCAGTTCTGGAACGGTTTCATCAGGATTCAAACTACTGATTCTTTTTCATGTGCAGTCTTCTACTCTTCACATCAAAAGTGGTATTATCTGGAGTGGTTTCCTTAGGCTTTAAACTTGTGAGTTGTATTTTCACATCGTAGACAGTTTTCATTTTCAATATTCATAGGAGACCTTCATTGTAGTGTTTTCGTCTGGAGATAGTATTTATATTAACATCGTAACAATCATTATTACGGAAATAAAATTGCTTGATATGTTCGAAGTCAGCCTGTTCATCATTGGAAACCAAACCACGAATTAATTATCATCCCTTCTATTGAAATGTGATGGAATCTTCGTTTCGTCACCAACATTTTCTTCATGCGAGGAATGCTTTCGTTTTATCAACGAGGAAATCATAGGTCCGAGATATGGAATCGGATATGACAATCATTTTCTTCGCGCTCCTGTGCACGTCTACGATAATTTTTGTAGGAGGCAGATAGGCCGGATAACAATATCGGCCATGACGTTCGTCATGCTGGCTGGCAGTTGAAAGTTTCAATGTTCCAAATGTTGTACAGCAAGTTTTCCATGTTTCGCCTAATGGAGATTTCTTCTTCCTTCTTGCTGCTTCAAGTAGTTCTACTCTCTTCCTCCATACTTGACATTTTCCATGTTGGAGAGTAGTTACTTGTCACTTTAATTGACATTAAAATGCTTCCAGTAGCTCACTGGGTTTTGCGTACGCGTATTTGTAATTTGAAGACCCGATGCGCCAACATTTCATTCGACGGCTTGATCATACCATATCTTTTCATTGTGGGTTCTTCGTTGTTTCTTCTTTCAATGCAGCCGTATTTACCCGTGCAAGTGTCTTCGTTCAGTGGGTCTCTCACTGAGTAGATACATGACATCTTGAATTTTCGGATTCGGGTGTAATATCTTCATTTATCTCCCCCTGCATTGGAACATTTTCTTTCGTTTTCTTGGGAGAGGCTACATAAGCCGGATAGCAGACTCGGCTGTGACGTTTTCTTCATGGCAATCACAATGACGTAGGCCATGGCATTAACATGCGGTCTTATCTCAATACGTGATAACTAAGCCGGATGACGACCTCGGCTAAGACGACTTCGTTCGTCGTTTTTCGTGGTAATCGTCATACACCATTCTACTGTAGATAGGCGATTATATTGTAGTGACCGCGATTGATGCTAGGATAAGCCGGATAACATCTTCGGCTGAGACGACTTCTTCATGGCTCTCAGAATAACATATGCCATGGCATAATGTAGACATACGGTGTTAGGTACCGCGTGTAACTAGTGATTGAGCGCTGCTGACAGATAAACTATTGAAATCGTGTCATTGCTTCTTGACTCCGGATATGCATATCGACTTTCATTTTATTAGTAGATTGCAAATTCAGTCAACAGAGACGGCTTTGAAGTTTTCTTCAGCTTGATTCTTGCTAATGCTTCTTACGAATCTTCGTGGAAATTGACTTTGAATACGTGACATCGTAGGTAACTTGATCTTCGTAAGTTTACATTGCGACAACTTAAGGCTTCCATTCTTCGATCAGAGATGAGGGAGTACCAGCACAGAATATGAGTAATTGAGTTCACCAGTGTTAAATTATGACTAGAGAAGTTATGCCAGTGTACTTCCAATCGACGAGAGCAAGCAAAGTTTGAAGTACTCATATTTTCTTTCTTCTTTGATTCAGTCATCGCAGGTTCGTTGATGAAACATCGTAGGTTATCTCAACTCAGTATAGCCACGTCAATTTTCTTCTTTCCTGTATTCTTCAAATGACGTAACAGGAAGAATGAAGTTCGTATCTTTTGCAATATGTAAGCGTATTTTCTTAATTTTATTAATTGCGCTCGTAAGTTTGTTCATTCTTCTCCAGAATCTTCTTTAAAATTTCTAAAGTCGTTGTCTTCATATTTTCACACTAGAATATGGACATTCTTCTCCAGCATCTCAAAATTCTCAATTTCCAAATGCACTATTACCTATAGTAAACTAAGTGCCTATTATTATTATTGAGCAATGACACAATTTGTCTTTTATTTGAAACTGAGACTTGATACAAAATTATTGTTAGGTATTTAACCCTCGAAAATAAATGAAAAAACTATTCCTTAGTAAGTTACATGTAACCATTACAATCACTGAATAGATTATTTGCTAACGAAATTCTATAGTAAGATCAAAAATAATCTGTTACAACCATAGTGATTATTTGAACGAAACCTGTAGGTAAACTACTTATATACCTATTTAAATGTAAAATACCTACTAAGGTGTTAATGTGAACATTCAGAAAAAACTATTATAACTCGATCCTATAAAAACATAGTTCAATTGTTTCATTACAATAAAACTGAATACAGATTACAAAGTTACAATACATGGTCTTGATCTTGTATCACAAATTCAAAAAATAATACGGTGGGGTTCAGGCCCGCCCCACGTTGGGCGCCAGAATGTAAGAGGGGATTATCTGTCCAGAGAAAGTAAGAAAAGTGAAGCCTAATTTTTCTAAATGAGAGCAGCAAGCACCCGGTGGTTGATTATACTACGGCTAGCTAATTGAGATGCTTGAATAGCGGACAGATAACTCACTCCTACCTAATAAAGAAGTACTGAACGTGTACTTATCAACTGATTGTGTGTGTAATGTAGAAGTATTCATTGTATTTACTCATTGCTAAAGTTCAGTACTTTAGGTAAGCTAAGTAAAAGAGATAGAAATGATCACGACCACTAGAAAACAAGATAAATCTTTTATTACTGAATAACCGATACAAACATTGAGTCATTGAATATTCACTGAACTAAATATATACATTAGTACTATATATACTTGGCTAGTTATTACATTATTGTCTTTACAGTATGCATTATCATTAACTACCACGCTAATGTTATGAAACATAGTGACAACGTGAATTTACTTATATTCATAAGTTTATGCATTGCAATAGTTATTAGAAAACTACGAAGCTATTCAAAGGCTATACAAATCAAATGCGTGGGCAGACATTAATATGTAAGCATGATAAGGTGTAGCAAATAGCTAACGACAGTTAAACAAGTCAATGTATAAATATAAAAATATGTGGGTAGGTACTTTAAGATTATCAAAGTGATAACTATATGCAAAGCGAATACATAATCATCCTAGTGCGAAATCTATACAAATCAATGCTATCGCGGAAACATGCGGTATTAGACATCAAGTATGAATACTAGGGCAATCTAGAACTAAGCTAGGTAAGCTAGAAAGATCTAACATGATTCAGACAATTCTATACAAACATAATTAAAGTAATACCTAGCTGTCGCACCTGGAAAGTGACTATGTTATGAGGGTGCGAACCTACCCCTACACTACCTAGGCTATGAGAAGACCTAAGTGAATCTAGACAATACTAAGGGGTGAAAGGACGTCACGGCCAGTCTATCAGCGTATCGTGTCAACGAATGGCGCTGTTGATAGACCAAGCCATGGGGTGGGAATGACAAGTCTCTTAGCTGGGTTCGTCAGAACCGACTGCTGTGTGAGAACCTGTCATGAGCTTGCTGGGAGGCAAACTGGCATCTGAATGCCCGCGTCCTGTTTATATAGCCGATGCGGCCGGGCGACCGTTGGGTGAGGGCTGCGCGCGGGGTGCTGAGATAGATAGTAGCCGATCGCGATCACCGATGCGTCGCTGGGGCCGTGTTGTCAAGCGCCCTGTTGCTATGCGCTCGTGGGATACCCATTACACAAGGCCTTTTTCTTTGAATTTTACATACTCTTCCTTGAAAGGTAGAGTAGGTATGTACAAATCTTCTCAACAATCTTCTTCGAATTTCACATACTCTGCCTTGCAGTGTGTAAAATTAAAAGAACAAGGCCTTTACACTGACGATATCAAAATTGAATCAAATGGTACCTAATGAGAATCGATACGGAACCAAGGCCTCTGGAAGTTTAGACAAAGTCAGAATTTGATAACGAAAACGTAGTTCGAAAACGATAAAATGTATGTGATTGACATAAGGCCGCACTAAATCACGTGGTCGGTCGCCATCGTTATCGCAAAATCATAGAGAAAACGAAGCGAAACCATAGAGTAACGAATTTTTTATCGTTTACTTACATTTGACATTCGCTTTCGCTTTGATGACGGAAGCAAATTTGCTTTTTGTTATCTGTAGAAACGATTACGAATTTAGATATCGTATCGCTACTAATCAAATGTTACTTTGGCTAAGCCTGCTGGTAACCCAGCTCTCAAGTAACCCAGCCCCTGGTAATTCGACCTGAAGCCCTGTGACATGTAATACTGACACCTAAGGATTAGGAGGATAAGGCGGTGTAAATTGGACCTAAAGGGATAAATACAAAACTAAGGCGCTCGCGCAACGTTTCGAATTTTAAAAAAATTCACGGAGTTTTGAATAATTAGACAAATAGAAGTGCATTCTGCTGAATTATTTGAATATAGCCGTCGCTTGGATGTACACTAAATAATGCCTTAGTCTTTGGATTGTGCATATTATACCTTCCAAGGTAGAGTATGTTAAATTCGAAGAACGAAAGATTCGATTGGTGTAAGCAAGGAGTCCCAGCTTTTTTGATATAATTTTATTTTATTTTATCGAAATTTCGAAGTACAGTTACAATTAAAAAACTTGTTACTTTTATTATTTACTAGCTTTTGCCCGCGGCTTCGCCCGCGTGAATTTCCCACGGGAACAGTGCTTTTTCCCGGGATAAAAAGTAGCCTATGTGCTATTCCAGGTCATTATCTACCTCTGTACCAAATTTCATCGAAATCCGTCCAGTAGATTTTGCGTGATTGAGTAACAAACATCCTCACAAACTCACAAATTCACAAACTCACATCCAAACTTTCGCATTTATAATATTAGTATGGACTAGCTTTTGCCCGCGGCTTCGCCCGCGTGAATTTCCCACGGGAACAGTGCTTTTTCCCGGGATAAAAAGTAGCCTATGTACTATTCCAGGTCATTATCTACCTCTGTACCAAATTTCATCGAAATCCGTCCAGTAGATTTTGCGTGATTGAGTAACAAACATCCTCACAAACTCACATCCAAATATTCGCATTTATAATATTAGTATGGATGTATTTAATTGCCCACCGATCAATCAAATTTAGAACGCGTTTATTACAATGAAACATATTCATGGATAATATTAAGTTAATAAATCTTATGTCGTCTTCGAAAATAGTTTTAACACCCCTTACAATAAAGTACTTATTTATTTACACAGTGACTTCCATTGTATGTACCAGCACGCACCAAAACCGACGTAAACGTAACTTAGCTTAAGCATAGTAGAATTTGATTCGAACAATACCCATATTGTATTATTTTACGGTTTTATGAGCTATAAAATGAAAATGAGCGATTTATGTCGTTTAAAGTAACTTTTCAAAAGTTATAGTTGTTACATTATTAGATATCGAGATATATTAAGTTACGCTACATGTACTTAAGTTAAACCAACAATATCTAAGGTACTGTTCACACCAACGTAGTTCTCATTTTTGGTATATTAATAACTATTGATATATGAATACTAAAAATGAAATACTAAACTAAAAAAAAATTGCATAATAGGATCTCATTTTTGTTTGAGTTTATTATAATATTTTTGCTTGGAACAATAAATGAGATAATGATATGACTTATGACCCGCTTGCTCGTTTGCCGCCATATGTTATAAAAAAAAAAAAGTAATTTAAATTGAATTGTTTTTCCTACTTCAGATAAAACATATAAAAAAAAAAAATTGCCGTTTAAAATGCATTGAAAATTGGAATTTTAAGAGCTCGTTGTTGGTCATATCACTTATTTGATTGACGAGAAAGAGATGGACAGGGCCGTAGGAAATGGCGCGAAAAGAGAAGCCCAGCAGTGGGCAACGTGGGCTGAAAATGAAGATGATGGGAAAAATTAATACTAAATATAAATAAATAAATATATACGGACAAATCACACAGATTGAGTTAGACTTAGATACTAACTCAACGATAGATACTAAGTATATTTTATAACAAAAGTTATAGGTATGGATAAACATCCAAGACCAGATCAATCTAGAAAAGATTATTTTCCATCTTGACCCGACCGGGGATCGAATCAGGGACCTCCAGTGAAGAAGTTGAAACCAATCATGAAACGGAAGACGAAAACTCACATTCACATTTATAATATTTTAGTAGTCGCTTTGTCGGTGTTAAATCTAAATTTGGCGCAAAAAGACGACATTTCATTGTGCGGCTTGGAGACAAAATATCTATATATAACGCAGTCTGCCGCGCCGTCTGCTCAGTTTTTGTATTTCTGTCTATTTTGATGCATTTACTTACGCGCGGATTTCATGTCGCCGATGTATTAATAACTATGCTGAAGATTTAAAGTCTCTCGGTATACAGATTATTTATTATGTATTAATTTTTTGTTGGCGTTATTTTTTTGTATTTTTTTGTTGTACTGTGTAATTAAACTTAAACAGGATTCACATGATGTGACCGGAAAGGAAAAGAGGAAGGATTTTGATAAAAACTTGGGCAAAAATCAAGCAAGCCTAGCATATGACATCGACAGTTATCTTAATAATAGGCTTCCACACGTGCCCACTGATCTAATTAAATAGCGCTCGCTCCCCCACTCTTTTGTAACACAATTCTGTCCCTTTTCACAAAATCACTCCCACAGATTGCAAGAAAGCTAAAATAAAAACCCAAGATACCACTCAGACTTTATTAACTAGAGTTTATTATTGTAAAAGTGGTAAACAAAACAATAGGTTCCATCGTCATTTGCGCTACGCACCACCACTAGGAACAATTTTCATTTTTCATAAACGAAGTCATTTGCGGTTTAAAGAATATGTGGAGTTCCTTTAAACGGAACCCATGTATCACTCAACAAGGTACAGAATAACCACGAAACAGGAATGGCGCGCGATTATTGGTTGATTAAATCAAATAACGCGCTCTTCCCCACTACTGTTTAGATAATTCCGTTCTTTTTCACGAAATCTTTTTCACAGATTTCAGGAAAGATATTTTACGAGAAATATAAAGTTATTTTATACCATTTTCTTCGTACCTACGTCATAACCGTGAAAGTTAATGAGAACTCACTCATGTTTGGATGTTGGTTACTCTTTCACGCAAAACCTACTGGACGGATTGCAATCAAATTTGGTACACGGATAGAATGAAACTTGGAATAACACGTCATACTAGTACATAGCGTACTATTTATCCCGAAATTTCCACCGGAAAACTAATTTCGGGCCACATGATAATGCCTATAAAACAGTGACCGCGAAGAAGCTATTCATAAAACAATGTAATCATAACTAATATTATAAATGAGAAAGTGAGTTTGTTTGTTTATTTGTTTGTTACCGCTTCACGCTTTATCTATTAAACCGATCGTCATAAAATTTTAGTCAGGGTTCCAGAGAAGGACATAGGCTATCATTTATCCCGGAAAAAAGTACAGTTTTCGAGGGTGATCCCTCATATACATAAGCGCGGTCGGAGCCGCGGGCGAAAGCTAGTGGAATAATAAACTTCGTTATATAGTTTTTTATGTGTTTAGCAGAACAGCAGTACGGAGTATAACTTCTGTCTTCTCTTTTATTTGTGGCAAAATTCCTCGGCAGTACTTGCAAAAGTCATTAGCTTGCACCGCTTAAAAATAATGTTATTGGCAATATTTCGCTCAAACAAATACTGGCTGTTTGAGTGTGACAGCCCTATTTAGACCCACCTTTGTTTCCTCTCATGATTTGCTGGCCATTCTTTTTGCGTTTTGTTTATGGTTGGCTTCACCGTTGGGGTCGCAAATTTGAGATTTTGTTGAGGAAATGCAGCAAGATTGGAAAGCTGTGCTGTTGTTAACTTATTTTTATTGTCGTCAATATGTGACATTTGGTATTCCATGATAATAAAGCATTTTCATTTCATTAGATTATACATTTCTTATATCATATATCGAAGAAAAAAGGGGAGGCCTTTGTCCTGCAGTGGTACACTTTAAAAAAAAGAAAACAAATAAAAAAAAGAAAACAAAAAAATGTTCTCCTTGGTCGAATTATTCCCTAATATGGGCTAAAAATGACGGGCGAAGTCGCTAGAAAAACTTGGATTAAAAATAATACACATTCCTCAATAAAAATTTGTTCTATGAAATACTAGACACGTTTGTAAGTGCCGAGTATAAAAGATTGAAAGCCTTATTAAATGATACTTAACGATGTTTTTATCCGAATAATTAACCTTAAGAAGATAATGCGTATGGACCATAAAATGACCATAAAGTGGCGTCACTAAAGAGGTTGCAGCCTGCTTCAATCGAAGCAATTAATGTGTGGTACGTGTAGAAATGTATCCTCAAAGGCGGCGAGATTGTCTTTAGAATTAGAAAATATAATTAAGTCATGACTTCACGATTGCCGTTAGATGACGATTGTCGATAGTCATGCCAGACTAGTTACCTGAAAAAAATTACTGATATCAGTATTATCTATAACACACACTAAAAGTAAAAAAAAAAATCAGAAATAAGTTTTTAAAGCTTTCTAGGACAACGAGCGTGATGTGTGTGAGATGACCATTGACCATGGATGGCCTAATATAGCACGCACGCTGTATAGTGCAAGCTAACCTCACTTAGCTTTTTAATTATTCTGTCAATAATATTTAATTATATAAATTTGGTTACTATAATAATATTCTTTGAGAATTATATATTATAACTTCGAATTTGCTGTTTGAAAATGTCTCCCCAAATCATGAAATAAGGTTGTAAAGTAAAAACATAAAGATAACCAAGGAATAAAAAAAAAATATGTCTATGTCACTTTACTAATAACGTACTGGCCATTCATAATAATATCTTAAGTCGAAATTCCCTTTTATAGTTTTAATATTCAAACTCCACAGCATGAGAATGTTTCACAGTTTTATTTTTTCTTTTTCTCATCTCGCCTTACGAATCATATAAAAGCGGCCAGTAACTATGTAAATATTTATAGTGTAACCATGAAACAACGACCTTTTGTGGTGGCGTTGGGATTATGATCATTTGTGTTATGGGCGTATTGAACTCCTGTAGCGGCTTGAACAAAAACAAATTGTTTTACACACCTTTGAAATATTGTTTTAGGTGATTTTAGCTATCGGTTGCGGTTGTAGAGTACTAAAGTCAAGCAATATCGTGATAGAATAGTATCGTGAAATAGATTAATAGTGAGCTTATTGGTGGAATGGAGATTCAGGTATAGAAACAGGTTGCTAGCCGATAAGCTATGAGTGGAGGAATCCCCAGTTTAAAGCACTTTCCCTCTTTAGCGTGGCCTTCGAGTCTCTCGACTCCTGGCTCTGTCTATCCCGTAAGGGATAAAGACGTGATTCTGTATCTGTACAATATATGTAACTATTATTATACTCTATAATACCCAGAGATTTTCGAAAAAAAAAAATGTGTATCATTCGACATCGAATGATTTTCAATCGACACTTTCATTCACTTCTTTTTCTTCTTTACAGAAAAATCAACGTTTTCGCCGCAAGGTTGGCAGTATTGGTGGTGCTCCACGCAGCCAGCGCTGGACTGGCGTCTCCCACTGTCCTGGTCACCAGGCCAGTCGCCAGGGTGCCCGTGGACTGGCTTCCGACCGACAACCAGACCTTGTATAGGCTCGGCGAAGGGGAGACCAGAAGGTAGCTGTATCTCTACTCTAGCTAGCTGTATCTCTACTCAACGCCCTGGTTGCTCAATTACATAGATGTTTTTACCACTAATTTAAGACGCTTTGTAGATGTTTGTATACATTATTTATCTTTTAATTAATGTAACTTTAGCTCACTGCACGCCTTCGTCAACTATCAGTGCAGTGAGTTCCTAATTATAAAGAAATAAAGTAGATGAATACAAATCCTACTAATATTATAAATGCGAAAGTTTGGATGTAAGTTTGTGAGGATGTTTATTACTCATGCAAAATCTACTGGACGGATTTCGATGTATTTTGGTATACGGGTTAAAGAATACCGGGAATAGCATATAGGGTACTTTTTATCCCGAAACTCCCACGGGAGTGCCGGGCGCGGCTAGTAAATTCATATTTTTGACCGACCAAAAGAGAAATGTTTGTGTACGGTTGTGACCTCTGCAGTATTTCATTCCACATTCCACCTTTCAATGCAGCGGCAGATGGCTCCTGTGAAAAATATTGGGTGATGTACCTATGTGGGATACTACAGTCAGATGCCATTCATGTGTGTAATGTGGAGTACGTTGTTCTACTTTCGTTTTCTATAGGTACTAGCTTTTGCCCGCGCCCGCGTGAGTTTCCTACGGCATTAAAGGTACCCCATGTCCTTCTCAGTACTTCTACTTAACTATATGTATACGAAAGTTCAGTAAGATTAGTTCAGTAGATAAAGCGTGAAGCAAACACACTTTCGCATTTATAATACTAGATATGATTCCGTTTACAAAACATATTACATAATAGATAAAGAAAAACAAGATGCCTCATATGCAAGCAGTATCACAAACACACAAATTATTTCAGCGAATCAGAGAGTAGACACGAAAAGGGTGGAACATGCTTTATCAGCAGAACTTCACCCTAATGGCGTAGTGGGGCAGCGGAAGTACTGATTACACATTGTTTCCGGTTTGATAGGGATGCGAGGAAAGCCTCTTGATGCGTTATATGCTATTATCGGAGACCAAGACTTTGTTATCCATACTAATATTATAAATGCGAAAGTTTGGATGTGAGTTTGTGAGTTTGTGAATTTGTGAGTTTGTGAGGATGTTTGTTACTCAATCACGCAAAATCTACTGGACGGATTTCGATGAAACTTGGTACAGAGGTAGATAATGACCTGGAATAGCACATAGGCTACTTTTTATCCCGGGAAAAAGCACTGTTCCCGTGGGAAATTCACGCGGGCGAAGCCGCGGGCAAAAGCTAGTACATAATATGTGTATTAAGCCTTTATTGCTGTAGCTAAACATACACACATTTTAAATAAAAACAAATTTTTCATTATAGTCACAATGGATTTCAAGGTTTAGTTATCAGCATGTCCTGAGACACATAGGCCTACTCCAGCTCCTTCTATTCCATCCCATCCTTGGCTATCCTTGTCAAAGTAACTTTTCCTATCTTCCTTATGTCGTCTACCCATCTTTTTATTTGTCACCTTCTACTTCTTTTTCCATCTCGTGTATGTGTGTGTAGGCAACATACCCTATGTCCTTCTCAGTACTTCTAACTATGTGTTAGCGAAAGTTAAGGAAGATTGGTTCAGTAGATAAAGCGTGAAGAGGTAACAAACAAACTCACTTTCGCATTTATAATAAGGGAAGCTTTATAGTTAGTGGTAAATATGTGATACTGTAGGTATATTTGTGTAAGTCTACAACTAGATGGGCGGTTCTTTATCGGCCAAAGGTGCATCCATGTTACCCGTTGTCCCAGGTGAGCTTCAAAAGCAGCTGCTGCAGTGCGGCGCGGCGCAATGCGTAAGTATCAAATGTATGTACGTTTATACTTGCAGCTTATGTTGTCGGTGTGTACAATCTTCCCCGCCACGGCTGGTCACCGTGGGGATTCGCGACTGCAACCCTCTAGAGGAAGAATTACAAATAAACAAGCTCTATATTTACACATACAATGCAAACTCGCTCAGTTCTACTGAAAAATGATAGAATGTCAGAAATTTATTCGAATGAAATGAACTAATCAAATAAAAATCAATCAAATGTATGCAGAGTAGGTAATTATGCAAATTATTTTTCCTAAAAATAACTGGCAAATTTATATTGTAATTTGTATTACCATTCTGGAACAAAGAGGCTTTTTTATTGTATTTATTTTATTATGTTGTCGGCGTTATTGCGTGTTAATATTCCTCATAAATCTAAACTCCATTTATTCTTACCAGTCCTATCATGTAAACAATCTTACCATGTCTTTTTATGATTTTACAACAAAATAAATTAAAATAGACTTTTTAGGAAATTACTTTCGTGGTTAATAAATGTTTTACTTTAGAATGTTTAGGTTTGAACTAATATTTGATTTATTTTCAACAAAATTCAACAAAAAGTACTGTGAAGATCGTTTACATAATAGGACTGGTAAGAATAAATGGAGTTTATATCATATAGTGTTGTTTGTCAGCGAAGCATTCTGTCGCTTACCTAGGACGCCGAGTACTGAACTTTTTACTTCGAACTATTTAATTGATGTGATGCCAACTATTCGTTTTGCATTTATTGTGCAGTTACGATATAATTGATGTACTTGGTTGGGACAGATCTTATTTTAATAAAGCGAATCTTTTTTTCACTTAGAAGTAGCGCTTAAGAGAGTTGTCTACAAAAAGCTACTTATTTACCTTGTTTAAGACAAGTAATATTTTTTTATTTAACATCAAAATGAACGTTGAAATTAATTTTTTTATTAGACTTTGGGACTTGTGAGTGATTTTTTGAACACATTCAGTACCTTTTTTGGATTTTCGTGCACCTCAGATGCAGTAAGTACTAAATTAATCTCATATAGAAATTAGATATAGTGAAAAAAATGAAGTCCTGCTCGCATGGAATTTTTTCACCATATCTAATTTCTATATGAGAGTACATTTAGTATCTATTCAACCGGTAGGAGTCTACTAACTAACCCTATTGGAACTCTCTTCCTATATTTGATTGATTTGACATTCTTTGATTTTATCAGAAAATAGCAACATCTCTATCCATCGAAATACAACTACTACTAATATCTCGATGTCTCTATCTAATTTAAATTTCAAATTGATACCTCTACGCCATGGACGCCTATGGTTTTGGTAGACAGAGGGACATACGGACAAATTGATCTGATAATCCCCTTTTTACCATTTGAGTTACGGAACCCATTACCGAATGATTTGTCCCAAATATGTGTCAATATGACATAGCCCGCAGAATCGCGAAACTTAAGTGGCAGTGGGCGGGGCACATAGCTCGTAGAACAGATAGCCGATAGGGCAGAAAAGTTCTCGAGTGGCGACCACGAACCGGAAAACGTAGTGTTGGCAGGCCTCCCACTCGGTGGACCGACGACCTGGTGAAGGTCGCGGGATGCGCATGGATGCGGGCAGCGCAGGACCGGTCGTTATGGAAATCCTTGGGGGAGGCCTTTGTACCATTTGAGTTACGGAACGTCTAATTACGGCGAATGATTTGTCCCAGAGATGTGTCAATCCACGGGAAAAGGTACCTTATGGTCATAGGCACTTACGACATCGTGCTTATTGTGCTAAGTAAACTCCTATGATTTGTTTTTCGGAACGACTTAAGCGCCATAAGGTACCTTTTTGGTTGAGCTTTGCGATGGCTGACCCTCGCGTCAACTCGTGAACAGTGTTACCAGGGGGATCCTGCTTCGATCCTGATTCGATTTTTATTTTTATTTTTTGTTCTTAACCAATTCATTGTAGTTACTTGATCACAAACATAACATGTCTTATTATATTATTATTATTTTTTCTTATATTTTATTTTATTTTTGACTGTACACAATCTAGTGTATGTATAAAGTTAATGAATAGCCCCTCTGTCATGCTAGGCGACCAAGACTGTTTCATGAGTTTCTTTCGGCATTTCTTCTCAGCAGTGGTCGTTCCGAAATGCTAGTTGTTTGTAGCTTTGAGACATAATATATTATGATTAAATAATAAGTTATCGACGTAGAAAAGAGCCTTCTTTGAAGGCCAAGTTTCAATAAATCATTTTGACTTTGACTTTTCCCGTGGATTGACACATATTGTTTTTTTGTTCTAGTTTGGAGCTGAACACCACAGCGACGTCGCACACGCCTGTGTTCGTGACAGTTAGCCCCTGCACCAGGGACTTCAGGTGGACAGTGTACCACGGGACACACAGTAAGAATGGTAAATATTTAAGTACTGGCTGTCAACCAGCGTACGTTTTAAAAGACACTTCTTGCTACGTACGACCAAACTGTGGAACCAACTTCCTGCGGCAGTGATCCCGAACCAATACGACATTGGAACCTTCAGAAAACGAGTCTACATTTTCTTGAAAGGCCGGCAACACTATTGTGACGTAGTCCATGGGCAGCGGTGATCGCTTACCTCCAGGTGACCCGCTTGCTTGTTTGACGCCCTATGTTATAAAAAAGTAATAGTTTTTTAGAAGCGAGCTTCACTCGATAGAGAATTGTGGAAGGAGAAAGGGGAGGCCTTTGCCCAGCAGTGTGACTACTCAATAGGCTAGAAAAAAAAGCATTTTCCTGCGACTTCGTCCGCGTGGTTCTTTTTAGTAAAAGATGGGTTTTCTCATCTCTTGGTTTTTTATAGAAATCTATCTGAAACCGCCCGGACGAACCGTGATGCAAGTAATAATCTATACATATAATAAGACAGTAAAAATATTTTGTTTGTACATTTTGTATTTTTGACTGAAATGGATAGAGGGACACTTAAAAAGAATAATAGAAAGCAAAATTTTTTTTTTTAATTTTTTGTCTGTCTGTCTGTATGTATGATCACGCTATTCTCCGAAAGTACTGAACCGATTTGAATGAAACTTTTTTTGTTGTATAGCTATTAAGTCTAATCTGGAACAAGATCTGGAACATCTGATGAAAAGCTCCAAGAGAGATTTTTCATCTAAGCGAAACTCACGCGGGCGAAGCCGCGGGCGACAGCTAGTTAGAAAATAAAAATCTTGCGTCAATACAACACAGAGTGTTTCATAAAGTAATAAGAAAAATGTATCTTTTGGTGTTGATTAATTGGAATATGATTAATTTCTCATTTCCTAAATATTTAAAAATGAACTTTAAGATACCACTTATAAGGCTCATTTTTAAATATTTAGGAAATGAAGAATTGAACACATTAGGATTCATCGATATCCCGAGAAACACTTACTTTTCCCATTTGTTCCAGGAGCCTTGTTGCTACTAAAGGAGTATAATGGCGGCACAACCGACACGTTCTCCGCGTTCGTTTCACAACACGACAGATATGTCTTACAGGTGATACATATATTGAATTAAAATTGAAAATGACAAAACTAAACATCAAATGTACCTAATTAGCCACTTAAAATTTCCATGATAGGTTAGAAAAAAAATATGTTTATCAATTATATAGATTTGGTTCACTTTATTGATTTTTAAGGAATAACAATTGCAAAATTATGGGTGAATTAAACCAATTTTTTAATCAGAAAAAAAAAATAAAATTTAATATTATAAATGCGAAAGTGAGTTTGTTTATTTGTTTGTTATCTCTTCCCGCTTTATCTTCTGAACCAATTCTTCCTGAAATTTTGCATACACATAACTATGTGAAAACTAGAAGTACTGATAAAAGACATAAGAAATACCATTATTTCGGGAAAAAGCTCTGTTACCTTGGGAAATTCATGGGAAATTCGGTAAAAAGCTAGTTTTATATAATTCTTACAACCACAAATCTGTGGGCAGAGACCTAGGTACTTACATATATAAATTCGTCATACCATAACAGTCTTCTTCTTCTTCTTCTGCGGCTCATTTCGTCCATTGCATGACATAAGCCTCCTCCAATGCACGCCAAGCTTCGCGTCCTTTCGCAATCCTTCTCCACAATGGGCCTCCAATATTGGCGATGTCATCGCTCCAGCGGGCAGCTGGTTTGCCCTGCTTTCTTCGCCCCATCCACGGCCGCCAGTCCAGTAATTTTACCATAACAGTACGTACATAGTCTTTATAGTTTCGGTACATACATACAATAAGATTGGCTACATAAGCCACGTGCGAGCTCACGAGGGAGCCCTAAATTCACCAGTGGTTGCCATGACCGAAATCGGTCTGACATCATCATCACCGAATTAGGGTTTGAACGTCTATTTTCCGTGTAACCACATGAAATGAGATGATGTCATGAGACCCTTGAACGGCCACGTCCCTAAACGGCCATTTCGTTTGAACGACCACAAATTTGAAAGGCCACATAACTTGAAATAACCATATATCATCTTCACATACTTATTTTACAAGAAAAATCTTAATTTTAATGAAAAATTAAGATTTCAGTGCACACTAGCAATAATAATTTCTCAGCATTTTCTTTAAAAATTTCACCTCTTCTTTTACTCCAGCTTGGAAACTCATCAACACCTGCTATACAGGGTGTTTCAATAAGATACCTATCTTATTTCCGCTCACGTCAGCGTGTAGGTGTCACAAATTGATTCGTAAATCCAATTTGTCCCTACAAATGACCTAAATTAATGGCGCTTGCTCCTTTGGACCCAAATTTGCTATCATCTAATGACCCTTTGCCCAAGCGATCTTCGACTTTTACCAACTAAATTTTCATTAATTAAGTAAAAACCTACATGAACCGTGCATAATATAATTGCTGTTATTAGAAATCCCCAAGTTTTTGATTCTTAAAAGTAACTTACTAACTGCGCTGGCTCAGTGACCCAAAGTGTAACTGGTAAATTAAATGGTTGAATTGATCTGCAAAGGAAGAAGAAGAATATTAAAGGAAAACATTCCTTAATTTTCATCTCTATTTTGGTCATAAAAATCTGAATAAGAATTCGGTAGACTTCAAGACTAACGTAGTTGGACCACTACTGCCCCGGATTGATATTTTTAGCCCAAATATTGATTGATATTTTATATTTTCTTTGATTTTTTTTAAGCTAATAATAACTTTCAGATGACGTCATTAAGGGGTGGCTCAGCTGCTGTGAGCGTGAGGGGTGAGACTGCAAGGAGTGTCCGCTTGCGACTGAGGGTCAGATCGCGTCGGAGGTTGATCGCCAACTGGGATCCCAGGTAAAAAAATCTTGACTTACCAATATATTTAACAGGTGATTTATGAAATATATTAATATCCCCACTGCTTCCTTATGGCTGGATAAGGAGGATGGAGTGGAGACCCAATGCGGAATGGTGGGTTTGAACGACTGCGAATACAACCGGGAACGACGGCTTAGCTTGCATACCGAAGCACGAAGGAGCTAGATAATAGATTTTTGGTCACCCATCACGTGACTGACCAATACGAAATTGGCTTAACCGCCACTATCACGGGTCGAGCGCGCGAACCATTGAGTACTTATATTAATTCTGTGCCAGTGCGCAACCTAATTCTATAAATATGATTTACCAAATTTTTCATTTCGAAGCGTTAGCGTCGAAGTAACAACAGTAAGGTTTAACTGTCAGACAATGCTTTTAGAATTTAGTCCACCTTTTGTACTGTCCTTTTGTATGTGTATACAATAAAGTTTAAATAAATAAAAAAACAGATTTTAGTAATTGGAGTGGTTTGCCATTGTTTTCTTCAATTCACAAGCTGATAAATTGCAGGTTTTTGTTGTTAGCTGAATTTATAGTAATTAAAGTTCGGTTGATAGTTAGCATTTGAGGCCTAAAAGTGAGTTTTAGTGAAAATATATTTCTCTGAACAACATAAGTCAGATAGTCTTCCATGCTGATCTGGGAGCGAAGAAAAAACATAGAATGTACCAGCTGCTTCTCTCACCGCGCAGATTGTGAAAGTTAATCGCGGGAAAGGGCTTTATACTGGGGATTCCTCCTCTCCATCATGAGTGGAGGAATCCCCAGCTTCCTGCATATCACTATACCTGAATCTCCATACCATCAGTTAGTCCACTATTCAGCTAAGCGTGGCCTTCGAGTCTCATGACTTTTGGCTCTGTCTACCCCGTAAGGGATGAAGACGTGATTCTGTATCTGTATATTTTTCTGGTGTTTTTTATTTCCATGAAAAACCGTAAATATACAGGATAATTTAATTTTAGTTATCCGTCACTGGAGTTTCTCGCTATAAAGATTAACTATATAAAAAGTTGTCAGTGCGCACCGTTACAACAAATATGGTCGCTACAGAAGTTAATTCAATAAAAAAAATATATACGAATTATTCGAAAATTTAAGAGTGCCTAGTGGAAGCGCGGGGAAATCCCAATTTGAATATTAGGTGTACAGTATGATTTAAACATAAAATATTCCCAAAAGTACTTACACAGGTATCATGAAAATGTTCTACGAAACGGAGTAGCATTTTGATGGCCAACTATTTTCATCTCATTCGTACCTGCAGTTCTTCGCATAAGTGCATCTCTATCGGTACATCCGTTTTGACATTTGTATCGGACACTTTTTTGTATGGGAGTCCCGTCTCTTATAACGTAGTGATTACATTCTCTTTGATTGCCTTGAATATAGGGGTGCACCTAATAAGAGGTGCATAAATCCTCAATTGGAATTAGATTTTAGGCCAAATAAAAAAAAGTAATTGATCGTATATAAGATCGACTTTTAAAAAATACGTTTGGTACCACAAAAAACGAGGTAGATGTCGCATATTGTACAAAGCGTTACCTCTGTACTCTGGGTGTTTTATGCCGTCAGCACTTGTCACATAAATCTGATCATGAACACGTATAGATGAATTTATTATGAACGAGTAAGGCAACCAATAAGAGTAAGGGTCTGTCGACAACGATTGATTTGTATTGTAATTATGTACCATTTAGACTGGTGGAGAAAATAAATATATTTTTACTTTTTTATGATTCGTTCGACCTTTTAGCAATAGTTTAATCCTATAAAAAGCGCGAGTTACAGAATATAAAAATTTTGTTGAATTAAACGAAATAAATTGAAAAGTGTCGATCTATGATTCTAGAGTTTATAGCCCTTCATATTAATAAGGTTCCGTTTTAATTTTTTGGTGTATGGAACCCTCAGGAGACTAATAGGCATTCAAATGGACACAATTACTTAAACAAAATCAGTTAATCCGATTACATTTGTACACAAGTTAAACTTAAAACACTTTTTTTAACCTTAGAGATTAACTATAGATATAACACATTTCATTTCTGTGCTAATTCCTCATATGTAGAATATAGGTATCCTACATATGAGGAATTAGCACAGAAATGTACACATCACTTCCGATTTTAATAGTACACAACACATATATACCTAGACAGAAAACAACGGTTTAAAGAAAGTTGAAAAAGACAGTTGATTAAGTGCAAAATAAAAAAAGGAAATGAACTAAAATGGTCACAAAACCGAACTACAACAAATACTTTATTTTATCTCCAATGTGCACGAGCCCTTACTCGTAAATGTATCACACGCTATCGACAGCTTTCTGAATTCTGATATCAGTGTCGCCCGCTCCACAACGCGATTTTTTATCGCATCCAGTAGAAACTGCCCCATCGGACAGCTGTTCACACCTATGTGATAGAGAAAACTGGCACTAGGAAATTTCACTGACTTAAAAGACCTTTGTAGTGTAGGTTAAGACATTATATAAAAGTGTTTATTCTTAATATACATTCAGTATCATCTTAGCATTGGTTTCATTTACACTCCAAATATCCCAACAACACATGGCGACCCTGCCAGTCGTTATTTGACGCGAGTGCATTCTTTGTACATATATGGACCGATGATACGCGCAGTGAGTAATTTAGTGTGAACTTTTTGAACGATTTAAAATGAATAATTAAAAAATTAAAAATTAGAAAATAATACAAAATTGGAGGTTCCCAATCTAACACCAAGGAGGAGAATTCATCTGGCCATAGCCCAGAATTCATCTGGTGGTGGGTGGGGTGGTAAATATAATGACCTCAAAAAGCAATTTTAATAAAAGACGTTCAACGGATCAATTAGTCAACCAAATGCGCTGTTAATTAAATTCAAGTGGTATTAATTGCAAAAGAAAATACGCTTGAAAATACTCGTAAGAGATTCATTATTTTTCAATTCTCATTATCTGTCCATTACAATTTACTTATCTCTCTCGAGTTTTTGTCACTAAATAATTACTTAAGAAGAAACCCAACTGGAGGCATCATCCTAATTATATCAATTGCAAACCTAGATTCTCCACTCGCGATGTTCGATACTGATAATATCAAGTCACGCAATAAAGTGCAGGGACTCCATAGACATACTAGGATACAGACTGGATATTACGTAGAAAACAATATCTTCACATTAGATATCTACTGAGTACTGGACTTCTGAGTTCTTTCAGAATTTAAATGAAATGGGGAAGTTTTTACACAGGAACGTTAACAGATCTAACAGACAATAATATAGATACATAATCATGTCTTTATCCCTTACGGGGTAATCAGAGCCAACAAACGCGAGACTCGTAAAGGATACGGTTAGATGGAGATGGATCACTATCCGAGCTTATTGGTGAAATTTTGAGATTCAGAATAAGTGACAGGCCTATTAGAAGAGTCCCCAGTTGAAAGCCCTGTGCCTTAATTGTCTTTGACAATCTAACATAAAATATACTGCATTTTCCCTCTTTTTAATTGTTAACTTTTTTCATCCTCATCAACATTGCAGCCTTTGTTTTGTCCGTCTTCGGACATAGGCCTTCTCCATACTCTTCTAGCAGAAAGATGGGTGAACGATATCAGCGGCAAGTCGGTCACAACTGGATGAGGAAGGCTAGAGACAGAGAGTCATGGAAGAGTTAACTTTTTATTATCACAGATAAAATATCATACATCAGCCAAAAACCTCGAGACGAATTTGCCACAGTCATTATCATAGGTCATAGAGCAACACGGACTTCTGTTTCGCGCGCGGAAATCCTTGTTGCTCGAAGGTAATACAGACGTTTAAACACACAGACTGATCAGGGGTTGTCAAGTCTGTGTGCTTATACGTCTGGGCAGGCATACCGACAATTTTCAATGTAGATGTTATGTGGATCACGGTGGACATCGCATCCACATTCCGCTACATAATCGCTCCCGTTAAATCACAAAAACTCGGGATCAGATTATTGAATACCTTTGTCAAGTATCTATAATACCTAGTTAGGAGTCTGGATACATTACCAGCTCAAACGCAAAAATAGATAAGTTTTTATTTTCAATATAATGTGTAAAAATCGCGCAGCTCTTTTGATCAAAAGAGCAGACACAAATTTTATTGAAAATGTGAACGACATTTTGTGAAATGTTTCTGTCAATACTTTTTGATTTATTACTAGCCCCATTTTGCTCTCCACCAGAACATTCCTTGAACTAACTGACGACTGAATATTGTATAAAAATAACTGAATTGGCCCAGAATTTTTTCGTATTATGCGTGTTACCTGCACGTTTCATTAATTTCATTTTCTTATTTTCATGAATTTAACTTACATTCATTTGAATTTAGGACTTTTAAAAATAGATATTCTACATACTAATTTAAGATTTTTCTGTGATATTACTATTCTTGTTAAACTTTGAAACCATGATAAATCCGTTACAATATTTTTCGTAGAAACTTCTTTAAAATTGAAATAAACTCCCATTAAATTATTAGTATGGATGACACATGCTAGAGTACAGTTGTAGAATATAAATCGATATTGCGGTGTCCTTTACTGTTTTTTGTGGACACGGTAATTATATGGATGCCATCTCATAGCATTGTGTTGTTAGTAATGTCGTGATAACTGATCCATTAAAGTAACTGGATGCTACCATTGCGATATTTTGCCCGCATTCCTAGTTGGTTTCCTTTGACGCCAGTTATTCGTCCCTTTCCTACCATTTTGTATTTCTGCACCGCTGCCACAGAATTAATATAAGTACTATGTACAGAAAGGAAACTCCCTGCCCCTCCCGCAATGAAAATGAAAATGAAATTTCATTTTTCATTATAGTAGTAGTAGATATATTTGAGGCGTCGTTTCTATGAAACGGCCGCCCTGTGCCGCTGCAATGGCAGAGCATGTTGGATTAAGTTAATAATTCGTATCAATTGTACATATGTTCTGCAAAAAATATAGGTAACTTTATCTTATCTATGACGCCTTAAGGTTAGAAGCCAAAACTCTTAATGAGATTCCTTCGACGTATCGTTTCACAGTTGTAATAAATTGAATTATTTGCTTGAAGAATTATGATATTTCAAGGTCTATTTTCCGAATAAAAAAAATATTTTATTTTATTTATTTAGGCACATCAACAATATAAACACAAACATTCACATTAATCATATTAAAAACTTTCTAGTGTTTACATTAATAACAGACATGCACAACTTTGTAACAAAAATGCGGACATATTTTACTTTCTATTAAAGTAACTGAAAATGTAAATATTCTGCGATTGTCTCTCTCTCTCATCTGAGCTCTTTCCCTGTTGCATCCTCAGCAATGCGTCTTTTACTTTTTCTTCTCCACTTAGTATAGCATGGTCTTCGGTATCCTTGGTTGTCAGATGAGGCAGATCATTGGCACGTATTTCGCACGCATTTGAGAGACGAGACCTAGCATAGGCACGTATTTATAAATAGAGCCAGCGAGAACACGCCACATTTTCACATACTTAGTCTCATTTATGAAGGGTCTAGATATTTATTAACTACCTATCAACTTTTTTGTGGTAGCAACGCAAAAAAGTAGGTACCTATCTATTGAAATCGTTGCCCAGAGTCCTTTTCAAGATGATGCGAACGAATGGTTCGAAACATACTTACTCGTTGATTTAAATATTTGTATTAGGCTTCGCATGTTTTTGTTAATGAAAAAGTTTGTGAGTTTATTAAGTTTAAGTTTATCAACAATAGTATAAATATAAGAGAAAGAGCGAAGTAATATATACAGTTTTGCGTATTTTATTTAAAATTATGACTGTTGCCTTCAATGAGGCATAATAAGGCTAGTCTATTGGCTAGGAAGTATACATTTTATATTCCATTGCTCAATATGTGCGAAATATAAGCTACCGATATATGAATTTTACTATACTTCATAACGGAATTGTATACAAGTAGATTTTTTGTTTCAGTCCGATCGACCCACAAGCGACCACTTACTGCGTAGTGGCTTCCCACATCAAGAACTACACCTCGCTTTGTGCTGCCCAATACGACATGAAAATGAACAGAATCGAAAACAAAGCCAACAGGTTCAACCCAGAGGCGGGACGATTGAACCCAGAGGTCGACCAGTTGAACCAAGAGGCCAACGGATTGAACCCAACAAATGTTATGAATAGCACAATGTTCAGTTCTGCTGAAGTGGACAACTCCTTAGAATTGGATCCCACCTTTGGAATATATAGTGGCGAATTTAAAAATGTTTACAGGAGAAAAAAATTTGGTAAGTGAAAATATTGTACATTAGTTTTTGCTAAGATGAGAATGATAATGATGAAAGTTTCAGTAAAAAATGATAATTTATAAAGAATATTTTTTTAACTTGCCTGGTATTGTATCCCACTGCTGGGCAAAGGGGAAAGGGAAGACTCCTTTCTTCTTCCACAACTCTCGGTTGAGGGGATGCCCTGGTGATGTTGCCATGCCACCCTTGCAGTAAACCGTCGATGTCATCTCGCCATTTCTTCCTTGTAAAGTGTAAAGAATAGATATAAGCGCTTTCAAGATTTACTTAATAATAATTCTACAATAAATTGTCTAAATAATGGTTCTTTCTGTCAATAGGCAGAAGTACGAAAGTGACAGATGAAGACCCAGTTATAGCTTGCGTGGGAGAGAGAACTCATCATGTCATCGAAAACCTGGATCCTAGTACGGTAAGGTTACATTTAATCAAAATTATGTACAATTTTTTTCCAGCCTGGTAGTGTATCCCAGTGCTGGGCAAAAGCTCATGTTTATGAGGAAATAAATGTGGCTGATGTTCAAAAAGCCACTCTATGGGTACCTATAATGATTTGCATTGAGCCAGCGTGGTTAGGGCCCTTCTTCTTTATCATAATCTATCTTAATGTTTCCCTATACTCCCTAAGGAACCTACATACCAAATTTCAGCTTCCCTCGTCCAGTAGTATTGGCTGTGCGTTGTCTGTCAGTCACTCGGTCAGTAACGGAAGAATTTTTACGGGATATAAATTGAAGATTTAATATTTCAGACATACTTCGTAAGCGTGTTTGGCGTGGCCAGAGATAGGAGGTTAGGATCCCTGCTGGCTTCGGGCAGTGTTCATCCACGCACGTCCGCGGCGAAGCGGCTGAGGGAGAACGTCCCCTTCAGAGCTGACGTCAGGGGAAAAACTGTCTACTATTTTAAGGTAATACCTAATTTACGGTGTTTATTTACCATAAGGCAACCCTCATGCTCGTTTGCTTACAATAGTAAGCAAACGAGCATGAGAAAACTATTCTATAAAAAATTTGAAGGTTAAAAAAATAATTTTTGACTGTCCCGTAGGGCCAGTCAAAAATTATTTTTTTGACTTGTTTCTCTGGTACTGGTTTGCTTTTAGATTTGGAGGTCACAGGTTCGAATCCCGCTGGGTAGCATACTTTGTGAAAACTTGTTACCAGTCTGGTTTGAATGTTGCGGGATAGGATTCGTGGAAGAACTGATTTTTTATCCTGTCTCTAGAACCTATCTATGGAACTACTGGTCGATTTGAAAAATTCCATGTGTGTATGATAGCCACGTTTATATAGAATCTTGAAATCCCCCACGCTCCCGTTGTTTTTTTTTGTACAATTTGCAAATATATATATTATATGTGTTCCCAGACCACAGTGTCATCAGGAGGCGGGCTCTGGCTGACGGTGTCGGCGTGCGGCGGGGCGGTCGACGTCGAGGTGCTGGTGAGGGGCAAGAGGCTGCACTTGTCCAAGAATATTGGTAAGAATACCTACTTTCTACATTCATCATCTGCTTTACCCTTTCCCATCAGCTGTGGTCAGCGCAAAATGTCTTTTCTCTCCATAATTGCCTATCCTTAGTCATCTTTAGACATTGTGCCTAAAGTAGGTGGATGTATGGAGAGGAAGGCCTAAAAGAGATGGATGGACTATATGAAGATATCGGGAGTGGATATACTCCCAATATCTTCATATAGTCCATCCATCTCTTTTAAGCCTTCCTCTCCATACATCCACCTACTTTAGGCACACCTCTTCTTATAAAGTGCTCCTCTTCTCTCCTCATCACGTGTCTAAATCAAACTACAGTAAGAATAGACTCTTAATTATAAAATGACAAGCCCACAATAAATATCCATGTCCAGGTTTTACCACAATTCTAAACAATTTCATTGAAATTATCTGGTAGATTTCGCGTGAATGTAGCAAATATTCACACATCCTCACACACATCCTAACTTTCACATAGGTATAATAGCAAGAAGTAAGATAGAATACTGTGACTAATTTGACTGTAAATAATTAAAGATTTGATGAAATAATTTTAATTTTAAAGACATCGTTGAATTTTGAATTTAATTTTGCTACACCCACACTGGGTAGATGTTTAACTGCACATTTTTTGTCATCTTTATGCTCATGTTTTGCAAATAAATGAATTATGAATTATTATGTATACATACAAATCCAATCGAACGATAACGAAAATTTATATTCGTTTGAACTTAAAGGAATTAGGTTATTTACTTTGACGATCTCTCCTATTTGTCGTCACGCCGCCCGTCCGCCTGAAATTCCCGGGCTTACTTCCAAGCGGGGGCAAATATTTGAACTTATTATAGCGGATATTTCTCAGTGATTCTTGGTATTCCTCTCTCGTTACTGGTTGTGTCCTTCAGAATCAGAAAATAAATCAATTTATTTTTTTTTATGTACCAAGCATCATATGATACTACCCTAGTAGCGCCAAGACACTTTTTAGGTCGTTAAGTATACCTAGTTCTCTTATAACACGTAGTGTATTGCGAAGAGTAACTCTCTCTCTCAGCCGAAAGACGTCCACTGCTGGACAAAGGCCTCCCCCAAGGATTTCCACAACGACCGGTCCTGCGCTGCCGCAGGACCGGTCGTTGTGGCAGGGCAGAAAAGTTCTCGAGTGGCGACCACGAACCGGAAAACGTAGTGTTGGCAGGCCTCCCACTCGGTGGACCGACGACCTGGTGAAGGTCGCGGGATGCGCATGGAAGAGTAACTGTGTAACCTTAATTCATTTATTGCCAGTATAAATACTAACCAACACAAAACAATACTTAAGTACAAAGAAACAATGCTACCAAAAGCTTAAATAAAAGTAAACGCTTTAGCTCCCGTCCGTCAGACTATATTAATGTCAACCAAATTACGTTGGTTCTAATCAACTTTTCTTTTCCCCCTACAGAATCTCACTCAAAGTTCTTCGTGCCCGGGCCGATTCCCACCTCATCAATCCAGGAGACGAGTGATGAGACTTCCGTACAGTTTGACTCCAGCTCAGAGGAGGCGCGGATGCGGTACGTCGTCAAAGTGGTGCCGACTCGGTGGGACAGGGATGGCAGTGTTAATGTTGAGGTAATTATGCGGTTACTAAACTGGGGACCATGGGTGGGAGGAAGAATTTAAGACAAACCAGCTGCCTCTTAGAGTGACGACGCAAGATTGTGAAGCTTGGGGTGCATTAGAGTAGGCTTATGTCCTGGACGAAGTATGTAGTGGACGAAGTGAGCCGTAAAAAAACAGAAGATGATAATTATGCGGTTACGTAAAAACAATGCGAATGAGAAAGAAATTAATTGCTTGATTAACTTACTCTTAACTGTGACTTATCTCCACAGAAAATAAAAACAGCTTATCTCTGTACCTATACTGATCCGAATTGAAAAAATCTTTGTGTGTACTCGTATGATAGCCATATTTATGAGCGAGATATGAGGAAGGCTATAGGCTACACTTATACTTCATTAGCTACACAGAATATCAAAATTCTTGCCATATGATTTCAAAATGGAAGTTTTTGCAAGTACCTCCAGTCAGTTTCCAGTTAAAAATTCTACTTTGCTAGATTTTAAATAACCAATCTTGGTAAAGTTTTGCAATCGAAACTTACACCAACATGTTTCAATAGCAAAGTTATTTAACTTGACAGATATCAGCCTCTACGTCGAGATGGGGCGTGAGTACGCCCGAGTTGTTGGAGGAGGGCGCGATAGTCCGGGAGCTGCGGCCGCGGAGGACGTGTCGATCTGTCGACGTCGCGTTCTTGCCGGCCACGCACAACGCTACTGATGTCATTAGGTACATCCATACATACATATTATATATCACGCCTTTTCCCGTGGTTTTTCGTGAAATAAATTTTCATTGGGTGAACATTCATTATTAGAAAAATAAGGGAATTTTAAATGCTTAGTAGTAACTAACTGCGGCCCACTGCACCCATGCAGCGACCCGAAGTGGATCTTGGCCTCCGACACGAGATTACGTACCTACGCCATTTTTTGCGCCAGCTAAATAACACATTTTTATTTTACTTTTGAAGCTTAATTAACATAATGCGCCAAATCTGCGTCTTCTCATATAGTAAGATAAGATACAAAGTTAAGTGACGATGTCTATACAGGGTGTTTGGGTAAACACCTGCATGTCTGCAAAAAAATCTGCTGTTCCATACATTTTACAATATCTACTTATATGGGACAGCTGACTTTGAAATCTCAAAAAAAAAATCATATTAATGATTCCATACATTTTACAATACCCAAACAACCTCTATATTGAAAACATTAATTGCAGTTTTTATTTAACTTAATAATTTTGTGGTAACTCACTTACGGTGACGGGGGAGGTGGATAACAACGAAACTGCAAATAAAATGAATCAATTAAAGTTTTCAGACAATGCAGTGAACATTTAAATTATAATCTGTCTAAATTGCAAGTGAAAACTGGCAACATGCTACCGGACTTTGTTCAAGTTTTTCAAATGAATTTTCAGATATTGCATCTCGGTTCGGGAAAATATGATAGGAGACAACTATTCATGTTTCCTGGCGAAAAGGTTAAATGTGAAGACCACATGCCTCAACCGAGTACAACGGACACAGTGAGTATAGTAACAATATTTTTGATTAAGACGAGGTCCAACCTGAGCTGCAAAAAACAAAACTCATATGCGCTTAACCGCGCCGTGTGCGCGTTGCAATAAGATAGTTTTTTGCACAACACAATGTTCTACTTTCGTTGGCAGGATCGAACAGATTTTGTACCGATTTAGCAACTATTTCTCAAATATCTTTAAAAATATTAGTTTTAAAACAAAAGTGCTCGATTAAGACTTTAATATAGTATATATATAAACTAATTATATAAAAATATATATATGTTATCGCTGAAAATTTTAAGTTTCATGACTTGAAAGCTGAAATATTTTCTAAATTTTCGGTGCCTTTATGAATTAATAAAGCCGAAAGTATGTATTTTTATTAAAAAGTACACGATTCAAACTTTAATAGAGATCATAAGCTATATCCTGTATTATTTTCCACTTCGTAAATAAACTCTAATTAGGTAAATTTCTTCATGAAAAATTACAATTATTTCGAATGTGGGGTACGAGCTCGCCTTAATAGGTAGCAAGATCCCAGTCTAAGCGGCTAGTTTGAAAGTATCCTATTATTATTTGCATATCGTTAACAAATGAAAAAATATAAGTATAAATAAAATAAGGTACTTTTGTAAGTTATTAGTCTAGTATGTTTCCTGAAAAGCCTATTTTTTTGACAAACGATAAAATTATTTTTAAACCAATTATGAATGGACACAATGAATCAAAATACAACTATTGTAGGTACCTACATAATATCTCTATGGTTATCTAAATTGTATTCATGTAGGATTTAAATTAAACGTCAATTTGGTTTCTTTTGCATTGTATCACTTTAACTTTGATTTTCTTTATTTTTGTTTGCAGAGAAAAGGTCATCATTCAAAAAGTGATCGGACTAAAGCCCGCAAGGAAATACGCCATACAAGTGACTGCCTCAGCTAGAGGGAGTTCTGTGCCATACAAAATGTTGTATGTCGATACAAATGTGTCATGCAAAGACGATCTGATATGAAACTTACATCAGTATTACCTGGTATTTGTGAATTACGTTTTTTATACGTTTATCAAGTTCAAAATATTGCCATTTTCAAACTAGTAGAAAAATTAATTACTATACTGCGAAAAATATAGAAGCCTAATTTTAGAGTTACAGCCGTTATCATGTATTGTTATTTAAAAAATCATGTATTATAAGATTTTGATTATTTCGAAATGTTTGTCAATGTGCCATCTTTCCCCCAAAATTTACCTTATTGATATTGCATACATAAATAATAAAAGTCCCCCGGGAACGAATCTAAGGGGCAAAGCTAGAGTACTTAAGTATAATAAAATTCTATTAACCTAAAAAAATAGTATACGCATTAGTATTATTTTAT
Source organism: Ephestia elutella (assembly GCA_018467065.1). Taxonomy (NCBI): domain Eukaryota; kingdom Metazoa; phylum Arthropoda; class Insecta; order Lepidoptera; family Pyralidae; genus Ephestia; species Ephestia elutella. The sequence continues at coordinate 4,808,565 of CM031566.1, read as the reverse complement.
TACTTTTAGAGTAGGTACCTATCTAAGTCTATAAATATATTTGAAAAAAATAGTTATGTATAATACTTAGTTATAAATAAATACTTAGGCCTATTTATTAAATTTTGTGGCATTTATGTGTACCTAGCTATCAAATTAAGTTTTTGTACTTAAATCAAACATAATCAAACTACTGATAAGTTCCTATTTTTGTATATACCTACCTACTATCCTATTTGAAACTCAAACAAGTACCTATATAATTTGTAAGTAGGATATCACTAGTAGTGCCTGTATTTGCCTAAATATTATAGAGTTTTTAAAATGAAATATAATATCTAAATGTAACTAACCTGTTTTTTTTTCGTTCGTTAAAAATCACTAGCGTTTTCCACGAGTATGTAATATCCTAACTAATATTACGTAGTACTTATATTAATTCTGTGCTATTATAAGCGAAATTGATATGAGTTTGTTTGTTACATCTTCACACTTTATCTGCTGAACCAATCTTCCTAAAATTTTGCATAGGTACCAACCTACATATAGGTAGTTAGAAGGACATACCTTTCATCCCGGAAAAAGGACTGTTGCCATGGGAAATTCAGGCGGGCGAAGCCGCGAGCAAAAACAGGTTACCCATCGAGAAAAAATTAACGAAATGACAGTGAAAACCGCACCAAAATCAGTAGATAGTTAAAAAGATTTAACAGCAACTTTTGCAATGGTCGGGTGGGTGTGGATCACAAGTTTATTGCGGGCTTCTCCGTGCTTCATAAAGCTCATTATGGACCCGGCTGTCTGCAGTTGTTAATACCATAGAGTCCGTGTTGCTAAATGGTTAAACCCACCAACCTTTTATCCATCCATCAGGAAGGTCAGTGATCTTCTTCATAACGAGTGTGTTATTACTAACACTGGTGTCAGATTTTATTCAAGTCGCCTAAAGGCATCTGACATGACTTTTACGACTACCGCTATCTAGTGGCAGTAGTCGTATACACACTAGTAAACTTAAAACAGGCAGCCAATGTGCAGGTTTCCTCACGATGTTTTCCTTCACCGGAAGCAGGATGTGGTCTATGAGTAAACTACCATACATCCGTCAGATTGGACTTCAAACACAGTTAGGATTTGAACCCGGATCCTATCCGACCTCAGGCGGGCGGGTTTCATTACCACTTGGCCACCATCGATTTAGGTCAGTGATGATAATGATGAAGGTTGGTCATCAATTACATCATGTAACATGCAAGAGCAAACATGGAAGTGCTAAGGAAACTGGGTAAATTACAATCAATCAAATAAGTATCTACTTACTTTGTAAGACTTCAGGGGCCCTATTTTTGAAAGTGTGACTCACCAAAAAAGCGTGAGCCGAATGATTTTACATTCGATATCAATTATTCCGTATTTTTGAATTGTCTATGTCGAATAATTCGCAACGAGTGGTCTAGACCACTCGTTTTCGTATGAGTTGGTAGTCGAACGTTTTTTACGTCAAAATCATGAATGACATAGACAACCGGATACGGATATAGATGGTGTCTATTAGAATTTCATTTTTGCGTTCTGTTTAACACTTACGTTCTCTTTGATTAAAAAATTCACGAACATTTTTTTTACAATTCGTTACCGATTCAGTTTTCGTTGCGTAGAATGGAGCAGAAATTATTTCTCGCATTATTTTCATATCACTGGCAACATTGCTAGACGAGTGATTTAAAAAATACGGCTTTTATGTTTTTAGTGACATAATAAGACGAGTGCGACATAATAGTCTATTCGTTTTCGGCGGTATACTTTCAAAAATAGGGCCCCAGGTTACGAAGTAACTATTTAGTAATCAGTGCTTCAGGTTCAAAATAAAAGGACAGCGTATTTCCGAAAACATCTCGACTGAAGTTTAACCAAGTTAAATAAAATCAAAATTTTGAAGACATTTTGTTGATTTACACTAAATTCTAATTTCATTAAATTAACGAGTTTATACAAATAGGCATACTTAGCCTGAAGTTTCGAATGGAAACTCTATTTAGGCCATTATTTAGTTAACAATGAAGGCTGTAAATTTCGTGTTAAAGTCAGGACGACGTTAATTCGACGCTTTTGTTTACAAATAAACTCTTAGGATAGATCTAAACTTGAAGGTCCCTAATCAGTGTCTCAGAATACAGATAAGATTTGGGTTAGGCCTAGGTACCTATTTGACCTTGGGTCGTGTTTGTGATTATTGATTTAAACACGAAATGACGAAATAAACATGTGTGCAATGCTTGAAGCATGTGTGTGCACACAGTGTGTGCACACACATTCTTCAAGCAATACGATTCGTTCGAGTTTTTACGTACGTACGAGTCGATTTTACTGTATAATCGACTCTTATTCTATGACGGAAAATGGTGTGATCAACGTGCCATCGATAATGTTTTGCATCTGTCGGGCATCCTATTATAACTAACTTTTTTTAGAGATTAATTAAGTTATAGGTACAAATCAAGAAATCTACACGAATATACTTAATTAAGATGAAAAGTTTGATTGTACGCATTAATCTCTCGAACTACCCGGATTTGAATCTTTTTGTAGTTACCTATGCTAGCCATATTCATGAGGGTCTAAATGGCTTTTTCACTTCTCATGCTCTGAAAGTGCTTATTTGTGCAGAATATAGGCTGCACAAAGTCGAATTTTGTGCACAAGGGCATTAACGTATCTACTTATAAATGTATCTATATTAAGGCAAAGAAAATGAGCCATACAGCCAAACGCAATACGAAGTTCATAGATAGAATTTGTTGTTTTATAATATTTACTTTCATTTATTTGCCTTATATGTTTTTTTAAGAAATAAAAGATATTATTTAAATTCAAGTACTTTAATTAATTTAAGAAAATTATCATTACAAATTTAACTCAATAGTAGGCTGTATAGATCTGCAGCCCAAGCCTAATATCAATGTCGTAAGATTTAAAAAAAAAAAGCGGCGGGAAACAGCTCTTGTTTTTTCTTGCGTTTACTGTTTTATTTCCTCGCAATCGAAGTGAAAAGCAGAGTTTATACCTCGTCCACACTCGTATCAGCCCTCACCTTCGGCTCGGGCTGCTAAAAGTCTCGGATAAAAATGGTTCGTTTTGTGCACTTGTTGTAAAATATATTTTTGTCCCCGGCTTCGCCCGCTTTTGTTTCCTTTTCACCCATTTCACTCCTCGAAGGGTGGAATTTTCAAAAATCCTTTCTTACGCTAGGTACCTAATGAACCTCTCTACAATTGAAATAAAATCAAGTCTAACAGATGTGTGAAATTTATGAGGGGTTTCACTATTAACGAACCCTAAACAGAAAGACAGAAACAAAGTGATCAATTAGCGAAATCGCTCTACTCTCCACCTATCCCAATCAATCTTGCTAAAGTACTTTCTAGATGTTTGTGGGTAATTGCCCGAGTTGTTTATCTTGCTTGGTTTTAGACTGAATCTTACGAGTATTTATTTCAAGCTATTCTTTAGTAGGTATAGTCCTACTCACGTGTCTATTTCATCCGGATTTTGCATGTATGGTACCTAAAGAAATATTCAGTTTTTATGAGCTGAAAAATAGTTGAATAGGTTATGTTAGTTTTTGACGACCTCCGTGGCCTAACGGTCATCACGTCGGACTGTCACATCGCCGGAGGTCCCAGGTTCGATCGCAGGTCGGGTTAGAAAATGATATTTACTAGATTGATCTGGGTCTTGGATGTTTATCTATACAGGGTGTTTGGGTAAACACTCTTATCCTTTCTGGGGGTGAAAGTACTCATGAACATGAGTAACTTTTTATATGGGACCGACTCTGAATCTGAAAAAAAAAATCTGCTGTTCCATACATTTTACAATACCTACTTGCCCAAAATGTATGGAACAGCTGTTTTATTTTTGAGATTTCAGAGTCGGTCCCATACAAAAAGTTGCTCATATTCATGAGTACTTTCACCCCCAGGGATTGGGATTTGGGTGTTTACCCAAACACCCTGTATATGTTTTTGTTATAAAATATAGTAACACAACTCTCGAACTTCTTTGGCGCTAACACAATCTGTGTGATTTATCCGTACCTACCTATATATTTGTTTTTATTTCATTTAGCTTTTTCCATGAAACGGTTAACTTGATACGTGGGTGCTCCCCGGCGGCGTTACCGGGTTTGTGCAGTCTTTCACGCAAATGTCTTTTCGCACAAGTTTTTTTTCACGTAAACAAATATGTCAAATAGCGTTTCGCGCAAATGTCGTAATAAATAAAATCAAAGGACATTTTTTTTTCTATGTGGCCTTATCATAGGATTTACCATCCATTTTCCTTATCCTCTACTCCCCTGCGTCCTATTACCGAAAGATAGACATTATCTAAGGCGGATTAAAGACCACTAACTGATCGATTGTGACCTAAATTGATCACTGTGTGGTGTGTGCGAGATATATTTCTTTTGTTCATTCGTTTATCTTTCGGCTACTTTGTCTTTTTTGTTACAATCGTAACATACTCGTAGAGCAATACGAACTCCTTACAGACGCGCGCGGAAGTCCTTGTTGCTCGAAGAATCGTAATGATTATTATATGTAGGTAATAACTAGCTTATGTCCGCGTGGATTTCCCACGGGCACAGTACTTTTTTACGGGATGAAAATTCCCTATGTCCTTCTCAGTACTTGGAACTATGTGTATGCAAAATTTCAGGAAGATTGGTTCAGTCGATAAAGCGTGAAAAGGTAACAAACTCACTTTCGCCTTTATAATATTAGGATTAGGATTAGATACTACCTACTTACATATCAAAGAAACAAATATTAGTAAATTATCACACATTTATTTTTCAATGTCACCTAACACAATTAGTATAAATCTTAATTAATTTATTTAATTATTGTAGGCAATCTAGTTATTTACTTTTAATTACATTATCATTTACACTTTTACCACTTATTAAGCAAATGTACAAATCAGAACTATATTTACTTTATTCGAACAGCAAGTAACAAATTAAATTTTCTAAAATGGAACGACACGTCTTACGGAATGTCCACTCAGTTCGAAATCTGGAGCAAAAGTGCCGAACTGCCGAGCGATGTTGCCCTGCGTCGCCGCCTCACTTCCTATTTTTCAGTGTTGCCATGTGTTTCACGGTGTTCTCGCGCGGAAAAATATAAAGGCGACAACACTCGGCCGTCCTGCATTCATTTTCGTCCTCGAAAATGTTGAGGTCTGATGTGAAATTTGCTGAAAACACACAAAGATAAAATTTTATTTATGTCGTCATAAATTAAACAGGGTAACAGAGCACACATCTTCCCGATAATGCATTGTATCTTGGGTTGTATATCAGTGTTGCACCATCTCTATGACTTTTCCGTTTCGGTCATTTATGGTTGTGACTGAACGAACCCTCAAAATGCTATTATCAAGAATTTAGGATACATTACATAGTTTGTTCGTACATTTACTAATGCACCCTCTGTGTGTTAAAGCACTTTTACATCAGACAGTTAAACTCTGTTTCAAAAAGAAAGAAAATAAACACTTTGCTATTATTGACAACACTCGGACTACACATATAAATAAAAATGTTTCATGCAGCTTGTACATACCATTATTAGTCTTCCAGATTGCTAATGTTGATCCATGGTTTCATATTTTCTATACACGTTATACCTTCATATCGTCTAGATGTCCTTTCAGCGCCTCTCATATCAGTCACTTTATAGCGATCGTGGCCCAAAACTTCGGTCACCTGAAACGGTCCCTTAAACAGGGGTAACAACTTGGTGCTCTGACCATCATTCGATTGGCTGGGAATTTTGATGACCACAAGATCTCCAACATTATAGGATACTGCAACTTTGCGTTTTGCATCAAACATAGTTTTTTGTTTTTCTGCGCACTTTTTAATGTTTTCATCTACTTTCTTTCTTAGCGAAGTCACATCAAGCTGTATTTCTTCCAAATCATCAAATTTGTCTGCTGACGTGTTTAGTCTGTACCCAAAAAATACTTCACTGGGCACTGCTTCAGTGGTTTTATTTATAGTGCTATTAATTCCTTGTTGGATGCTAGTAATATGTTGGTCCCACTTATTGTTATCCGTGTCCGCGCTCATAGATCGTAAGGCCTCAAGAATGGTTTGATTATACCGCTCAACTTGACCATTGGAACGTGGCATGGCTGTGGCTATCACATGATGGCGAATGTTTCTGTCTTTACAAAAGTTCACAAATAATTTGGAAGTGAAGGCGCTACCCGCATCACAAATAATGCGCTTTGGATTCCCAAAAACTTTAAACGTATTTTCTAACTGATTAATTACTACCTGGCTTTTAGTGTTTCGAACAGCGAATATAAAAACAAATTTCGTGAATGAATCTACCACTACAAGTAAATAAGTGTTGCTTTTGGACGTTTTCACAAATGGACCTAAGTGATCAATGTGCAACGTGTGGAACGGCCTGGCATACTTTGGAATCGGAAAAAGCATTCCAGCCTTTTTGCCATGAACATTTTTGTGATATATGCAATTTAAACAATTTTTAATATATTTTGTTATTACTCTCTTCATTCTTGGAAACCAATATCGAGCTCTGATCCGTTCTAAGGTTTTATCTACTGCAAAGTGTCCCACATCATTATGATTTAATCTAATTATTTGCCAAATACACTGTTTAGGTACAACCCAACGCCTACCATATTCCGTCCTGCGATAAACTTTGTTTCCTAACAGCTCGTAATCTTGAAAAATTTGTTTGTGAGTTTCGGCTTCACCGGACTCTAATAGTTCCTTGATTGCACATATATTTGGGTCCTGTAATTGAACTGATAGAAGCCAATCAGATTCAGTGATGGCCATTACAGACTCAGAGTTATTTTTGTCATTAGGAGTAGGGTTTCTACTTAATGCGTCTACATGCTGCATTTGAACACCTGGGCGATGTAAGATTTCGAAAGTAAACTCCTGTGTCTGTAATACCCATCTACCTATTCTAGCGTTAATATCTTGTTTTGTCATTGAATATCTGACTGCATTACAGTCCGTTACGATTTTAAATGTGGTTCCTAATAAATAATGTCTGAACTTTTGCAAACCAACAACAATAGCTAAGAACTCTAATTCGAAGGAGTGATATTGTTTTTCCGCAACTATGGTTTGTCGACTATAAAAATGAATAGGCCTTTCGCCTTTATCTGTAATTTGGACCAAAACACAACCTAAACCTTCACGACTAGCATCAGTGTAAAGAATAGTGGGCAATTTTGGGTCGAAAATTGAGAGTACTGCGTTATTTATAAGTTCATTTTTTAACACATTTACAGAGTTATCATGTTCTTTACCCCATTTCCATTCCATATCTTTTTTTAGTAAATTTGTCAATGGTTTTGCTAATAGGGCACAATTTTTAATAAACTTTCTGAAATAATTTATCAAACCTAAAAATTGACGTACTTGGTGTACGTTTCCCGGCATTGGATACTTTTTTATTGCTTCCAATTTCTTTTCACCGGGTCGTATGCCCTCACCTGAGATATCATAGCCCAAAAAACTAACACGCTTTTTAAAAAAATGGCACTTGTCTAAATTTATCGTTAAACCATTATCTTTTAAAATTTTAAGGACTTGATCTAAAACCTCGACATTTTCCTCAATAGTTTTTGTTGCAATCAATACATCATCCATATAATTTATAACTTTAGTAAACCGGAGCTGTCCTAATATCATATTCATTAATTTTTGAAACACTGAAGGTGCGTTACACAGGCCAAACGGCATTCTAGTAAATTCAAAATGACCGTCGGGTGTAATAAAAGCGGTTTTGGGTATGGAATTTTCATTAATTTTCACTTGATAATAGCCACTTTTTAAATCAAGAGAACTAAACCAATTACAGTTAGCTAATCTATCAACAAGGTCTTCAACTAAAGGCATAGGAAATTTCTCTTTAACAGTGACTTTATTAAGTGACACACAACCGCTTTTCGCCCGATGGTTTGTCGACCAGAATGATAGGGCTTGCGAATGGAGAATTACTATCACGAATAATTCCATTGTTCTTTAATTCAGATATAATTTCACGAGTTATTTGTTTTTCAGATTCAGACATTCTATACGGTCTGTGTGAAACAGGTTTTGGCGTAGTTAGTTCTATATCTAGTTCAACTACTGAAGTTTTGCCCAAAGTGGATAAGTCATCAGATATACACTCTGAATAATTATTGAACAATTCATGCAATATTGTGATATGCTCAACCGAGTCAGTATCAAATTTTGTAGTATTTATTGAAAGTACTTTAAGGGACTCGACTGGTTCAAAAGTAAGCTCATCTCCAACACGTAAATACATTATTCTTTTATCCTCAGTGAAATTTCGACCTACTAAAATTTCACAGCCGGATAACTCGTCTATTAGATAAAATTTAACGGGTAACATAACTTTATCCACTTTTAGCATAACCTCAACTGATTCAGTGACTTCAAAGCAAATTCCACTAGTAAAACCGGTTAACTGAAGGGGTTTAGTTAAACTACAAGTTACTACATTTAAATCTTTTACCAAACTTTTTAAAATAAGTGAGCAATCACTGCCCATATCAAAAAATGCCTGATAGTTTAAATTGTTCAGCTCAACAGATTTATAAAATTTTGCTTTTGATTCTATTGAAGAAATCATTTTAACCTCAGTTTCCTTTTCAACCTTGGTTTTAAGTTTAGACTTTTTCTGTAAGCAAACCGTTTCTACATGGCCTAATCTACTGCAATAGTCACACTTTAAATCCTTTTGCGTGCATTGAATTCTTTTGTGACCAACTACCCCGCACTTAAAACAAGTTAGATTCGAATTTGATGTTTCTGAAGAAACCGATTTTTTATCAATTTTACTCTGAGGGTAGAAGGTAGGTTTAGAAGTAGACGGTGTTGGGGTACTCTCAATAGAATTTTTTTGGTAAATTTTTCCATGTAAAAATGAGGCCAAATCGTCACAGTACCGGAAACTGCCTGCTTCCGCTGCTGTGCTTATATTTTTGTCACCGATGAGGCCTACAACTATAGATATAACATCACGGTCCGAAAACGACAGCATCATACGATCTATTTTTCCTTTTAAATTAAAATAAAATTCGTACAGAGATTGCCCTTCGACAGGTTTCGTTTGCATTAAACTTTCAAGCATCGTAAACATATTTCGCTTTACTTGAAATGTATCTAAGAGTGTGTCACGCCATTCTGACCACCGCCACGTGGTCCACCTAGTCTCGTTTTTCTGCACCGAATCAAACCATATCTTGGCCGTATTACGTAACTTTTGTAACGCTTGGTATTTAGTAACACGGTCCGACCAACCAAAAGCACGCGCATTAGCATCTACCACATTTACCCACATAAGAACATCATCAACTAGTGGATCGAACTCAGGTATAACAGACGATAAAATTGTGTCATGACTCACGGTTTTTGACCTTCGCACTGACCGCCTTTTCCGCTTGCCCCGGTGAGCAGAGCTGCTGCTCGACCGGGATGAACTGCTGCTCGAGCTCGTTGTATCGCTGGACGTTGAAGGTGGCCGGCGTTGTTTCTTGGATCGCTTACGGCTTCGTCGCGGCATTGCGGGTACTTTAGCACTTCTGATATCAAAGAAACAAATATTAGTAAATTATCACACATTTATTTTTCAATGTCACCTAACACAATTAGTATAAATCTTAATTAATTTATTTAATTATTGTAGGCAATCTAGTTATTTACTTTTAATTACATTATCATTTACACTTTTACCACTTATTAAGCAAATGTACAAATCAGAACTATATTTACTTTATTCGAACAGCAAGTAACAAATTAAATTTTCTAAAATGGAACGACACGTCTTACGGAATGTCCACTCAGTTCGAAATCTGGAGCAAAAGTGCCGAACTGCCGAGCGATGTTGCCCTGCGTCGCCGCCTCACTTCCTATTTTTCAGTGTTGCCATGTGTTTCACGGTGTTCTCGCGCGGAAAAATATAAAGGCGACAACATACATAATTATACGATAGTAGTGGTAAATAAGTAAAATAATTTCATGATTTAAGTAAGTAGGTACAGTCAAGAGTCAAAAGTGGAGTCATACCTTAAATATCATATTGCCTTGCAGGCGCGCAGTCCTTCATTGTGTGCGTTACGTCCATATTACGGACGTATAATTACAATAAGAACACTACTCACACTAAGCTAATTATCATATTACCCACCCACACCAAGACACAACTCTGCTGCATGCTTGTGCTTTGTGCTCATACTGCCTACGTGCTGCCATCTATCAAATTTACGGGGTATTAAGTAGAGGATTCTGACACAGAAATAATAATACACTAATACACTACCTATAGTTTATTATAAAGCAAACCAATAGTGGTGAGTACGGTGACACGCAACCAATTGATAATTTCGTCACAAGCTAATGCATCTGCTGGTCTAATCGGTAGTCGGATGGACTGCAGTTGATACAGGTCAAAGTTCGAGTCACATCCAGATATTTTATTTTTCATATTAAACTCAATTCATAAGCCAAGAGTATTTTTATATAATGTAATTGATATGCTTTAATATATTTGTTATGAAATAAAAATTCTCAAAAATCATGACAACTATTTATTCATGTAAATAGGTATAGTATACTTATGTAAAATTTATTATTATAAACTACACTAACAAATTCAAAATTTATGTTTAATCACTTCCCAATCTAATAACAGAATAAATAAGAACTTAAAAATAAGCATTCTGTAGTAAGTTACTTATAAGAATCTGTTCATTTATTTTATATATTATTACTAAATTATACTTTCGCTTTTTGTTAGTAAATATTGAGGTTATAGCTTAAGTATTCGTTTTCATCATGAAAAGAAGATTGAAACTAAACCTCAACATCTAACAATTTAATAATTTATCTCCTATTACGAAACATAACCTTGTATTTGTAATGCAAAATACAAAAACAAGTATAAGTATAAAAATAAATAATGTTTATACTTTAATAAAACCAGATTTGATACAATAGAAAGAGGACAGTTGGAATATACCTACTTAATGAATGAACTCACTGATTAAATTTAAACACAAATAATTAACTCACTATTTTGTAAAGTTGCCGTTGTTGTCTTTTCTACACATATTTCAATCACAAAAAAACTGTCCTAAACATCCATACAGTGAGAAACTAATTCTTCCTTGCTCATCTCCCATGCACCATCAGGCCCCATAGATTTTCTATGGAGTTGAGGTTAGAAGACCGCGCTGGCCAAGAATGACATTTATTTCTGGAAGCGAAATAAATTATCCAGTTTTTTTATGCACGCCACCAGCTTGATATGCACGACGAACAGTAGATAAGGTAGGTGTACCATATTACGTAAGTGTACGGAATTCCGTAAGTTTTCGGTTTAGGCCAAAAAATAAGAAAACTACTAATTGTTTTAATGATTTATGTTATTATCTTTCAAGTATAAACAAAAAAGATTCAATTACACATGGTAAAAAAGAATTACAAACAACGTTGATTCAGTTGTGAAGTCTAAAGTCAGTCAGCGCCAAATCACCATTACTATTAGTGCGTGTGTAGCGTACTGCAAGCTGCCGCGCGGATTTTCATAAGAGAATAATGAGTGATATGTAAGTATTTTCATAACAAAATGTCGCAATTATTTTTAAGGTTCTTAAAACAAACTGATTGATTACTGTCTCAAGATACTTCAATTAGTTTTTAGTTAGTTAATTCTTAATTTACTGATTGCCGCATTTACCTACCGGAAGAACCAACCATGTCCGTTAATACGTAACTATTACGGAATGAAGGACAATAAATTGATATTGTTTTTGTAATTATCCAGGCACCGAGATGAAATAAGTCAACAAAGAATGTTGTTACGGGTCTAAAGTATATCATGGTTTCGTGTGATCAAATTACGTATTAAGATTTAATTTTTCTTTATTATAAAAAAACGTGTGCAAAGTGAAACTATTTTTGAGTTTTTACAAATTCGTTACTAATGCCTTCGGTACAAAATCACTAATTTATTTGAAACGTCTCGATGTTCCTGTAAAATTTTTGTTACCTATTACTAGCATGATGATATTACTACATGTAGAAATCGAGTCATTGTGTGTTGTTGAGAATAATTACTCATTAGAAATTTCAGTTAACACAATTACCTACACCGTTTTTGGCTGTATCTCTTATTACGTTATAGTACAACGGTCTTGGTAGCTATGGGAATTTTGAACTTTTAGGTAGCTTTAACTAGGTAAGTAGATGTCAATTTTCAAATTAGTATCAATTATCATTCAAGTTTTTAATGAAAATTGCAAACATCGTAGTTTAATAATTGTAAATTTCGTAACGTTTTTTTAGAGAATACCATTTTTAAGGTAGGTGTACCATATTACGTAAGTGTACGGAATTCCGTAAGTTTTCGGTTTAGGCCAAAAAATAAGAAAACTACTAATTGTTTTAATTATTTATGTAATTATCTTTCAAGTATAAACAAAAAAGATTTAATTACACCTGGTAAAAAAGAATTACAGACATTGTTGATTCAGTTATGATGTCTCCTAAGGTCAGTCAGCGCCAAATCGCCATTACTATTAGTGCGAGTGTTGCGTAATGCAAGCTGCCGCGCGGATTTTCATAAGGGAATTATGAGTGATTTGTAAGTATTTTCATAACAAAATGTCGCAATTATTATTAAGGTTCTTAAAACAAACTGATTGATTACTGTCTCGAGTTACTTCAATTAGTTTTTTGTTAGTTAATTCTTAATTTACTGATTGCCGCATTTACATACACGAAGAACCAACCATGTCCGTTAATACGTTACTATTACGGAATGAAGGACAATAAATTGATTTTGTTTTTGTAATTATTCAGGCACAGAGATGAAAAAAGTCAACGAAGAATGTTGTTACGGGTCTAAAGTATATCATGGTTTCGTGTGACCAAATTACGTATTACGATTTTATTTTTCTTTGTTATAAAAAAACGTGTGTAAAGTGAACAATTTTTTACTTTTTACAAATTCGTCACTAATGTCTTCGGTACAAAATCGCTAATTTATTTGAAACTTTTCGATGTTCCAGTATAATTTTTGTTACCTATTACTAGCAAGATGATATTGCTACAGATTTCAAGTCATTGTGTGTTGTTGAGAATAATAACTCATTAGAAATTTCAGTTAACACAATTACCTACACTGTTTTAGCTGTATCTCTTATTACGTTATAGTACAACGGTCTTGGTAGCTATGGAAATTTTGAACTTTTAGGAAGCTTTAACTTAGTAGATGTTAATTTTTAAATTAGTATCAATTATCAATCAAGTTTTTAATGAAAATTGCAAACATTGTGGTTTATTAACTGTAAATTTCGTTACGTTTTTTTTAGAGAATACCATTTTTATACCATATTTTTGCGTATTCAGCCTATTCATATACAGGGTAAATAACTGACCGAAGCACTGTACTTAGTACTTACTGGGTTCGGATAAGTATTGGGTGGGTTTGTATCAGAAGGGACGGTAATAGAAATGCGTGTTCTCTGTGTAGAGAGTGAAGTAATAACGGAACATTTTGTGATAAAAAATGGTTGTACAAATTAGTTAAAGTTCCTTCGGCAATAACAATAAAGATATGTATCATAAAATAAGTATAAAAATAACCTTCCGTACGGTCCTTTGTTGCAAAGCCATTGTGCATTTTGATAATTGCTTTACGATGCCTTCACAAAGTACTTAGGTGCCCGTTAGGTTCCGTAGGAACGTGACAACACTTAAGAGAGAATCCCCGAAAGTCACTGGCAAAAGTAATAGACTTATAAACGGATTATATTATATGTAAATACAAATAAAAATAATAATAAATTAATATAATATTGTTCGCTAAACCCTGCTTGAAGTAAGTTGATTTGAAATGTACCTAGAAACATAAATAAACCACATTTTAAATAAAATAATTTTATTTCAGACCTAAATTAAATTTATAATTTCAGTTAATTATTAAATTATATATAATTCTGCAGCAGAACGACATTTTTCAGCATATACCGGAATTACGAGCACGCATTTACGGAATCAACTCCATAGTAAAATTTTATACCGCAATTATGGACTTTTATGGGGTCTAGATAAATTATGATTAGTCTTCTAAAACATCGTTTAATACAGTAGTGTTGCATATCAATCTCCTCTCTGAAAACCACTTTTTACGACAGCACTAATTTCAAATCGCTGAGTTTTTCGGTTTTACTAGAAATTGCTTAGAAAAACAAAACGCCTTAATACTCCGGAATTCCGTACAGTTACCTTATACCATAGTTTGCGTATTCAACCTATTCATATTAATATACAGGGTAAATAACTGATCGAAGCACTGTACTATTAGTACTTGTTTACTGGGTTCGGATAAGTAGGTATTGAGTGGATTTGTACCAGAAGGGATGGTAAATGAAATTCGTGTTCTCTGTCTAGAGAGTGAAGTAATAACGGAACATTTTGTGATAAAAAATGGTTGTACAAATTAGTTAGTCAAAATTCCTTCGGCAATAACCATAAAGATATGTACCATAAAATAAGTATAAAAATAACGTTACGTGCGGTCCTTTGTTGCAAGGCCATTGTGCATTTTGGTAATTGCTTTACGATGCCTTTACAAAGTACTTAGGTGCCCCGTTAGGTTCCATGGGAACGCGATAACACTAAGAGAGAATTCCCCGAAAGTCGCTGGCAAAAGTAGTAGACTTAAAAACGGATTATATTATATGTAAATACAGATAAATGAATGAATATAAGTAATATTGTTCGCTAAACCCTGCTTGAAGTAAGTTGATTTGATATGTACCTAGAAACATAAATAAACCTTTATTCCTTACATTTTAAATAAGATAATTTTATTTCAGACTTAAATTAAATTTATATTTTCATCAGTTTATATAATTCTGCAGCAAAACGGCATTTTTCAGCATCTACCGGAATTACGAGCACGCATTTACGGAATTAACTCCAGAGTCAAATTTTATTCCGCAATTATGGACTTTTATTGCGCCTAGATAAATTACGATTAGTCTTCTAAAACATCGTTTTATACAGTAGTGTTACATATCAATCTCTTCTCTGAAAACCACTTTTTACGACAGTACTAATTTAAAATCGCTGAGTTTTTCTGTTTTACTGGAAATTGCTTGGAAAGACAAAAACGCCTTAACACTCCGGAATTCCGTACAGTTACCTTAGGCATCGAAACATCAAATAAATCAGCATAACGCCTGGTAGGTAAAATCATCGCCTTCATATTCTTCCAACATTATTGTTGCTGCTGCTCAGAGATAATAGCCGGTCTTCTACTTTGCGGCAAGGCTACCCTGCAGCAAGTCGCTACACCCAACGTGTTGTCCACTAAAAAAATATAATAATATATAATTTAGTATTTAGTTTATATTTAATTTCAAAACTATCACTTATGCAAAGCAAAATCACGAAGAAAAATATATCAATACAATACATTAATATTATGTTATCATTTTATGTTTGAATTAATCACAAAATATTACACATTTACACACACATATTTCAAATCACAACTATTTATTTGTTTAAAAATACTCACACTTAATCCAGTTCCTTTCATTAGAAATTGAGACTATTTTGCAACCACTATCATGCAAAGTAAATCCTAGTAGTCTCCATAATACTTATAATGGCCTATATTGGCAAGTGTTGGTAAAGTAATATTCCACAAATACTTAGATAACTATCACTAACAAATGCGTTCAACTAATACGAGTACTCGGTTGAAGTGATAAATTTGCGTCTGTCTTTTTTTTCATTCACCGTCAAATATTCATTTTCATAGCTGGTCCATACTGACCACCCATACTTTTTTCTATAGTCTGAGACCCAT
The DNA here is from genome assembly GCA_018467065.1 of Ephestia elutella. Taxonomy (NCBI): domain Eukaryota; kingdom Metazoa; phylum Arthropoda; class Insecta; order Lepidoptera; family Pyralidae; genus Ephestia; species Ephestia elutella. The sequence continues at coordinate 4,792,636 of CM031566.1, read as the reverse complement.
ACGAAGTAACGATACCATAAAGTTAGAAGAAGCAAGGATTTTATAGACATACTATGAACGTTCCGTATCGTTTATAGTATGTCTATGAAATCCATAAAAGTATGAAGCGCTCGCCGACTCGCCGCGCCAGCCTACCTACTTCTATGGAAACATCGTATTCGGTCGGTTGACATTGCACAGACACATAGGCGTTTTACAAACAACACACAATCATAAGGTCTTAAGTGCAAACACTTCTATAATCAATTAGTATGAGAAATTCTGACTCCACTTCTTGAGATGTCTGTACTTATTTTGTACGCTTTTCTCAAGGCTACTTTAGTTTAGCGTGATCTTCATAACCTGGTTTTCTTATCACATAAACTTATATTTTAAGTTTCCTTGAAACTACATTTACGCAAGCGAAACCAAAGACAGTAGCTAGCGCAAACACTGATGAAATGTTCAATTTGGCGCAACAAGGCCTGCGTCACACCCGCCCTGTAATGTAACACCGACAGGGCAATTTCCCCCATCTTAGCTATCGTTAACATAATATCCGCCGCGCGAAGGACCTATCAACATGAACGATAGACAAGCCAGATGTTTATCTTAGTACAAGGTCAGAGGCCTGCAATTTAATGCGAAACCTTCCTGTTACAGCCTACCCCACTATTCTATGAAATGTGTCCCTTCGAACAGAAAACAAAATACCAATAGCACCTTAAGACAGCACTTAGGTACTGTATGCAGGGGCTTAGTTTAGCTTACTGCCCGGAACATTCCCTGGTATATATTTATTTTCTGTAGGTAATCAAAATTATCCCTGTATTGTTCCCAGGGTTATTTTGAGTATAGATCACGCACTCGACCATGTGATCTAGACGCGAAGTCTAAATCCACCCTTGTATAAAATGCACCTGTAGAAGATTTTTGATACCTGTAACATGTAATCTCAATACGTATTTGTCTGCAAATACAATCCTAACTAATATTATAAATGCGAAAGTATGTTTGTTTACCTCTTCACGCTTTATCTACTGAATCAATCTTCTTGAAATTTCGCATACACATAGTTGCATCCCGGGAAAAAGCACCGCTTCCGTGGGAAATTCGCGCTGGCAAAAGCTAGTTAAAAAAGCAGTAAATAGTGAAACTATTCAAGTGCAAAATAATAAAATTTTATTGGATCACTTTTTGGGAATGAAATGCTAAAATAAAAGTGAACGTTAGGTAGGATAACATGTTTATTATAACTTTTACAATACCCATTGACAGTATAATATGGGTATTTTTTATAATATAATTTTAATTTTAACTATGGATTGCATTAGAATTACTCTTAGACATGATTCTTTTACCATATACTTTTAACGAATCATTTTACCTTCGTGTTTTGAAAACTACTGCACCGATTTTGATAAAACTTGCTTTGCTCTATAAGCTAAAAGAAACTCAAACTAAATAAAAAATACCGGTCAAGTGAGAGTCAAACTCGCGCACCGAGGGTTCCGTACCACGCAAAGCATCTCACATTATAGCCCCAACTAAAAGACCAACTAGTTTAAAAAACAAACTTAACTTTGCAGTTCGATCCCTAAGATTCATACTGAATCCAGCGCAAAAATAAGTTTGTAACACTTTTTTTAGACCTCCTACAACATATTTACAATTTTCAGATTTATTCCTGTATAAGTACTGTTAGACCTTGCTTTTTCCCAAATTTCATAATTTTAGGACTACGCGGGAAGTACTGCTATTATTGAAGTATTGCTGCCTGAAATCGCAAAATATGCGAAAATTCGTAACATTTACGGTAATATCTCTTGATCGCGTTGACGTATAAAGAGACAATGGATCCGAGTATTCGATATTAATTTCAACTTGGTACTTTTAAGCGTTCCTGAGAAAAAAAAAAGTTTAACAGACAGACGGACAACAAAGTGATCTTATAAGGGTTCCGTTTTTTGCCATTTGAGGTACGGAACCCTAAAAAGTTGGCAGTCACGGCACGCCCGGTAGATGTAAAAAAAATAACATCGTGGCACGACGCATCATACCATTTTCCGTCACGGCATTCGAGCTCATTTTACTGCCAAGCCGCGCCATTAGATGTTTTACAACAAAAATTTCATTTTAATATTGCTTGGTTTCCGACTAATATTAAGTTTAAATTATACACATACATACACTTTTAAAATTTCATATTCATTTCATTTCAGTTCCAAATACAAGAGACAAATTTTCTTATTTATTTTTTTCTTTTTTCTTATTTTAAGTTATTTAAAAAGTTGAAGAAATCCCATAAATTTTAATTTTGTTTTTAATTCTAACAGTAAGCTCGGAATAGAAATACATGGATGCCTGTTGGCGGAATATTTCTCACATTAATAATACAGGCTACACACCTCTCACAATAGCACTGGCCTTTTTGGCACTTTCAAAATATGTCCTATACCATATACATATTCTTATGTTTCATAAAGAGCACTCAAACTTTGAAATGAAATAAAAACCCTATGTATGCTGTTATAATTTTTATTTTGTTTCAAAGGAAATTGATCATTCAAAATTGGTTGACCAGGACATATCACATACAGCAGAATCAGGGTTTAAATTTGGCTAAAAGTATATTCCATACAAATTGTCATTTAATTGCCATAAAAACAAAAAAAAAAAATTGGGTCAGCATCACTTAAACAGAGCGTTTTATTTCATTTCAAAGTTTGAGAGCTGTTTATGAAAAACCTGAAAAACACATTAAATAAGAATTAGCTAATAATCTAGTCATCGAGCACAGCCATTGCCATTTCCTTTGAAATGTTATCCGACATACTGTTCCTCCTATTAATTTCCTGTTCATCACCTGACCACCAACTCTCATCATCATCTTGAATAAAACAAAGAAACAGATCATCTTCATACGTTGGGAAATAATATTCTGGTTGGTCCCACCTTTCTTTCTTCACTGACCAATGCTTTGTCTCCCTTAAATGCTTTTCAAGATTTTTCGAGTCATCGAATTTCGTGTCACACGACAGACACTGTTTTAAATGTATTTGGCGTCGTATGTAATTAACTATTTTGATTTTGTGATAAAAACTTAAACCTTTTGTAAAATCTGCGAATGAAAAATCATGTTGCTTTTCCATGTGATCTAAAATAATATCATATTCCATCTCAGTATTTTCGCAGAGGAGGCAGGTTATTAAAGGACCGTTTTCTTCTGTCCACTCAGACCATTCTGGATCACTGTCGATATTTGAATCATTGTCATAGTCAATAGGCTTTTGTGTGGTTCTATGTTGGTATTTACTATTCTGCTTAGTACTATGTCTCTGCTTCTGTTTATCACCTAGATAATTGACTAGAAAATATTTATCATACTCCTTATTATCAGGATTAATTCTCTTATGGCCTTTCTTACGCATGTGCTCCTTAAGAATAGTGCGGTCTTTGAACAATCCTTCACAGTAAATGCATTTGAGATTGTCCAATTTAGCTGCTACAGTGTCAATCAATTCATCAACAAATATTAGGTTGTCAGGTTTGGCAATATGAAAATTATGTTTTTCATACAAATGGCTTAAATAACTTGCTCTTGAGTTATTTGACATATACCTGCAAAACAAGCATTCGCGTATAAAGTTTTTGTCCTCCCGCTCAAACTGGTGTCGTTCTAACAGCTTTTCAAGCTTTGTTTGCTGTAAATTAGTTCGTAATTCTTTGTCTTCTGGAAGAACATCACTCAACAAATAGTACTCTTCATTTGCTGATATTGTGCCATCTGGCTTCTTGTCAAGAAGCATTGTTGTACAGTAATATGGTAGACTTTGATCTGAAATTAAAACAACAATGGGTAGGTAGTTCCAACAAAAAACTAGTTTGAAAGTACAAAAATGAAGTGGCCTATTATTTAATAATATTATTGGTGTATTAATCATAGTTTTCTAGTCGTAGTTAAATAACGTGGTATTGAAGAAGACGTCGTGTAACTAACCTGCAAAACGAAGTCTCCAATACTTCAGGTAAGCACCAAGATCCGCTATCTGGTTCACATCAGCTATCACCAGGCGATGTTCCGTAAACAGATGCGTGAGCAATGGCTTCTCATCCGATGGTAGATCATATTTATCTTCACACAAAACACATAAACATTCCACAGATTCTTCGCTCTTGAAAATAGTAGGCTTTTCGGTTTTTTGATGCAAAGTTAAAGGACCGAAGTATTCTTTTTCGGTTGCAGACATTATCACCTCTAACAATTGAACTTTCTATTTAATTATAAATGTAATTAAATCGTAGATTATTGCACAAATATAACAAAATCACCAAAAATCTGGTGAAGCAAGCAAACTAAATCGACTCAATTTTGACTTTGACATGACAACATAATGTGACGTTGACATTTAAATTTTAATTTATTGTACAACGCAGTGTTCGCAGAAAAAGTTGCGTTCAGCCAAACCAAAGTCCAAAAACATAAAAATGCTTCTTTAGTGGTTTTATGCAAAGGATTTATGTTATTAGCATAGAGCTAGCAAAAAAATTTTTTTATTTTATTTAGAGGCACTGACAGCTGAGGAAGCGGGATGACAGATATGTTTTTTACCTGTGTTGGTGAAGGACAGGTAATATTTTCTGTGAATCCAATTTTCAGTAGACTTTGACAAGACAATCGAAGCTTAATTTGGAACTGATATTGTATTGTAAACAAACCTTATAAGTTAATTTATTCCCTTATTATTATAGATAAGCTTTTTAAAGTTTCATCGAGTGAAAATGGTGTAGTTTTGTGTTCTAAATTGTGATTCATCTTCTAATAGAAATGCCAATCAATACTCTTTTTACAGGTAAATGTTGTTTACAATAGTTGAATTTCAGTGAGCTTGTTCTGTTGATATACATCGATATGTTCGTTTCAATGATGTATTTTTCGTGTATTGTATTGTTTTCTTGTAAGAAAATGTATCATCGCATATTAAAAAGAACTATTTAAGAAAATATTGAGTATCGAAATATTGGCATTGGCATTTTTCGAGGCAATTGCTAGGGTAGGACACCGGTCCTACCGACCGGAGGTATAATTATCGATAAAAATTCAAAACAACATTTTCGGTTCAATATAACTGAAAATTAAACTCCATTTATTCTTACCAGTCCTATCATGTAAGCAATCATGATTTTACAACAATATAAATTAAAATAGACTTTTTAGGAAATTACTTTCGTGGTTAATAAATGTTTTACTTTAGAATGTTTAGGTTTGAACTAATATTTGATTTATTTTCAACAAAATTCAACAAAAAATACTGTGAAGATTGTTTACATGATAGGACTGGTAAGAATAATACATTTTGCAAACAATATTTTTCTTAGCTAAATACATACTTCTCTTCGATTTTGGAATCACCACTGATCGGCAACGACGCCACACTTGGCTTAAAATAACTAAAAATGCAACTTGGATAATGCAACTAAATAAAGGATCTCGTATATGTAGTCGACACTTCATCAACAACGACTTTTACATTGCTGGTGGCAAGATACGATTAAGAAAATCCGCTATACCAACTAAGTTTGCAACTAACTTTCATGCCCTAATTTAAAGGGTGGGGGTGATTTACTACAATTATATGCTGAGAATTTTGTTTATCTGGTTTATTCCAAACGCTAGTTATGAGGGTTCAAAAAAATTACGAAGCGCTTCGAGAAAAGGCAGATAGTGTTCTTGCGCTTCATTTGGCTTCTCTTGGATGACTTTTATTTCGACTATTTGGCTTGTCTTGGATGCCTTTGATTTTGACTTTTGCTCTTCGAAAACATTGCAATTTAAAAGAGCAGTCCGTTGAGACTATATTATGCAATTACCATTACTGATGACTGACATGACTTATTACTGTGCCCACGACTTCGTCCGCCCATTAATTATTATTGTTAATACGAGTATTAATATCATCATGACTGATGGAAAAAAAAAGGAATGGTTTTCTATTTTTTTTCCATATCTCTCGTGAATAGTCACAGACTGGTTACAGTTTTTTTATATGTATAGACCAGAAAATGTGCGCAGAGAATCCGGGACAAACGAAGTGGCGGGAAGAATTCTGTACCGGAACTTTACCGGGAAAAGACCACCGGTAAAAATAAGTACCGGGAAAAAATCTCCACGCGGCACCACGTTTGCCCGACTAGAACCTAACTTAAGCTATACGCAGACTGCTACCACCGTAGCTTATATAGGGAGCTACGGGGCCCTATATACTAACCTAACTTAATAACTACAATTCAAACCACTTACCAAACTGAATCTTCTTAATCTTCGGATCCAACTTCGAGTGTCTTCGGAAGAGGAGGGGGTTGTTCCCTAATCACCCAAACTACCCCCTTGAGATCTCAGTCCCCAGAAAAAATACCTGTCTTTCTTCTAGAAGGTTCACTCGGCAACAGGATTCGGCGTCTCCAGGCAGCCACAGGGCACGTCGTTCACAACAAACAGTCCAAATACATTTCTTTCGCAAAACACAAATTATCGCGAGCTTATTAGTTATTTAACAACGATGGGATACACAATTACAATTCAAACTATGATTACAATTAAATAAAATTAAAACGCCACGCCACGCGGCTACAAACGAACCATGCAAAATGGTGGCCGAGAACCTGGCCGTTACTTCACGCGACACGGCCTCGCGCGCGCGCGTTCAAAGGACGACTGAATGTCGACGGCCGGAAGCCGTCTGCGCAATGTTGCCAGGAGGCAAACGCAATGGCTATACGTAAAGCCAGCTATACACGGCGCTGCTACCATGCGACAGTGCACAGAGTTTATAAGCATCAACAATTTTTATTACAAACATCCCCCCGTCCCGGTCTGAGAAGCAGACCGCTAGCTTACTCTACAGGAAGACGGGCGAGAGAGGTCACAGCTCTCCTTAAAATCGAACCGTCGACCAACACCTCAGCCACACGCGGAGTGCCATCTCCGCCAAGAATCAAACGTAATATGCGAGCTCGTCGCCAAAGCAATGAGGGCAGATTTGCCTCTTTTAACAATACTAAATCACCCTCCCTGGGAGGCTCAGTCCTGTCTGTCCACTTCACTCTTTGCTGCAGCAAATGCAAATATTCAAGCGACCAGCGACGCCAAAAGTCCTGGCTCATTTGCTGCAACATTTGAAAACGCGACAACCGATATACGCGTTCGTCCTTCCACGGGTATTCGGGCAGGGCATTCAAAGGCCCTCCCACCAAAAAATGACCAGGGGTGAGAGCTTCCAAGTCATTTGGATCTGGAGATAGCGGACAGAGAGGACGAGAGTTGAGGACCGCCTCAACTTTACAAAACACTGTGGCCAGCTCTTCAAAAGTTAGAGCCGTTTCTCCGATAATGCGGCGGAGGTGGGTCTTTGCGGATTTCACAGCCGCTTCAAAATCCCTCCCCAATGGGGGCAACTTGGGGGACTAAACTTCCAGGTTATTCCCCTTTGGGCAGCAATTTGACTTAAACTAGTACAATTTTTATCAATAAACACAGAAACATCCTTAAGATAATTTACAGTTCCCTTATAGTTTGTGCCATTATCAGACCTAATAAGGGAAGGTAGACCTCGACGCGAAACAAAGCGATCCAACGCGGCGACGAAGGCCTCCGTAGTCAGAGCCGATACCACCTCCAAATGGACAGCCTTGGTGGCCAAACAAACAAATACACACAAATAGCCCTTCACAATACGGGCATTACGAAAGGGAGAAGCCTTGATCGAAAAGGGACCGGCAAAATCGGTTCCAACGCCGTCAAACGGTCTCGAAGGTCGGATTCGATCAGCGGGCAAATCACCCATCTGTGGTTGCATCGTGGATGCCTTCAACCTATAACATGCAATACATCGAAACAGGACACTACGGATTGCTCTTCGGGCAGACAAAATCCAAAACTCGCGTTGCAAAATAGCCAACAAAGCATTGCACCCAGCATGGGCGTTACGAATGTGTCGATCAGACACCAAAAGCTGCACCAAGGGTCCGCCCTTGGGCAACAACAGAGGATGGCGAGTCTCATATGGAAGATCCGCCTTCCGGAGCCTGCCTCCAACCCGAAGAAGCCCATCCGAGTCGATGTACGGGTTCAAACGAGCGACCGCGCCCTTCAACTTAGCGCGTCCGTCGCGCAAAATACGAAGCTCTGACTCAAACCGTCCGGTCTGCACGACACGGACCCAATGCAACAATGCGCTCCGGCGCTCTTCTGCACCTGCAATCGGCTCCAACCGCTTTGCCTGTGGGTTTCTACAATTATGTATGAAACGCTTAATCCAACTGGTAACACCCAGAAGCTTATCCAAGCTGCTATACCGAGCAAGTAGCCAATCCGGCTCCGACGTCGTCTCAGCGACTACAGCATGTACACGGAGCCCGGTCAAACTCAAAGAAGTAACATCTGTCTGACAGACAGGCCAAGATGTTTCTGATCCCATCAGCCACTCTGGACCCCACCAGAGCGGGTGTGACACCAATTCTGGTGCCGTACAACCTCGGGAAGCACAGTCCGCTGGGTTAAGCTCTCCCGGCACATGTCTCCATGTTATATCAATTCCAATATTTTGAATTTGGGAAACCCTGTTTCCAACAAAAACCTCCAAGGTATGTGGGGCCGCGCGCAACCATGCAAGCGCGACCTGGCTGTCCGACCAGGCGAAGATGTCTCGTATCTCGACCGTGGCCGCCAGCTCACTGGCAACGTGATGCAACAATTTAGAGAGAAGGTGAGCTCCACTCAACTCAAGCTTGGGAATAGTCAGCCTAGTCCTGATGGGGGCGACCTTGCTCTTCCCTAACAAAAGCGAGACATTGACCCGGCCATCGGCGTCAACTGTCCGCATATAGACTGACGCGGCGTAGCCTCGCTCCGACGCGTCACAAAAGGCTGGCTCGATATTTCCCGGGGGGCAATATTCGACGAGGCAAGGCAATCCGATTGACTTCCTTAATCGATGAAAACAACTCGAGCCAATCATCCAATGGAGGACCAAACAGCGGCTCGTCCCACGAGACGCCCAAAGTCCAAAGTCTCTGAAGAAGACACTTCGCAGAGAATATTACTGGACTGATCCAACCGCTTGGATCAAACATACGAGCTATTACGGACAACACCGTTCTCTTAGTCCAGACTTTTGGTATTTCCAAGTCCACTTGGAATGTGAAAATATCGGTTAGCGGCTGGTACTGCATGCCCAGCACCGCTATCCTGTTGGGATCATCTACATCCTCAAACAGGTGAGGGTTCTGTTGGTGATCCTCCGGGATCCCTTCTAGAACTCTAGGCTCATTGGACAACCACTTACGTAGCTCGTAGCCACCCGTTTTCAATATTTCAATCAATTCATCCCGCAGTAGGAGGGCCTCCTCAATACTTTGGGCTCCGGTGCACACGTCATCGACATACAAGTCACGTGACAGCACGGAAGCCCCACGGGGAAAGCGGATCCGTTCCCGCTCTGCCAATTCAAGCAATGATCTGATGGCGATATAGGGACTAGATTTCAAACCATACGTGTTTGTATTGAGTTCATACACCGTCACAGGATCCTCAGGGCGCTCACGCCAGAGTATCAACTGGAATCGCCTGTCCTCAGGATGTATGACTGTCTGGCGGAACATCATCCGGATGTCCGCGCCAAAAACCACTTGATGTCTTCTAAAGTTCAAGATGATGTCAATTATGTCCCTATGCAATTTGGGACCTGAATGCAAACATAGATTCAACGAAACTCCGTTCGAAGTGGGTGCGGACCCATCAAAGACAGTCCGCAACTTGCCCGTTGAGGCCTTCACCACCGCGTGGTGGGGCAAAAAATAATGCTCAGTTGAGCTCCAATCAACTCGAGCCGGAGACATGTGACCCAAATCCTCGTACTCGCGCATAAATTCAATATATTTATCGCGAAGTACGTGGTCACGCTGCATACGTCGCTCCATGGACAGCAGTCGTTTCTCCGCAAGCGCCCTACTTTGCCCTAGGCTAGGACGAGAGGCAACAAAAGGTAACCTAGTTACAAACCGACCGGAGGGCAACCTCTCCGTGGTCGATCGAAAAAGGGCTTCGCACTCAGCGTGTTCCGGATCCATCCTGGAACTCATAGGTGGCTCCTCCACCTCCCAAAACCTTTGCATGGTCTTGGCCAAGGACGCAGATGCGACAACCGGTGGCTCCTCCGCGGTGCCATTATCAAACACAGGGCCCATCAGGGCAAAACCAAAAATCGTAGACACTGCCATCAGTGAAGACGAACCCAGAGCTCTCTGGGTACCCAACAAAATCCAACCCAATACGTCCGAGCCCAGGAGCAAGTCCACTGGGCCGGGATGAAAGACAAAGGGGTCGGCCAAATCCAGACCCGAAACCAAAGACAACACACCCGGCGGTATGTCTGTCGAGGGGTGCCAACCCGCAATGGTATCCATTACCATAGCCGAAGTCGTGATCCTCATTGTGGAGGACTTCAGCGAAGAAAAGGTGACAAGTGTCTGGCCCGTCAGACACTTCACTTGTATGCCACCAACTCCAAGAAGTGGCACAGGCGAGTCTTCCACGACTAAACCTAACTGGTGTGCCACTCGAGTGGTAACCAAACTGCTTTGAGCCCCTGAGTCCAACAGAGCTCTCAAATTAATGGCTTCCCCCACGACCCCATACGCGGACCACCGCGGTAGGGAGCAGAACCGTCCGCGGCTCTGTCCCAGCAAGGGAGCAAGCTAGTTACGGGCTCCCCACTCTCTCCAAACCAGGGGCGCGCCACTGACCCGGATAATATGGCGGGCGAGTGCACATCCCCATCTGAGGGGGCATAACCCGCGGCCCGGCCATACATATGGTACGGCGGGTGGTACTCCAGCCGTGGGTACTCGTGCAGCGGCGGAGAAAACCGCTGCGGCTGCATGTGTTGGGCATTGGTAACCCGCGTGGAGGGGGGTGTCCCCACTCTCACGTCCGATCTAGGGCCCCCGCCCATGGGGGCCCTATCCGGGGCCTGGCCAGCCACATACTGGCCCCGACCTTGGGGCGCGTGGTCCCGGTCCGCCAAGACCCGCGCCGGTACGCGACCCCCCTCCCGAGGGGGGGTGCGACGAGCGAAGCCGCGTCCTCCGTCCGATGGTGGAGGGCTTCGCGCAGGAGCGCCCCCGCCCATAGGGGACCCCTGCCTCAACAACCGGGGGCCATCCCCGTTCCGGTTCATCAATCAATCAATCAATAGTTTATTTGTTAAACATAGGTACAATAAAAGATGTTACAAGTTAATTAGCTCGCCATGTCTTGCTATTTCTAGCATACAAATATTTAGGTAGTTTCTAAATCGAGTTATAATAATGTAGGTATAATGTCAAAATTAATTTCAGAATAAATTATAAATAAAATAGAAGAGAAAAAAAAATCTAAATACATGTCAAAATTTATCAGAATAAAAGTGCTAATGTCAATTTATAATAAATGCATGGAAGTAATAAATCACTAATTTAAACTGTCATCAATAAAAAAATCGTTAACAGAATAGTAACACTTATCTACTAGTAATGCAAACAGTCCTTTTTTAAACATTTTAAGATTTAAATCTTTTAAATCATTAGGTAGTTTATTGTAGATCTTAGTAGACATACCTAGAAAGCTTTTCTTTACTAGAGCAAGCCTACATTTTTGTGGCCATAAAGTATGCCTATTTTGTGGTCTTACAGGATTTCTTTTAACATCAGATAACTTCACAAATAATTCAGAATTCATTTTTACAAATAGAGCCATTTCAAAGATGTACATTGCAGGAAATGTCAGTATTTTAAACTGTTTAAAAATTGGTTTGCAGCTGTCTCTTGAACTCAGGCCACACATAGAACGAATACATCGTTTCTGTGCCTTGAATACATTTTCTTTATCGGTGCAGTTACCCCAAAAGATTATACCGTACCTGAGCACTGACGCTACAAGACCATGGTAGGCTGTAAGCGTTGCATCTATTTTTGCAGTCTTATGTAATTGATGCAGAGCAAATGCCGATTTATTTAATCTTTTGCATATATCGTTTGCTTGGTCTTTCCACGTAAGTTTGTCATCTATTGTGAGTCCGAGAAATTTAGCTTTTTTGACAGTTTCCAAATTAGTGTTTCCATACTTTATAGTCATGTTTGGTGCTGTGTGTACTGGTTTGAAGTGCATAATGCTAGTCTTATTCAGATTTATAATTAATTTATTCCTGTCAAGCCATTTTACTATATCATTTACTGCGTCATTTATATTTCTTTCATGGTCAACTATGTCATTACTTTTTACACATATTGTGCTGTCATCAGCGAAGAGTACCATTGGCTGTTTTGTAACATTAGGTAGGTCATTGATATAAAGTATAAAAAGCAATGGTCCTAAGACGCTTCCTTGAGGAACTCCACAAACTACATTCCTAGCTTCGGAAGTGTACATTATTTCAATTTTTTTCTCAGGACAGATTCTAGTAATTTGCGTAACTTGTTGCCTACCACTCAAGTATGATTTGATTAAATTTAGCACATTGCCTCTAATACCATAAGCCTCAAGTGTACTAAGCAAAATTTGGTGATCCACGTGATCGAATGCTTTGGTCAAATCAGCAAAACAGCAGCTTATTGGTTTCTTTCCATCTACATTTGTTAAGACTATATTTAATAGATCATAAATTGCCATATTTATGGATTTATTTTTTCTGAAACCTTTTTGCTCCTGACTAAGGATATCAAATTTATTTATAAAACTAGTTATGGCTTCATGTATGCACTTTTCAAATATTTTAGAAAATATAGGTACAAGTGCAATGGGTCTAAAATTATTAATATCTTCTCTGTCATTTTTCTTAAATACTGGTTTAATAATCGTTTTTTTTAAAGCATCAGGATATGTACCCTGTTCTATGCATAAATTTAATATGTAACTAAGGGGTAAGGCTAGTGCGTTTTCAACAAATTTTACAACTTTGGTTGAAACGTCATGCAGAGCATCACGTGGTGCAGCCCACGGCATGCACTGCATGGTATGGCTCTGGGACAGTCATGTGCATAGTGACTGCCCAAACAGTAAAAGCAAAGTTCATGCCGCCTTGCCATGCGGCGCCGATCTTGTACTGGCAGTCTCTGCCAGTCCCTGCATTGCAGCAGGCTGTGGCCCATCCGGCCACATTGCAGGCAGTCCGCGTCCCCCGCGACTGCTGCCGTGTGTGCAACCCGCACACCAGCTCCACGCGGTGGCGGTTGCCGTCCCTGTTGGGGCCTACGTTCAGGCGCTCTGGATGGCGCTGAGTCCGTCATGGTATTCTCAGCCGCCCGTGCCTCAAACTCCAAAAACTTCACCAAGTCAGTGAATGTTGGTAGGGTGGTGCTATCCCGTTCCGCATTCTCGCGCTCAAATCGCGAGCGGATGTCGTTGGGTAATTTGCCCAATACAATGTGCACCAGCAAAAAGGACCATTGGTCCACCGGCAGCCCCAGTGTGCGGAGCGCGTTACAGGCCACTGTAACGGGCGTGAGCAACTGCAGGCGCAACTGTGCCCTGTTGGCCACCTTGGGCAGGGCCATCAACTGTGCGGCGTGGGCATCCGCTAACAAACGTAAGTTTTGGTAGCGGGAGTTCAATAACTCCCAAGCCGTGTCGTACTGGTCGTCCTCCACCCGGAGGTGCTGGATGAGCGACCGCGCTTCACCCTCAAGAGTGGAGAGGAGGTAGGCCATCTTCTGGGCCTTCGACAAATCCTGTCGTGCTACGACCAGGGACTCAAACATATTTTTATATGCCACCCACTCCTCCATCCTACCCCCAAAGTGGGACAGCTGAAGGGTGGGGAGCCGACCAGTATCCGCTGGTCCTTCCTGTCTAACAGGTGTGCGAGGGGCTGGTCCGCCAGCCTGTCTCGCCCTTATTGCGGCCGCCGCCTCCACGATGTCATCGTGCAGACTCAGGATCTGGTCCAGGTCCGCCACGTGACCTGCGTAGACCTCCGGGGTAAGGTCGGCTTCGGTAAGCGCCGCCATGGCCGCTTCCGCGTTGTTCAATCGTGAGCGGAGCTGATCCGCTCTTTCCAGTATAGCGGCCTCCCTGTCCTTCCGGGACAGGAGTCCACCGGCCGTCACAAACCATCTCAATTCGTTGGCGAGTGTCGCCTTAGCATTGGGGACCTTCGCCATCGCGTCAAGTCACAAACAAAAAATAACAAAAGGTAAATAAAAAACAACAAAATCAAACAACTACACGAAGAACCGCGGTAGGTATGAGAATGGCACAAACCCGGAACGCACGGTACAAACCGCAAACAAATACAAAAAAGGTTACAAATATTCTTATACAAACAAACTAAGAAAAATCTAATAATTTTTACAAACAATTAATTATTTTTTACAAACGAACAAATAGAGGGTAGATAAACTACGCTCTGCTACCAGAAAATGTGCGCAGAGAATCCGGGACAAACGAAGTGGCGGGAAGAATTCTGTACCGGAACTTTACCGGGAAAAGACCACCGGTAAAAATAAGTACCGGGAAAAAATCTCCACGCGGCACCACGTTTGCCCGACTAGAACCTAACTTAAGCTATACGCAGACTGCTACCACCGTAGCTTATATAGGGAGCTACGGGGCCCTATATACTAACCTAACTTAATAACTACAATTCAAACCACTTACCAAACTGAATCTTCTTAATCTTCGGATCCAACTTCGAGTGTCTTCGGAAGAGGAGGGGTTGTTCCCTAATCACCCAAACTACCCCCTTGAGATCTCAGTCCCCAGAAAAAATACCTGTCTTTCTTCTAGAAGGTTCACTCGGCAACAGGATTCGGCGTCTCCAGGCAGCCACAGGGCACGTCGTTCACAACAAACAGTCCAAATACATTTCTTTCGCAAAACACAAATTATCGCGAGCTTATTAGTTATTTAACAACGATGGGATACACAATTACAATTCAAACTATGATTACAATTAAATAAAATTAAAACGCCACGCCACGCGGCTACAAACGAACCATGCAAAATGGTGGCCGAGAACCTGGCCGTTACTTTACGCGACACGGCCTCGCGCGCGCGCGTTCAAAGGACGACTGAATGTCGACGGCCGGAAGCCGTCTGCGCAATGTTGCCAGGAGGCAAACGCAATGGCTATACGTAAAGCCAGCTATACACGGCGCTGCTACCATGCGACAGTGCACAGAGTTTATAAGCATCAACAATTTTTATTACAAACATCCCCCCGTCCCGGTCTGAGAAGCAGACCGCTAGCTTACTCTACGGGAAGGCGGGCGAGAGAGGTCACAGCTCTCCTTAAAATCGAACCGTCGACCAACACCTCAGTCACACGCGGAGTGCCATCTCCGCCAAGAATCAAACGTAATATGCGAGCTCGTCGCCAAAGCAATGAGGGCAGATTTGCCTCTTTTAACAATACTAAATCACCCTCCCTGGGAGGCTCAGTCCTATCTGTCCACTTCACTCTTTGCTGCAGCAAATGCAAATATTCAAGCGACCAGCGACGCCAAAAGTCCTGGCTCATTTGCTGCAACATTTGAAAACGCGACAACCGATATACGCGTTCGTCCTTCCACGGGTATTCGGGCAGGGCATTCAAAGGCCCTCCCACCAAAAAATGACCAGGGGTGAGAGCTTCCAAGTCATTTGGATCTGGAGATAGCGGACAGAGAGGACGAGAGTTGAGGACCGCCTCAACTTTACAAAACACTGTGGCCAGCTCTTCAAAAGTTAGAGCCGTTTCTCCGATAATGCGGCGGAGGTGGGTCTTTGCGGATTTCACAGCCGCTTCAAAAATCCCTCCCCAATGGGGGCAACTTGGGGGACTAAACTTCCAGGTTATTCCCCTTTGGGCAGCAATTTGACTTAAACTAGTACAATTTTTATCAATAAACACAGAAACATCCTTAAGATAATTTACAGTTCCCTTATAGTTTGTGCCATTATCAGACCTAATAAGGGAAGGTAGACCTCGACGCGAAACAAAGCGATCCAACGCGGCGACGAAGGCCTCCGTAGTCAGAGCCGATACCACCTCCAAATGGACAGCCTTGGTGGCCAAACAAACAAATACACACAAATAGCCCTTCACAATACGGGCATTACGAAAGGGAGAAGCCTTGATCGAAAAGGGACCGGCAAAATCGGTTCCAACGCCGTCAAACGGTCTCGAAGGTCGGATTCGATCAGCGGGCAAATCACCCATCTGTGGTTGCATCGTGGATGCCTTCAACCTATAACATGCAATACATCGAAACAGGACACTACGGATTGCTCTTCGGGCAGACAAAATCCAAAACTCGCGTTGCAAAATAGCCAACAAAGCATTGCACCCAGCATGGGCGTTACGAATGTGTCGATCAGACACCAAAAGCTGCACCAAGGGTCCGCCCTTGGGCAACAACAGAGGATGGCGAGTCTCATATGGAAGATCCGCCTTCCGGAGCCTGCCTCCAACCCGAAGAAGCCCATCCGAGTCGATGTACGGGTTCAAACGAGCGACCGCGCCCTTCAACTTAGCGCGTCCGTCGCGCAAAATACGAAGCTCTGACTCAAACCGTCCGGTCTGCACGACACGGACCCAATGCAACAATGCGCTCCGGCGCTCTTCTGCACCTGCAATCGGCTCCAACCGCTTTGCCTGTGGGTTTCTACAATTATGTATGAAACGCTTAATCCAACTGGTAACACCCAGAAGCTTATCCAAGCTGCTATACCGAGCAAGTAGCCAATCCGGCTCCGACGTCGTCTCAGCGACTACAGCATGTACACGGAGCCCGGTCAAACTCAAAGAAGTAACATCTGTCTGACAGACAGGCCAAGATGTTTCTGATCCCATCAGCCACTCTGGACCCCACCAGAGCGGGTGTGACACCAATTCTGGTGCCGTACAACCTCGGGAAGCACAGTCCGCTGGGTTAAGCTCTCCCGGCACATGTCTCCATGTTATATCAATTCCAATATTTTGAATTTGGGAAACCCTGTTTCCAACAAAAACCTCCAAGGTATGTGGGGCCGCGCGCAACCATGCAAGCGCGACCTGGCTGTCCGACCAGGCGAAGATGTCTCGTATCTCGACCGTGGCCGCCAGCTCACTGGCAACGTGATGCAACAATTTAGAGAGAAGGTGAGCTCCACTCAACTCAAGCTTGGGAATAGTCAGCCTAGTCCTGATGGGGGCGACCTTGCTCTTATCCCTAACAAAAGCGAGACATTGACCCGGCCATCGGCGTCAACTGTCCGCATATAGACTGACGCGGCGTAGCCTCGCTCCGACGCGTCACAAAAGCCATGCAGGCTGGCTCGATATTTCCCGGGGGGCAATATTCGACGAGGCAAGGCAATCCGATTGACTTCCTTAATCGATGAAAACAACTCGAGCCAATCATCCAATGGAGGACCAAACAGCGGCTCGTCCCACGAGACGCCCAAAGTCCAAAGTCTCTGAAGAAGACACTTCGCAGAGAATATTACTGGACTGATCCAACCGCTTGGATCAAACATATGAGCTATTACGGACAACACCGTTCTCTTAGTCCAGACTTTTGGTATTTCCAAGTCCACTTGGAATGTGAAAATATCGGTTAGCGGCTGGTACTGCATGCCCAGCACCGCTATCCTGTTGGGATCATCTACATCCTCAAACAGGTGAGGGTTCTGTTGGTGATCCTCCGGGATCCCTTCTAGAACTCTAGGCTCATTGGACAACCACTTACGTAGCTCGTAGCCACCCGTTTTCAATATTTCAATCAATTCATCCCGCAGTAGGAGGGCCTCCTCAATACTTCGGGCTCCGGTGCACACGTCATCGACATACAAGTCACGTGACAGCACGGAAGCCCCACGGGGAAAGCGGATCCGTTCCCGCTCTGCCAATTCAAGCAATGATCTGATGGCGATATAGGGACTAGATTTCAAACCATACGTGTTTGTGTTGAGTTCATACACCGTCACAGGATCCTCAGGGCGCTCACGCCAGAGTATCAACTGGAATCGCCTGTCCTCAGGATGTATGACTGTCTGGCGGAACATCATCCGGATGTCCGCACCAAAAACCACTTGATGTCTTCTAAAGTTCAAGATGATGTCAATTATGTCCCTATGCAATTTGGGACCCGAATGCAAACACAGATTCAACGAAACCCCGTTCGAAGTGGGTGCGGACCCATCAAAGACAGTCCGCAACTTGCCCGTTGAGGCCTTCACCACCGCGTGGTGGGGCAAAAAATAATGCTCAGTTGAGCTCCAATCAACTCGAGCCGGAGACATGTGACCCAAATCCTCGTACTCGCGCATAAATTCAATATATTTATCGCGAAGTACGTGGTCACGCTGCATACGTCGCTCCATGGACAGCAGTCGTTTCTCCGCAAGCTAGGACGAGAGGCAACAAAAGGTAACCTAGTTACAAACCGACCGGAGGGCAACCTCTCCGTGGTCGATCGAAAAAGGGCTTCGCACTCAGCGTGTTCCGGATCCATCCTGGAACTCATAGGTTGCTCCTCCACCTCCCAAAACCTTTGCATGGTCTTGGCCAAGGACGCAGATGCGACAACCGGTGGCTCCTCCGCGGTGCCATTATCAAACACAGGGCCCATCAGGGCAAAACCAAAAATCGTAGACACTGCCATCAGTGAAGACGAACCCAGAGCCTTCTGTGTACCCAACAAAATCCAACCCAATACGTCCGAGCCCAGGAGCAAGTCCACTGGGCCGGGATGAAAGACAAAGGGGTCGGCCAAATCCAGACCCGAAACCAAAGACAACACACCCGGCGGTATGTCTGTCGAGGGGTGCCAACCCGCAATGGTATCCATTACCATAGCCGAAGTCGTGATCCTCATTGTGGAGGACTTCAGCGAAGAAAAGGTGACAAGTGTCTGGCCCGTCAGACACTTCACTTGTATGCCACCAACTCCAAGAAGTGGCACAGGCGAGTCTTCCACGACTAAACCTAACTGGCGTGCCACTCGAGTGGTAACCAAACTGCTTTGAGCCCCTGAGTCTAACAGAGCTCTCAAATTAATGGCTTCCCCCCCACGACCCCATACGCGGACCACCGCGGTAGGGAGCAGAACCGTCCGCGGCTCTGTCCCAGCAAGGGAGCAAGCTAGTTACGGGCTCCCCACTCTCTCCAAACCAGGGGCGCGCCACTGACCCGGATAATATGGCGGGCGAGTGCACATCCCCATCTGAGGGGGGGCAGAACCCGCGGCCCGGCCATACATATGGTATGGCGGGTGGTACTCCAGCCGTGGGTACTCGTGCAGCGGCGGAGAAAACCACTGCGGCTGCATGTGTTGGGCATTGGTAACCCGCGTGGAGGGGGGTGTCCCCACTCTCACGTCCGATCTAGGGCCCCCGCCCATGGGGGCCCTATCCGGGGCCTGGCCAGCCACATACTGGCCACGACCTTGGGGCGCGTGGTCCCGGTCCGCCAAGACCCGCGCCGGTACGCGACCCCCTCCCGAGGGGGGTGCGACGAGCGAAGCCGCGTCCTCCGTCCGATGGTGGAGGGCTTCGCGCAGGAGCGCCCCCGCCCATAGGGGACCCCTGCCTCAACAACCGGGGGCCATCCCCGTTCCGGTTCATGCAGAGCATCACGTGGTGCAGCCCACGGCATGCACTGCATGGTATGGCTCTGGGACAGTCACGTGCATAGTGACTGCCCAAACAGTAAAAGCAAAGTTCATGCCGCCTTGCCATGCGGCGCCGATCTTGTACTGGCAGTCTCTGCCAGTCCCTGCATTGCAGCAGGCTGTGGCCCATCCGGCCACATTGCAGGCAGTCCGCGTCCCCCGCGACTGCTGCCGTGTGTGCAACCCGCACACCAGCTCCACGCGGTGGCGGTTGCCGTCCCTGTTGGGGCCTACGTTCAGGCGCTCTGGATGGCGCTGAGTCCGTCATGGTATTCTCAGCCGCCCGTGCCTCAAACTCCAAAAACTTCACCAAGTCAGTGAATGTTGGTAGGGTGGTGCTATCCCGTTCCGCATTCTCGCGCTCAAATCGCGAGCGGATGTCGTTGGGTAATTTGCCCAATACAATGTGCACCAGCAAAAAGGACCATTGGTCCACCGGCAGCCCCAGTGTGCGGAGCGCGTTACAGGCCACTGTAACGGGCGTGAGCAACTGCAGGCGCAACTGTGCCCTGTTGGCCACCTTGGGCAGGGCCATCAACTGTGCGGCGTGGGCATCCGCTAACAAACGTAAGTTTTGGTAGCGGGAGTTCAATAACTCCCAAGCCGTGTCGTACTGGTCGTCCTCCACCCGGAGGTGCTGGATGAGCGACCGCGCTTCACCCTCAAGAGTGGAGAGGAGGTAGGCCATCTTCTGGGCCTTCGACAAATCCTGTCGTGCTACGACCAGGGACTCAAACATATTTTTATATGCCACCCACTCCTCCATCCTACCCCCAAAGTGGGACAGCTGAAGGGTGGGGAGCCGACCAGTATCCGCTGGTCCTTCCTGTCTAACAGGTGTGCGAGGGGCTGGTCCGCCAGCCTGTCTCGCCCTTATTGCGGCCGCCGCCTCCACGATGTCATCGTGCAGACTCAGGATCTGGTCCAGGTCCGCCACGTGACCTGCGTAGACCTCCGGGGTAAGGTCGGCTTCGGTAAGCGCCGCCATGGCCGCTTCCGCGTTGTTCAATCGTGAGCGGAGCTGATCCGCTCTTTTCCAGTATAGCGGCCTCCCTGTCCTTCCGGGACAGGAGTCCACCGGCCGTCACAAACCATCTCAATTCGTTGGCGAGTGTCGCCTTAGCATTGGGGACCTTCGCCATCGCGTCAAGTCACAAACAAAAAATAACAAAAGGTAAATAAAAAACAACAAAATCAAACAACTACACGAAGAACCGCGGTAGGTATGAGAATGGCACAAACCCGGAACGCACGGTACAAACCGCAAACAAATACAAAAAAGGTTACAAATATTCTTATACAAACAAACTAAGAAAAATCTAATAATTTTTACAAACAATTAATTATTTTTTACAAACGAACAAATAGAGGGTAGATAAACTACGCTCTGCTACCAGAAAATGTGCGCAGAGAATCCGGGACAAACGAAGTGGCGGGAAGAATTCTGTACCGGAACTTTACCGGGAAAAGACCACCGGTAAAAATAAGTACCGGGAAAAAATCTCCACGCGGCACCACGTTTGCCCGACTAGAACCTAACTTAAGCTATACGCAGACTGCTACCACCGTAGCTTATATAGGGAGCTACGGGGCCCTATATACTAACCTAACTTAATAACTACAATTCAAACCACTTACCAAACTGAATCTTCTTAATCTTCGGATCCAACTTCGAGTGTCTTCGGAAGAGGAGGGGGTTGTTCCCTAATCACCCAAACTACCCCCTTGAGATCTCAGTCCCCAGAAAAAATACCTGTCTTTCTTCTAGAAGGTTCACTCGGCAACAGGATTCGGCGTCTCCAGGCAGCCACAGGGCACGTCGTTCACAACAAACAGTCCAAATACATTTCTTTCGCAAAACACAAATTATCGCGAGCTTATTAGTTATTTAACCCCTCCAGCCATGAGCTTAATTTGTCAAAAACAACTGACTGAGGGAAATGGCGCGAAAAATGACGTCATCACTTTCGCTTTCACAAAATAATGTATTATTCAGTAATTAAACCATATTTTATCATTCTGTAAAAGGCAATTTATTGTTAAATATATTTTCCTTCCCTCATGGATCAAAACAAATGTTATTATTGAAATAATACACTCGTAATAAAAGGTCAAACTTTGAAAACTGTGCTATTGAGTAGGTAGCAAAAAATAAACCATTCATCATTTCAAAGAACAAAGTCAAGTGTATACAGTAGCTAAATGAGTAATCATTTCAAAGAAAGACCCAAACATGTTATAAAAACAGCACTTGAAATACGACCCCGCTAACGTAAACAAACGAGGCAAAAAGTGCCCTAATGTCAAACCGTAGTCCACACGAATAAAGCTCAAGATGGCGCCGAAAATCCGCCATGTTTACACAATTTTTTGTTGTGACTACGATACGAAAATTAGAAGTAATTATATATCAATTACATTATAAAAGCCGATTGTAATGCAATTTTAGTTATTTCTATTAGTAGTTTTGCTGTATTCACCAACAAATATCGCGCTAAATTTCTCAGAAATGTCGCCTAAATACGTAGTCAGTTTTGACCTCAAAATATCTAATAAACAGTATATTTCTTACAACCTATTATCTAAAATGATTTAGTATAATCAAATAAAGCTATTGAAATAGTTAAAAGTACATAAATACCTTCGAAATCACTGCAATCCAAAATAAAAACACAACTGTAACACGACACTGACATGTTTACAAACCGACTGGCAACGACATTTGAAATTATTTTTTTTTTTAATCCGCATAGACTACAACACTGAAACAACATTCAAAAGATTCGTCAGTCCCTACAGATTAAATATGATCAAACTTGCTCATACAAACGGCGCCTCTATACGTCGGGAAACAGGGTCAAAATCAAGTGGGGAAGCGCGACCGCGCGCGGTCTCTCGGGCCAGAGCGGAACGGCAAGAGCCGCTATGACGCGACCGCCGGCGGTCTCTCTGGGATTGAAGGGTTAACAACGATGGGATACACAATTACAATTCAAACTATGATTACAATTAAATAAAATTAAAACGCCACGCCACGCGGCTACAAACGAACCATGCAAAATGGTGGCCGAGAACCTGGCCGTTACTTCACGCGACACGGCCTCGCGCGCGCGCGTTCAAAGGACGACTGAATGTCGACGGCCGGAAGCCGTCTGCGCAATGTTGCCAGGAGGCAAACGCAATGGCTATACGTAAAGCCAGCTATACACGGCGCTGCTACCATGCGACAGTGCACAGAGTTTATAAGCATCAACAATTTTTATTACAAACAGTGTTCTTGCGCTTCATTTGGCTTCTCTTGGATGACTTTTATTTCGACTATTTGGCTTGTCTTGGATGCCTTTGATTTTGACTTTTGCTCTTCGAAAACATTGCAATTTAAAAGAGCAGTCCGTTGAGACTATATTATGCAATTACCATTACTGATGACTGACATGACTTATTACTCTGCCCACGACTTCGTCCGCCCATTAATTATTATTGTTAATACGAGTATTAATATCATCATGACTGATGGAAAAAAAAAGGAATGGTTTTCTATTTTTTTTCCATATCTCTCGTGAATAGTCACAGACTGGTTACAGTTTTTTTATATGTATAGACCATATGTACGTACATATAGATATAAAAATAAATATTTAATTTTGATTAAATTCAATCTTTATTTTTATTACAAACCTCATTGTGTAGAAAAATAATCAAAATTATACGTCAACGTGATTAGGAGATATTACCGTAAATGTTGCGATTTTTCGCATAATTTGTTTTTCAGACAGGAATCAAAACCTATGGGGTATCTACTTCCCATTGACTAAAATTGTGAAATTTGGCAACAAAGGTACTACTGGCACTACCCATGCCTCTTTAGTATTGGCATGTAGAGGCACCTGGGTGTTTTTAGTGGGTCCAAGTCCCACATGCCGCTTCACTGCTCAACTATTGAGAAGTGAAGCGGTATGCGAAGGCATTTTCACCTCTGTGCAGAGCAACTACGCTCTGCTGCCAGAAAATGTGGCAGAGAGAATCCGGACAAACGAAGCGGCGGGAAGAATTCTGTACCGGAACTTCACCGGGAAAAAACCACCGGTAAAAATAAGTACCGGGAAAAAATCTCCACGCGGCACCACGTTTGCCCGACTAAAACCTAACTAACTTAACGCAGTCTGCTACCACCGTAGCTTATGAAGGGAGCTACAGGGCCCTATATGATAACCTAACCTATAAATTAACTACAATTGAACACTTACCAAATTAAATCTTCTTTCTCTTCGGATCCAAACTTGAGTGTCTTCGGGAAGGGGGAATTCCTAATCACCCTACCTAACCCTTGAGATCTCAATTCCCCAGAACAACTAAATAGATTTCTTCCCGTAGTTTCACTCGGGAACAGCCAGATGTGAACAGCCAGCCACGTTTCACCTCTCACAAGAAAAAGTCACAATAACAGAGTTTTTCACAAACACAAATTCAATAGTTATTTAACAAACAGGAAATTCACAATTATCACTCAAACTAAACAACAAGCAAAAGACGCGAGACCGCTCCGCGTATTAAAATCAAACCGATATCGCCCTGGACAATGCAATGGCGGACCACACGCGACGCCATCCACGCTAGCAGTGTGAGAACCCCAAAACGCCTGGCGGCGATAACAGGAAACGCCTGCGTTTAGTTTTACCCAATATATTACAAACATCCCCCCGTCCCGGTCTGGAGAAGCAGACCGCTAGCTTACTCTACGGGAAGGCGGGCGAGAGAGGTCACACCTCTCCTTAAAATCGAACCGTCGACCAACACCTCAGCCACACGCGGAGTGCCATCTCCGCCAAGAATCAAACGTAATATGCGAGCTCGTCGCCAAAGCAATGAGGGCAAATTTGCCTCTTTTAACAATACTAAATCACCCTCCCTGGGAGGCTCAGTCCTGTCTGTCCACTTCACTCTTTGCTGCAGCAAATGCAAATATTCAAGCGACCAGCGACGCCAAAAGTCCTGGCTCATTTGCTGCAACATTTGAAAACGCGACAACCGATATACGCGTTCATCCTTCCACGGGTATTCGGGCAGGGCATTCAACGGCCCTCCCACCAAAAAATGACCAGGGGTGAGAGCTTCCAAGTCATTTGGATCTGGAGATAGCGGACAGAGAGGACGAGAGTTGAGGACCGCCTCAACTTTACAAAACACTGTGGCCAGCTCTTCAAAAGTTAGAGCCGTTTCTCCGATAATGCGGCGGAGGTGGGTCTTTGCGGATTTCACAGCCGCTTCAAAAATCCCTCCCCAATGGGGGCAACTTGGGGGACTAAACTTCCAGGTTATTCCCCTTTGGGCAGCAATTTGACTTAAACTAGTACAATTTTTATCAATAAACACAGAAACATCCTTAAGATAATTTACAGTTCCTTTATAGTTTGTGCCATTGTCAGACCTAATAAGGGAAGGTAGACCTCGACGCGAAACAAAGCGATCCAACGCGGCGACGAAGGCCTCCGTAGTCAGAGCCGATACCACCTCCAAATGGACAGCCTTGGTGGCCAAACAAACAAATACACACAAATAGCCCTTCACAATACGGGCATTACGAAAGGGAGAAGCCTTGATCGAAAAGGGACCGGCAAAATCGGTTCCAACGCCGTCAAACGGTCTCGAAGGTCGGATTCGATCAGCGGGCAAATCACCCATCTGTGGTTGCATCGTGGATGCCTTCAACCTATAACATGCAATACATCGAAACAGAACGCTACGGATTGCTCTTCGGGCAGACAAAATCCAAAACTCGCGTTGCAAAATAGCCAACAAAGCATTGCACCCAGCATGGGCGTTACGAATGTGTCGATCAGACACCAAAAGCTGCACCAAGGGTCCGCCCTTGGGCAACAACAGAGGATGGCGAGTCTCATATGGAAGATCCGCCTTCCGGAGCCTGCCTCCAACCCGAAGAAGCCCATCCGAGTCGATGTACGGGTTCAAACGAGCGACCGCGCCCTTCAACTTAGCGCGTGCGTCGCGCAAGATACGAAGCTCTGACTCAAACCGTCCGGTCTGCACGACACGGACCCAATGCAACAATGCGCTCCGGCGCTCTTCTGCACCTGCAATCGGCTCCAACCGCTTTGCCTGTGGGTTTCTACAATTATGTATGAAACGCTTAATCCAACTGGTAACACCCAGAAGCTTATCCAAGCTGCTATACCGAGCAAGTAGCCAATCCGGCTCCGACGTCGTCTCAGCGACTACAGCATGTACACGGAGCCCAGTCAAACTCAAAGAAGTAACATCTGTCTGACAGACAGGCCAAGAAGTTTCTGATCCCATCAGCCACTCTGGACCCCACCAGAGCGGGTGTGACACCAATTCTGGTGCCGTACAACCTCGGGAGGCACAGTCCGCTGGGTTAAGCTCTCCCGGCACATGTCTCCATGTTATATCAATTCCGATATTCTGGATTTGGGAAACCCGATTTCCCACAAAAACCTCCAAGGTATGTGGGGCCGCGCGCAACCATGCAAGCGCGACCTGGCTATCCGACCAGGCGAAGATGTCCCGTATCTCGACCGTGGCCGCCAGCTCACTGGCAACGTGATGCAACAATTTAGAAAGAAGGTGAGCTCCACTCAACTCAAGCTTGGGAATAGTCAGCCTAGTCCTGATGGGGGCGACCTTGCTCTTCCCTAACAAAAGCGAGACATTGACCCGGCCATCGGCGTCAACTGTCCGCATATAGACTGACGCTGCGTAGCCTCGCTCCGACGCGTCACAAAAGCCATGCAGGCTGGCTCGATATTTCCCGGGGGGCAATATTCGACGAGGCAAGGCAATCCGATTGACTTCCTTAATCGATGAAAACAACTCGAGCCAATCATCCAATGGAGAGCCAAACAGCGGCTCGTCCCACGAGACGCCCAAAGTCCAAAGTCTCTGAAGAAGACACTTTGCAGAGAATATCACTGGACTGATCCAACCGCTTGGATCAAACATACGGGCTATTACGGACAACACCGTTCTCTTAGTCCAGACCTTTGGTATTTCCAAGTCCACTTGGAATGTAAAAATATCGGTTAGCGGCTGGTACTGCATGCCCAGCACCGCTATCCTGTTGGGATCATCCACATCCTCAAACAGGTGAGGGTTCTGTTGGTGATCCTCCGGGATCCCTTCTAGAACTTTAGGCTCATTAGACAACCACTTACGTAGCTCGTAGCCACCTGTCTTCAATATTTCAATCAATTCATCCCGCAGTAGGAGGGCCTCCTCAATACTTTGGGCTCCGGTGCACACGTCATCAACATACAAGTCACGTGACAGCACGGAAGCCCCACGGGGAAAGCGGATCCGTTCCCGCTCTGCCAATTCAAGCAATGATCTGATGGCGATATAGGGACTAGATTTCAAACCATACGTGTTTGTGTTGAGTTCATACACCGTCACAGGATCCTCAGGGCGCTCACGCCAGAGTATCAACTGGAATCGCCTGTCCTCAGGATGTATGACTGTCTGGCGGAACATCATCCGGATGTCCGCACCAAAAACCACTTGATGTCTTCTAAAGTTCAAGATGATGTCAATTATGTCCCTATGCAATTTGGGACCCGAATGCAAACACAGATTCAACGAAACCCCGTTCGAAGTGGGTGCGGACCCATCGAAGACGGTCCTCAATTTGCCTGTTGAGGCCTTCACCACCGCGTGGTGGGGCAAAAAATAATGCTCAGTTGAGCTCCAATCAACTCGAGCCGGAGACATGTGACCCAAATCCTCGTACTCGCGCATAAATTCAATATATTTATCGCGAAGTACGTGGTCACGCTGCATACGTCGCTCCATGGACAGCAGTCGTTTCTCCGCAAGCGCCCTACTTTGCCCTAGGCTAGGACGAGAGGCAACAAAAGGTAACCTAGTTACAAACCGACCGGAGGGCAACCTCTCCGTGGTTGATCGAAAGAAGGCTTCGCACTCAGCGTGTTCCGGATCCATCCTGGAACTCATAGGTGGCTCCTCCACCTCCCAAAACCTTTGCATGGTCTTGGCCAAGGACGCAGATGCGACAACCGGTGGCTCCTCCGCGGTGCCATTATCAAACACAGGGCCCATCAGGGCGAAACCAAAGATAGTAGACACTGCCATCAGTGAAGACGAACCCAGAGCCTTCTGTGTACCCAACAAAATCCAACCCAATACGTCCGAGCCCAGGAGCAAGTCCACTGGGCCGGGATGAAAGACAAAGGGGTCGGCCAAATCCAGACCCGAAACCAAAGACAACACACCCGGCGGTATGTCTGTCGAGGGGTGCCAACCCGCAATGGTATCCATTACCATAGCCGAAGTCGTGATCCTCATTGTGGAGGACTTCAGCGAAGAAAAGGTGACAAGTGTCTGGCCCGTCAGACACTTCACTTGTATGCCACCAACTCCAAGAAGTGGCACAGGCGAGTCTTCCACGACTAAACCTAACTGGCGTGCCACTCGAGTGGTAACCAAACTGCTTTGAGCCCCTGAGTCCAACAGAGCTCTCAAATTAATGGCTTCCCCACGACCCCATACGCGGACCACCGCGGTAGGGAGCAGAACCGTCCGCGGCTCTGTCCCAGCAAGGGAGCAAGCTAGTTACGGGCTCCCCACTCTCTCCAAACCAGGGGCGCGCCACTGACCCGGATAATATGGCGGGCGAGTGCACATCCCCATCTGAGGGGGCATAACCCGCGGCCCGGCCATACATATGGTACGGCGGGTGGTACTCCAGCCGTGGGTACTCGTGCAGCGGCGGAGAAAACCGCTGCGGCTGCATGTGTTGGGCATTGGTAACCCGCGTGGAGGGGGTGTCCCCACTCTCACGTCCGATCTAGGGCCCCCGCCCATGGGGGCCCTATCCGGGGCCTGGCCAGCTACATACTGGCCATGACCTTGGGGCGCGTGGTCCCGGTCCGCCAAGACCCGCGCAGGTACGCGACCCCCTCCCGAGGGGGTGCGACGAGCGAAGCCGCGTCCTCCGTCCGATGGTGGAGGGCTTCGCGCAGGAGCGCCCCCGCCCATAGGGGACCCCTGCCTCAACAACCGGGGGCCATCCCCGTTCCGGTTCATGCAGAGCATCACGTGGTGCAGCCCACGGCATGCACTGCATGGTATGGCCCTGGGACAGTCACGTGCATAGTGACTGCCCAAACAGTAGAAGCAAAGTTCATGCCGCCTTGCCATGCGGCGCCGATCTTGTACTGGCAGCCTCTGCCAGTCCCTGCATTGCAGCAGGCTGTGGCCCATCCGGCCACATTGCAGGCAGTCCGCGTCCCCCGCGACTGCTGCCGTGTGTGCAACCCGCACACCAGCTCCACGCGGTGGCGGTTGCCGTCCCTGTTGGGGCTTACCTCTCCATGAGGGTTCCAAGGGCCTACGTTCAGGCGCTCTGGATGGCGCTGAGTCCGTCATGGTATTCTCAGCGGCCCGTGCCTCAAACTCCAAAAACTTCACCAAGTCAGTGAATGTTGGTAGGGTGGTGCTGTCCCGTTCCGCATTCTCGCGCTCAAATCGCGAGCGGATGTCATTGGGTAATTTGCCCAATACAATGTGCACCAGCAAAAAGGACCATTGGTCCACCGGCAGCCCCAGTGTGCGGAGCGCGTTACAGGCCACTGTAACGGGCGTGAGCAACTGCAGGCGCAACTGTGCCCTGTTGGCCACCTTGGGCAGGGCCATCAACTGTGCGGCGTGCGCATCCGCTAACAAACGTAAGTTTTGGTAGCGGGAGTTCAATAACTCCCAAGCCGTATCGTACTGGTCGTCCTCCACCCGGAGGTGCTGGATGAGCGACCGCGCTTCATCCTCAAGAGTGGAGAGGAGGTAGGCCATCTTCTGGGCCTTCGACAAATCCTGTCGTGCTACGACCAGGGACTCAAACATATTTTTATATGCTACCCACTCCTCCATCCTACCCCCAAAGTGGGACAGCTGAAGGGTGGGGAGCCGACCAGTAACCGCTGGTCCTTCCTGTCTAACAGGTGTGCGAGGGGCTGGTCCGCCAGCCTGTCTCGCCCTTATTGCGGTCACCGCCTCCGCGATATCATCGTGCAGACTCAGGATCTGGTCCATGTCCGCCATGTGACCTGCGTAGGCCTCCGGGGCAAGTTCGGCTTCGGTAAGCGCCACCATGGCCGCTTCCGCGCTAATCAATCGTGAGTGGAGGTGATCCGCTCTTAGCAGTATGGCGCCCTCCCTGTCCTTCCGGGACAGGAGTCCTCCGGCCGTCACAAACCATCTCAATTCGTTGGCGAGTGTCGCCCTAGCATTGGAGGCCTTCGCCATCGCGTCAAGTCACAAACAAAAAATAACAAAAGGTAAATAAAAAACAACAAAATCAAGCAACTACACGAAGAACCGCGGTAGGTATGAGAATGGCACAAACCCGGAACGCACGGTACAAACCGCAAACAAATACAAAAAAGGTTACAAATATTCTTATACAAACAAACTAAGAAAAATCTAATAATTTTTACAAACAATTAATTATTTTTTACAAACGAACAAATAGAGGGTAGATAAACTACGCTCTGCTACCAGAAAGTGTGCAGAGCAACTACGCTCTGCTGCCAGAAAATGTGGCAGAGAGAATCCGGACAAACGAAGCGGCGGGAAGAATTCTGTACCGGAACTTCACCGGGAAAAAACCACCGGTAAAAATAAGTACCGGGAAAAAATCTCCACGCGGCACCACGTTTGCCCGACTAAAACCTAACTAACTTAACGCAGTCTGCTACCACCGTAGCTTATGAAGGGAGCTACAGGGCCCTATATGATAACCTAACCTATAAATTAACTACAATTGAACACTTACCAAATTAAATCTTCTTTCTCTTCGGATCCAAACTTGAGTGTCTTCGGGAAGGGGGAATTCCTAATCACCCTACCTAACCCTTGAGATCTCAATTCCCCAGAACAACTAAATAGATTTCTTCCCGTAGTTTCACTCGGGAACAGCCAGATGTGAACAGCCAGCCACGTTTCACCTCTCACAAGAAAAAGTCACAATAACAGAGTTTTTCACAAACACAAATTCAATAGTTATTTAACAAACAGGAAATTCACAATTATCACTCAAACTAAACAACAAGCAAAAGACGCGAGACCGCTCCGCGTATTAAAATCAAACCGATATCGCCCTGGACAATGCAATGGCGGACCACACGCGACGCCATCCACGCTAGCAGTGTGAGAACCCCAAAACGCCTGGCGGCGATAACAGGAAACGCCTGCGTTTAGTTTTACCCAATATATTACAAACAACCTCGATAAAAAAAAAAAGGTTTTTATTTATGTAGTATAATAGTTGTAAGGTCACATCACTTTCATATACTGTCATTAAATTTGGAAAACGTTTTTCGGCTTCATTTGACAACCAAGCTTATCAGTCTATTAAAGAATGTTTTTTTTTCTATGTCTATGGTTATTAGTGGAGGAAACTGTCGGGTCAGTCACAAAGTACTTATTACTTCCATGGGTCAATCATAAACATCCGCGCGCGGAAGGTCTTGTTCACAGACATATAATACTTAAAAAAATTTACTTCTGTGGTCTTGTTGCTTGAATGCATAGAGCAACACGGACTCCTTACCATAAACTTATGAGCGTATTATAAGACTATGCCATGGAAGTAATAAGTACTTATTACTTCCATGGACTATGCTCCTATACGGACCGCGCGCGGAAGTCCTTGTTGCTCGAAGCTCATAAATGAATATAAAACCAGGCAAAATGTTGAAAGTAGGTACCTAGCGGGGACATACTTAAGCGTGGTAGTAGTTTTTACCATGTGTTTAAATTATATTTGTTGGAAAATTGCAATAAAAAATATCAATAGGTATTTTTTGTAAGCAAGATACGTCGTACCTACGTATAGTTTTGTTGTTATTAGGGCTGGCTATTTAGATCTGTTGTGATTTGTCCCTCTATTTATTTTGGTAGATAGGTAGGTACTAAAATAATAATTATTCAATGGAAATATTCCCTAAAACGGAAATTGTGGGAATAGTAGGTACCTGAAATATTAAAAAAAAGGGATTTTTTTTTGCAGCCGTCTTTATAATAAGAAGCTTAAATTTTCAAGAAAATCGGATGATTATTTTATTATATATTTTCCATATTCCTGAGAAAATTTTCAAGATCTTGAGAATTTCCTTCCCGAGAAAAATTTCCAAGAAATTTCAGAGAAGTTTCAGAGGAATTTCAGAGAAATTTTAAAGAAATTTCTCGAGAATTTCATTCCTGAGAATTTTTCAGACAAAAACATTTCAGTACTAGCTGTTGCCCGCTGTTTCATTCGCGGCAAAAAGTCTTGTTTTTCATAAAAACTTCGAAACTCCGTGAAATAGTAACAGACAACACAGACAGTAGTTTCGCAAAAAATTGGGAGAAAACGTTCCCGAAAATTTCTGGAAATTTTCAGAAATTTTCCATGAAAGAAATTCTTGGCGGCACATCGCTATAAGAAACCCTACGTTTGGGAGTAAAAATCCCGCTTGACCGTATTTATTTTAGTTATTCAGGAATCTTAAAAAAAAAAAGTTTTATATCTAGGCACCTAGGTATGTAATGCCTGAACTCAATATCCTGCTAATACTCATAAACAAACCACTAAGCCGATGCGTGCGTGACGTGACCAACAGTTGTTTAGAAGTTGTACTTAGTTGTAGGCACTCGTACTTACCATACCGGAAAACTGTAGGTACTTTTCCCAAAAGGCAGCCAGTCTGTCTGGGATGTGTCTGTAGGTTAGTACCTACTAATATTCGCTTAGTGAAGACTTAATTACTTTTGTGTGTGTTTACGATGCATAGAATATAAAATAGCAATTTTTTTTAAAAATCGTAAGTTCGTAGATAAATTCATCAAAGATAGGTACCTGAATAGGAGTGAGGTGAGAATCAATTTGGGGGCACAGTTCATAACAAATTTAATGGGACCCTTGAGCGAGTATTGACAAAGTCTAAGATTTGATTGAATTTACGAAAGCCTGAACATATAGGGGTGGTTAGACTAGACAATTCCCCTAAAGCATCCCCTCCAAATCGCCCGTGACAAATCTTAAATTAAAATGTTGAGGTATATCCTTCATTTCATAGTATCTAATATAGGTAAGTAAGTAGAGTCTACACTAAATAATTAACTAGCTGGATTAAGCCCCCCCACCCAAAACAAAATCGTGGATCCGCTACTGGTCTAAGGATTCGATTGGAGATTGGTAACCTAGCATTTGTTAAATAAACTTGGGAAGTGAACTGAATAACATAGTAGGTAGGTGTAACGTGTTTTGCCGCCTCTGTTCATGTAATCTGGTTTACAAAGTTAGGCTTCAATCAATATGTAAGTGAAACTAAACTAGTGGTTCTGTCAGAACAGTAGACCTCGCGAGCCCTTCCACGAAATAACCGATATTTTACCGTGTCCCTGGCTAAAAAGAGTTTTGAAACCAACCTACCAATGCTGGAAAGAAAGTAAAAAGTTCTCATATTTTACCCATAAGCCCAAACATGTTCTTGTGGTTGGTACCACTAAAAAAAATACTGAAACCTGCCTTTTTTGCCTTAAATAATATAAATAATAATATAATAATAAATATAGACGGACAAATCACACAGATTGAGTTAGCCCCAACGTAAGTTCAAGACTTTACGGGATGCTAATTTAACAATACTATATTTTATAACAAATACATATAGATAAATATCCAAAACCCACGTCAATCTGAAAAAGATTATTTTCCATCTTGACCCGACCGGGGATCGAACCCATTAGGCAACGGAGGTCGTCAGAAATGCATGGTACCTATTGGTTATATGTATGTATATGTTATTTGCGCAACAAAATTGAAGTTCAAAAAAGAAAGTTCAATTTGAAATCGAATCTCTCTGATTAGTAGGTATGTAGGTAATATATATATATTACTTTTTTTATAATAGGATTCTAATCATACAATGAAGTTTTTTGATATCAGATTTATTTCAAGTGTTCAAGATAATTCTACCATGCAAAGAAATCCACAATACAATACCATTAACCAAATAAATACACACAATTCAAAGCCAAGCAAGACAAAAAAAGCCATATGATTTTTAAGAACCATTTAATTTTATTTAATAAATAAATCAAGTCACTTTTGTAAACGTATTAGCGATTTTGCGAGTATTAAAAGCTTTGCTGCGCCATCTATTGATTTTTTTGTGAACTATCGTATGAGAATTTATAACATATGGATTTATAGCGGTTTTATTGAATTTTACTATGTTGTTCAAACAAAAAAAATGCGTCTTAATAAAAATAACAAAAATGTCTAATGACATTTTTGAATTATTTTTTAAATAGCTGAGATATGAGGTTTTTTTTATATATTTCGGCCATTTTTTAAAATTTCGAAAAACTGGCTCGACTAAAAAATTCTATAAAATTACCGAACCTGCTTACAAAATTTCATGAGTATAGGTTCAGAAATGCGACCTGTAGGCGATAACATCCGGACAGACAAAAGAATTTTCGGCTAGTGGAAACTGAGACGCTTCGCTCGCTGCGGTCGCTCGGTCGATAATAATAAATATATACGGACAAATCACACAGATTGAGTTGATCCCAACGTAAGTTCAAAACTTTACGGGATGCTAATTTAACAATACTATATTTTATAACACATACATATGTATATAGAAAAATATACAAAACCTACGTCAATCTGAAAAAGATTATTTTCCATCTTGACTCGACCGGGGATCGTACACGGTACCTCTGGTGTGGTCGTCCGGCGTGATGATCGTTAGGCCACGGAGGTCGTCAGTCGTCAGAAATGCATGGTACCTATTGGTTATATGTATATGTAATTTGCGCAACAAAATTAAAGTTCAAAAAAAAGAAAGTTCAATTTGACATCGAATATCTCAGATTAGTAGTTATGTAGGTATTATAACTATATTACTTTTTTTTATAATAGGATTCTAATCATACAATGAAGTTTTTTGATATCAGATTTATTTCAAGTGTTCAAGATAATTCCACCAAGCAAAGCAATCAACAATACGATACGCAATACCGAATTTGCGAGTATTAAAAGCTTTGCTGCGCCATCTATTGATTTTTTTGTGAACTATCATCTTGTATAAGAATTTAAAATATATGGATTTATAGCGGTTTTATTGAATTTCACTATGTTGTTCAGACAAAAAAGTTGCGTCCTAATAAGAATAACAAAAATGTCTAATGACATTTTTGAATTTTTTTTTAAATGGCTGAGATATGAGTTTTTTTTAAAATATTTCCGCCATTTTTTAAAATTTCGAAAAACTGGCTCGACTAAAAAATTCTATAAAATTACCGAACCTGCTCACAAAATTTCATGAGAATCGGTTCAGAAATGTGACCTGTAGGCGATAACATCCGGGCAGACAAAAGAATTTTCGGCTAGTGAAAACTGAGACGCTTCGCTCGCTGCGCTCGCTCGGTCAATTATCTAATTAGTAGACCATTAGGTACCATGGAAGTAATAGGTACATAAACTCCGTTTTTTCCTACTTGTTCTATTATGTAAACAATCTTACCATGTCTTTTTATGATTTTACAACAATTTAAATTAAAATAGACTTTTTATTAAATTCCTTTCGTGGTTAATTGGTTAATAAATGTTTTACTTTAGAATGTTTAGGTTTGAACTAATATTTGATTTATTTTCAACAAAATTCAACAAAAAGTACTGTGAAGATTGTTTACATAATAGGACAAGTAAGAAAAAACGAAGTTTACGTTCTGATTAATTTATTCATGACATTACAGGCCGTATCTTTCTCTACAAATTAGGCACTTACTGTATAAAATCTTATTTAGGCCCAAATAAAAGGTGAAGATTTTTCACAAAAAAAAATATAGTGTTTATATGATACCTTTTGCCGCACGCAACAGCTATAGAATCTTACAATATGGCCGCTGTTTCATATCTCATAACATAAGCAAGTCTAAAACTCAATTTAGTTGGGTATATTTCGTTTTGTATGGAGCACGCGTAGCATGGACGATATACAAAGTCTTGACGAACTTGAAGATTTGAATATCGTCCGTGTGCGTAAATGGTCGATCTTAATCAAGTGTAATTTGTATTCCTCTACTTAAATCTTTCCATATGGAAGAAGTGTACAATTTTACGTCGAAACTTTGCGTGTCGTAAGTCCGTAACTGCAAACGGCCAAAAGTTTGATCACATCCCTCAGTATTTCGTCCCTTAAACTTTTTCAACCCTGTTTCGTAAGAGTTTTGCCTACAAGCGTCATCTGTCGTCTATATATGAAACATTTTATTTGGATTGCTCTAAAAATATTGATAGGTAAATCAATAGTTTTAAACTAAAAAAAACATTATCTTCTCTATCTGCAATTTATTAGATATCTTTTAACCAACTTTTATGACATTTTTTGGTATTTCATTTGACACATAACTTTTATCAAAACCAGTTTTGTTATAAGAAAATTAATATGAGTTATATATAATAAATTAAGTGAGCGATTTTCAGACCAAGTTACGAGTATAATCGTATTTTTAGAAACCCGAACCTTATGGTAAAAAGGAACCCATACCTTAGTTGTTCGTCTGTCTGTCAAGTCTCTTTTTCCTAGCAACGCGTAGAGGATCAAGTTGAAAATATCAGATACTTGGGTCTACGACGACATTGAGAAAATCAAACATACACGGCCACTTCCAAGGCCGGCGCTTCAGCGGCTGCTGCCGAAAACCTCAAACGGCGCAAATATGCAGGAATTGGAGATTTCTACATTTTTGAACCGTTTGGGGTTGAGACACTATACCTTCTGCCAACACTTCACCAAACTATATGACCATCTCCCAAAAAATAATTAAGGTTTCTCGTGCCCAGAAGGCTGGCAGGATTGCCACGTGGGATAATTGCCATTTAACGTGGCAATGCTGCCAGCATTCTGGGTACGTTACCTCAGGACAACGAACTGTCGGGGTTGGAATTTTTGTAAATATATTTCATTTTAGTTTAATTTTTTATTCACTGAAGTAGGTAATTATTATTTTAGTCCTAATATTTTTTGACTATATTTATTTAAAAAAATACAGGAAACTTATTATAATGTTTCTTTTCTCAGCTTTCTATTATAAAGATGGATGTCTTCCAATAGAGACAAATCCGAAATCGCAAAATAAATGGCTCTACCGGTCGAATTATTCATTCTTCAAGGAAGAAGGTGCATTTTTCTTTTTTATCTTACGAGAAAACGGGATGCATACAAAATCCGGTTTTATTTTATACTAGCTGTCGCCCGCGGCTTCGCCCGCGTGAGTTTCGTTTAGATGAAGAATCTGTCTTGGAGTTTTTCATAAGATGTTAAAGATCTTCAATTTTTATACGTGAACAGAAAATGCTCATCAGGTTGAACGACTTTTACTAAGGCGCCATTTCCATATATGTTATAGTGTAGTTGGTCTCTTGCAGTTCTTCATCAGATGTTCCAGATCTTCAATTTTTATACGTCATCAGAAAATGCTCATCAGGTTGAACGACTTTTGTTAAGGCACCATTTCCATATTTCTTATAGTTTAGCTGTTCTGTTAAGGTTCTTTATCAGGTGTTCCAGTTTTCAAGGTTCCACTATAGCCTAAATGTTGCCCAGGCTTAATAGCTATATAACAAAAAAAGTTTCGTTCAAATCGGTTCAGTACTTTCGGAGATTAGCGTGATCATACATACAGACAGACAGACAAGAAATTCCAAAAAAAAATTTTTGCGTTCTATTATTCTTTTTAAGTGTCCCTCTATCCATTTCAGTCAAAAATACTAAATGTACAGACAAAATATTTTTACTGTTTTATTATATGTATTGATATGCGAAAGTTTAGATGTGTTCGAAGATGTGAGGATATTTGTTAATCAATCACGCAAAATGTACTGAACGGATTTTGACGAAATTTGTCACAAAATGGGAATTCTTTTATCCCGAAATTCCATGTGAGCGGAGCCCAGGGGCGCAGCTATTGCTAAGTATATTTATGCTTTGCTCCAATTATAATGTGGTAACAAATTTTATTAAAAGTACATATTCTATTCACTTTCAAAGTTGATTTCGAGAGTTTCATCATTTTGTTTTCCGTTGAATTTTATATTACAAACTGCTATCTCACTGGCGAACGTCCTTTGCTAAAAAACTAAGTTAATTTTGTTCAGGTTTGCTTTGACATCATCTAGACTACCAGTTGAAGTTTTTAATTAAAATTCTTTTCGAAAGAAGATCAGAATCTTCGACATCAGGAGGCCAATTCTCGCGTTTGCGATATTTTATCGAATTTGATAATATATCAAACTTCTTTTATCGAACAAAATTATCACAAAAACCTCCAAAATGGTATTCTCGAACCTATTCGACATAAAACTCGATATTATATCGAAAACTAGGGCTTCTCTAATTGAAAACACGTTCCTTTTTCTCGATTATACTTAACTACAATCGAGAAATTTATGTTTTACTTGTTTCATTAAATATTTTATGTAAAACCATTGTTTTAATAGTGAATTTATGTAAAAATAGTTATAATACTTTATTTTATGTAACTTAATAAGCTCCAATGCAAATTTATAAAATGCAAAGAAAATTAAATATTTTAGAGTTGATGGAGAGAACGGAACGCGAGGATACTTGTCATTGTTTGTTTATTGTGTGTGTGAGGTTATGTGATATTTGTTATCGGAGTATCAATTATATTCTAATGTATGATATTGTTTCTTTACGAAATTGAATTGAGAAACAAATAAGGTATGGTACTCGAGGCAGAAAAAAGCAAAGTATGTATCTATCCATATTAGGCTTCAATAAAATAATTTTATGTAAATAAACAACGATTTCCAATAAAATTTAATACAAAATCGTCAGCA
Source organism: Ephestia elutella (assembly GCA_018467065.1). Lineage (NCBI taxonomy): Eukaryota > Metazoa > Arthropoda > Insecta > Lepidoptera > Pyralidae > Ephestia > Ephestia elutella. The sequence continues at coordinate 4,754,082 of CM031566.1, read as the reverse complement.
TTCATATTTTACTAAACCATAGCTGAATAAAAATACAAAGCGTCTTGTAAAGTACGAATATTATGCTATTCAATAGCTTTGAAGCAACAAATATCACACACGATATGGTTTTCGGCCACGCTCGACCACTCGATGCGTATCGAGGGCTGACGCTGGATAAATGTCACATTTGAAATCACGAGAATACGCAATTTCGATATTTATCGATATCCGCCATGTTTTTTCGATAAATGTCGAAATTGATATTATATCGCAGATCCGAGAATTGCTTTGACAAAGAAAACAGGTAGGTACTGTACCAACTAAATAGTTGCCTTCGGTCACCAGGTAAATAAATTTTTAGGGTTTTAAATACCTAAACCTTAAAGAATTAATTAATTATAAAACATTGTCATAAAACTTAATATCTCTTCATAGACGGGGCACATAGCTCGTAGAACATAGCCGCTGGGGTAGAAAAGTTCTCGAGTGACGACCACGAACCGGAAAACGTAGTGTTGGCAGGCCTCCCACTCGGTGGACCGACAACCTGGTGAAGGTCGCGGGACGCGCAAGGATGCGGGTAGCGCAGGACCGGTCGTTGTGGAAATCCTTGGGGGAGGCCTTTGTCCAGCAGTGGACGTCTTTCGGCTGAGAGACAGAGAGAGAGAGAATCTTCATTTAACTAGAGTCCGCCACCTAAGACTGGTTCCCGGTGCAAAGGTGCCAAAATTAAATAAATTGTTTATCTTTACTAATGCCGTAATAATTCTTGATGGAAAAACGTTTTCACCCGTGAAAATTTACCTGTTTAAAATTTGCTTATTTAAAAATGGCAAGAAAGTAACACACAGCTGTGTAGGATATAAGTGTGTAGGTAAGTATTTATAGGTATATTAGAAGCGAAACTAAGCGTACCAAAATACATCTAGCTAAGAACCTAAGTAGATTACCGTCAATGAAACTATGAAATGGGTTGACATTTTCATTTATATCCAAACCCGATTTATATCTTGATCATTTTATATAACAATAGCAGGGTACTTACTTTATTGAATGAATAATGATGTTTCTCCGGTTGACATTTAGGAAAAGGGACTTTATCTTATCCCTGAGGATGACATTTGTTATAAAAAATATCGAGATGTTCAAATTTGGCTGGGCTGCTATTCTTGAGACAATTTGACTCTCACTTTGTACTTACTTCGATTTGAGACGTCAAATCAAAATAAAATCTATTGGAGAGCTTTTGGTAACGTTAACAACATACCAGCTGATTATATTATGAATATAATATTTATTCTTATTTGATATTCTCTTTAAATCCTCGAGTTAAATAAAATAAATAACTTAAATAACAATTAAGTAATTTATTTGGTCCTTGCAATAAACCACTTTTAGAACCACTTAAAAATTTCAATTCGAGCTGAAATATAGTTTATGACAATACAATTTGATAGAAAATTACAAAAGTTGATGAAATTACGCACTTGAAGAACTTTTAATAAAATCCTACAAATATTGGGAATAATTGAATAATCTTGACAATAGATTTATTTCTAAGTTCTAACATAAAATCTTTCAGTCAAATAAAAGGTTGTAGGATACAAAAAATATATTTTTGAAAAAACTCGTCTGTTATAGAATAAGTAGGTACTTAAAAGTTTCACAAATGTAGATAGATACCTATCTATTTAGTCTACATTTTCCGCTATTCCTTTTCCTACGCCTTTTCGTATTTACCCAGGCATGAAATTCATGAAGAATATGGACCATTATCGTTAAAATGTATTTAACCAACGGAGCAAAAGGGTGTAAATAAAATATGAAGGTTGAAAACGGACGACACATTTAAATTATGTTTTATGTTTTCTAGCTCCCCTCATGACTATAAATAACAATTTATTGATGAATAACGTACATAAGGGAAATTCCATCATAAAATGTAATGTGTTTTTCGAACAATGCCTATTTTGTGCCCTGATTTAGATAAGATTGTGAAATGATTGATCGTTGCATGGCCTACGAGTGACTACAATTTGGACTATTTTTGAAAAATAGCGCGTATAGATTCCTGCAAGATTAACCAATACTAGTCAATCACCTTTTAGCCTTTAAACCTAGTTACTTACTTAATTTACAGGTATGTTTTTTATAACATAGGGCGGCAAACAATCAAGCGAGTCACCTAATGGTAAGCGATCACCGCTGCCCATGGAAACCGCAACACGAGAGGTATCACAAGAGTGTTGCCGGCCTTTCAAGAAGACGTAGACTCGTTTTTTGAAGGTTCCATTGTATAATTTATCATGTTTAATATAGAGATTTGATCATTACAATTGACCCAATTGACAATACTAAATATAGAAGGGATCCTACTAATATAGTAGGTATAAAATAAGAAATGTTTCTTTTCAGTATTTTTTTTTTTCATTTTTGTGGTAAAAAATTCTATAGGCATAACTACGAGAAGCCTCGATGTGCGGTGGTTGTGTCATCCCTGTTTAAAAGGGATGTTTCTCTCAAAGGGATGGCTCCTAACTAAGTTAACATGTGTAAGGGCGAGGAATTCACTCAAATATAAGGAAACCTTTGTGAAAGGTACATTCGAGGATGGCGAGCTTTGGCGTTTGAAATTGAAGGTTTTCTCTATTAATATTTTTTTCTGAAATACATTATAATATCATTATCCTAACTAACATTACACATGCGAAAGTGAGTTTGTTACCTCTTCACGCTTTATCTACTGAACCAATGTTCACATACACATAGTTAGAAGTACTGAGAAGGACATAGGCTACTCTTTATCCCGGGAAAAAGCACTGTTCCCGTGGGAAATTCACGCGGGTGAAACCGCGGGCGAAAGCTGGTATTATAAATGCGAAAGCGAGTTTGTTTGTTTGTTACCTCTTCACGCTTTATCTACCGAACCAATCTTCCTGAAATTTCACACACACAAAGTTAGAAGTACTGAGAAGGACATAGGCTGCTTTTCATCCCGGGAAAAAGCACTGTTTGTTGAAATTCACGCGAGCGAAGCCGCAGGCAAAAGCTAGTCTAATGATAAATAAATAAATATATACGGACAAATCACACAGATTGAGTTAGGTATTTCATCCGTTATTATTATTATTTACCTTTTGGACGCCAGCGCAAGCACCAGACGGGTGGATTATTGCCCTTATACATTTCACCTAGTTCCCCGAGATTTATTTCATACGTTGCTGGTGTCAGTGCAGTGTTTGCTTACCTATCAGGCAAACCATATGCTCGTTTGCCTCTCTCTCAGCCGAAAGACGTCCACTGCTGGACAAAGGCCTCCCCCAAGGATTTCCATAACGACCGGTCCTGCGCTGCCCGCATCCATGCGCATCCCGCGACCTTCACCAGGTCGTCGGTCCACCGAGTGGGAGGCCTGCCAACACTACGTTTTCCGGTTCGTGGTCGCCACTCGAGAACTTTTCTGCCCCAACGGCTATCTGTTCTACGAGCCATGTGCCCGCCCGTTTGCCTACTATATTAAAAAAAAACAACTGTTTAGGCTTTTATTATCAACCCGTAATACGGAACGGACCCAATCGTGTTGAGAGAGAAAATTGGCTATGTTTATTAAAACGTGCCGTTATACGCACCTGCGTCTTTACAAGATATGGACGAGTTGTGCCTAAATATTATCTAATACTGGCTTTTCCCGCGTCTTCGTCTACAGGAAAAATTAATTTTCCATGGGGATTATACCGACCTTCAGGATAAAAGTATTCTATTCATCCAAGTCTTCTACAAAATGTTGTGGATCTTGTGCTGTGTACAAAATTTTAGTTACGTACACTGTACGTGTCACGACTTTATAGACAAACTGTACGTCGTACAGTTTGTCTATAAAGTCGTGACATTTATAAGTACATTCGCCGCATTCGAAGTACGTTCTAAATTTAGAGTTTAATTAATACAACTGTCCATTACTTGGAAGAATTAAATTAAATTATTTTTTTTTTGTTATTTCAATCGAATAATGACAAATATTTGACCTTAGATAAAACCAAGGATACAGTGTCATTGTAAAAATACTAGTTTTTCTCTCTGAATACTAGGAAAAGCAAATTATAATTTGTTGTAACTATGTGTCCTATAAGTATATATCTAATGTTTATATTTCTCATTCACAAATTATTTTAATTAAATACCGTAAACTGCTGCAACTTATCCAACTACATACAAATTTGCCTATTTCATTTGAATTACGATATATCGTATTCGCTTGCTTTATTCTCGTTTTCTACCATTCTGTAGTAACTATTCATTATTTGGGCAACACAATTTTCATTTTTTATAATTGTAACTCCATTAATACTCTGTCAGTTGTGCGACAAAGATCGGTGGGTGAGGCAGCATTTTTTTTGCGCTCCAAAACTTTTGAATTCTAATTATTAAAAAGCTGTGTTTTCGCACAGGATTAACTGCCTAAGGTAGGATAATATTGTCTTCTTCTAGTATTACTTGTTTTTTTACGCAAAAGATAGTTTTTTATCAAAAAAAACTTAGAAGGCAATCATGTGTAGTGTTTTGAAAACTTGAGTGACATAACTATGCCTGGGTCTAGGGTTGGCAAATTTTGTTAACTAGCCTTTACTCGCAGCTTCACTCGCGTGAATCTCGCTTTATTATATTTAATTATGCTTACAAATTTATTTTAGAATTTGTTTTCTCTAGTTATTTTAAAAGTGCTCGTTGTAAATTTGTAACACAATATTCAAATATTTTTTGTAGAAATAATTGTAAAAGAGATTCAACACTTTGTATACTTTTCTTTTATACTACAATCAAAAATTAAAATCATTAATAATTGTTGATTAAAATGATGAGACATTATTACCAAGAAGCATTAAAATTATGATTTTTTAATGAAAGTAACCATCTGGTTTTTTTCTTTTATAAAATAGTATTAATAATAATTTGTATTCTTTTGGACAACCCTATAGTCAACGACATTTTTGTATGGAAAGTCTGTAGAACCTGCTACAACTTGGCCTAGTAGCTGTAATAAAAAAATGATACAGTATAGTGCACTGATTAAATTGGCAGGGACAAGTAGGTTGTCTCATGCATATGAAAAAAAATTAACGGAAACGATAAGTACAATAAGTATCGAATTATCCTTCTAGGCAAAACTTGTGTCTTTTACATACAACTTTGCCTACGACTTTGAGCCCTTGTAATTCAGAAAATTGGTGGTAATTAATAAGATTTGGGGTCTCAATAGCAAGCCAATATGCCTGTCTTCCATTTAAAAACATTTGAGAGTCAAAATTATGAAAAGGTTCCGAGAAAATCGCAAAAAACGTCAAATTCCGTGCAAAGTTGCAGCAGTTTACGGTACTGCTACAGAAACAAAACTACTTAAGCCCTAACTTAGTAAATAAGCAGGTAATTTGTAAGGACCTTATCTGAGATTCAAGTTGCTGACCTAGCTTTGTTTTGGACAGATTAGTTATGTAACTTTATGTCTGGGAACTTAGTTAACTTGTTTTTGGACTACACCCTGATTTGCTGTGTACAGCGGTTTCGGTCCCGTAGGAATCCATACTAATATTATAAATGCGAAAGTTTGGATGTGAGTTTGTGAATTTGTGAGTTTGTGAGTTTGTGAGGATGTTTGTTACTCAATCACGCAAAATCTACTGGACGGATTTCGATGAAATTTGGTACAGAGGTAGATAATGACCTGGAATAGCACATAGGCTACTTTTTATCCCGGGAAAAAGCACTGTTCCCGTGGGAAATTCACGCGGGCGAAGCCGCGGGCAAAAGCTAGTTTCTTATAATTAGGTCATGTTCTTAGACATAAGCGATACGACCTCCTGCAGCTGATAATGATGGCGCTAGAGGGACTAACTAGTAGCAACATCATCAGAAGTTTATTATTAAATTTAAATAATGGATTTAACAAATGTTTGTGCTAAATGCTCAAAAAAATTACCCAAAAGAGAATTTTTGAAATGTCTTAAATGTCAATTAACCTTCGACATTGACTGTGTCAATGTATCATATAAGCGTTTTGTATTGATGGAACCCATGCATAGATCAAATTGGACCTGCCAGCAATGTATACAATCTCATACACGTAATTCACCAAGCAATGATAACATAACCCATCGTACACGAAATATTGTAACAGTATACAAACAGAAAACTCTTTTGAAGGCCTACAAATAAATGATGATGAGATTTCTTTTGAATCTACGAAGAGTATCCTCAACAGAAGCTGTCCTGAAACAGGATTAAATCAATACACAAGAATAAATGAACTTGAGAAGACTGTGGGAAAATTAACAGAAGATTTAAAAAATGCTGACATAGAGATACAAAATTTACTTGCAGAAAATAAGAAACTAAAACACATATTAGCAAACAGCAATAACAAAATAATAGAATCTACATCAAATTATGAATCGACACCCAATAAAACTTCTAAAAATCGTAAAAAAGGGAAGAGTTTGCCAGGCGCCTCCTCCACACTTACTACACAGATGTCTCAAACAAAAACAAGGGAGAATGATTCGCTGGAAATAAACACACTTATTCAAGAAAACAAAAGTACTTCTACGCCTAGACATCCATCGCAACCTGAGATTCCTCTGGTGGTAAATGATGATGGTGGCTCATCTACTACTTCCTTTCAAGAAAAAAGAAAACGGAAAATATATATTTACGGCGATCAACAAGCACGAGGGATATCTAGAAAACTTATCGAAACAAAAAGTGGAGAATGGAATAATCAATACGATGTCATTGGAATCATCAAGCCAAATGCCACGGGAGAAGACATTTTGAAATCATTAAAGATGAGTGATTTGAATGATAATTTACATAAGGACGATATTATAATATTAGCTATTGGTTCAAATGACACAAACCATTATAAGTTATTCATGGAAATATGTAATATTTTATGTAAATTCAGTTCAAATAATGTATTTCTTTTAAACGTATTTTATAACCATTTGTTAGATATAAAGTCATTAAATAAACAATTAAAATTAATATCACAGAAATATAAAAATTGCCATTACATTGACACATTTACAAATAATTATTCAAAATTAAACTCAATTTGTTTTAAAATAAATATAGAAATAGATTTTTTAAAATATCAAAATGAGTATTTAAATAATGTTATTAAGTTATCACATATTTCAAGTAATAATGAGCATGTAAATAATAATGAAAAAAACTGTGAAAATTCAATGTTTTTTCGTCTCTAATCAATCAAATTCCATTGAGATGAACATTCAACCATTAACTTTAGATATGAATAAAAGACATTGTTCATCGCCGGCTTACTGCGGACAGTTCGTGCAATAAATAAAAGTATTATCATTCATCATAATTAATGTCAAATAGATTTTCTTAATATATATTGGAGTATGAATATCTATAATTAAAATATACAATTTAGTAAGTATTTTTTGCGTTTCCGTTATTAAAATCAAAGATGTCGGCCTTTACGTCTGTGCTGGGATGCCATTATCTAAAATAATATTACATTTAAGTAGTTTATTTTTTATTCTTTGATGAAAGACTGGATTAATTAAGTAATTTTTTAGCATAATATGTTAGTTTTATGTATTAAGTACACTCATATCATTTCATATTTATATTTTTGAATGAAGAATTATGTATTTATTTTAATTTTTACTTAAGTAATTCAATATTGCATTTTCTTTACCTGGTAACACTCGATTCTTCAGCGCGGCTTTATTTTGACGTTGACATGTTGTCTTCGGTCGACATTGACACTTGGATACTTGTCAACAACTGTCAACGTCAAAATAAAGCCGCGCTCAAGAATCGAGTGTTACCAGGTAAAGAAAATGCAATATTGAATTAAGTATTTAAGTAAAAATTAAAATAAATAATTCATTCTAAAATATAAATACGAAATGATATGCATGTAATTAATATAAAACTAACATAATATGCTAAAAAAATACTTAATTAATCCAATCTTTCATCAAAGAATAAAAAATATACTACTTAAATGTGATATTATTTTAGATAATGGCATCCCAGAACAGACGTGAAGGCCGACATCTTTGATTTTAATAACGGAAACGCAAACAATACTTACTTAATGGTATATTTTAATTACAGATATTCATACTCCAAGATATATTCCGAAAATCTATTTGACATTAATTATGGTGAATGATAATACTATTATTTATTGAACGAACTGTCCGCAGTAAGCCAAGCTCCCATACATTTTGAACGAAGTCCTTTGTAATTTTTCACCAAAACATAGCTAGTGTGACTAGTAAAGTGGATTTACTAGAAATGACAATATTAGATTTTAAGCAGAAAAATAAAGACATTGATATCTTATGCTTTAGTGAAAGTTTTATAAAGGAAGGTTCGGAACAAAATGTTACATTAAACAATTATAAATTAGCAGCACAATTTTGTAGATCAAAAAGTAGGGGTGGATCTTGTATCATGGTTAAAAAATCATTAGAAACTAAGTCATTACAAAATATCATATCTCCTCTTGCAGCAAAAGATTATTTCGAATGTTGTGGTATTGAAGTAGTTGGTATGAATCTTATTGTAATAACAATTTATAGAATTCCTAATCGTAATAAATCTCATACGGGTATTTTCTTATACAAGCTAAATAAACTCTTGCTACAACTGTCAGAGAAGCATAAGAGGAAAAAAATTGTTTTGTGTGGAGACTGGAATATAAACACTTTAAAACCAAGTCATATAGCAACAGAATTGATTAGTACAATTAAGCAATTTAATATGGAATTACATATTAAAACACCCACTAGAGAAGACAAATGTATTGATCATATAGCTAGCAATATAAAGGATGTGGTTGCCGAGAACCATTGTTTGGGACTTTCTGACCACCATTCTGGACAAATGATCTCTATTAAAATGGCAAGGCCAAAACCAATTTCTTCTTGGTTTGAATACAAAAGAGACTACAATACTGTTAATTTAAAGAAATTTTTTGAGTGTATGTCTGCTCTATCATTTGTAGATGTTTTTAATAGTAACTGTACTTCAGAAGCTTTTAACTTATTTTATGAAGAGTTTAGTATGTTTTATAACCTATGCTTTCCAATAATTAAAGTAAAAATTAGTAATAGAGAAAGAAAATTGAAATGGATCACAAAAGGACTAAAAAAGTGTAGTCAATTTAAACGTAAATTATTTTTAAGGTATATTCAAAAAAATAGCAATAAAGAACAAAATAAAAATAAATTCCAACATTACAATAAAATGTTTAAAAAGTGTATGCTTACAGCACAAAAAATTAATAACAAAAATTCTTTATTAAAAATGGAAAAAATCCTAGAGCTATCTGGAGCAGAATCTCCGCAACAGTTCCAAAAAATAAAATGAAATCTGACATTAATTCATTAAAATACCAGGATAAGACTATTTCAGATCCAACACAAATAAGTGAAATCTTTAATGACTATTTTATAAATTTGACAAATGAAAACACTGCTTTAACTAATAAGACTATAAATACGGAAAAGGCCGCTACATTTAATTCCAAAACAATTTATTTGAGACCAGTAGATGAAGATGAAATTTTTAAAATTATTATGGGACTAAAAAACACTTACTCTTGCGGATACGATGGTATAACTACTAAAGTATTAAAACACGCTGCTAAATTTATATCTAAACCAATGGCTCATATAATAAATCTTTCTTTTCTGCAAGGAGTGTTTCCCGACGCTCTAAAATTGTCAGTGATCAAGCCAATATTCAAAAAAGGGGATAAATCAGACCCCTCTAATTTTAGACCGATAGCTTTAATTCCAGTTATCTCAAAAATATTTGAAAAGGCAATGTATAACAGGATAAATAGCTTTTTAACTGAATGTAATATACTGAATAGTAATCAGTTTGGTTTTCGAAAAGGAAGCTCTACAACATTAGCATGTTTTAATTTAGTCAAGATTGTAACCGACAGCATAAATACGGGAAAATCAATCGTATCGATTTTCCTAGATATGAGCAAAGCTTTTGACTTTGTAAATCATAAAAAGCTCCTTTCAAAATTAGAATTATTGGGGATAAGAGGTAAAGCATATGATTGGATTGAAAGTTATCTGAAAAACCGAAAACAGTGTACTGAAATAACAAAAATGGCCACAAAAAATTCAAAAAACATTAAAGAAACACATAGATCAGAGTTTAAAATAAATAATGTCGGTGTCCCTCAAGGCGGAATTCTGGCTCCGATGTTGTTTTTAATGTATATTAATGACATACCTAAAAATTTATCAACTATACAATTTGCAGATGACACAACCCTTGTAATTAAATGTGATGACAAAGATAATATTGAACAGAAAGTGAATGACGCTTTAAAAGAAATTATTGAATGGTTGCACTTAAATGAATTAAAGATTAATTTTGACAAAACTGAATACATGACTTTTAAATCTTATAATACAAATTCCCTCAATCTTGACATACAATTTGAAAATAATAAAATAGAAAAAGTGACGCATACTAAATTTCTGGGTTTTTATATAGATGAACATTTAAACTGGAAAGAACAAGTAAATCAAATTTGTAAAAAGTTGGATAGGTTTGTATATGCATTAAGAAGGATACGACAAACAGTTTCAATAGAGGCAGCTTTGCAGGCATACCATGGCTATGTGTCCTCGGTTTTAAACTATGGATTAATGTTATGGGGTAATTCCGTAGAAGCTGACAAAGTTTTTAAACTGCAGAAAAAGTGTGTACGTGCGGTATCTAACGCGTGGTATTTAGAAAGCTGTAAGCCCTTATTTAAGAACCACAAAATATTACCTTTACCGTGTATGTATATTAAGCATTTATGCTGTTTTGTAAAAGAACATCCGCATTACTTCCCATTATTTTCGCAAGTATCTAATAGACAACTAAGACCGAATTATATTTATAACTTATATCAACCACTTGCAGGGAAATATATTTATAAGAAAAATGCGTACTACATGTGCATCCAAATATTTAATAAACTACCAAATAGCATAAAATCGTTAGATATAAAAAAGTTTAAAAAAGCATTGACAGAATGGTTGTTTGATAAAAGGTTTTATAGCATTAAAGAGTATATGGACGGTAAACATTAATTCAACTAGATATATGACTATTATTCTCTCTGACGTTTGGTTACTATTAATTTTTGATTTTTTTTTGTAATATAAATATAATTATTGTTATTTAATTAAATTTTGAATATAATTTTAGTGTATGTACCTATAAATATTAACATTTGCACGCCTGCATGCAGGTTGGTTACATTTAAACTTAAGATCTGTGTAAATTTAATGTAATCTATGCAAATAAATGATTCTATTCTATTCTATTCAAAGTCGCTGGAAAGAGAAAGGTCGGAAGACGGAAAAAGTCTTGGTTGCGTAACATCCGAGAGTGGACCGGGATAGCGAATGCTGCTGAGCTGTTCCGCAGAGCTAAGGACAAGAAGGACTTGAGCGTGTTAATCGCTAACCTTCACTAGTTTGGAGAGGCACTAGAAGAAGAAGGAATTTCGGGATACTGGATACGTCTTGACGCAGAATGTCACTTTCGCAAAAAAAAATATCGTAATTTGGTCACTTTTGCATAAATAATATCACTTCGGAATCACAAAAGGTCATTTTCACATATCGTCTTTTTCTCATAAAATTTTATTTATTAACCCATTGATTGAACCCCAAGCGGTGTCATGTAACCGCGCGCGAATCGGCTACGCCGTTCACTCAAACCCCGAGCGGTGACCGGTCACCGCGCTCCTCCAGTCCACTTAAAACCTTATTTTCGATGTTATAACGACTACTTTTGTATGAAGAAGTTTGATTGTCTGTGTTCTATGATAAATTTCCTATATCATGAACGCAACATTTGTCGTAATCTGTGCTCGATTTTTTTTATTTTGCGTTTAAAGTTCAAAAGTAAACGAACAATAGGAGGGCTCAATGCTAAAGCATTACCTACCAGTCAACCTCTGTATCATGTAGAAATTATTAGGTTTGTTACGTTTTTAAGTTTTTCGTACAATAAGTATTGCCCGGAGGTCCCGGGTTCAATCCTCGGTTTAGTTAAGTTTGCAATCGTCAAAATGACGTTAGCCCAAGTAGTCTTAGCATTTTAATCGCATTGTGCTATTATTTATCCAACAGCGGAGCCACGAAGCGTAGCTAGATTATTATGTAACCCACAAGAAATTTTATGTTGAGGTGTTCCTTAAATTCGTGTTTGTGTACATGAGCTGTGTTTATTTGTAAGTAGATTGATCTCGGATTATGATTCATTTCCCATTTCCTAAATATTTAAAAATGAACCTTATTTGTGGCCACGTAAGGTTTATTTATAAATATTTAGGACATGAAAAATGGATCGTTTTTCGATTCATCAATATGGGTGTTTAGGCGCCAGGTCACGTATTAATCAAAAGGTCAGGAAAGAGTTCCGAACAACTTGAGAGTGGTTAAGTTACAAGATTACGAATGGATTACGTTAGAGATCAATGTACTGAATGGAATATTCAATTCATTCGCCTTCTAAAATCGCGGACGCGGAAGATAAGCCTGATCCTCTGAGATATGATTCGGTGAAGCAGGGCAGTTTTATCTACTCCCGACTGTACTTAACTGACAGACAGATGCAA